>CM043700.1:81823119-83023119 GCA_023935145.1 Bretschneidera sinensis
GGACGATACTGCACTCCTCTTGGAATTTAGCAAAGGGTCCTGGACGTTGTTCATCTGATCCGTCATATGTGCCATAGTACTCACCACCACGGTCAGATCTGAAGCCTTTAATTCTTTTGTTGAGTTGGTTCTCAACCTCAGCTTTGTAAGCCTTGAACACATCAAGTGATTGGGACTTCTCATGAATGAGATATTGGTAGCCATAGCGTGAGTAATCGTCTATGAACGAAATGAAATATTGTTGACCATTCCAGGAAGCCGTAGGGAATTGTTCACAAATATCCATATGCAATAGTTCTAAGACATCCGTAGTTCTATTGGCACCTAACCTCCTTATGTTCGTCTGTTTTCTCTTAATACAATCAACACAAACATCAAAGTTTGTGAAATCAAGGGAATCAAGAACCCCATCAGACACAAGCCTCTCAATTCTCTTTTTTGATATATGACCTAAACGCCTGTGCCATAGTGAAACAAAATTCTCATTGGTCAATTTGCGAATTTTAACCCTAAAATTCATTCTTTATGTCCTTAATCCTTAACATAACATCATTGAATCATGAATAAAACCCAAAATAAAACAAATCCGGATTTAAGAAACTACCAAAATGAACACAACCTTAAAAACGAATCCAAAATTTTTGGAAGAACAAAAACTAAAAGGATTCACAACCGTTCCGAAACGATTTTTGAAAGAAAACTTAATTCTCAATGGCTTAACATGGAGAGTCTCTGATACCACTTGATGGGATTAAACCAAAATGAAAATCATTGAGAAGAAAACCTAAACAACCAAGATCTTTCATGTCAAATCACCGAGAACGAATAGAGCATAAGCATACCTTCATCCATGAGAACAAGATGGTTGTGGGTTTCAGATCTTCTAATTCGATACGTATTCCCTTAGAGAAGTGTCTCTTGGATTATTTCTGACGATGGAATGTCAGAAAGAATGGGAATGAAAAAAATACGTATGAATTGGGGACCACAACCCTTAATATAACTCTTCATATTCAATGAATTATAACTCTTCATATTCAGAGAATTATAACTCTCCATATTTCTATTTTGGCCCATCATAAAAATAGGAATATGAAAACAGGTCTCTACACATAAATATGCCCATACCGTAATAGATGCATATAACCCCTATATTATTACCTTTATTAGATCATTTAATTGGGTTAAACTTTAAGATAACCTATAATACACATTTAATTATATATGTAAACCCACATGACAAATTATTTTCCAACCATTGAATCGGTCAGATTTTGCTACCTAAAGCTTTATTGGAAAATGAGTAGAATAATGCAATTGGATGCGTCGTCGCCTGTTATGTTAAACCATTGCATGGTAATTACCTGATCGAATATTTTCATGAGTAAAAGGTTGATAAATAACTGCTGGGCAAACCCATTCTAACAAATATTTAAGCATCACAGTTTTCAAAGCAATTATATTGACCACTTTTGGATACTAATTTAGGTATTTATCATTTAAATTTAATTAAATAAAAATTACTTCAAACCATTTTAAATGATATTAATTTAAATATATTTAAATTAATATCCAATCGTCGCTATTAACAATTGAAGGAACTTATGCAAAAAAAAAATTCTAATATGAAGAGAAAAACTATGGGAAAAGTCAAACTAGTTCAATATGCATTACTAAATATTAGAAAGTATAAACTCAAGTTTCGTCCCAAGTTCGAATCTCTCGCTTTCATTGAAAAAAAAAGACAGAAAAAAAAAAGAGTCAAATCTAAGATTCACAACAATCTAACGATAACATTTTCATCTATTCTAGGAATCGTAAACCCTTTCATTCCTTACTCTCTTGTGGTGAGCACGTGGCCTCCAAGCTACCGCACAAACCAAAGCATGCTAACATCGTTTCATTTTCGTTGTTACCACACTATCTGCGTGGATGTCATTCTTTTCTTTCTGCTCTTCTTTTTTCATACACACAAGCAAATTGGCCGTGCGATGCACGTGACATAATTTATTTAGCTTAAAAAAATCATAGGAAGTGTGACAAGTAAAAGGAATTGAAGTTAGATTTATTGTTCAATTTGTTAACAAAAGTGTCACATGTCGACACTAAGGTGAAAAACTGAAAATACCCCAATGGATCCAACCTTAAATAAAGTACAATGCACAGAGAAAGATCGATCATTTGATTATATTTTTACTTTTAAAAATCGTTGAAATGTCACTCAAAAAATAAATTTAAAATAATTGAACTTTCAAAAATATAGATAAATTTTTAAATATGAAAGTATAGATAAATTTGATAAATGATGTTCATATCAACATCCAAGTCATTGTTTGCATAGCTATTTTGTTATTTTTTACTTATTTATATAAATGATATCTTTGTTAGCATTCACATAATTGTTTAGGTGATTTTTTTCGATGTAGTTTACTTATACATAGATAAGAGTAAGGAGTTAATATTTTGTACTTTCCTTCTTGGTAATTTCACATGCCATGCATAGATTTGTTGAAAAGTTTATTTATAGAATAGTAAAATCGGAGGGGAAATATATATACCAAAGATCATCAATTAGTAATTCTGATTCAAATAAAAATAAAATACAAATTACATATAATAACAACTGTTCTAAACACAAAAACATTAGATTTCGAATTTACGCCCGTGCGTTCGAATCTGTAAGCAACACAGCAAGCAATGATAGCTGTACACATAGGGAGGAGGAGAACTTGCAGGACTGCAACTAAGAAAGAGTTAAGGAAGAAATGAGAGGTTAGGAGAACTTGTCGTGTTGGGTTGAGTCAATCATGTTTGTGTCGTGTCGTGTCAGGTCGGGTCATATTGAGTCGCGAGTCATTTCGCGTCGAGTCGAATTCAGGTGGTTTCAATCTTGGATTGTATCAGGTTTCGAGTTATGTCGAGTAGGATTGGGTTCAGATCATTTCGATCTAGGGTCGTATCGGGTCTCAGGTCGGGTCAATAAAATAAATATTTATGCTTAATTAAAAAAATATTTTATTTATATATAATAGGACTAAACAAGTTACATTGTCAAATCCGTAAAAATTAATTAATGATAAATTAATGCTTAATTTTTTAAATAATATATTTAAGTTTTGAATGCAATATGCAATGGTATGATATAATTTATGATATAATCCCAAAATTCAGTTTTAAATTAAGTCAGACAACTGGTCCACAAAGTTATTCTCACTAGTAACGTCTTATACCAAATTTTGGAGATTAAATTTTAAATAATCACTCAATTTTAATTAATTATAATATAATTTATTTTATTTGACAACTAGTAAATTAACTATCATCCCAGTTTTAAAAAGAAAATGATTTTTTTTTTATAAAAAATTATATTTTCAAGTAATTTCGGGTTTCTAGGTCGTTTCGGGTTTCAGTCAATTCGGTTCTCTGGGTCATTTCAGGTTTTGGGTCGTTTGGGTTCGAGTCATTTTGAATCCAAGTCATTTCTGATTTCGGGTCACTCGGGTTAGGGTCAAGTCGGATCAAGTTCGGATCATAAAAATTTTGATGTATTTTCAAGTCGGGTCGAGTTTTCAGATTGGGTCAGATTTTGACACCTCTAGTTTTGAGATTGAGGGAGATAAGCAACTCCTTTGATCAAATCTTCTCCTTTTGATTGTTGATTTAGATTCCCACCTGATGTTACCATAAATTACAAAATGAACAGGCAGCTGTTTTGATAACAATAGAGTATTATTTTTTTAATCTATTACTTACTTTATACACAGATAAGAAATTGAAATCAAAGCAAAAGGGACTTTGAGTGAGAGATTGAGATGAATCTGCTTAATGATTTAGGCCAATGAACAAAAATGGGATGACATTCTTCAATAAATGCATTGTTGTCATACACGAGAAGAAAGAGAGGAGTTTGGTAACAATGGCATGTGTTGAGGTCCAGGTCGACGTGACTCACGATATTGTCTGCTTTGAGCCAGAGCCCGCACGGCTTTAAAAGGCCTCATGAGGTGGTGCAGGGCCACCACCCTCCGCCTGGGAGGATGCCAGTCTCGCCAAGCTCGCCGTCTTAGCTTAGCTGGGAGGACAAGGCTCACGATATTGTCCGCTTTGGGCTGAAGCCCGCACGGCTTTAAAAGGCCTCGTGAGGGAGTGAGGACTCCCACCCTTGTAAGGGCGACAGTCTTCCCTTAACTCTTCGATGTGGGATCGCGTGGATGCAGGTCCCCTCGAACCATAGCCACAACATAGCCTCCCAGTTAAGGGAAGATTGGAAGTCATGTCTGGTTAATTCTGGGCCCCACAGTGGGCGCCATTGTTGAGGTCCAGGTCGACGTGACTCATGATATTGTCCGCTTGGGCCGGAGCCCGCACGGCTTTAAAAGGCCTCATGAGGTGGTGCAGGGCCACCACCCTCCGCCTGGGAGGATGCTAGTCTCGCCAGGCTCGTCGTCTTAGCTCAGCTGGGAGGACAAGGCTCACGATATTGTCCGCTTTGGGCCAGAGCCCGCACGGATTTAAAAAGCCTCATGGGTGGGATTCTGGACTGAACTCTAGGGGTCCCACGGTGGGCGCACATGTTGAGTGTCCAGGTCGACGTGACTCACGATATTGTCCGCTTTGGGCCGGAGCCTGCATGGTTTTAAAAGGCCTCATGGGTGGGAGTCTGGACTGAACTCTAGGGGTCCCACGGTGGGCGCCATTGTTGAGGTCCAGGTCGACATGACTCACGATATTGTCCGCTTTGGGCCGGAGTCCGCACGGCTTTAAAAGGCCTTGTGAGGGAGTGAGGACTCCCACCCTTATAAAGGTGACAGTCTTCCCTTAACTCTTCGATGTGGGATCGAGAGATCCATTCCCCTCGAACCATGGCCACAACAGCATGGAATCCAAATTTTTGTCAAAGAGCACACAAACTTTGGAATAAGTGGCTATTAATCTTGCTTTCGCTATCAAATTCTCTCTCAAGATTCATCTTCTTTATTCTCAATTTCATTTCAAGATTCTTCTTTTACTGCCTGCCATTGTTTGATTGCAATCATTTTCATCACTTGGTTATTGTTTATCACTCTTTGCATGGCATATTTGTGTGCCATGGTGGGGCTGTGTGCCTCAGTGGATCAGCTTGCGTCTGATCAGGGTGCTATTGATGTCTCAAATAATCAGCAAGTCCTAGATCAGTGTGCTAAGGATGGACAGAGCGCCTTGGATAATTGCGCTAACGAGCAGTGCACTAATGAGCATTGCACTAATGATCAGTGCCTTAATGATAAGGAGGTGGTTTCTGCACATTCTCTTAAAGGTAAACTCTCCTATGCGGATGTTTTAAAAGCCAATAGTCAAGATTCTAGTCAAGAACATTCTTTTTTTCGATGATGCTACCTTGGATGCACTTCAAGACTCTCCGCAACCACCTTAAGATTGTTCTTCTCAACCTTCCCAAGATTCTTTGTAAGCGTTTACCGGATTTAAATCTACCTTTAAATTCCTCCAAGAAGATGGAGAAACAGTATTCAACATCTTAAAGTCTGATTTTCTTGATACTGTGTCCTCCTTTGATTTCGTGGTGGTTCTTAAATTTTACTCAAGCATGCCAGCAATGAACCCAATTTATCAACACTTATTTTCATGGAATCTTAAAGAAAATCTGGTAGTTGGTGTTCTTGATCATAGACATTTGCTTGTCCGTTTGGGATCTCATGAAGATTTCGTTTTGGTGTCGTATAGTGGTTCAAGAAAAGTTGGTAACACACTTTATCAGCTAATCAAATGGAGCCTTTATTTAGTACAAAGAAAGAATCTCCATCTGCGGCTGTTTGGGTAAAGTTGCCGGGTCTCCCTCTTCCATATTTCCACCACTCAACTCTCAAAGGAATTGCTAGCTCTTTTGGTCAATTACTCAAAGCTAATGAAAAAACTGAGTTCATGGAATGCCCAAGTTATGCTAGAATGTGCACGGAGTTAGATCTTTCATTGCCAAGATCTAATAGTCAAATGGCACTCTAACTTCCATTTGGGCCAAGATTCCCACAACTGAGCACTAATGAAGATCCCTTTAAAAGAACATATTTTATAGACAAGAAATTCCCATAGCTGAAGTAAAAGCCTCAAAAACATTATAAGTTTCAATACTCGGTCGTGTCATCAAGCTCAAGGCCGAGATTCTCATGACGACGTCTTTAGCATCTCGCTCACATCGTCAAGCTCCGCGTTGGGATCCTCATATCGAGGTCTTCATCATCTCGGCCACATCACCAACTTCAAGGCCGAGATCCTCATGTTGAGGTCCTCATCATCTTGGCCTCATTATCTCGTTGCCATCAAGCTTTGACTATCTTATGCCAAACACACCATGCCAAGTTCTTTAATGCTTAAGTAATCTTGAGCCTCAACCACCGCAGGTTGAGCATGATGCATCAAGCCTTGGCTACTTCATGCCAAACACATCACACCAAACTCTTTTATGCTTCGGCAATCTTGAGCCTTGGCCACCACTTGATGAGCATGACTCATCAAGTCTTAGCTACCTCATGATAAGCACATCATGTCAAGCTCTTTCATACTTCAGAAATCTCAAGCCCTGACCACCGCATGCCGAAGATGACACATCAAGCCTTAGCTACCTCATGCCAAGCTATTTAGTACTTCAGAAATCTTAGCCTCGACCACCACATGCTGAGCACGACACATAAACCATTGGCTACCTAATGCCAAGCACATCAAGCCAAGCTCTTTTATGCTTTGGTAATCTCGAGCCTCGACCACTGCACGCTGAATATGATGCATTAAGCCTCTGCTACCTCATGCCAAGCTTTTTCATGTTTCAGCAATCTTAAGCCTCGACCACCGCAAGCTGAGCATGACATATCAAGCCTTAGCTATCTCATACTAAGCACATCATGCCAAGCTCCTTCATGCTTTAGCAATCTCGAGCCTCGGCCACCGCACGCTGAGTACGACGCATCAAGCCTTGGCTACTTTATGCTAAGCACATCATGCTAAGCTTTTTCATGCTTTGATGATCTTAATCCTCGGTCATCGTGCAGTGAGTATGAAACATCAAGCCTTAGCTATCTCATGCTAAGACCATCATGCCAAGCTTTTTCATGCTCCAGCAATCTCAAGCCTCGGCCACCGCGCGTCGAGTACAACACATCAAGCCTTGGCTACCTCATGCCAAGCTCTTTCATACTTTAAACATCTTGAGCCTCGGCCACCTCACGCTGAGCACGACGCATCAAGCCTTGGCTATCTCATACCAAGCACATCATGCCAAGCTCTTTCATGCTTCCATAAGCTCGATTCTTGGCCACCACACGTCGAGCACAACATATCAAGCCTTGACTACCTCGTGCTAAGCACATTCGTGCCAAGCTATTTCATGCTTCGGCAATCTCGATCCTCAGCTACCACATATCGAGCATGACACATTAGGCCTTAGCTACCTCATGCCAAGCACTTTCATGCTTCAGCAATCTTGATCCTCAGCTTTCGCATGCCAAGCATGATGCATGAAGCCTTAGCTACCTCATACTAAGCATATCATGCCAAGCTCTTTCATTGTTTGGAAATCTCGAGCCTCGGCCATCGGATTCCCAGCACGACGCATCAAGCCTTAGCTACCTCATGCCAAGCATATCATGCCAAGCTCATTCATGCATTGGCAATATCGAGCTGATAGATGCTTAAATATTCATATTTAAGCCCCTTATTTACAGTTGTTAGGTCTTTAATTACGTTAATTTTATCTCTTTTACTCCATTTGTGTGTTTTACATATTTTTATAGGGTCTTGGATAAAAAGAAGCAGTTTTGGCACTTAAATGAAGAAATCTGGAAGCCCTGGAGCATCCTCTGCACAAATTACGATCGATTGCACCATGCAATGCGATCGAGCGCACATGTACGGGCGTGAACAGTAAACTGCAGAACCCTATTTTGGAAATAAGAGAATTGTTGTTTTAGGAAGGTTTAGGAACTCATGGTTCTCTTAGGACTTCTCAAGGACCTATAAATACACTTGTAACTCACACACAAAAACACACCTTAGATAGAAAACACTTCCCTCTTCTCTCGGGTTTATTCTTCTCCTTTATGTTTAGTTTATTTATAATGTTTAATTCAGTTAGTATGTGTAACTAACTCTCTTATAGGGCTCGATTGAAGCCCTAGTTATGCATTCCCATATTTTTATTCATTGATTAAATCTTTGCCGATAGCTTATTATGTACTTAACTTGATTAACACCTGTGCTTATTTAAATTCCTCATATGTATGTGTAAGGCCAACGTATGCATGTGGTATGGATGGGTTAGTTAGATCAATTTGGATGACCGAGTCCTGGGTCTAACATTAGTAACAAGGGATATCTTATCCGGGTACCCGGGTTAATCAACATGGGAAACCGGGAGTAGATACCATGCCCTAGGTCTCATGTGGTTGTCGATTTCCACAGTACTTATGTTTTCTTAAGGAACAACTCAAACAGATACCATGCTGAATCCCTTAAGGAAGAAAAGAGTTAGAGTAGATACCATGCCTAACTCGTTGCTTAGGGAAATCAATAGCTTAAGGAGTAGATACCATGCCCTTAGGTTGGCAACCAGTAGGTATACATAAGAAAGCTAGTGCACTGATACCTTATACACATTGGGAATGTATGACTAGTGGTGGATATCAAAGCCCTATGTCTTTATTATTATCAAATCACCTTCCAACAAATATTTATTATTTTTTACTTTTGAGAAACTAATTCTAAAAAGCAACTTTACCAATCCCTGTGGAGATGACCTTGCTTTCGCACACTAGACTACACTGATGACCTTGTGCACTTGCAAGTATAACTAGTACGATTATTTACTTAATTATTTAGGTATATAAACGCACAACACGAGCCTCGGCCACCGTACGTTGATTATGACGCATCAAGTCTTGGCTACCTCATGCTAAGCACATTATGTCGAGATCTTTCTTGCTTCGATAATATCGAGCCTCGGCCACCACACCCGGAGCATGACGCATCAAGCTGTGTCTACCTTATGATAAGTACATTATGCCAAGCTATTTTATTCTTCGACAATCTCAAGCCTCGACCATTACTCGTCGAGCGTGACACATCAACTCTTGGGTACCTCACGCCAAGAACATCAAGCCAAGCTCTTTCATGCTTCGAAAATCTTGAGCCTCGACCATCGTGTGCTAAGCACGATGCATCAAGCCTTAGCTACCTCATGCCAAGAACATTATGACAAGCTCTTTCATGCTTCAGACATCTTGAGTCTCAACCACCACTCACTGAGCATGATGCATGAAGCCTTGGCTACCTCATGGTAAGCAAATCATGCCAAGCTCTTTCATGTTTCGACAATCCCCTAGCTTCGACCACCGTACGCTGAGCATGATGCATCAAACTTTGGCTTCCTTATGCTAAGCACATCATGCTAAGATTTTTCATGCTTTGGCAATCTCGAGCCTTGGCCACCGCACGCCGAGCAAGACACATCAAGCTTTGGCTACCTCATACCAAGCACCTCATGCTAAGCTCTTTCATGTTTCAATAATCTCGATCCTTGGCCATTGCACACCAAGCATGACTAATGACTCCTTAGCTACCTCATACCAAGCACATCATGCCAAGCACTTTCATCCTTCGGCAATCTCAAGCCTCAGCCACTATATGTATAGCACGACGCATTAGGCTTCGGCTACCCCGTGCTGTGTACATCATGCCAAGTTAGTCCACATCTCGGCTACACTAACGAGGTCCAAGGACCAAGACGAAAAGGCCGAGACTCTTGGGCCGAGACACTCTCCATCTCATCCACCTTGATGAGACACGTGTGCTGAGATATATGTGCTAAGATGCTCCACCACGCTGAGACATATGTGTCGAGATACTCTACCTTGCCAAGACACGTGTGTCGAGATACTCTACCTTGTCGAGTTCAGTGGGCCGAGATGTTCAACGTCTCATCTACCTAGTCGAGACCTGTAGGTCGTGATGTTCAACGTCTCATCCACTTTGTCGAAATTAGTGTACCGAGATGCTTAACATCTCATCCTCTTTGCATAGATTAGTGGACCGAGATGCTCAATGCCCCATCCTCCTTGTTGAGATCAGTGGACTGAGATGCTCAATGTCTCATCCACCTTGCCGAGATTAGTGGGCCGAGATGCTCAACATCTCATCGATCTTGCCAATATCAATAGGCCGAGATACTCAACGTCTTATCCTCATTGCCGAGATTAGTGGGCTAAGATGTTCAACGTCTTATCCACCTGGTCGAGACCTATAGACCTTGATGTTCAACGTCTCATACACCTAGCTGAGGCCCGTAGATCATGATGATCAACGTCTCATCCACCTGTCCAAGACTTGTAAGCCGAGATGCTCAACGTATCGACCACCCAACTAAGGTCTATGAAACGAGATGCTCTACAAGTTATTCATCATGCTGATCTTTCCCACTATTTAGACTCGAAACTCTCAACACTCCAAGCCTTGAAAGGAAACACTATCACTATCAAACACGATCAAGATCCCATACTTGATCCGTACTACGACTACAAATCTCAAATCAAGCATTCCACAAACTACTTCCTGATTTGCATAACTTCACTCAAGGAAGTGAGGGCATTTGATGAATGGAAAATTCTCCATTCAATGACATAACGACACATAGCAGTCATACTAGTCAAGTTAGTTTTCCCATTGAATGCAAGACACATGGAAAAAAGGTTAAGTAGTAATATCCCATATTCTAGCTTAGGGATAACCCAATCTTATCTCCAAGTGAGTTCTAATTCTATCAAGATACTCAAATTTAAGGAAATTCAATCTTGCCAACAATCACGTTCTTATCGGGATTCCAATTCCCATAGTATATAAGGGGGCTCTTACCATCAAAAGCTATGCACACTAAACACTCTTTTTACTCTGATCAACTTTCATATTTCTAAGCCTTATACTAACTTAGGCATCGGAGAGTCCCCTCGGAGGCACAACCTCTTCAGTCCTCTAGTGACTCCTTAGGGTTTTTTTAGTCTTTGTGTGCTCAAGTTCCACTTCTTGACCGTTAATATTCCAGGCAGATTTTCAGCATCAACACGGTGCAAAGAGCAACATAGTTTTAAAAAATACAAAAGAGAAGAAGAAGATATCTCAATCCATTACCAAAATTGATTGATCGAGAAATGGATGGACAAAAAGGTAAGCGAGAAAGCCACTGAAAAATAACAAAGAAGGCAAATGTTCACAGAATTTGAGAGAAAATCGCATCATGATCATCATAGCCGTGATCATTACCATGATCCTCTATTTTTTAGCTCCATTTCAAGTTCTTCAAGTTCAAGTTCTCGGAGGTTCTCATCCTCTGAAATAGAATCCATTTGCGGTATGACACTTGTAAGTTCTCAACTTATCAGTGCTCCTTAAAGAATTTACAGCTTCGTCTGTTCTTTTTATGGGTTCTGATTTTTTTTATTATTTCTATATAGAAAGAGAGATAGAGAGGTTTACTTGTCTAAGTGGTTGAAGGATTTTAAGAAGGAGTGTGAATAGAACATAAGATTAGATCAAAGATTTGAGAGAGAGAAGGAGGTAAAGAGGGAAAAAGGGTTTTGTGTAGATCTGAGGGAAGGGATGATGATCAATGGTAATTTTGGCATTTTCAAGCGTGTGTGATTGACACATACTGTCACGTCATTTTTTTCTTGTGGAAGTGATCGAATTGGATGAATTTATACATTGTACCATAAAAATTTGAAGAGAAATACAAGTTTTTGATATTAATAAAGTGAATTATAATTAATTTCGAACTACATTGATGATATTTTAATTTAACTTAAGTTATAATACAGGAAAATAATAATAGCATCACTTATTTTATCTTACCTGAAGAAACTTATATATACCTTTTACTAAGAAAGAAAGAAGTATTAAAAAAATTAATTAAGCTTTCAGTCAAGTAAATGGATATAAAGTAGTCATTAATATTACAAAAGAGTTATAATCTAACTTGGCTCTAGTCTAATGCAGAGTAGTTTGATTTAGTAAGAATTGTCACTTGAAAAAGCTTAAACTATTTTGAAGCTATCATTTGGTGGATATTATCATATGGCAGAAGCTTATTAAAAAAAATGAAAATATTGTGGAAGCTCAAGCATATGGTTCAAGAGTCTCCATTATTTTTGTATTAGTTTGACTTATAAATTTTTCTGTTAAAATGGAAGGAGAGAAATGAAGCACATCTTTTGATTACATAAAAAAAGTTGCTATGTACCTATGAAAAAGTTATAAAATAAAATTTAAAGAGCAGCGTTAATTTGTGGAAACTTAAGTTTATCTGGTATCATTTATAATGTATATAGAGTTACAGAGATTGGAACAAAACAATTATAGGATAAAGTTAAGCCTAAGAACTGACAAGTATACAAAATAAAACTAAGTATAATAGGTCTGAGTTATATATGGCTAAGTATAATAAGAGATAAGTCTAACAAGAAATAAGATAATATATATCTTAATACTCCCCTTCAAACTAGAGTGTGTAAGTCTAAAATGCCAAGCTTGGATAATAGGAATAGAAATTGATCACGACCAAGCGCCTTGGTGAATATGTCAGCAATATCTAGGCGAGAAGAAACACAAGAAGTCGAAATGAGACTAGATTGTATTTTTTCCCGAATAAGTTGACAATCCAATTCGATATTCTTTGTGCGCTCATGAAAGAGGGATTAACTACAACGTGGAGACCAACTTGATTGTCACAACAAAGTCTCATTAGTGGATGATGAGATACACCAAGTTCTGTTAGAAGATATTTTAGCCATTGTAGCTCACAAGAAGTTGTTTCCATGGAACGATATTTAACTTCAGTCACCGACCTTGCGATTATAGTTTGTTTCTTAGTGCTCCATGAGATAGGGCTGGTTCCAAGAAAATTGATGTACCTAGTTGTAGAGCGGAGAGACGTTGGAAAACTATGTCAATATGAGTCAAAGTAAGCCGTTATCTACATATAACTTGTGGAAGAAAAGAAAATCCCTATGACAGGGTATGCCTTTTAAGTATCGAAGGACTCATTGTGTTGCGTCAAGATGTTACTGACAAGGTGCTTCATGAATTGACTCAACATATTCTTTGAGTATGTGATGTTAGATTCATCAATATAGGTGACTAATGAATAATAAGAAATGGATGATTTGAACCCAGCTTCCTTAAGAGCGTTGAAAATTTGTCAAACCATTATCATGATGCATGTTTAAGACCATACAAGGATTTATAAAGTTTGCAAACCAAGTTCTTATCCTTCTGAGCATAACTAAGAGAAGTCATGTAGGCTTCCTCATATAAATCACCATGCAAAAAAGCGTTGTTAACCTAAGTGATGTAAAGGCCATTTCTTAGCACAACCAACCGCATGTAAGCAATGTACAGTAACCAGTTTTGCAACAAGTTTTGCAGTAGGAGAAAACGTTTCCTGGTAATCTACACCTTTAGTTTGAATATACATACCCTTTTACAACAAGACGAGCTCTATATCTTTCAATTGAACCATCTGCATGAAACTTGATTTTGTACACCCACTTTCAGCCAATGGGTTATTTACCAAGTGGCAAGGGTTGTAATGTACAAGTTTGGTTTTATTCCAGTGCCTTACTTTCATCCATTATAGCATCTTTCCAATGAGAATATTGTACTGTATTTTTAAAGTGGGTGGGTTCATCATGATTGTTGATCTAAGTAAAAAAAAAAAGCTTTATACTTGGCAAAGAACTTGTCATTAGAAATATAAGTAGAGATTGCATAGAGAATAGTTAGGGCAAGAGGCCCTGAAGAAAGCTGAGAGATGACATCTTACCACTGGTTGCACTGCAAATGTAATCTTTTAAAAAAGGAGTGTGAGAATGGCGCTGAGAATGCCACAAAGTTGGTTGTGATGTGGAATTAGGCAAAGGGATGCTTCCGTTTTACTCTACCATTTTGTTGAGATGTATCTACACAGGTAAATTGATGCAAAATCCCTTGCTCATTATAAATTCCTTTCATTAGGTCTGAAAAAAATTCAAGGCCATTATCAGTTCTGATTTGTTTCACTTGACAATTATATTGAGTCTTCACCATGACTAAAAATTTTCTTATGAAAAAATTAGATTAAGATTTGAACTTCATTAAAAACACTCATGTGCACCTTAAATAATCATCTACTATAATAAAAAAAATAATGAGCACCTAAGTAAGATGGTTTGTGATACCCACCATATATCACACACCCATGTGCACCTTGAATATTCATCTACTATGATAAAAAAATAATGAGCACCTGAATAAGATGGTGTGCGATACCCACCCCATATATCACAATGAATTAAATAAAAAAATAAAGACACTTTTATTCACACTAGATGGAAATGGAAGTCTAGTTTGTTTTGCCAAAATGCAGATATCACAAGATGAAGGTGAACAAAATAAAAAATCTAAGTGACATAAATATGCACTAGCTAAAAGATGACTATAAGAATTTCCTAAATGACGTGCCAAAGTTCAGAATTGGAATTACGATGACCAAGGAGTGAAACTTTCGGATTTTCTAGTGGTTGAATATAATGATAAGGTCACTCTTAACCTAAGTGACATGGGTAACAAAATTGGATATAACAAGCGTCTTTGAAATGCCATACCACAATGCATGTTACTCTATCACTAGCTGTTCAGTGTCGGAACTAGTTCCTAATTACAATCACATAATCATAACATGTCAGCATGGCCAACGTTTCACTCCTACTCATAGATCATAAATTAGTTTATTGGGAGACAATTTTTTGTTTTAATAAGATACAAATAATCAACCACATTTTTAAATTTAGTTCACTTCAAAACAAAATTTATACACACCCAAAATTGAGTTTAGTTATGAAGCAGATTTATATATACAATCTTTAAGAAATTGAAATCAGAAATTCTAAAATATCATCTCGTGTAAATAACAAGGTGTTCAATCATTTGTAAATGATTATAGATACATTATCAGTAACAAAATAGCACAAAACATAGTTTAGCATGCCTAACCCTATTTTATCAAATGGGTGTATATCAAAAAATAATTTCTTTTTTAGTGTAATGAAACAGAGATATTAACATACCAAGGTGGTTTTGGACAGAAATACTAAAGAGAAATAAAGGTAGTTACCTTACTTGCGACATCTGAACATAAACACGAAAGCAAAGTCAGAAGTTAGACCCTTAATTCAAACAAAATTCACACAAAATAAAAAATTATTACCTAACCTAACCCAACCCGATCATGTGTTTGCACATTCCCTGAGCATATGTTGACTATCCAAAAGTCCTATATTTGTATAAATCATCACACAAAAATATAGATGCTTTAATCTCACACTTATTTCTTTATAGCTGTTACAAAACACTATTCAACAATAAGAAATTCCAAATGATTATTGAATAATCATAAAGTGAGTCCAAAATTTACAAATTGATAGTGCATATGTGAAAAATCATGTCTTAAATTTTCTATAACTTTTTAGAATAAATAGAATCCATAAAATAATTTCTATTTAAATTTTAAAGAAATAATAAATAAAATATCTAATCTTTTCCAAAAATCACAAAAACAATCTAAAATAATATTAAAGATAAAGATAAACAATTGTTCAAAATTTTAGATAAATATGAGGTCTACAGTATACCAATTGCACGTGCACCGCGTTTCGACTATTGAATTCAAGATTGATTAACAAGATAAGGGAAAAATATATAAGCGTAGGTTTATCCTTATTTCTTTTGCACGGGTTAGTTTTAGTTTCAATAAAAAAAAAATTGAAGGAAACCTACCATAACACTAGAAAATAGAGATAGGGAAATGAAGATCAAATGACAGAGAAATAAAAGAGAGTGCAAATATACCTTGATAGAAATAAAGTGATGAATCGAAAATTGATGAACCCTTCAGGAACGAAAACCCCACCTATTTTCTTTTTCTTTTTCTTGTTAACAAAAAGCTATAAGATCCTTATATATTAAGGCTACGTAGCCCACTAGCCACCATACAAAAATATCCCTAACAATACAAGTCTATTTTCCTCTTTCTTTTTCTTTATTTATTTTATTTTCTTTCCTTCATGGATTGGATCAAGGCCCAACAATATATATTTTTTTTACATTACTAGGAAAAGTATTAAACAACCTAGGCTCAAGACATTTCTATAAAATTTAGTTGGGTTGGCTATCACATTGTCCCTTTCTTAAAAAAAATTGGTCCTTCAAATTTCACCTCACATTATGAAAAATCATCAAATGGCACTCAATTAGCATCATGATTGGTGCAAGGAAATAAATGATAATTCAAACTTTTATGGGCATAAATAACTAATGATTACTCATAACAAATTTGGTAACTTGACATAGACATAATCATTTAGTTGATAAACAAGCAATAAATATAAAATAAGTTTATTTTCAAAATCATATATAAGTTAAAAAGTCAGAATAAAAAAATGATGGGCTAAACCAAGACAAGTTGTAAAACACTTAGTTATGGAAGGTCAAACACATAACTCCTCAGCTTACAATATAAAATAACCAAGATTACATTTTGATATCAAAACATGAATTCTTAAAATTGAATTATAGAATCTGGAAATCAAAAATTTCTTTCATCAAGTTCCATGCATAGAGTTCATAGAAATAAAGTATTGTATAATTCAAACTTGGCAAAAACTTTGAAGTCTATCATGAAGCGAAATATAAAAGGCAATAAAATGATTTCGAGATGAATATTGATTGCATATGGAACGATAAGTGTTTGCACTGAAGCTTAGTTCAACAAGTTAAACATTATATAGTATTGACCTAAAAATCATTTTGATAGGAAAATGATAAGAAAAAAATCAAACCACAAGTTAACTATACCAAACTATAGTAGTGCACCACTAAATCAGTAACCACATTCATTTTCAATAACAATCAAACAGCTCAGTAAAAATTTTCGTTAAAATAATCAAGTTTCTTAAGTAAGGAGATCATAAGAAAATCAAAATCAAATTATGAGATTTCACTAACATATTCTAAATCTTAAATATTAACTCTACGTGGCCCACTAGTCACCATACAAAAATATCTCTAACAACACAAATCTTTTTCCTTTTTTTGTCTTTATTTCTTTAATTTTTTTTCCTTTATAGATTGACCAAAAAATATTTCTTTTGTACATAACTTGGAGAATTAGCAAACAACCTAAGCTCAAGCTAATTATTTAAAATTTAGTTGGGTTGAGTATCACACAAAACATGATCTAATGTGATTTCGGATGAAATAATTACCAATGTGAACCAGAGTGTTAATGCCATCGGAGATACAAATTGGTTTAGCATTTATGTTTTCAACGACATCAAAGGATAATGACAAGTGAGAGGCAAAATGATCCGAAACACTTTATTAATAACCCAAAATCTTGTGAAGAATGTAGTACAATATTACGAAATTTTCTATTGAAGGCTTCCCATCGATGCTTAGAATGAAGTTACTGATATTGATTGGGAGTAAATTGCTATAAAAGAGCAATGGATTTCAAGGTGGATGAAGCATTTGATGATAAGTATGCACAATCACAGATGTAACAACAACTACTAATTTGGATTGCTTATTTCTTTTGGTGCGTGACTCAGGATGCCATGAAGGGTACCCAATCATTTCAAAGCATCTACTACACTCGTGTACATGTGATTCTGGAGTTCTGTTTATCACGACTTGTTCGTGAATTTTGGGTATAGAGACCACGTGATACTATCGAAGTAGTTGCATCACCTGTTGCAATATTAATAGTCCAAAGATTCTTTTATCTTTCTTCTTATTGTATCAATGCAAAGACTTTATTCATGTTTGGAATTGGATCTATCGTTAGCACATGTGTCTTTAAGGTTTCAAAAGAGTTATTAAGACCTTACAAGGATTTAATGAACCTGTTATAACTGCAAAACATCCTGAAAATATTTAGGAGCTCCACAACTACAAGTTGGTATCTTAGTATAAGATGATAACTCATCCAATAAAGTTTTTAAGGTAGTGTAATAAGCATAAACAGATTTTTGTTCTTGTAGAGAAATAGCAATAAGTATCTTTAACTTATAGATTTTAGGACCATTACCTAGCGAGAACCTATCTTCAAGATCTAACCATACCTGATAAGATCCATAAAATGCATCTCAACAATGTCTAATTTTTAGCATTTTATGATTCTTCTCGGTCTTTATTGCACTTTTATGTGTTGATAACTCTTAAGTAATATTATTGGACCATCGACTTATTCCAGTGCATTTTCAGGTATTTTGAGTCCAAAGAGAAGAAGAAGCGATCGTTGTTTAAAAACACTAAGATTCTATGCACGACGGAGCATCAGAGTGGCTGCAAAGAGGCAAAACATGAAGAAAATCAACAATCAGTGAGCACCGCGGTGCTCCTCAGCCAACACCACGGTGCCTAAAAACCACCATGTTGTGAACAATCAGTGAGCACCGCGGTGCTCCCCAGCTAGCACCGTGGTGCCCAGAAGCTTACCCAGCCAAATCATACCCAGCACTGCAGTGCCCATAAAGTAGCACCGCAGTGCACACATGGGATTGTATCTCCGAGTTAAACTTTAATTAGGGTTTTAAACATTAGATTAAACACAAGAACACCCTTGGACCCTTGTACTATAAATAGGTCACTTAGGGTTTAAGATGAGGGAGATCTTGTTGTGGAAAAAAGGCCAGAAAACTCAAGGCATCAGCTCTCATCCATAAAAGTGTTTAGCCATGAACACCATGGTTAACTAACTTCCAAGCAAGGCGAATGGATGAATCCCTAGGTGTAGTTGTTCCTATCTTCCCTTATTTGATTCAGTTGTAATAAGAATTTATTGTCAAAACATTGCCATGATTTACTTCTTTATCTAATTATAAGATCTTATCTATTCCGATGATTGTATCTTTCTCCTTGATATAAATTTAGTCATGCTTATCTTATGTCAAGATTGTTTGGGTATAATTGAGTCCGGTAAATCTAGCCTTTAGGTTTGTCCATTACTGAAATATTGTCAACAAAGATATATTGTCGTTTCTTGATAAATCTATATGATAGATCATATGTGCATGAATCGAAAATAAAAAATATTTCATAACAATCATATTAGGGTTTATATATGTGCTCATTAAATACTTGTTGGTTGCCTGTTTGGGATGTGAAACTTGCAACCGAGATAAAAATAACTGAATCAAGTTAGGAATAGGGCAATAAACACGGGGAGGATTCCCGGATCCTTATTATCTTCCTATTGTATTCTACAATCTATTTTACACAATTACTTTACTACCAAAAGTTCATATTTTCTCATTTAAATCTTTATCGTTTGTGTTATGGTTTACACCTTCTTTTGTAGTTAACTTGTTTCCCTGTGGAATCGACACCCCAACAACAGCGCTATAACAACCGCGTATGTTTTGGGTGTAATCAAATTTTGGTGCCGTTGCTGGGGAGACGCGCTTAAGTATAAGGAAGATTGTCAACTTTGAGACAAAACGGTAGAAGAATTGTAAATAATTTTTCTTTTCAACAGTTTGTAAAGGCGGTAACTTCGTTACCTCTTTTAGCTTGCTGCATTAATTTTATTTTGTTTTATTCTTTCTTTTTATAGTATTTTTTTTTATTACTTTGTGATCTTGCATGCCTCGATATGGAGACACTTTGGGTGGGTTTTCTTGTAGGTCTGTGTTAGGTCAGAATTAAATTCTTTTCTAAATCCTTTATTTGACAACCCATCTAGTCCCGAAGAGATGAGTGAACACGAAGATCAACCCCCTAGGACCCTTCAGGATTATCTCCACCCTACACACATAGCCACACCATCATGTATCATGTTTCTAGCCAATACTCACCATTTAGATTTTAAAACAGGGATGATACAATTACTCCCTACATTTCATGGCTTGGAAAGTGAAAACCCATATGTGCACATTAGAGAGTTTGAGGAAGTAGTTGCGACTTTTCATAGTCAAGATGCAACTGCTGATATTGTGAGACTTAAGTTCTTTCCTTTCACTTTGAAGGATAGAGCTAAGAGTTGGCAATACTCATTGAGACCACGATCTATTGCGTCGTAGACTGAGATGACTCGGATTTTTTTAATAAACACTTCCCCCAACATAAGACCAATGCTTTAAAAAGACAAATCTCCACCTTTGCACAAAAGGATAGTGAGACTTTATATCAGTCTTGGGAGAGATTTAAGGAGTTGTTGAGTATATGCCCTCACCATGGGTATGAGAATTGGCGCTTAGTGAGCTATTTTTATGAGGGACTTACATATAGAGAGCGCCAATTTGTAGAGATGATGCGTAATTGTGAATTTTTAGAAAAAGATCCTGATAAGGCCATAGAGTACCTCAATGAGCTTGCTAAAAAAGCTCACACTTAGACTGGACCTAGTGCTATTGAAAGCACAAATAGGTCACGATCTATAGAGAACTCAAATAATGGTCGGATTTACCATCTTAGGGAAGAGGACAACCTAAAGGCTAAGGTCGAGACGCTCACTAGGGAATTAGATGTGTTAAAGACTAAGGGCTTACAACAAACACACGTAGCTAATCATGTAAGGTCCTTTGAACCATGTTTTGTGTGTGGCTAGGTAGATCATCTCGCCCAAGAATGTCTCACATTTACGGAGATGAGAGGGATGTATGAGGAACAATGTAATGCCTTAGGTATGTATAAGAAGCCGCTTTCACCTTTCTTTGATACCTATAATCCGGAGTGGCGGAATCACCCCAATCTTAGCTAGAAATCTAAAAACCAGCCGTCTACATAACCCCTTAAATCATATCTTGCACCATATCATGCACCTGCACCTTTTAGGAGTCATTTAGAAGAAACTTTGCATATGTTTATTGAGGCACAAAATAAGACTAATCAAAGGCTTAAATCTTTAATTACACAGGTTGTTAAAGAGCATAAGGATTTAAAGAGCCACGTGTCCAAATTAATGACATCATTGAGTATGAATGAGCGAGGTAAGTTCCCTTCCCAAGCTCACTCCACACCTCATGGTCAAAACTTGGCACAAAAGAATTTGAAGGAGGTGAATGCCATTATGACACTAAGTGGTAAGTCATTACACATCCCAACACCGAATAAATCAAAGGATGTGGACGAGGGCCACCAAGTATATATGATTGACTCACCCATGGAAAAAGTCCATCACCTTAATCCATTAGAGTCAATCCACACCCATGGGTTCACAATAGCATATATTGAGCCAAAATCTGGAGATGTTACTGATGACATCCTTGAGGCCTCTTCAAAGCATACAAGCACCCCATTTGATAGTCAAGCAGTCACTGGTGCATTCAATTCATGTTTGTCTAGGAGGGAATAAGAACATCTGGCTGAAGACGTAAAACTTAATGCTCATGGGAGACACTCCACAGCTTATCATTTTTACTTTTATTGTTTTCATATTTCTTTTTCTTTTTATTGTTCGTATTTTGTTTTCTTTCTGTTTTCCAGTATTAACTTAGTATTTCTTTTTCAGGGACAAATATACAAAGTAGTTCAAATGGTGGAGCACAATTTTCAGCTTCTGTGCACCTTTGGCTACAAAGCGAGTTTCCTTTACTCTTTCTTTTACATTGAGGTCAATGCAATTTTTAAGTTGGGGGTGGAGGAAACGCATCTCTTTATTTCCATACATTTTTTTTCATTGAACTGCTTGGTGTCGTTCTCCCTTTTTGTTTATTGTTAGCATGCTTTGTGTTAGCCTTAGATGTAATTCACATGTCAATGATATGAGCTTAATTGAGATAGCATATAGCATTTAGAAGTAGTTAAATCTTGCTTCGGTTTGAGAATAATTTAAGTGTCAATCTTGATTTAGTTTGAGACTCTAGTTTGTGGTAAGATTGTATGAATAGTCTAAAGCATTTAGAGAAGTTTTATGTGTGATTGTTTTGTGCATACTTTTGCAGTCTCGACAAGCTCTAGAACTTATTTGATAATTACTTGAGGCGAATTCCTAGAATGCACATTACTTAGGATATGATATAGGCTATTTTTGGACCATTTGAGCCTTTCAAACTTATCCTTGCTATATCTATCACTAGTCACCTGTTTGAGCCTTTTTCTTGAAAAAGAATTTGAGCATTGTTTCTTTCGAAATCCCATTTACTTACTCTTATGAGCCTAAAAATATTTTATCCTTACCATTCTTTTAAAAGAACTTAGTTATACACATTTGTTGAGAAAGCACTCAAGATGAGTAAGGATAGAAATATGCAAAAGTATATTACTACCATAACCCAAGTACATTAAAGGAGATAAGTTGGGGGTTGTGGAAAAGAAATGAAAAAAAAATGAAAAATGAGGTAAATGATCTTATGCCAAAAATACAAAAGAAAAAGAAAGAAATATGGCAAAGAAAGAAGAAAGAGAAGAAAAGTGGTGACTTATTGAGAGAAAAGCTCTTATGAAAATGTTTGAAAGAGTTGGGTGTTGAAGTAAGGGTATCCAGTGCTTAAAGTGGTTGTGTTTAAAACTAAGAAATTAAGTTCTTTTACTTGTTAAATCCTTCCCGTTCTTTCTTAACCTTTACCTTAGCCTAACGTTACAAGCTTATTAAAGACCTATTGATCCAATATAGTGTGATTTTTTCTACAATAGTAGAGAATGATTTGAAAAGTAAGCCTATGGAGCTTGATTTGTGATTGATGTCACGCAATTTATTATGTTCTTAGAGGCCAAGACTTGTATTCATGAATGTTGTACATAAAATCATCCGGGTGTTCAGATTAATGGATTGTGGTAAGATGGATGTTAAGAGTCGATAACAATTTTAAGATTGATGTTTAGATTACTTTTGGACTTGGGTGAAATTTAATGATTCTATATGCCTTGTGTTATGTGCGATTTTTGAGACAAAAGTGAATTACTCTTGGTTAACACTAATATTGCTTTACTTTACTTCGATTCCCACCATGAAATTCATCTCTTGTTTCCGCTTGAATTGCTACAGACTAGCAATAAGCTAGTTGGGGGTTGTGATAAGAGCCATAAAATGCATCTCAACAATGTCTAATTGTTAGCATTTTATGATTCTTCTCGATCTTTATTGCACTTTTATGTGTTGATAACTCTTAAGTAATATTATTGGACCACTGACTTATTCCAGTGCATTTTTAGGTATTTTGAGTCCAAAGAGAAAAAGAAACGATCGTTGTTTAAAAGCACCAAGATTCCATGCACGACGGAGCATCAGAGTGGCTGCGGAGAGGCAAAACATGAAGAAAATCAACAATCAGTGAACACCGCGGTGCTCCTCAGCCAGCACCACGGTGCCCAGAAACCTCCATGTTGTGAACAATCAGTGAGCACTGCGATGCTCCCCAGCCAGCACCGCGATGCTCAGAAGCTTACCCAGCCAAATCATATCCAGCACTGTAGCGCCCATAAAGCAGCACCGCAGTGCGCACACGGGATTATATCTCTGAGTTAGACTTTAATTAGGGTTTTAAACATTAGATTAAACCCAAGAACACCCTTGGACCCTGGTACTATAAATAGGTCACTTAGAGTTTAAGAGTAGGGAGATCTTGTAGTGGAAAAAAAAGGCCAGAAAACTCAAGGCAGCAGCTCTCATCCATAAAAGTGTTTAGCCATGAACACCATGGCTAACTAACTTCCAAGCAAGGCGAAGGGATGAATCCCTAGGTGCAATTGTTCCTATCTTCCCTTATTTGATTCAGTTGTAATAAGAATTTATTGTCAAAACATTGTCATAATTTACTTCTTTATCTAATTATAAGATCTTATCTATTCCGGTGATTGTATCTTTCTCCTTGATATAAATTTAGTCATGGTTCTCTTATGTCAAGATTGTTTGGGTATAATTGAGTCCAGTAAATCTAGCCTTTAGGTTTGTCCATTACTGCAATATTGTCAACAAAGATATATTGTCGTTTCTTGATAAACCTATAGGATAGATCATATGTGCATGAATCGAAAATAAAAAGTATTTCATAATAATCATATTAGGGTTTATATATGTGCTCATTGAATGCTTGCTGGTTGCTTGTTTGAGATATGAAACTTGCAACCGAGATAAAAATAACTGAATCAAGTTAGGAATAGGGTAACGAACCTGGGGAGGATTCCCAGATCCTTGTTAACTTCCTATTATATTCTACAATATATTTTACACAATTATTTCACTACCAAAAGTTCATATTTTCTCACTTAAATCTTTATCGTTTGTGTTATGGTTTACACATTCTTTTGTAGTTAACTTGTTTCCATGTGGAATCGACACCCCAAAGCCGTGCTACAACAACTGTGTATGTTTTGGGCGTAATCAATACCTCATAGGCACATTCAACATAACTTGTGTTGTTTGCAATATTCGCGATCACACTATTGATTAACCAGGAAATCAATATATTGCTACAACGTTCCCATACCATTAAAGTAAAAGGAGGAGAATCTAGTTTAGCCAAACACCCATCAATAAAGAACAATTTGTTTTTAGCAGCAAGTGCTATTTTTGCAGCACATTTCCATGAAGGATAATTGTCACTCGTTAATTTTTGAGAGACTAAAACCGTACCAAGATGGTTAGAAGGGTGAAGATAATATGGAGAAGTGTAGTCAATGATATCAATGGTTGTGTTTGTTGGTGGATTAATAGTTCATCTTATAGCTAATTGATTAGTGGTAGACATAGCTTTTCAAGAAAAGAAAACACCTAGATCAAAAGGGCTCAAAGCAAGTGATTGAGAGAAAAAAAATATCAATGCTCCGATGCCATGTTAATTTGTAGAAACTTTAGTTTACCTCATATCATTTATAATGTATATAGAGTTACAGAGATTGGAATAAAAACAAGTACATGATAAAGGTACGCTTAAGAACTGATATGCATACAAGATATAGCTAAGTATAATAATGTAAAAGGATATGTTAAGGTTGAGAGTACTTCACATAGTGAGAAATCACACGAACATGGGCTTGATAGACATAGAGCTTCAATCTGACTCAAAAGCTTAAGCTCAACACGACTTAAAAATTTAAGCCCAAGACTCTTCAGCTTAAGCTTTTGAGTTATATTAGTTTATGTATATCAAGCCCATGTTCGTGTGATCTCCCGTGTATGAAGAGCTCCCAACCTTAATAAGTGGTATTAGAGTCTGGTTCAAGTTGGTCACGATCATGTGACTCCCATGATACTGTCTTGTGGTTGAGTCTGTTGATGAGAAGTACTTGTATACCCATAGTTTCTTGGAAGAACGTCATGTGTGCTGTATTTGTGTAGTACGTTATGCCTCGTGGAGGACTTCCTGTTGATCACCTACCTTTGTCGTGACTCATGTGACAAGTGTTTCCATTCAATGGAGAGATTTGTTAGGATATCCACATGCGAGTTATCCCACATATGAAAGAAATAAAAAATAATAGTGGCTTATATGGTTTAAGATCAAGACTCTTGAGTTTAAGCTTTTAATTCATATTGGTTCCTATCGATGTCTATCAAGCATGTATTCGTGTGTTCTCTCACGTGTGTAATACTCTGACCTTAACAAGTGGTATCAAAGCTTGGTTCGAGTTGGTCATAATTGTGTGACTCCCATGATGCTGCCTCGTGGTTGAGTTTATGAATGAGAAGCGTTTGTGGTTTCTTGGAAGACTGTTATGTGTGCCTTGTGATATAGTATGTCCTATGAGGACTCCCATGGCTTGCCTCTCCCCATGGTTAAGTTTGGTTTGGTTTCTCATGTTGATCGATCTTGCAGCCTTTGATTCCATTCAAGAGGGAATTTAGTATATAACTCACACTTGAATGAAAGATTTGTTAGGATATTCACATGTGAATTATCCCATATTTAAATAAAAAAAATAAGAGTGAGTTATATAACTCACACATATGTGAATTATCTTATATTTTAATTTTTTTAAAACTTAGTCAAATTAAATCAAATATGATTATATTTCATTAAAGAATAATTAAAACATCAATTAATAGATGATTTAACTTTAAGTTGGACCCAAACATCACAATCAATTAGTTGAACTCTTTAAACATGTGTTTAATAAGAGAAAAAAGAAAGTGAATGAAAAAAATAGAAGGATATAAATATAAATTTTTTCTTCCACGTGCTTAGTAAAATTGATGAAAAACAAAGAATTTTTTTTTTAAAAATTTTGAGCGTGGAACGTTTAGATGTCTTTGTTCATTGTAAGTTGCACGAAGAGATTTATGGTTATGCTATAAGGTTTTAAAAGTAAAAGAGAAGCAACATATGATGAATAAGTTGAAAAAAACGAAGCTTGTATGAAAAAAAACAGGCACGAAGCAATTAGCTCATTTTTTATTGGTCATGATTACAGTAAATTTGTGTTTATGTTAGATTTTTTTTTTGAGAGGTAAACCTTTTGACACGAAGGTAGGCCTAGCTAGATAAATTTTGTAAATGTAAATTATATATGATCTAAAAGCTAAAAAGTTAAGGTGAAATGGTACTTGAAAAGGTTATCTTTATTAAAACCTTTTTTTTAAGGATATACTTTTTATCTTATTTCTTGACAAGGTTATCTCAATAATTAAAATATATATATAAATTTTTTTTTTAAAATAAGAGATAATAAACCAACAAGACAGATGCGTGATTAAGTGATTTGACATATATCTAATCAACATCATTGATTACGTGTACGGCCAATTTCTTGCCAGTGAGTCTGGTTTTGGTCCTTACTGCGACGGATCCAACCGTTGATGTCTGTTCTGTCCTTTTGTAGTTTGTCGGCAATACCGAACAAATAACTGCTTTCATGCTTCAACTGTCTCTTTCTCTCGCGTAAATTAATAAATAAAATCCCGTGAATCGATTCATTTTCGTTTGATTTGAATCTAAGAAAAAAATTAGTCGAAATTACTTTCACCGATTTCTCGTTTGAAGAGCAAATTGAAAGGAAAAATGGCGGTCACAATGATTGGATTGAGAGCTTGGCTTGACAAGAAGATCATGGATCCTCTTCTCCAAATCCTCCGCAGGTACTCTTTCTCTCTCTCCAAGTGGATATATATATATATATATATAAAATACCTTTGATCTTTATTTTCTGTGCTCATTCAATTTCTACCTCTTTCGTTTTATCTTCAATTAATGAAGATGTTTGTATGTGTGTGTGTGATGAATTTAACCTTGCAGTTTGGTTTGCTGGAGAAGATGATTTGTTTTCCGTTGATTGGTGTAATTAATTTGAATTTTTATAATTTTAGACAGACTTGATGCTTCATTACTTAGGTCGCATTTTTGGGTAGTTATGACAATCTGTTTTTTCCTTGTGTAATCAATTTTACTCTGTCTGTATGGAAACTTCTTATCTAAAATTTGACTAGCTCAAACACATTTTATGCTTCATTTCTTTTGGTTGGTGGCATTTCTAATTTTACATTTTGCTTCCTGTTTGCTCATTAAGAATGAGCAGCAAAGAAAGAAAGGAAGGGGTAACTTGAACATATTTTTGACATTTGGGGTTTGAGATTATAAAAAATTGAACTCAATTAAGCCTTATATGTTCTTCGTTAGTTGCTTTACATTGAATTTCCAATGCTTGAGGTGACATAAAAGTATAAAATGAAAGGCTTGATTAAGTTCAATTATTTGCTGACTGCCCAGGATATGGCGGTGTTGAGAGAACCATTTGTTTTGATCTGAGTTTGGGAGCAACATATGGTGATTTTATTGGATTTTCAGATTAATGAGATTGTAAGAAAGCTCTTAGAACTTTGGTTAATTTTTTTCCTCTTTTTTGTTTCCTCAGGGGTGCAGAGCCAAAGCAGTTGGCATTTTCTGCAGCATTGGGCATTACTTTGGGTTTATTTCCCATATGTGGTAGGCATAATGTCCTTTTAGGACTTTTGTAATGGTGCTTTCAGATGAAGGTGTTATGAAATTTTTAGAGATATATATTTGTTAGGACAGCTCCTTGTATCAATCCTGACACAGCACGATAAAATGTTGATGTCCTGCTAAGAAGGATAATTACCAATACCACACAAACAGAAAATAGAAATCAGCAAGAAAGGCCAGATCTGTAGTTCTGGGTTGCATAAACAAGCTCGGAATATAATAAGACGACTGATGTCCCTAAAAAGATTATTTATACTAGGGCTACGGGCAACCCTGCAATCACAACCCTCGACCATTACTAAACTAATTAAATTAGACCCTCCAAACCCATTAAAAGTCACATGCTAGTCACATGAATCTTTAATAAACAATAGTAAAACAAAGAAATAACAGACATACATAAAGTCTAGTTAAGACTTAAGATTATGGGCTGCTTCCACTAGACTAGTGGGCCCTCTTAGCCTTAGTTTTTTTAGATGCTTCTGTATCAAATGTTTTAATGAATGATTATTAATTTTGTTTTGTTTAATACCATTTGTTGATCTAAAGTTCAAGAAATCATGCATTTATATAGGTGAAATAATTTTCAGGTCATGGAATATATATTTTAGTAAAATGTAGATAGATTAACGAGAGTAGATTTATTCATTACAGCCGGCAATACAATGAGGCAATGACATTTAAAATGATTTATGAACCAAGGTTGTTGAACTCAAGATTCTTGGATCAGTTGGGGAGAGCAATGTTCAAGACAGACTGAAAACTCTTTAAGACCCAACCAGCTATTGAAACTTATTCCAACAATATTGTGTATGACCTATCTCCTAAAAATTATTGGATATTACACAAGTAGAAGATCATTGACTTAAAAGACATACTGTAACTTGCAACTGTAAGGTGTATGTAAAGAACAAATCAATTCCTTGCATCTCTATTATTTTGCACTAGTTGGAATTTCTTATTGTTTTCCTCCTAAGTTGTGATGTTTCATCTATTTATCATTATCATATCTTGTCCAATGCTGTTTCTCAACATTTACCGACTACAAGTATCAAATATGACAAAGGTTTGAGATGTCACTGTATGAGCTCGAGTAGTCCTTTATATGCTTTTTGGCCTGATCCTCAACCTCTCCTACATTGCTTTGATTTTCAGAGAAATCTGAATCACTTTTTTCAATTGGGATAGTAGTATCAAATGTTAATACAATGCGGCCATGACTTTGAACTGTACATTCCGAATGTCCAAGAAATTTACTAATGACACGAATTCACAGATGCTAGGGTGAATTGAAGGTTCTAGTGGATGAAACAAAGGCTATAGTTAGTAAGGATTATCTGGGGATATGTTCTTGTCCTGTCCTTCTTTTGTGTTTCTGTCTGCAATTTTCTTTCCTTTCTCTTGTCCTTAAGAGAGAGAGAGAGAGAGAGAGAGGGGGGGGGGGGGGGGGGGGAGGAGTGTTCAGTATTTTTACACAAGGTTTGGTGCAGTTTGGTCAATATTAAAGAATAGCTTCCAACAGGATAATAAAATAAGTATGAGTCAAAGCTATTGGAATACAGCTAGAATTTATTGAATGACTGATTTTATAATTACAGGGTTCACTGTGGTCCTATGTGGGATGGCTATTGCATTGCTTGGATCCCTTTGCCATGCTCCAAGTGTGATGCTTGCAAACTTTATTGCTACTCCAATAGAGTTGAGGTACTTGATGGGCTTTCTACACTCTCATTCTAACTTTGTTGGTTGTCTTCAGTAATGCTGATAGATTTTACTTATCAAAAAGAAACTTTGATAATCCTTCTAATAGTCACATGACAAGTGTGATGCAATCCTTTTTGAAGATGTGATGACAAGATACTTACATGATTCCTTTTTCATCCTCAATTTCTAATTCATCATCTGGCTGTATTATTTTGGATGGGGCTGTCATGGATGCATGTACGCGCACACATGCACATATGCATGTTGATGTGTGCGGTTGCGTGTATGTGTCTGTGTTTTGTAGCGTGCAATTTAACACCTGTTACATAGATAATTTCATCTTTGTATTCTGATTTCTGTTTGTGTTTTTCTTTCAAGTCTGGTGGTACCCTTCTTGCGCTTTGGTGAAGTCATTACTGGTGGGCCTCATTTCCCATTAACATCTGATGCGCTGAAGAAAGTTTTCACTGGCCAAGCTTCATATGAAGTCCTATTAAGTATTGCCCATGCGGTATGTTGCCAAGTTTATGTCTTTCAAGCTTAATTTTCTCTATCTTTTTCTCTTGCTCTCTCTATCATGTGCACGTGCACAGATACATACTCAAAGAAAAGTGAACTTATTTTTATTGGCGCGGCTTTCAATTAATGGCAGATGAGGAGGATGGTTGTTGATGCCTTGAGTATATTATCTCCTCGATGTTAGATAAACTAAGTAATCATTCAAAGAGAGTTTAATTTAGATACTTGAAAATAGTGTTAAGATAAAGCATCTTCCGTATTAGGGATTGTTGGTAGTAATAGCACTTGAGATGAGGAGATTTTTCCTGTAACTATATACTAAGGCTCCAACCTCTCTTGGCTTGAATAAATAATAGATAAAGATGGTGAAAACAAAAGTTGTATAAAATTTTAGTTGTGATACAATTTCTAGTACAAAGTGAGAGCCTTGTAAATATCTTTCTATGTATATCATTAACCTTTGTGGCAAAACTTGAGACTGTAATAATGTATTCCTTGGGATGTCAATCCTATTTCTTCATAACTAGAGATGTTTGAGTTTGTGGCCCTTGTTTGTCATCAACACACAGTGCAACTAATGTTGCCATGGAAAGAACAAGCCTCTATAAATTCAGGTTCAGCAACTTTAGAGTTTTTTATTTTTATTTTTATAAATGAGGTCTTCAAGTAATTTCTGGTGAATGTGAAACTTATATACTTTTGAAGATCAAGTCATCATTAGTCGTGGGTTAAATCGATTTCTAATGTGGGTTTTTATTTTAAGAGTTATGGGAAATTTTAAGTAGGGGTAGAAATGTCATATCTGCAACTTCTTACATTTGGTTTTTTTCTTTTTCTTTTTTTTTGATTCAATTGAGTCTAGGCTTTCTAAGGAGTTCTAAGATTCTCTGCAACTTCTTACATTTGTTTTTTTTTTTTTCCAGTTGAGTCTAGGCTTTCTAAGGAGTTCTAAGATTCTTGTATGTTACTTATTTGGTTTCTTAATAGCTTTCAAGTGTTCAATAGCTAGCTTATCGTTTAGGAGTCGTATTGCTTGCTAGACAAGGCAAAAAGTCTTTTCAGCCTTTAGAAGTACTTATGTATTACTCTTACTGATGTCTTAGGCTTTGATTAATGGAATAGTGAATATTTTGCTGATTGGAGGCACAACTACCTAGCATGTTGATGGGGTACAGAATGGTATGGGAACAAAATTGTAAATTTGTAATTATAAAAGAATTGTATGGATCCTAACACATAGTATTTGATTAGAATTTAATTTCTTTGACTAGGATTAAGATATAGTATTTGATCAGTTTTGAATTTCTTTATTTACAGTGTTGGATTAGGATTCAGATTCCTAAAGATCTCTATATAAGGGATCCCTATGTTACTTTTCGAATAGCTTTGAATGAATAAAATTTATTGATAGTGAGTGTCAATTTCTTCTCAACTCCCGGTAGCCTGGCTTCTCTTCCAATCCCTAGGATAGCAAAGCTTCTCTTCTAATCCCCAAAGTAGTTTGGTTTTTATTTCTCTATTTCTTCTTTCCTATTTTCTTGTTCTACATCAGTTTGGTATTAGAGCCTAAAACCGATTCCCAAAAAAAAATCCTACAAATCTGCCCAGCTATCAACAACTACGTCCAAACACATCCTAAGCCAAACAGTTCACCTAAACAAGATTTGACCAACTTCCGATCACTACCAGCCGTCACCAGCTGGCTCGACACCTTGAACCGACCACAACCTGAGGTTTTCAGGTTCAGCTGCCATGCGCTGCCCACTGCCTCCTACATGCGCCATCGCAGGAGCCGCCTCAACTCCAGGCCAACCACCTTGCCAAGATTGAAACCTTTCGATCTACCCACTCATGGTGTCCACGCGTCGTTATCTTGGCCGAATCCTGGCCAAATACCACCAATGCCGTCTCTGATCTCCAAATTTGGCAGCTTTCCCACCAAGCGGCCACCACCACCTTGGTCGCTGGCTTCAAGTGACCTTAGCCCAAGGAGCCCAACCTCAGTCGCCGTCCGGGCACGCCGTCAGCGCCACCAAGAATCGTGCGATACCTGTTGTGTTCATTTTGTCTCCAATTTTCACCTCTATTGGAAGTCAGTGAATTGTATTTATATTTTCTTTACATATATTAAAAAAGGGAAAAAAAACAAAAAAGAGAAAATGATGACAACTTTTCTTTTTTTTATGTTTTATTTCTGTAGAAAGTAGAAAAAAAAGGGAAAAGAAAAGAAGAGATATGTTGTCGATTTTTGAGCTTGACCTACAACTCACAGAAGTTTGGTATAAGCTTACAAATCCTTATTTGTCGGTTGATAAACTCATTTTTCTTTTTGACCAAACCACACTATGTCTTTCAAAGGCAATGCAATCACCTCCTACATTGCTGCAAACTTCACTCGCTTTGTTGATGAACGTTTTAGTTGATGACCGGCTTTTTAGACATACACTTATTGATGTAAAAATTGCAGTCGCCGCTTGCATCAGTGAAATAACAAGAATAACCGTACCAAACATGCCTTATGATAATGAACAAATGAATGAGGTTTTTTTAATTAATTGTGTCTTCATTTGAAAATCTAGCTGATCAGTCTACTTGGTCCTATATTAAGAGGATCTCAATTCTTGAGACTGTTGCCAAGGTCCAATCATGTGTAGTGTGGAAAGATACGTTTGTTTCTTCCTTAATTTGTGCCCTAATTAGAGATAATGATCTGTAAAGTAGTTATCTAGGGATATGATTGACATAAAATCAGCATGTCTAAATATAGGGTTTCCTAATTAAGATATGTCCTTTTTTTAACTCTTTATAAACCATGTATATATATAGCCCATAGAGGCTTGTGTAATTCAAGAAAGAAGAATACAATTTTTCCACATGGTATCAAAGCCGTAAGGCTTGGGTATCTGGAAAAAAAAAAAAAAAAATTTATGTTTGTGCCTTCATCGCCAGTTCTTTTTTCTTTCTTTCCCCTTTCTTCTTTCTTCTTTTCCTATGACGTGCCTTCATTGTCGTTACTTTCTGATAAAACCCTGCCAAATTCTCTCCATCTAGTTCCGTTTTTCCCCTTTTTCCTTGGCCTTCATTGCCAGGTTTTTTGAAGGATGTCAGAAACAATATCATCTAACCCTCTAGTTAAATCGTCTCAACCAGTAGAGGATGAGCAGCCGCTGCGAACCACTGGGGAATTGCAGAATATCTAATCAGGATATCGTCTTACTGGCAGGAATTATTTAAAATGGTCTCAATTAGTTCGAACTTTTCTGAAAAGAAAAGGAAAATTGAGCCATTTGTTGGGAACGAGACCAAAGAAACGTGAGGCAGGCTTTGAAGCGTGGGATGAAGAGGACTCCATGATAATGTCCTGGTTGTGGAATTCCATGACACTTGAAGTTAGTGATACGTGTATGTTTTTACCAACTGCAAAGGCAATCTGGGATGCCCTATATCAGACCTATTCCAAGGTCCATGATGCAACGCTGATTTATGAGATCAAGACTAGGATGGCTGCAACAAAACAAGGGAATAAAACAGTGACTGAATATGCAAATTTTCTGCAAAACTAGTGGCAATAACTAGATTATTACCGAGTGATTGATTTGAAATGTAATGAGTGTGTAGTTGTAATAAAAAAATTTATTGAGAAAGATCGAGTTTATGACCTTCTTGTCGGTCTGAATTCAAAATTTGATCAAGTGAGAATCCAAATTTTGGGGAAGGCAGACGTACCATCCTTGAATGAGGCAATCTCTTTGGTTCGGGCTGAAGAGAGTCGAAGATGAGTTATGCTTGAATCTCAACCGGTTGATGGCTCTGCACTTGCTGCCTCTGGAAACAAACAGCGAAGTCTTATCATGGAGCAGCCACCAACCGCTGAGCGTGGAAACTCATCAAAGGGACCAAAACGAGAAGAGCTTTGGTGTAACTACTGCAAGAGGCCTCGACACACAGAGGATCGCTGCTGGAAAAAACATGGGAAACCTACAACAGCCAGCCGTGAGTGGGGAAATAAAGGAGGACAGCCGCAACGACAGCAAAATCAGGTCCATATGGCTTCACAAACTTTTCTAGGTCAGACACAAGAATAGGGAGGATTCAATAATGAAGAAATTGAGAGGTTGAGAAACCTATTAGGGTCTCTTGAGAAGCCATCGTCTGGTACTTGTTCTTTAACCCTATCAGGTGAACCTTCATCTTCTCTTGGATTAAATGTCTCAAGTAAATTGCTTGTAGATTCATGGATTATAGACTCAGGAGCCACATACCATATGACACATGCCTCGAATCAGTTTAGAACCTATACTCCATGCCTCAATAATAGGAAGATCACTGTTGCCGATGGAACTACATCCACGGTAGCTGGTGTAGGAGATATCCACATTACCCCTAGTCTTGTCCTTAAAAATGTTTTACATGTTCCAAAATTAACCACAAACCTTGTGTCCATTCAGAAGCTTACACGAGACTTAAACTGTCACGTTACATTTCACTCTTCTTACTGTGAATTTCAGGACTAGGGTTCAGGGAGGAGTATTGGACTTGCTAAGGAGAAGGATGGACTTTACTACCTTGAGACATCATCTCAACCAAATCTGATCAAATCGAGTTTGTCTACTTCGTTTTTTTCTTCATCTAATAAAGATGTCATCTGGTTGCATCATTTTCGTCTTGGCCACCCATCTTTTGCAGTTTTAAATTTCATGTTTCCTTCTTGTTTAAGGGGATATTAAAAGTTTTCATTGTGACATTTGTGAGTATGCAAAACATACCCGTGTATTTTTTCCCATTAGCAATAAGAGAAGTCTTTCTCCTTTCTATTTAATTCACAGTGATGTATGGGGGCCCTCAATAGTTCCCAATATTTCTGGTTTACGGTGGTTTATCTCTTTTATAGATGATTGCACTAGGGTATCTTGGATATTCTTACTCAAAAATAAGTCTGATGTAAGTCATGTTTTTGTCAATTTCCATACAATGATCCAAAATCAGTTTGGTACAAAAATAAAACGGTTTAGGTCTGACAATGCTCGGGACTACTTCAATCAAGTATTGTCTCCGCACTTTCAAAAGGAGGGAATTATTCATGAGTTGTCCTGTGTAAAAACCCCACAACAAAATGGGGTAACTGAAAGGAAAAATCGTCATCTCCTAAACACCACACGAGCACTCTTATTTCATTATAACGTACCAAAACAATATTGGGGGGAAGCTGTACTTACATCTACTTACACCATAAACAGAATTCCTTCTCAAGTCTTAGGATCAAAGAGTCCGATGGAAGTCCTTTCTCAGTTCTATCCCAATCTTCGTGCCACCAGTAATCTTACTCCTCGGGTATTCGGGTGTACTTCGTTTGTTCATGTTTATAACCGGGGAAAATTGGATCCTAGAGCCATTAAGTGTGTGTTTGTTGGATACTCATCCACTCAAAAAGGTTACAAGTGTTTTCATCCACCCACCAGAAAACTCTGTCTTGGTTGATGTCACATTTGTGGAAGGGAAACTGTATTTTACCAAACCTTATCTTCAGGGGGAGACTATCATGGAAGATAAGGACTTTCTTCTATTCGATTTGTCATCTTCCACTTCGTCACCTTCTCCATCTTCCCCATCTTCAACTTCGTCACCTTCTCCATCTTCCCCATCTCCAATTTTATCATCCAAATCAACCGAGTCTTCTGTTTCATCCAAGTCATCCCCAATTGAGTTTGTGCTGCCAGAGTCACCTGAGTCTCCAGTAAGGGATAACAGAATTTTTGATCAGTTTCGGTATGAGCAGGTGTACACAAGGAAACAAGGTCCAACTCCAGATCTGAGGCAAGTTCAAATCGCCACTCTGACTCTTGAGAATGAGGTAACAGTGTCCACACTCGCTTCACCTCCTAATCACCAACTTCCTAAAACACATAATACTGATCTGGATCTACCCATAGCTATGAGAAAAGGGCCTCGATAGTGCACTAAACGACCACTGTACCCTTTATCCCATTTCGTATCCTTTGAAAAATTCTCACCAACCCTAAGAGCTTTCTCACGAGTCTAAATGAAATTCCTATCCCAAACACTTTATCTGAGGCACTGTCTAAAGGGGAATGGAGGAAAGCTATGAGGGTTGAAATGGATGCATTGGAGAAAAATGAGACATGGGAGATAGTTGATCTACCAAAAGGGAAAAAGGCAGTCGGATGCAAGTGGGTTTTCTCCTTGAAGTTTAAAGCTGATGGATCCTTGAAACGCTACAAAGCAAGACTTGTTGCTAAGGGGTACACTCAGACATATGGAGTAGATTACCAGGAGACCTTTGCTCCAGTAGCAAAAATGAACACTGTAAGGATACTGTTGTCACTAGCCGCGAGCTTTAATTAGGGATTACAACAGTATGATGTAAAAAATGCTTTTCTTCATGGTGATTTGGAAGAAGAAATCTACATGAGTATTCCACCAGGATTCGGTGGTGTTAAAAGGAATAAGGTATGCCGACTAAGGAAAGCTTTGTACGGCTTGAAACAGTCTCCGCGTGCGTGGTTTGGGAGATTCACTAAGGTGATGTTAGCAACTGGATACAAGCAGAGTCAGAGAGATCACACACTCTTCATAAAGCACTCGGCTTCAGGGGGAGTTACAGCCTTGATAGTTTATGTGGATGACATAATTGTGACTGGGAATGATGAGAAAGAAAAGCAAGCTCTAAAATAGTGTCTGATGAAGGAGTTTGAAATAAAAGGTCTGGGAAGATTGAAATATTTTCTGGGAATTGAGGTAGCTCATTCCAAACAAGGAATCTTTATTTCTCAACAAAAGTATGTCACTGATCTTCTTAAGGAAACTGGAATGTTAGCAAGCAAGCCGATTGCAACACCTATTGTGCAGAATCATAGACTTGGAGAAGCTGCAGGGGATCGAGCAGTAGACAGAGAGATGTACCAGAGGTTAGTCGGGAAGCTCATTTATCTTGCCCACACACGGCCAGACATAGCATACTCTGTGAGTGTCATCAGCTAATTTATGCATCATCCCAAGGAGATCCATCTTCAAGCCGTTTACAGAGTGCTTCGTTACTTGAAAACTCACCCTGGAAAAGGAATATTGTTAAAGAGGAATCCAGAACTTGTTCTTGAAGCCTACACAGATGCAGATTATGCAGGGTCTCCAGTAGATCGGAGGTCTACCTCGGGTTATTGTACATTTCTAGGAGGCAATTTAATAACGTGGCGAAGCAAGAAACAGAATTTGGTAGCTCGGTCAAGTGCAGAAGCTGAGTTTAGAGCAATGGCACATGGAGTTTGTGAATTGTTATGGTTGAAAATCATTCTTGGAGATCTGAAGATTAAATGGAGTGGGCCTATGAGACTATACTGTGACAATAAGTCAGCCATTAGCATTGCACATAATCCAGTGCAACACGACCGAACTAAACACATTGAGATAGATAGACACTTCATCAAAGAAAAGCTGGAAAATGGATTAATTTGTACTCTGTATGTTCCCACGGGGGGTCAGTTAGCAGACGTTCTCACAAAGGGGCTCAACAGCACTATGTTCCAAGCGATTGTGAGCAAGCTGGGAATGGATGATGTATATTCACCAGCTTGAGGGGGAGTGCGGAAAGATACGTTTGTTTCTTCCTTAATTTGTGCCCTAATTAGAGATAATGATCTGTAAAGTAGTTATCTAGGGATATGATTGACATAAAATCAGCATGTCTAAATATAGAGTTTCCTAATTTAGAGATGTCATTTTTTTAACTCTTTATAAACCATGTATATATATAGCCCGTAGAGGCTTGTGTAATTCAAGAAAGAAGAATACCATTTTTCCACATGTAGTAATGTTAGATCTTGAATGTGATGCTGTGATTAATGAGATGTTTCAACAATTCTTCAAGACTATAAGGGATTATCATCTAGAGAATGTCTTCTCATCACAATACTTGCTCTCCACAATCTTAGCTAGTGGTAAGAAGGGCAATGCGAAAATTACGCCTATAGCTAAAAAGTTGGTAGAGAGAGTTCTTGAAAACTGTGCTACTAAGCTCAAACCATACCTGATAGAAGATCAGAAGGTTGTACTAGCCGCAACTCCTCCTTCATATGTTGAGCAAGTTCATGAAAAGTTGGAAGACATGAGAGAGACGGTAGTTGTTATGCAGGCTTCTAATGTTGATTTTATTCTGCCTGTTTGGTTTGAAGCACCTCCACAGACATTCTTTGCCAAAAAAATTTCTTTCAGTAGAGACCTTATTTTTCAATACTTGCGTGACTATGCTTCATTTCTACAAGTATCAGGACAAAATTGTAAATTTGTAATCATGAAAAAATTGTATTATAGTATGGATCCTAGCACATAGTATTTGATTCGGATTTAATTTCTTATAATATGATTAGGATATAGTATTTGATTAGTTTTGAATTTCTTTATTTACAGTGTTGGATTATGATTATGATTCCTAAAGATCTCTATATAAGAGATTCCTATGTTACTTTTTGAATAGCTTTGAATGAATAAAATTTATTGATAATGAGTATCAATTTCTTTTCAACCTCCAGGGTAGCATGGCTTCTCTTTCAATCCCTAGGGTCGCTTGGCTTCTCTTCCAATCCCTATGGTAGCCTGGCTTCTCTTCTAATCCCAAGATAGCCTGGTTTCTATTTCTCTATTTCTTTTTGAATAGCTTTGAATGAATAAAATTTATTAATAGTGAGTATCAATTTTTTCTCAACTTCCAGGGTAACATGGCTTCTCTTCCAATCGCTAGGATAACTTGGCTTCTCTTCCAATCCCTAGGGTAGTCTGGCTTCTCTTCCAATCCCAAGATTTCTTGGTTTCTATTTCGCTATTTCTTCTTTCGTATTTTCTTGTTCTACCTCGCATGTGATTTTTTAGTGTGTTGTTTTTCTATGCTATTTTCAGATTACTGTCCAATGGCTTGTTCTCCCTCAATTTCTTTCTCTTGCTATTCTACTACTCCCGAATTACTGTTCTCTTCTAGCCATACTATAACTTTCTAGGCCTCATCTATTGTTATTGTTGAAAATAAGAATCGAAAATAAATTCTCTTTCTTATTAATTGAATGAAAAGAATACAATTGATCTAATATGTAGACTTATGAATACTAAGTCTAATAGGAATAGGACACAACAATTAGATAAGATAAATATGATCCAAGCCTACTAAGACACTCATTAAGAATCCTATTAAGACTCTCAACACTCCCCCTTAAGTTGGAGCATAGATATCATATGTACCAAACTTGTTACAAATAAATTGAACTCGAGAACCATCAAATGGTTTAGTAAATAAATCTGCTAACTGATCAGTCGACTTCTCATGTTTAGTACTAATCATATTTTGTAGAAGATTTTTTCGAACAACATGGCAATCAACTTCAATATATTTAGTTCTCTCATGAAACACTTGATTATTTACGATATGAATAATTGCTTGATGGTCACACATCAAGCTCATAGGATTTGACTGATTAACCCCAAGTTTCGCTAACAATTGCTTTAGCCAAACCTTCTCACAGGTAGTATGCACTATTTCTCTATATTCAGATTCAACACTCGACCTAGTAACCACAGTTTGCTTCTTACTTTTCCATGATACTAAATTACCTCTAACAAATGCACAATACCCAGTAGTGGACCTTTTATCAGATGGAGAGCCGGCCCAATCTGCATCAGTATAACCCTCAACTTGAGCATGACCATGATTTTGATGAAGTAAACCACGACCAGGAGCACTCTTAAGATATCTCAAAATTCGAATGACAACTTTCCAATGACTAGTTCGTGGAGCATCGAGAAATTGACTAATCACACTGGTTGCAAATGAAATATCAGACCTAGTAACAGTCAAATAATTCAATTTTCCAACCAAACGCCTATATTTCCTGTGAGTGGATAATAAATCACCTTGATCAACTGTAAGTTTTGTGTTGGGATTCATAGGATTATCTATAGGCTTACACCCTAACATTCCAGTATCAATCAACAAATCAATAACATATTTACACTGAGATAAAGAAACACCACGATGAGATCTAGCAACCTCAATACCCAAAAAGTATTTCAATTCCCCTAAATCCTTTTTATGGAATTTAGTACTCAAGAACTGTTTCAGTACTAGAGTTCCTTCTTTTTCATATCCCGTGATCACAATATCATCCACATATACAATCAACAATATCCTACATGCCTCAATATGTTTATAAAATACAAAATGATCTACACCACATCTGCTGAGGCCAAAATTATTTACTACTTCACTGAACTGACCAAACCACGCTCAAGGAGATTATTTCAAGCCACATAGAGATTTCTTTAATCTACATACTAACCTAGACTCCCCTTGAGCAACAAATCCGTGTGGTTGCTTCATGTATACTTCTTCTTGCAAATCACCATTTAGAAACGCATTTTTCACATCCAATTGACATAAAGGCCAATTAAAAGTAGTTGTTAGAGAGATAAATACACGAACAGACGTAATCTTCGCCACTAGAGAGAATGTCTCTGCATAGACAATATCATATACTTGTGTATACCATTTTGCTACTAGGCGAGTTTTTAATCTGGTATCAGAGTAAGATCTCTCTTGGGATCTGAATAATTTTTTTTTCCTTATTTCTTTCAAAAAAAAAAGGCACTATTCATCAACACTGTTCATCTGATACTGTTAATCAGCACTGTTCATTATGTACTGTTCATCGCGCAGAAAATTTGATTGGTTCATACCCAAAAATATATATATGTTCCCCTCGCTTTCCTCGTAATTTTATCTTCCGTGTAGAAGAATTTTTTTTTAGAAATTCACAATAAAATCCAAGACTATCTCATCCAAGTCTTCATATTAGCACTTCATTTGGTCGTGGTGGTAATTTTGCTCGTCAATGTACGTACTACCATTGTTCCAGGTGTATTCGGGAGACGTGTTGGAAGTTAGTTGGTCATAGTCGAGGTTCACTTCGTTAATGTACGTACTGCCATTGTTCCAGGCATACTCGGGAGACGTGTTGGAAGTTAGTTGGTCGTCCTAGGTTGCTAATAATATGACTTTTGATTCTATTATGTATGAACTTACCTCAAATTCCGAACTTTCAACTTCTCTGATGGTTTCCAAAGATGAGTATGATGAGTTCCTACAGTATAAGGCGGCAGCCAACCAGACATTCCTTGAATACCTTTTCCATCGAGGAAGGTATACCAAAAGCTTGTATATCATCTAGTAACTCTTCATCTAGACTTGAGGTCGTTGACTCTGCAGCTTCTAATCATTTGTCAGGTACTATTGATGTTTTCTCTAGTTTTTATCACTCTTCTTCTTTGCGTGATATTACTCAGATGGATCTAAAACCACTGCTAGTGGCATTGGCATTGTGCACCCTGGTTCTTCTATGTCTTTATCATCCGTACTTTATGCTCCATTCTCTCAGTATAATTTGATATTTGTTAGTCTGGTTACAAAACGTCTTAATTGCTCTGATACCATGTTGAAAATAAGAATTGAAAAGAAATTTTCTTTTCTTATTAATTGAATGAAAAGAATACAATTGACCCAATATATAAACTTATGAATACTAAGTCTAATAGGAATAGGAAACAACAATTAGATAAGATAAATATGATTCAAGCCTACTAGTTCACTCATTAAGAATCTTATTAGGACTCTCAACAGTTATCAATCATAAACCATAGTCCCTACATACTTTCGTAGCCTTTTCTCACCAACTGAACCACCAAAAATCTCATATTTTGCTGCTGTCCATAATATCCAGAAAGCAATTATCTTTAATTCAGCCACTTTGTTAGCCATTAAACATCTATCGATTCAATTCTAAATCCTGTTACTAAAACTAAACCCTTTGTGTTTCGCATTCAAACCCTAAAGAGTGAAGTCCCTAATTTTCCTACTTGTGGCCCACCAATAAGGCACATACATAGAAGGAAGAGATTAATAGGCAGGTATATCTACATAGATTATGCCATTTGTGATTGTGGCATATAAGCTCATGCCATCATCATAACATGTGTCACAATAGCGATGGCATAATCTATGTTGACTAAGTGAAAAAATTCTCCATTGACTGTTTGCTCAAATCTGCCGTGTCTCAGCAACTTCCATAACTGAATAAGAAATTCATCTTTACAATTGAATTAGTCTATATCCTAAATGTTTTATGTTTTGTGTTTTCTGCTTACACTTGCCTCTTTTGAACATGTTCGACTTAACAAAATTGGTTAAAACGTAAAGTGATGCAAAATGATGAAATTGCCCCTATGTATAATGAAGAGTCAGAGGGCCAAATACTTTCTCTTTATTCAATTTCTCCCTCTTCAGTATTTTACTCTCAATAAAAAGGAAGAAAAAAAAAAGCAGAATCTGACCTCATTTATTAACCCCACAATTAAACCAAATAAGCATCAAACAACCTTAATTAATAATACAAATGATGACCCAAAACAAATAGAAAATTGAAATCGGAAACAAAAAAGAGAAACACCTCCAAATTTAGCCTTCATTTGTTCATTTCCAGCAAGTTAACACCTTGGAGAAACCCTTTCTGCACTGATAGATGTGTGTTGTGGTCCCGAATCCAACTGATTTGCAGAATTCTATAGAATATTGAGGGTTTTGAAAACCATTCAAATTTGAACATAACCGACCATAGCTGTGGCAGTGGTAGCGGGAGTACATCACCGTAGTTGTAGTGGTAGCAGCAGTATATTGCTGCAGTGCAAAGCACCACAGCAGTTGTTGTATTGCTTTTTTTATATTAAAAGCTACCAGGATTGTACTTTGTTGGTATAGTTATTATTACCATTAGATAATGTGCATTTTAATTCTTTTTTTCTTTTAAATTTTCGTCATTTTCTTTTCTCTTACTCTCTTAGAATAATTGTTAAAAAAGAGAGCAACAACACGTGCTTAATGTGTCTTATAGGGCTAGTTGATAATTAAATTAGTTTTAAGTAATAGCTATAATTGATAATTTTACTACCTTAGCATTTATTTTGAAAAGTATGTTAGTGAAGTTAAATTAGTTATAGTATTCTTAATTAAGGATTATGCATTACTTTAGTTGTAAATTAATTGACATTGCTCAAGTGAGGTCAAATTCCATATTCATTTGTTTTTTTTATTTGGTAATTGAGGCCCGGAAATTTTTTACAATCGACTAACAGTTTATTAACAAAAAGAGGTAAGTAAAGGGCACTACTAAAACATTAAGGAATTTTTAATGAGGTAAATTTAATTTCCAAAAATACATGAATTTTCTCAAAATTCAATAAGAAATGTCAGAGGAGGTATATATCATGTATATTTGACGTATATAACAAAAGCTCAATGCTGAAAACCTAAATTCTAAAACATGCAAGAAACTTGAGGAAAAGAGGTGTGTGTCTGTGGAGTGGGGGATGACTAAATCTAGGAGAATGCAGGAATATCCTCTTCTTTTGAAGGCCCTGCTAGACCTTTCAATCGAAGTACTCCACATCAAAGACCTCCATGATATTACTTTCATCTCCAACATGATCAACTCAAATGCTATTGATGCGAAAGCCGTGGACCAACACTCCCTAGCGACTGGGCAATAACCTTCTTGTACGCCTTACAACAGTGAGAACAATTCTTAACTTTAATCTTCTAGTAGATGTCTGTTGAAACCTCAGTTTCCTCTTTAAAGATTCTTGGTGGGTAATATTGATTTTTAATCTTTAGTTTCCTCATGAAATGTAGATGTGTGTTCAAGGACATCAACATTATACCCGCCAAGAAAGCAATAGAATGTAATTTTTATGAACCCAGGCATTATTATGACGATAATATATGGAGATTGTTATTTAATAGACTAATGATTATGCGACTCTATGTCATCTGGAACTTGTTATCATCTTTTTAGCATTTCTGAAGTATGACCACCTTATTTTTCCCCCCTTTTTTGAATGGTAATGATTTGAAACTGAGGCTGGAGCTCATGTATGAGGGTGTGGCTAGCTTAGTTTATGCTGAGATATTTTCTCTTGTTTATCTCATAATTTTTAGAGTCTTAATTTCTACAATGTTTTAGTGAAAGCGGCTTTTAAAAATCATCTAATGGCAAATCTTTGCAGTTACTGGGATGGCTCGTTGTGGCACCCTTTATTTTGGTTACACTCTACATATTATTTTTGCCGTGTTTCAAGGCCTTGCTCCACAAGTTCAGCACAGGTCCTTCAAGCCCTAAGAAGCCGCTCCTTTTTCACTCAGAAGTCAAGCTAAAGGTGAGGGCTGTTTAGTCAGTACTGTAGAAATGGCACCTATTCTCTACTCATCCCATTGGTAGAGAACAGGATCACTAATTTCTAACATAAAAATAATTCTTGTATATAAAATTTAGCTGGGCTTAGCTTTATGACCTTGTTGCAAAGCTGTATTTCGATATTATTTCATGAAAATGGAAAGATCATTGGTTTAATGATTATGAGAAAACTGATGCAAGCCTTTCTGTTCTTCATCACTTATATGCTTAAAACTCAAGTTATCTGGTTGGTCATTGAATTGTTGGCATGCTTTTTGAGATATTTGCTCAACTTTTTTTTCTTTTCTTTTGTAGGACTTTACCCCGAAGAGAGCCCATCCAGAAATTCTCGAAGGCCTAGGCAAAACCCAGGCCCAAGAGGGGGTTTGGAAATAGTTTTCAACCAGCAATAGTCGGTGAGTTCCTCATAAGCTACATGCCTTGCCCCCAAGCGCAAAGATGACATTTGCTCAACTTGTTGGAAACAAATTACAAAAAATACATTTTACAGCTGCATGTTAAATGTGGTGATTGGAGGATTGTATTTCTCACAAATACTAGTAAAAATTTAAGCCTTTTTAACTCTTCATTTTGTGTGATCCACAAAAGATTTACACAGAAAGCTCATCAAAGGCCTATGTTCATATTTCACAGGCAAATTAAATTTTTGTAATGTATGTTTGTATTGTTCTTCCTATTCAGTATTCACTGGGAAATTAATATCAATAAAGTTTAAACGGATACCTTACAAATAATGTGCTATCAGTCATTAGGGATTTGCCACAAGGGTCACAGTCGTTTTCACAAGGAGAAGGTGGTAAAAAGTTGATGAAGAAAAACTAATAGGCACAAGTCTTTAACAGGCACAAGTCTTTAACTTTTTCTATTGGGTATTGATTAGCTTAGTTGGTAAAACCATTTATTTTAAATAGAACCTCACGTGGTTTTAATATTGCTTATAATACTTCAAACTCATCCAATCACACACATGCTTGAGCATTTCGTATCCCATTTTTATACCCACTGGCATACGAGCATAACAATACGATGCATTAAACTTAGCCTATTTCGTTTTCACAGTCATGCTCCTACAAGTTGAATAATTTATGATCCTTTGGCAATTTGCTAAAGTGATCGTTGAAACTTATCCTTATGACACAGTCTAAAGTTGAAACTTATTATTCGGCAATATTCATTAGCATAGAACTCATTGTAAGAAACTGAGGACGTATCATTGTTCTGGCTTCGCTTTGTTTTCTTTTTGGTCGACTAATTTTGCATGCTATGGTGAATTTCTCTTCTAAAGAGCATAAACACGTCATTACACGGATCTTAGTCTAATTGCAAATTTTCTCAATTTGTGTAGCCTTACGCTTTTATCCGAGTCTTTAGTTGGCAGTTAGATCTCTTAAGCACACACAAGTTAAGGTGTCTCGCGTCATGCACTTAACTGAGGTTTTCATTTCACTCCTCTATAGTTATTCAGTCTGATTGAGTAAGAGAGAAGTTTCTGTTCTTTCTACCATAATTGCAAGTAGTGAAAGGATTACTAAAACGAGGTTACTCTAGCAAACAAATTTTCAAAAGAAAAAATAAATCTTTGAAGGTTTATATCTTAAAAACCGACTTTGTACTGAATTGCACCCCTAATACTACTTTGATTAGGATAATCTCGGTGTGATCTAATCTCCAGCATGGAGTTGAAGATCATAGGTCCCGTGTTGCAAGAAAATAAGTTATATCAGAAGAGGCTAAGCATCTTTTTCTCACTAGTGTAAAATTAAGGGGGAAACATATTTATCAAAATAAAATAAAAAAGAAAGAAAGGGGCAAGCATAAGTGAAACGAATCTCAATAAAAATCAATTAGAAATTAATTGTCAAATTCTTGAAGAGTCCGAAACTGAATCCCTTCCTTTAAATCATAACCAGTTCTCCATGGATTACTAAACTAATAAAAAAAATAAAAATAAAAAGTTAAAGAAAGTTCTTTCTTTGTCCCTATTCTATTTCAATATTCACCTACATCATGATCATATTAAATCTAAATTGCAGAAAGCAGAATACAGCCTCACATAAAAACCTGACTTAATTACAATTAATTAAACCAAGACAATTCACTGTGTTGAGTTAAAGCATGATAGATTCCTCAAAATATATCATCCATGCTCTTTTCTGTCACATCACACAAAGTCTATAATAATTTCATTCTTGTTAACAAGATGGTCTTCAGTGGATGACAATGTCAACAGAAGCATATGAGATTCTCAATAATTTCCCCTTCAAAGAAAGATTGAACATAGGAAACTCAAGAGTTTTTCTCAAGCTTTCTGCAATTCCTTTACTTCTTGTTTGAAGAACAGTTAAGCGGTTTAAGCCTGATGGCATAAGGATTCATCAAGGGATTGTCAACTTCACTGCCTCAATTCAATCAAGCTGTTCAAACACAACCAAAAAGGAGCAAGTCACCAGCTAAAAATGACATGTCTGTCATTAAAAGATTACACACATATATTTGATTCATAAGAATGGCTTAAAAGCTTGCAAGCAGAAGCAGTGATCATGTCAAATAATCAGCTTATGATATAATTTTTTGGATGGAAAACATATGATATAATTAATCAAAGGAAATTTCTCCTCTCCTTTTATTTCTTTTCTTTCAGAATATGAATCCAAATCAACTGCACATAAACAATGAATTTAATGGAATTTGGTACTGTTAAGGCAAATAATAAAAATTTCCTCGATAAGCTAAGCTAGTGTGCAGCAAATGGAAGTACCTGAAATTCCTCTGCTATGCTCATGTGCGCTCTTAGGTTTCATTCCCTGTATCCCTAGATTGTCTCCCCTGATTAACACATTGATGGCTTATTTGCTCTTCATTGGTGCCATTTTGGAGAGCTCTTGCATCGCCATTTCTAAATTCAGAAAGTTGTACAACTTGTGTTTCTTCACAATCTTGGGATTGAACCAATGTTCGATCACCAGTCTCCAGGATAGATAACTCCTGATTAGTTTCTTCTTGGTTATCATGTGATTCGGTCGGGGCCTTAGCAAGGAGGGAAAGACGGCAGAGTGGGCAGGTGGTGTGGGCGGTCAGCCAGTGGTCAATGCATTCCATGTGAAATGCATGCCCACATGCTGGTATCTGTTGAAGTTTATCCTCTGTTTGGTAGTCCCCAAGGCATACTGAACATCTGCAACGATAAAAAGGGTAGTTCATCAGATAAAGGGAAAGCTGAGAAAGCAAAGGCTTCAAGTTTTATCTTTCATAATTTCTGGATTCATTAGATATGCTGGCTCAACCTCTTAACATATTATTATATGGCAAGATACTATAACTTCCCTTGTTATTTATCATTTAACCCGTTTTAGGGGATTCCATAAAGGCAACAATCAGTTCTATAAAGAATACACGAAACTAGTCCAATTTCACAATAATTACATACACATACAAGATCTTAAAATCTAGAGCTTTGACTCAAAATTTTCTTGATTCATCCGCCCATGAGGAATTACCAAAACATTTGACTCTCCACACATTCCAATATGAAGGATTAATCAATCAAATAATAGATAAGAAATGGGTCGGTTTGAAAATAAATGAATTGTTTGTCGTAAAATATTATTCTCGTCAGACTTAAACCTAACTTAACTAAAATAGCAAAACAAGAGTTCGTACAACTTTGCCCCCTTTTTTGCCCAAGTTAAAACCGCATACATAAGAATGATTTCTAAAAATTTCATGATCGATGCCCATTTGAAGAAAGTTTTATTTTATTGTTTTGCTGCACTCCTCTATTTCATCGAGACAACTGTGACACCAAATTGATCTGACCATCATCGATCCTTTTTCTTTATAAGAAGATCAATTAAATACTTAACGGATGCAATCATTCAATATTCAACCATCATTTCTATTAATTGATCCCCCCCCCCCCCCTTCTTCGGCATCTCCTATAGATGAAACACTTCCATTTTATTTCCATTGCATTTCAAGAAATAAACCAACTGCCTAGAACACCAAATGTCATGCTTAAATGATGAAATAGAAATGATTCATAAAATCCAAAGCATTTATGTTTAAAAATCAATGTAGACTCGCGTCAAAGGATATTTCGGAAGATAAGAACTACCTCAATCAAAATGTTATTAATCATTAATCGTAATGGTTTCGTCAACATAATTGTCAGATTAAGATTTTCTTGTTAGATCTCCTCTTTCATGACGAAATGAACTCGAGTCTATAAGCAGTATATTTAAAAAATTCAAAGTATTTCAATTTTGCCGAGGCTGGTAGCATATATAACCTAACAAGGCATCGAATTAGTTAGATGTTTGAAGGACTGAACTAGGCACGTAGTGCCGGGCATGGACTATCCACGATGGGTGAGTCAAACCTTTAGCATGCCTCTAACCTTAGGTGGATCACGATCCTCTCCATTTAAGAGTTGAAGTGGAAGTCAAGTTTATGGTGAGATTAAGTGCCACATTGACAAATTTGAATTTGAATATTCGTCATTTGATGATGTGACATTCAATCTCACCATAAACTTAACTCTATTTCAATTTTCAAATAGAGAGGATCGTGATCCACCTTAGGTAAGGCCAACCGTCCGCAACGAGTGGGTAGCCAAAAACAAAGTACAAGAAATTTTCCGTTTCCCATGATATTCATATTTTAAGACGATTGTGAATGTTTCCATGATAGTCAAAATTGATATCCCCCCTCCCTCTTCCCCTCCCCCCCCCAAAAAAAAAAGAAAAAAAGAAATGCTAAAATGCTTGAAACTTTTTGAGCTTCTCCCTAACAAGTAAAGGAGCGAGAATTTTTCCTGTTGTTAATTTTTCTTTTCCTTTTTTTTTTTTGGGGGGGGGGGGGGGGGGGGAGAGAGAGGTGGGGGAGGCCATTGGTAATATAAGACTATAGTTTTTAAACAATACCACCTTATTGAAAAATACCATTACTCTTTAACATATTAAGTGAATGTCTGACCACTTAAAAATAGCTGAAAGTTTTTGAGCCTTTTACTATCTGAATTAGGCAGCAACAAAAGTTTCCATTCAGAGCTCAATAGTATAAACCTCTACCCTTCTCCTGCTACCAAGTGCCTTTCTATATTTGACATGAGTACATGATTTTTTAGTTCTCATTCTCCTGGGAACAACAGGTAATACGCCTTTTGTAAGAGAAACACCTTGTTAAATACATGTGTATGAAATGTTTCCCAAATCAGCATATCCCACGACCATATTTATGCACTGTTTAATTAATTTGGAAAACTCATTTTTATTAGAATATCTCCGCATAGCTAATCTTTCTTACGCGTCTATAGCTTTTGGTACTTAAAATTACATTTATTTGATGAATTGACTGCATCCAATCAAATAATTCTTTTCTCAAGCACAAGAAAAAAAGGTTCTCCCATATGTTAACATTTAATTGGGATTATAAGCCAATAAAAACAGGTCAAATTAATATTTTTATATGAATCATAAATCATTGATAACAAGTACGGGCCAACTTCATGTTGGGGGAAGAGGAATGGGCTACCTCCAGTTATTGACATACTGTAATTTCATTACAAGACATGAGGCAGCAACATTTATATACTCCTCTTTGGACCAACCTTAAAAATAGCAAATCTGCAATGGAATAATGGAAACCTTTTGTAAATAAAGTTGGGGCGGCCCCCTTAGCCCAGCCCTTGTCTCCCTCTCCTCTTATACCTGTCTGCTCTATCTAGTAATCTACACCATTAACAACAAATCAGTATGTCAACTTTTCTCTCCCCTTTATATACCCTTCAAGCTGCATGTTATACGCCTCATGCTTTAATGAGGCACCAGATGGCTGCTCTTATGAGGCAAAGCTCCCTCAAGGTGCACAGTGATAGTAAAAGCAACGCCATTCAGTAGTACCGCTACGAAATAGGTTTGCAGGACCTCAATGAAAACCTCCTATTGTCTCATTTAAACTCCAACTATTACTAATTTACTACTATCTTTTGAAAATACTAACGCTACAATATTTGTCACAAATATTACAGAAGAAAAGTCCTTTAGTATGCAATGATTAGGAAAAAGACAAGAAATCTTAAGGCTTTGAGTTCAACTAAATGCAGGATCTATTTTAAGAAACTCCACTTGTTCGTAAGTGCATATAAAAATACATATATTGATAAGCTGATCGCATACACATACTCCTTTGATCAACGTATAGAAACCAAAATACTGTCAAGAATCTCTTGGGCTTCCATTGTTTACTTTTTTACTTAAATCTTATTCACCAATGAGGTGACGTAGCTTGATCAATTTTAAAGGTCATACTTCATTACTCCAAACATTTTGTCCATACCAAAACATAGTACTACCATTAAGAAAGATTCAGGTTAACAGTAAGTTCTGTTTTCATATTTGTTTTTTTTTCTTATTAAAATGATATTTTTATAGCTTCTTGCATTACCGCCTGATGCGAAATCTTCTTTCAGTTACAGGTATCTATATCAAGAAATAGTTCGATGAAGTATTACTTGCTCTAAGTTGCATTGCTTAACTGGTTGAATCATTATCATTTACTTCTTCAATCTTTCTTTTCCTCAAATATATCAGCTTGTAAATTTGAGGTTACGAAGGTAAAGAAGCTAGTACCAAGAAAAACTTAAAAGAGTTTCACATCTCACAAATATAGCATAATAGCAGTAAGAAGGTGCAAATAAATGACAACCTAATAATTAAACAAATAATTTTAAATCAGATTCAATGAGATACAACAACAAAATATATATTGGCAGGCTTACCGTGTATCTCTAATGGAGAAGCTCTCCTTGTATATGAGAATGGGTAGCATCTCTCTCAGCTCTTTCTTCAATCCCAATTCAGCCTGTTAAACCCACAACCAACAAAGACATTTCCATAAATATAACCACACATTCACGTTTATATACACCTGATCATGAGAGGCATAAGTAATAATTTATGTGATAAAAAAACAAGTAAATTGTAAAAAAAAAAAAAAAAAAAAGGCAACTGTTCAAAGGACAATAATCATACTCTAGAGATGTCATTGATGTTGTTCTGCAAAGTAGTCCTCATCCTCAGAGAGGACCAATCAGCTCTTCTGCGGCGAAGATAGAACAAGTAAAACAAGAAGAGTAGAACGAACGCGAAGAAAACGGGCACAGAGAAGATGAAAACTTGGTATAGCTTCAGCTCAGCCGAAGCTACTGAAGAAGCTGTTGAGCTGTAACTTGCTGGCTTTGGGCTGCTGTAAGACATCACCCAATATGTTGTTTCAATCTAAACGCCCACCCCCACGAAACCCATATATATAATAATAAAATAACCATTCAGATGTAAGTTTTGAAGAAAACCCAGATGACAAATCGATTTCACATATAATAAGATTTGTTAAAATAACCATTCAGATGCGAGTTTTGAAGAAAACCCAGATGACAAAAATCAATTAAATAGACTGATTTGATGAATTGGAAGGACGAAAAATACCCAAATCAGGAGAGAAAAAGAGAGGGAGACGCAATGTTGTGGAGTGAGTATCCTTCTGCAACCAGGAGAGTTAGCAGTTAAGAGCAAAGACAAACAAATGGAAAATGAGTTTTCTTCAGTTGTTGAAATCCACAAGAACTGAGAAGAACGAACACGAAACGTTTAAGAAAAGGTCGAGAACGCAAGTTTTGAAGGAGACACAGATGAGAAAAAATGCAGGCTTTGGGATTTGTTGAATAGAATGGAGAATTGAACCAAATGGCCACACCATAAAATATGCAAACTGAATTACAAGTCAAAAGAGAATGAATCAAGCAAATTAGATTGGGTAAACAAATCCAATCCAAAAAAAGGTATGTAGAGAGAGGCAAATGTTGTTGAGGAAGTGATCATTAACTGACAGCGATCTTAAGTTCCAGTTATGCAGGTATGGTAGGTAGAGGATCAATTTTTCAGTAGATGACATTTATCTATTTTTCTTTCTTTTTCGTTTTCATCGGCGCTAATATTATTGTTTTTTTTTTCAAAAAATATTATTGTTTTTGACACCTTGGATTTCTCACTTATAATAAGTTGATCATCAACGTTTGAAATCAAACAAATTTTCTCTTTTAATTTTGAAACATTAACAAATTACTTCACCTATTCAATTTTATAATTAAATCTAACAAAAAAAAATATTTATGCATGTACATCTTTGTGGAAAATGAAACTTTATTTTTTTGTTTTATGTTTGAGAGGTGAAAAAATATGAAAAAATAGTGGATGCGTGTTTGATGTCATGCTTCTATTAGATTAGATCTTTCTTTTTCTCGTTAGTGCACGATACAAGATTCTAAGGGTCTGGTGTTTTTGGTTTTTGTGGTTAAGCTTATAAGGCAGTGATGGCTCATGTATAGTATTGAAAATAAAATATAAAAGTGACAGTGTTGAAAGAGGATAAATCAGTCACAATTCAGTCTTACTTTATTATTTTCTAAGATTTTTCATTTGTCAATTTTAATTTTTAGTTTCTATTTTTTTTATTTTTAATTGACTTTTCTTTCAAAGGCAAACCATGATGTTCTTAAAAAAAAATACAACTAAATTAGTTACATTAAAAAAATGATTTCATATCAACTAAGTGAAAGTTAATATAATGAAATTGTTTCAATAATTCTCTATCACTCGTGCACACGAGTGAAAACACTTAACACTATTACCATATGCTTTGGGCCGTAGGCTGTATATCCTTTATGACATAGTAAGAAGAAAAAAAAACTTTTTACGCTAAAACAAAGAAACAGGTCCGGTGCTCTCTCTTTAACTATCAAAAGTTAGCATTCATGGAGTTTTTCACTCTTACCTGCAAAAGGTTTTCTCTCTTTAAACCAGAAACTACTCTCTCTCTAGATTTTCTTTTATGTATGTAACTTAATTCCTCTTTCTTTTTATCTACATTTTGTTTCCACCGTCGTTTTGATTTGAGCGCCAACTCTTTGTATACAACACAAATTAATTAAAGTCTCCATTACCTTAAAGTTTCATTATAACAAAAAATAATTAAAGAATCAATAAAAACAAAATATGAAGTAAAAGCAAAAAAAAAAAAATTGAATCGCTAAGAAAATGAAATTAGCGAGCCTGAAGTAGAGTTTTATTTTTTTCTTTTTACCAATCTGATTCTTGGGTCCACTGAATGCAAAAACGTTGTGGGTGACAATATGAACTAGCCAATGAGACTAGCGGTTGAACTTGAAATCAATATCAGATTTGGACCCAGATCCGGACCGATCCAACTAGATCCGGTGAGGTGAGGTCAGAAAAGGTGAAGTAATGTGGAACGTTGGTTGAAGGGAAGAGAAGGGAGATGGCGGAGAAAAAGGAAAATAAAAAGAAAGCTAAGAAGAAAGAAAAAAAAATGATAGGGATTTTTCGTGGACTGAGGAGAGAAAGCACTTGGAAGTGGTTGAAATGGGGAAGAACAAAAAAGGAGAAGAAAAAAGAGAGGAAAAAAGTGTTGAATAAAGAGATTTATATGAGGTCAATTTGGTCTTTTCATCATTTTTGTCAAGTGTTAACCGATTTCGTTTAATCAAACTTGGTCAAGGGTTAATTTCTCAAAGAACATGTAGGTAAGTGTAAAGACCGACCAAAACTCAAGTAGATTTATGTAATTTACCCTAGGGATGGTAATAGGGTGGGGTTGGATTCCACATTAAAGACCGACCAAAACTCAAGTAGATTTATGTAATTTACCCTAGGGATGGTAATAGGGCGGGGTTGGATTCCACATTCCCATCAAGCTCGCGGGGAAAAAAAATTCCCTATCCCCACCTCCGGAGAAATTTTTTTTCCATTTCGGTTCTCCACCGGAAAGTCATGAGACTACATAAAGTTTGAACTATTTTAAGCCAATAGCCCATAAAAATAGGACTTATAAAGACCCAAGTTGGGTAAGGCTGAAAATTTTAACATTGTTACTTGTTAAAGCTAAGTTGATCTTGTGACCATTAAGAAATAGAGTGTCATAAAAAAGGAAGTGTAAGTGGTATTTATAAGACATGAATTTAATAAATTATCATTAAAACATGAATTATTATTTAAGTTAAAATCTTGTAAATTTGAGGTGGGAATTCAATAAATTCATTTAATAAAAAAACATGAATTTAAGATGAAAAATATAATATAATTATTTATAGAGTTCGGGGAATTCAGGGTGAGGACCAATATCCCTGTCTTAGTCCCCGTCAAGGCAACAAGAAATTTTTTTCCCCATCCCTATCCTCGTCCCCAAACAGAACAGAGATTTTTCCCTAAATTGGGACTGGATGGGGCGGGGCCCCACTGTTTTGAACAAAATTTTCATCCCTAATTTACCCTAATGTATATGCATTCTCATTTTAGTTTGTTTTTTTTTGGTTAATTGCACCAAAGATTCTTGAACAATGACTCATTAGCATATAGGCTCTTAATCTATCAATTTGACACCAGGGTTCCTCCAACTATGAAAATCTTGAATCAAATCCATGAGATTGGATTCCAACATATTCCGATGAAAATCTAAAGGCATATGATTGCACGTGACCTAATTTTGACACAAAATAACCAAAATACCCCCAAACCATTCCATTCGTGCGTGCAATCTAAAATCAAAATCTAAAACTCTAAAACCCATATATATTTTTGTATCAGTTGCTTAAAAAAGATAGTGTGGAATGATAATTTTTGGGGGTTTTGAATCAAACCAAATCTTTAAAACGATTCCTTCAATTTATTAATGATATGGTTCCATGAAAAGTAATTTTTTTAAGAACCGTAACCTTAAACCAAGAGTTAAAATAAAGTTGAGAAGGGTTGTCAAACATGTTTAGAGGCAACCTCATTTTGGCGAAAAACTTTGAGCGAAACATTTTATGCCCTCACATGGATCCTTTTGGTTTTTTTTTTTTTTTTTTCATTCAATTATTGAAATCTATCTGAATTTTATCTCATGGATTTGATTGCAAGATTTTCATAGTTGGAGGATCCTTTGTACCAATTTGATAGGTTGAGGACCTAAATTAGGAGTCATAGTTAAAAAAATATTTGGTCATTCAATCCAGTTTTTTTTCTTTATCCCAAAATAGTTTTTTTTTTTTTTACCATACAAGTAAGCAGCGCCAATGTTGTTACAATTACATTACACCAAGTGCACTAATCTATATATATCCTACTATTATCTCATGAATTATCTCTCAATACAATTTCGCCAGCTTTGCTACTATTAATCAGTATTGATCTGTAGTAACTAACATATACTCCTTCTGTCTCATATTGTTTGTTTAAATGTACTATTCATCTAATTAAATAATTAATTTTTTTATTAATAAAATTAATAAAGTATCAATTTTTTTTTGGATATATTACTTTATAAACTCCATAAGTTTCTAAAAATTATTTTTTTTTGTAATTTTAAATTGACAAAACATCAAGAAAAAATAAGAATAAAAGTTATTCCAAAAGATTAAAATTGAATTAATAATATGAAACGATGGAGTATAAAATATGTAACACATAAGCATATCAACCAAAAGATTATGAAATGGAAATTTGTCCATTTAAAAAAAGAAACTGATAAAACTTGGAAAATTAAAACGTAAAAAACATACACAATGCAACCAATTTTGTCATGAATTATGATCAATGCAGTATGTAATTCGCTTGAACTTGAACAAATGGCTATAGATAAAGGACTTAAACAAATGATTAATCTCTTTGTTTAAGGAAGAAAAAATAGAAACCTACTTAGTGTGGATACGTGAAATCACGCTTCACTTTACGTTCCACTTTACATTCCAACGGTCAATACCGAAATGAACAATCTAAAAAGTCATAGCTCTTCCTTAATGGTTTATTCAAAATTCTTAGGGGCATACCAATAACACAAGGTCATTGACGGATAATCACGTTAAGGAATCTCCACTTGGTTTTAGGATCTTCAAATTGCAATGTCTAGAATTTTAAGATTAGATCATTAAATCCATAACAACATAATTAAAATCATTCCAATAATTCATAGAGTTGACTCTGATACCACTGTAAGCTTACAAGGGGAGAATACGCAACGAAAATTTAAATTTTTTATGCCCATAAATTTAAATCCCAAAAAATCTCTATGAATCTATTAGAATGATGAATCAAATTAATCCTTCTATACAAGGTAAGAGATTTATAAATTTGATGGAGATTATTGTTTTTCCTTTGGAAAAAGATTCATGAGTCCTTAAAGCGTTCAACCTCTAAACATATCTACACGAGCTATCAAGAACGAGGACCTTCTTCTCTGAGATGTCGAACACAATGTAAGGAAGAACACAAGGGCTGGCCAAATTCCTATGTGAGTGTTAGTGTAACGACCCATCCAAGATTGGCCACCCCTGAAACAGTGTCGTTACATTTTGAAATCCCAACACAACACATATATGCAACAATATAAAGACGTACATCAATTGAATGTATATATATCTATACATCAATCATCAACCTTCAATAGGGAAGTTACATTATTAAAATTTCAACTAAAATAATATATACAACATATGATACATGAATATTTACAAATATATTTTTTCTTTCCATTAGTCAGAGGATGTGGACCATGTGACTTAAAGAAAATAATTCAGTCTGAATCTCAGCTTACAATTCTATCTGTCCTGACCATTACCTGAAATTATTTAACAATGAGGAGTGAGCTTCAAAAGCTCAGTGAATTAAATTTACTAGAAGTACTCAATTTGTATACTTCCAGTCACATCTTATAATTTAATTGTTTCTCATTCATCTATATTAATCACTCAGATAATTCTTATCATATATTGAGACTATCAATTCAACCTAATTATTTACCTCGTTATAAAGTTCATGGCATATAATCAATCTCTCAATAATGCTTATCTTATCATACTTTCCTATTTCTTTGTCATAATATCTGTCTCTCAATTTATCTATCAATAAATTCACAATCAAGAACGACAATTTAGTATCTCAAGAAATAATAACCAATATTTAAAACAAATGTAATGCATGAATTTAAATTATCAAATCATTTCATAGTATCATTTGGGAACGTCTTCCCCTCATGTCGACATATTTTAGCTTAGACAATTACCTTCCTGGTTATTTTATTTTCATTTAGATCGACTGCCTTCTCGGTTCTTTTATTTTCAGCCATACCAGCTGTCACGATTCTTTTATTTTCATTTAGACCGGCTATCTTCCCGGTTCTTTTATTTTTAGCTATACCAGTTGCCACGGTTCTTTTTTTTTTTTTTTAGCTGTACTAGCTTCCACGATTCTTTTATTTTCAGCTATACCAGCTGCCACGGTTCTTTTATTTTCATTTTGACCAGCTGCCTTCCTGGTTATTTTATTTCATGTATATGAACAATAATATGAAATATGCATATGAGCGATAAATAAAACAAGCATACATTCAAACATTCAATTTAGCTATCTAGCTCTATTTCAAAATTATTATTTTTATCATATTCATTAAATTATCTCCTCTTATAATAATTTTTGAACATGTCAATTATTCATATAATATCAATCAATCAACTTTTATATATCATCCAATCATTATAGTTCAATAATTAATTCAAATATCATTACTTTATATTTTATTTTTATCTCGATTACTAAAAGTAAATCTAACTCACCACGTAGCACTTAAAGCTATCCATGGATCACCTCCTTGCCTTTTCTGCTCTTTTCAACAATTTCACCCAATTACTGATGGTCAACACCTGACATAATATTTATATTAAAATTTCTAATTTAATCTTCAATTCTTCCATAATTCACACCCTTTAAATTTCCACATCAAATTACAGATAATTTCATGTATGTATAATTTCAAAAATAAAATAAACATTATTACCTTTTGTTTTTCTTAAAGCTTTCCTCGAATCTCTTTCGAAATTTTCCCTTAAATTTCTTCTAAATTTCAATCTTTCAATATTTCTTTGAGTCTCCAAGTGTTTAAAGAAAGAGAGTAATTTGAATTGAATAAAGAAGAAAACCAAATAGGATTTGGTAAAATAATAAAACAAAAATTAAATTCTTATATAATAAAACCAACCACTCCCACAGTTTTCTATTTTGTATTGTTAAACATGCTAGAAATGCATGTTCGATGACAACACCTGGACATCCAGGTGTTGTCCCACTTTTTTTTTAACAACGTCCATAACTTCTTTTTTTTCTTCAAAAGAATTATTTTATTCAATAATAAATCTTTCATATATTTTATTTTAATTCCATGTCATATTTATCAAATCATTTCTTTACCATTACTTTAAGAACATAGGTATTACAGTTCTACCCACCTCATAAAAATTTCGTCCCCGAAATTTCCTTATCTCATGCTCCCAAGTAATTTCTTCAACATCTTTGTTCTGCCATAATACTCAAATCAAAGGAAAAACTTTATTACGCAAGACTTATTCCTTTTTGTCTAGAATTTTGACTAGTACTTGCATAAAGGTCAAATCTTCCTGAAGTTCTACAACTTGACTCGGAATACTATATAAACACTTTCTCAAAAGTGAAACATGAAACACATTATGTAATTGCTTTAACTCTGGAAGCAAACCTAATCTTTATGCTACTGGTCCAACTCTCTCAATCACCTCATATGGCCCCAAAAATGTCGGACTTAACTTTCCCTTCTTTTTAAACCTCAATACATCATTCCACGGAGATATTTTCAAAAATACCCAGTCACCAACTTGAAACTCATGAGGTAGTCTTCTATTATCAGCATATCCCTTCTATTTGTTTTATGCTGCTCTAAGGTTCTCTCTAACCAGTTTGATTCTCTCAATAGTCAAATCTATCATTTCTGGACCAAACATCTTTCTTTCTCCAACTTCTTCCCAACATAGTGGAGTTCTACCCGTCTACCATATAAAGCCTCAAATGGTGCCATCCCAATTCTAGTTTGATACTGATTATTGTATGCAAACTCAATCAAAGGTAAATAAGTATCTTAGCTCACTAAGAAACTCAATACACTTGCCCTCAACATATCCTCTAGTATTTTGATGATTCTTTCTGTCTGCCCATCAATTTATGGATGAAAAGTTGTACTAAACTGCAATTGCGTACCTATAGCTTCTTGAAAACCCCTCCAAAGTCTAGAAGTATATCTAGAATCTCTATCTAATACGATGCTTAAAGGTAATCCATGTAATCTCACAATCTCCGCTACATACAATTAAGCCAACTTTTCAGGACTCTAGGTAGTTTTAATAGGAAAAAAATGTGAAGACTTAGAAAGTCTATCCACTATAACCTATACAACATCATGACCTCTCTGGGTATGGGGAAAATCATAAACAAAATCCATGCTCATATTCTCCCATGGTCATTCAGGCGTAGGAAGAGATTGTAGTAAGCCTGCTAAATGTCTATTCTTATACTTCACTTACAAACAAATCCAAACCTCTAGAAATGTATTTAGTTACATCCTTCTTCAATCCAGACCACCGAAAATTTTGTCTCATTCCCTTATACATTTTATTGTTACCCGGGTGCATCGAATACACTGAACTATGTGCCTATCTCAATATCTTCTTTTTTATCTCAACATCATTGGGAACATAAATTCTATGTACCAATACCAATATGCCATCCTCTCTGATTATGAATTGAATATACTCTCCATTCAATTCTTCCTGCTTAATCTTTTCAATCTTTTCATCTCTACCTTGCATCTCTAACAAGCATTTTACTTTGGATGACTGTACAACCATGTTTGTTAACAATGATCCTCTATCACTGATATTCAATTCACTCTTATCTCTTTTAAATCTATTATAAATTTCACATCATGACGCTCAATAGAAGTTAATCTTCCTGCAGATTTTCTACTCAATGCATCAGCTACCACATTCACTTTCCCTAGATGGTAATGTATCGTACAATCCTAATCACTAATCAACTCTATCCAATGCATCTATCTCAAATTCATCCCTTTTTGGGTATTTAGTTATATCAAACTCTTATGGTCAATGAATATCCCATAAGTGGCTCCATACAGATGATGTCTCCAAATCTTTAAAGCAAACACTATGGCAGCCAACTCTAAGTCATGTGTAGGGTAATTTCTCTCATGATTACTCAATTGCCTAGAAGCATATGCCATTACCTTCCCATGTTACATCAACACACATCCCAACTCTTGATGGGATGCATCACTATACACCACAAATTCTTCATCACCATAAGGAAGCACCAATACTAGAGCTGTAGTCAATTTTTCCTTTAGTAATTGGAAACTTTTCTCACACTCCCCAGACCATACAAATCTCACATTTTTCCTGGTCAATCTAGTCAATAGTACTGCAATAATAGAAAAATATGTCATCCAAGAAGATTCTAATCTCAGTCACATTAGTTGGTCTCTCCCAAGTAAACATTTCCTGTACCTTTTATGGATCAACTATTATGTCATCTCCAGATATTATATGTCCCAAGAAAGTTATTTCATTCAGCCAAAATTCACATTTAGGAAATTATAGCATATAATCTTTATCTTCTCAAAATCTCCAACATAATTTCTAAATGTTTTACATGCTCTTTCTTAGTCTTAGAATACATCAAGATGTCATCAATGAACATAACCACAAAATTATCAAGAAATGGTTTGAACATTATATTCATCAAGTCCATGAATGTTGTCGGAGCATTAGTCAAACCAAATGGCATCATAAGAAATTTATGACCATAACGTGTCCTAAAAGCAGTTTTAGGCACGTCTCCCTCCTTTATCCTTAACTGGTGATAACCAGATCTCAGGTTTATCTTCGAAAACACCCTCACTCTCTATAACAGTTCAAACAAATCATCAATCCTGGACAAAGGATATTTGTTCTTAATAATGATCTTATTCAGCTGTCTATAGTCTATACACAACATTATCATTCTATCTTTCTTCTTCACAAACAATACAGGGCCTCCTCATGGTGACACACTTGGTCGAATAAATTATTGTCTAACAATTCCTAAATTTGAACCTTCAGTTCTCTCAATTCAACATGTCTCATTCTGTAGGTTGTTATTGAAATAGGTTCAGAAACCAGAATCACATCCATGGAAAACTCAATCTCTCTACTAGGAGGTAAATTAGATAACTCATCAAGAAATACATTAGAATAATCTTTCACCACTAAGATTTCTTCCAGCTTTCTATCTTCCTTTCTAGGATTCACAACATATTCTAAATACCCCTCACAATCAACCTAGACACGATACACCGACAACCAATTCATCTCCAAAATCAAATCAAAATCAACAATATTCAAAGAAAACAAATCAACTTCAAACTCTCTATCATCTATACGGATTAAACAACCTTAATAAATAGTTCTAATCATAATTCTATCTTCAGTACGAATTTCAACAATAAGATTATGCATCAAAGGACTAATATAAACATCAATAGACTTCATAAACACACTGGATGCAAAAGAATGAGTTGCACCAGGATCAACCAACATTGATATGTCCACCTTTTCTAAATACAAAGCACTTCAAATTAGGACAATTTTAGGATAAATATCTTATTTGATTACATCTATAACACGTTCTAGTATTTCTATCACCTTTCCACATCCCCTAGGTAGTACACTTCCGCCTCTATCATAACTTCTAGTATCCACAGGTTGTCTCCCAAATCTAGTGGTCCCACCAATATTACTCTGAGCTATAAAAGAAACAAATCCTGCTTGCCTCTGACTCTATATTATAGTTCCCTGTGACAAGGAATGCCTCATCTGGGGTGGTTTCCCACCTTATACACTCATACTACTACCATCTCTAGGTCCCTCAAATCTAGACCTCTTCAGTCAATCCCTTCTACCTCTAAACTCCATCATATCCTTCTCAATCTGTAGTGTTATATCCACCAACCTAGCATAGTTCATATGCCTCATGTAAGATATTTTCGATTTAATCCCAAAATGTAGTCCGCCTATGAACCTCATACACTTCTTCTCCTCTAGGTCTACCATTTACCGTACAAACCTCGATAAGGCCACAAATCTCCTATCATACTAAGTCATAGTCAATACATTTGCCTTAAATAAATAAAATCTCTCTCTCTAATTAGGCTATAGAGGTATAAGGAAAATATTTATCGAGAAAAACCTCCTTAAACCTATTCCAGGTTAAGGGCTTATCAACATATGCACTTACCATGGGAAGAGTATCCTCTCACCATTCTAAAGCTTCTCATTCTAACTCAAATGAAGAAAAGGTGGCCCTCTGCCTGTCAGTCACTGGTAAAATACCGAATAATCTCTTTACATGTTTCACCCATAGCTCAGGCTCAAAAAGATTCATAGATCCTTTAAACAAAAAAACATTCAACTTAATATATCTAACAATCTCCATGCATCTCGTGCATAAACTCACATTTCTCTTTTTGAACGTCTACTATTATTGGATTTACAACAATCTCAGACACTGTTTTAGCTTGTTCATCAAGTCTATGCTATAAACTATCAACTCTATCATTTGTTACAGTCATTTTTTTTTCAAGAGCATGAGTAAGAGCTTCTCTTAGCTCATCTCTTTCAACTCTAGATTCTATCACACTCCTACTAATATTAATTATATTGTCAACATGTTCCCTTCTAGGAACCACAGATTCAGACTCAACCTCAACTTGTCTAAATATTAGGGGTCTACCACACCCTCTCTGATTCAGAACTCTACATCTAGCTCTAGCACGTCCAAGTGTCATCCTCAAACTCTGCATTAAACTATAGTTTATTTAAATCTTCCACTTTTTTAAATTTTTATATAGTTTACATAATCATAAAACCTAATGCTCTGATACCAAAATTGTAACGACTCATCTCGGGTTGGCCACCCTTGAGATGGTGTCGTCACATTTTGAAATCCCAACACGACACATATATACAACAATATAAAGACATACATCAACTGAATGTGTATATATATATATATATATATATATATATATATACACACATCAATCCTCAACCCTCAACAGGGGGTTACATTATTGAAATTTCAACTGAAATAATATATACAACATATGATGCATGAATATTTACAAATATATATTTTTCCATTAATATGAGGATGTGGACCACGTGGCTTACAGAAAATGATTCAGTCTGAATCTCAGCTCATAATTCTATCTGTCCTACCCACTACCTGGAATTATTTCACAACAATGAGTGAGCTTTAAAAGCTCAATGAATTAAATTTACTAGAAGTACTCGATTTGTATACTTCGAGTCACATCTTATAATTCAATCGTTTCTCATTCATCAATATTAATCATCTATTTCTTCACATATAATAATTCAATCTCTCAAATAATCTTCCAATATTCATTCATCTATTATCTCATATAATTCAATAATAACATTCTATTTCACTACTCATATAATAATCTTCATCACTTATCAATCTCTTCTTAAGTTAATAATCAAACATATCAATCTTTCTTCTCATATATTTAATCATCTTAAGACTATCAATTCAACCTCATTATTTACCTCATTATGAGGTTCACAACATATAATCAATCACTCAGATAATTTTTATCATATCATACTTTCATATTTCTTTCTCATCATATCTATCACTTTGTAAGACTCATTTATCTATCAATAAATTCATAATCAAGATTGACACTTTAGCATCTCAAGCAATAATAATCAATATTTAAAACAAATGCAATGCACAAATTTGAATTATCAGATCATTTCATATTATCATTTGGGAACGTCTTCCCACATGTCGACATGTTTTAGCTAAGACCAGTTGCCTTCCCAGTTATTTTATTTTCAGCTATATAGGCTGTCATGGTTATTTTATTTTCATTTAGACTAGTTGTCTTCCTGATTCTTTTATTTTTAGCTATACTGACTGCCATAGTTCTTTTATTTTCATTTAGACCGGCTGCCTTCTCAATTCTTTTATTTTCAACTATACCGACTGTCTTCCCGGTTCTTTTATTTCATGCATATGAAAATAATATGAAATATGCATATGAGCAATAAATAAAACAATCATACATTCAAACATTCAATTTAGCTATCCAACTCTTTCTCAAAATTAATATTTTTATCATATTCATTAAATTATCTCCTCATATAATAATTTTTGAACATATTAATTATTCATATAATATCAATCAATCAACTTTCATATATCATCCAATCATTGTAGTTCAATAATTAATTCAAATATCATTACTTTATATTTCATATTTATCTCAATTACTAAAAAGTAAATCTAACTCACCACATAGCACTTAAAGCTACTCGTGGATCACCTCATTGCATTTTCTGCTCTTTTAAGCAATTTCACCTGATTGCTAATCGTCAACACCTGATATAATATTTATATTAAAATTTCTAATTTATTCTTCAATTCTTCCATAATTCATTCCCTTTAAATTTCCACATCAAATTCCGAATAATTTTATGTATGTATAATTTCAAAAATAAAATACACATTTTTACCTTTTCTTTTTCTTAAAGCTTTCCTCGAATCTCTTTTAAAATTTTCTCATAAACTTCTTCAAAATTTTAATATTTCAACCTTTCTTTGAGTCTCCAGGTGTTTAAAGAAATAGAGTAATTTGAATTGAAAAAAGAAAAAAAACCAAACAGAATTTGGTAAAATAATAAAACAAAAATTAAATTCTTATATGATAAAACCAATCATTGTTAAACATGCAAGAAATTCATGTTGGGTGACAACATCTGGACATCCATGTGTTTTCCCTCTTCTTCTTTTTTTCTTTTTTACAACATCCATAACTTTTTTTTTTCAAAAGAATTATTTTATTAAATAATAAATCTTTCATATATATTATTTTAATTTCATGTCATATTTATCAAATCACCTTTTTACTCTTACTTTAAGCACATGGGTATTACAGTTAGCTCTAGGTTTTCAACCTTTTGAGAGGGAGAGAGAGAGAGAGAGATCTGATTTTTAGTCTCACAACAATTTTGTTAGGGTTTCTATCAAATAAAATATTTATATAGAACCTTTACTCATAAAAGCTCTATGATTTCTAGAATTTTAATTAAACCCCTGGTTTAATTAATTTCTAGAATTATTTCTATTAGTCCAATAGTTTTCTTATTCTTGTAATTGTCCAATTATGTGTGACCCCTTAGGTTTAATATTACACGGCAATAGGTCGTAACTGTTACGTAACAATTGAATCCTATCCAATTAATTAAAACTTCTTTTAATTGAGAATCAATTACAATTAATTATTAAGGGTTTCTACAAGTTATGATTGACACTTAGCAGTGTGTCATGATTACCTAGACAATATGAATTAATGTGAACCTTTTCTGTTGACAATTATCGTACAATTCAATCCTTCCATCATGCAATGTCTCTGATTAAACCTAAGTCATTGATTTACTATCAAGCCTTAATTATTTAATCATATATATCTCAATCTCAAGTCCATAATTTAAATGGTGAAATTAGAAACTCTTTGCTAATTTTCACCTTATATTAGCCAAAGAATTTCCAAGCTATGACTTAATTAGATCACTTAAGACATTCTCTCTCTTTTACTAAAAGTGATGGATAATTTATTGTATACTCACATATCTCCATGCATAAGTGGGCATACCCAATTACTACCCTTTTGTGACTCATGATTAGAATCACATTTGGATAGTGTCAAAGTATGATGACTCATACACAAGATATCCATGGTGCCTCAAGTCCAAGGATCACTTGTACAACTGTAACGTAAGAATTTCTATTGACAGCCAGTAAAATGTCCATTAGGAATGTCTTAGTCAAGTCATTTTGGTGTACTTATTCTCTAACAAGCACCTACATAACTTGTTTACGTGTCTCATACACTAGTGACCGTGAGATTTATCACCCCCAACTTCTTGAGGAAACATAGTATATAATAATCTATTTCGATTCACTTATGTCCTTCTTAGTAATCTTATGATTTGGAACATTTAAGAATAAAGCTTAAGAAAATACATCTCACTAGCATGATCTTATCATGGTGCTTATTTCCATTGCTCTTATTCTTTGGATTTTATCATGTAATGCACATACAGTGATTTGTAATGAATATGATAAATACAATAAATGCCAATAATAATATTTTCTTGTCAATAAATGAATAAGATTAATTACAAGTAACATGCCCATAAAATCAAATGTTATTGGCTTGTAGGGCATATTAGTATGATGACTTACATCCCCAAAATAAAATAATGAAGAAAAATTACAAGGAAATAACAATAATTTAAAAGGTTCCTAACCACGGCTTGGATTCCCAAAATTGCAAAAAACTTAAATAAATAAATCATCCATGGCAAGTAAATAAATCCATCAATAACAATTTAATAAATAAATTAATCCATCAATGACAATATAAAATAAATCTATCCATTCATAATGATATAAAACTAAATAAATAAATCAATCCATTAACAAAATAAACAAAGCAATAACTAATCCATCAATTCAAGCATAGGGATAATCAAGAACATCGAATTGGGCATGCAATAGTCATTGAAAAAACAAATATCTCACCTAAGTAGTTATTAGTCAGTAATTAAAAAGAAAATTATAGCATGTTATCAATCAAAACAACTTTATTATATCATCATGGAAAGGGCATCAACTTTATTAAACGTGTAGAATTCATTATAAAGTAAATGGTTCAGGAGAAGCATGGATTAAAGACACGTGAATGCATATATCATCATGAAATCAAAGTATGAAGTGATTATTTAACAAAATGCATCAACTTAAACATATTTGTATCATCATATAACATCCATAAATTTCTTTAGCATACCCTAGTATCCTAAATCACAAAGTCACCATTAAAGCTTGTTCTTTCAGGGTTTGAGTTCTTGATCATTCAAGCAAGTTAATTCATGATTAAAAACCCTAAAACATGTTACTAGACTATTTATAAATGTTATATTAATCATACAAACATGTGAATCAAGCATCAGAAGCAACATGAAGTCGAAAATCAAACTTGGAGGCAATTTTAGGTTAGGGAGCCACCTTAAAATGGCGTCCAATTTATTCTTCCTCAATGGTAGCGCCAGGGGCAGTAGGTTTTCCTATTTCGACTAGCTTCAGGTTTTCTAATGAGTTTTAAAACATCCAGACATGCAAATTAATTTCTAGGTTTACATATTAACAATTCTAAAGCATCAAATCATATTAAAACGCTCACAAAAACTTGCAATTAATTTAAGAACATGAACTACATGAAAGGAAATAAAAGTTGACAACTTTGAAAGAAAAATATTGAATTCTACCTTCGAAGTGTGCTAAGATTCTTGCGATGATCATAGGAACTTGTTGGGATCTTCTTTAAGTAATCTAGAATGGATGATAATAATCATTAAACTCCTATCATTCTCTGAAAAGAGATTAATTATTTTTTAGTTTTCTTATTCTTTACATAGTAAAATTCGAACTCTATGGAAATAGTATTAGGGTTTAGCTCAAGATTTTGGTGTTTCTCTTTCTAAAACTCAAGTTTTCAGCACTCTCACTAATTTTCTCAAAATTCGAAAATTGATTGTGTGCTCAGTCAAAAGTCCTTTCAAGAGTGTTATAAGTAAGTACTTTTAAGCTAAAAGGGATCCTACTAGGGTTAAGAATCAGATCTAGCAGACTTGGAGGCAAAGGAACCTTTAAAGAGGCAATTTCCAAAATTGAATCTTGGTTTGATTAGGAAAATTTCCAAATTTTGGACCTTAACTTAAAATAGGTCGTTCTTACTCATCCAGAAAATTTATGAGGCCTAATTATACCTTTTGGAAATCTCAAGGATTCTACTTTCAAGCTCAATAGTCTCACGCACAAATTCATTACCAATTTTAAATGAGGTTTGTTGAACTAAAACTGGTATGTTTAGGAGCTGTTTTGATAAACAAATAAGTTCTCACTCTTTAATTATCGTATTGAGGCCCATAATATATAGTTGGAAAGGTATTTAAAAATTTTATTAATCTGGAGAGGTAGAATGTCTCTGGTTTTGCATGAAAAAAATTATTAAGATAAAAATATATACACTCAAAATAGGAGAATTTGGCTTTAAATTTTCCTAACCTTAATTTATCTCTCGATTTTATTTTAAGTTACCTTTTACTCATAGCAATCATCGAACTCCATAAAGATCATACCTCGATCATATACATAAACAATCATCTTTCTTCTTTTTATTGAGGTCCAAAGTGAAATCAATTGTTAATCTTATAAGGGTACAAAATTAGGTGTCTAAACTTAGTTTTTTTTTTTTTTTTCAAATCCAAGTTTGGATTTTTCTTATATATGTTCTTTCTTCACTTATTTTCTTATCCCAAATGAAATTATTAGGTGTGAGTCCAGATACAACCATTGAGGTCAAATATTTTTGTATTATATAACCAACTGCATTGATCTTAAAAAAACATACAATTAATTAATTATATATTAAAGTTTACTTTGCCTCTCATCTTATGGAAGTTTATGAGTCTATCTCCATCACTCTTCTTTCTATTAATTTTATAGTTTATTTGCAGCTATATTTTTTAGATTTGGTGCTTTGACCATCATCAATTTCTTTTCATATTTTACACTGGTATATGGAGCTCCTAAAAAAAGAAAGAGAGAAGGAGGCTCAGCTGAATGAGAAGATGGATATGTATACTACAAGAATTTTATTTTGTGATATTATCAATTAGTTTGGATTGCACCATGGACTTTCTTTAGTGACCTTATTGAGTGAAAATTTTCTAGTAATTGGAAGTTCTCCAAGTATTGGTCACTAATAGAGGATTTGCTGTCTCCAAGGCCATAAAATCGCCCCCCAACTGCTGAAATTTTGGAGCGTTCTCTTCCTTGGATTTGTAAGTTGAAGCTCTTTTTTTACACGATATACTATATACTATATTAAAATTACTTTTCTATATATAATTAAAATTTCTATTTGCAATATAACAACAATAAATGATATGAAATAGGCTAACGATTGCACTCATCTAAATTTTGTTGTTTTCTGTATTTTACATTACTAAGTGTAAGAAGTTTTATATTGTGTGGGTTATTGATGTACTATAAGATTGAGATTGGCGTAGGGCTTATTTATACTAGTCAATATCATCAACATTTGATATAAATTGATCAATAAACATGTGGTTAAAAAGCAATCTCTAAACTTTTGTAAGATATATACAAGATACAAGAGAACTCTATAAGACTTTAGAAAATTTTGTCTACAATATAGTATAAAACTCTCTAAACTTGTCAAGAAGTTGCCTTATAGGCGTCCAACAAGCATAAATGTTGGCACTAACATGTCCGTGCATGGGACTATAATAATCTAAATTTTATTTGTTTGAATTTTTTAATGTAAACGAGAGAAATTAGAAAGATAAATGTATCCTTTCAATTCTAATTGTTTGTGAGCGAAAGTAAAAGACCCAAATGAATGAAAATGACATAATTTTGAGGGATACTCTTTTCCTCTTATTTCTTTGTCACTTGACCCAAACATATCTTTAACTTAAGTTAAGCTTCTTCGCAAGGATTTCTAAAATTTGATTGACTTATTCTTTCTTTCTCCAATCTTGAGATCAAGGATTTGCAACCATCAATTGAATTTGAAGAGAATATGATTAGTGTTTAAATTAGTAAGCAAATCTATCACCACTTTGCATCCATTTATGCTTCACTAAAAATATAATTCCTTAATCTTTTGTTTTTGTTAGGACATATTTTAAGGCTCAAACTTCAACCTGGAAAGAGAATATTTTGCCCCCAAATCCTTTGAAATCAACAACCTAACAGTCGATTGAATCTCTAATAAGCTCACCTATTTCAATTGAACCTGGGTTACCCACAACTAAGCTAGTACTTTATTTTTATTTAATCCCAACCATTTTATTTTATTTTATTTTGGGTTTTGGATGTTTTATTTCTAAACTTCCAGAGACTTACTAAGTTTGATGAAACAAAATATTCAAAACCATGTTATGAACAATACAGATAGAATATTAAACTTTTTTTATTGCAGCGGAGTATAAGAAAATCAAATGTAAATGGTATAAATGATTGAACCTTTATCTTAAATTTTACTTTTACCAAAATATTAAAAATTTGGTGGCATAAAATTAACATTGAAAGTGACCCAATAAAAATGTCAGTAGAATTAAAAATAGAAGTATGGTTGAACGTTGAACCTTTTTTTGAATATACAAGTTACCCAATTAAGAGTCAAGTATTTTTTATTTTAAATTATTTATTTGAGTGGGGGTAGTTCTAAATATATATTTTAAAACATCCTAAAAGAATAATAAGTATTTTTTTTTGGGAAGCTGAGTGGCGATAATTGCCCACACTCAACATGCTGTAGATTCACCTATGTTTATAAGTGATTGATATATAGTGCGCGGAGAAAAAAAATGTGTAGTACTTTATTTAGTGTGTGAAAGCAAGCTACGGAGAGTTGTTAGATGTTATCATTCAATATATATTTAGTTTTTTTTTCTCTTTGTTACAAAGTTTGAAATTGTCATGATGCTTATTGCAATAGTCATTTTAGTTGTGAACTATCTTTTTCTGTTAAAAAAAATCTCTTGATTAATTGTTATTGTTTTTTACTCTACATTGCATTTGATGAGGCTCTATGCCACCAATACTTGGCACCTCTTCATCTCGAGCTTGTTTGTCGAATTCCTTTCAGTTTATATTTTGAGCAACCATCTTGTATTGAAGAAAAATATCAAGGAGCTCATCTATAAGGAATTTGTTAATTCAATCCAGATTAAGGATGATGTGAAATTTGTTGTATATAGTGTTGGGATTTTGGTACATTATATGTGGCCTTAATGACCACATTAGTGCATTATATCCAGTAAAGGTTAATACATGCATTAGACTATCATGGGTAAATTGAACAAAGTCAATTATTCTTATGGTTTTATGTATGTATGTACATTATCTTCTATATTCCTATAATTCATGTATCATAGATTAATGAAAGACCACTTATTAGTATCTTTGGATTCTTAAAGGTTTGGTTTATGAACTTATATATTGAATCCATAAGAAAGAAGATAATCCCATAATTATAACGTCATGATGGAAAGATTCACTTAAGAATACTATATAAAGGGCTCTTAGTCCCTCTCTCCACACTACAACAAGTTTGTATCATCCCATCACTAAGAGAAAACATTAAGAGTGAAGGAGAAAAAAGATTAATTAGTCTAACCAATCAAGTCAACTACAAGCAAGAAGGGAAACTTTTATTGTTGAGGTTATTTTCCTATTGGACATGGCTCAAGGTATTAAAGGTTAGGTTTAGGTTTATTAAAATTGGCTTATGAAAGTATGGCCAAAGATCACTTATTTGTCTAACATGTGGTATCATAGCCAGGTTGAAGCTTATACTTTTACAAGTCGATTATAGTTACAATGAAAATTTAAGTTTCATAAAGTTTTTATTTTGTTTTTCTACATTCATAAGATCATGACTCTTATAATTGGAACATTTTCTAAAATGTATTACATATTTTCTCAACTTCATAACTATAGAGTTGTTAATTTATTTTTCATATCTAAAGGATTTGTGGAAAGATGAGAGTTTTCAAGCAATTAAGTTGGTCGATGTATCATAAAAGTGGCATATCATGATGACATGATGGCAACAGCTTGATTTCGTATAAATTCTAGTTTTGATTATAGGAGTCTATAACAACACAAAGGTAATTTATGAATTTTGTAATAATTTTATAAAATTGAGCTATTCAATATACCCATTTAGTTTTATAAAATAAAAGTTTTATGAGTGATTTTGATAGCTACACTCTACAAGTGAATCAATCGCATGTCATTTCTTAATCCAAAGGTAGATATTATGATGCAATAGATTACTTATTTATTTATGGCATAATCTATTTAACGTCACATAGCTCAAGTCATTTTTTCAGCTTCTACTCAAGGACACATAGCTAATGTCCCATAATTGAATGGAGGTAGTTACTCTGAAAAGATGAGCAACTGCTCCTTACATTAAGATGCTTGGATTTGGACTTGTGTCTAAAGATTGATGAACCAAATAAGCCTACCGAAGAAAGCTCTCCTAAAAAAGACTTTTTTATGAAAATTGGGAGCACTCATATCGATTAAGTTTGATGGTTATCAAGAGCAAGATAGCAAGGAATATCCGAAGGTCCATTCCAGAATCTTCTAAGGCAAAGGATTTCTTATAAGCTATTGAAAAACAATTCCAAGCTTCTGACAAAGCATTGATAGGTACTCTAATGACTACCTTGACAACTAAAAGGTATGATGGGGTAAGTGGTATTCAAAAGCACGTTATGGAAATGAATGACTTGGTTGAACAACTTAATTAAATGGATCTAAAAATTTTAGAGCCATTTTTGGTGAAATTTGTTCTTAACTCTCTTCGTCCTAAATTTGGTCCATTTAAGATCACATACAATATCCATAATGATAAATGGACCATAAATAAACTTTTTTCTATCTGTGTTCAAGAGGAAGATGGATTAGAAAGAGAAGGTTGCATTTAGTCCACTTGGTGTCTCAAGGTCATCATGAATATGAACCAAGAAATGGAGTTAGACAACCAAATAAAAAAAAACAATCCACTGCTCCTACCAACAAGAATAAAAGTTCATTTTGTTACTTCTATCACCAGAAGGGACATTATAAGAGGGATTGTCATAAACGAAAAGAATGGTTTGAAAAGAGAGATAATTTTTCCTCTCTCGTATGTTATAAAGCTAATTTAGCTAATGTTACTTCGAATACTTGGCTGATTGACTATGGAGCTATGATTCGTGTTACTTATTCCATGCAAGGATTCCTTACAACCTAAAAGCCAAACCACAACGAAAGCCATTTTGATGAGAAATGTAGTTGAAGCCTAAGTCCAATCCATTGGAACCTGCAAACTTGTCTTAGATACTAGTTTTTCTTTAGTTTTATACAACACATTATATTTTCCTTTTATTTCTAGAAATTTGGTATATTTACCCTATCTTGATTTGGAGGGTTTTTTTGTTTAATTTTGGAAATCAAATTGTTTCTCTCTATAAAAATGATGTTTTGTTTGGGACCAAATCCTTAAATGATGGGTTGTATAAATTGAATCTTGATTTTCATATTTTCAAATCCTTCTCACCTTGCATGAGAATGTGAATGTTGGTTCCAAGTGTAGTCACCAAAATGAGTCTTCATCAATGTTGTGGCATAAATATCTAGGGCATATATCCAAGGAAAGGCTTAAAAGATTGGTAAAGAATGGAGTTTTAAATGCCATTGACTTTACAGATTTTGGTACTTCCATCGATTGCATTAAAGGAAAGCAAACTAAAAATACCAAAAAAAGTGCCACTAGAAGCTCAAGACTAGATGAAGAAGTCATACAGACATATGTGGGCCATTTTCTCCTTGTATAGGTGGTGAAAAATACTTTATCAACTTTATTGATGATTTCTCACAATGTGGATATGTTTTCCTTATTAAAGAAAAATAAAGTGCCTAAGATGTTTTTAAAATATTTAAGGTAGAAGTTGAAAATCAATTAGAAAGGAAAAATTAAAGTCGTAAGATATGATAGATGTGGTGAATATTTTGAAAGTATGATGAGAATGTCACAATTTACGCCCATTTGCTAGATTCCTTCACAAACATGGCATTATAGCTCAATATACAATATCAGAGATGTCTCAGCAGAATGGTGTGGCTGAAAGGCGAAACCGTACTTTACTTGACATGGTTAGGTGTATGATTAATGACACCACTTTCCCAGAATATTTGTGGAGTGAAGCTTTGAAAATAGCCATGCATGTTTTAAATTAAGTTCCTAGTATGGCAGTTCCTAAGACTCCTTACGGGTTATGGGTTGAAAGGAAACAAAGTTTAAATCATTTACATGTTTGGGGCTGCCCCGTTGAAGCAAGACTTTATAATCCACATGAAAAGAAGTTGGATCCTAGAACCATAAGTTGTTACTTTAATGGATATCCAACAAGATATAAAGGATATCGATTCTATTGTCCTAATCATTGCACCAAAATAGTAGAAATAAGTACGACTAAGTTCCTCGAGGATGATATTAATAGTGGGAGTCAAAATAAATAAGAAACGGACTTAAAACCCAAAACTGACAAGCAAACTAGTATTCATATTCCACTTTCTCATATCTAAGGGGTGAAAAAATCAATCTAGCAGTGCTGAGCCACTTCATATAGCAAATGATAACTCTACTACCATCTTTATTGAAAAGTACACATTATGCAAATTCAAAGCAATCAGAATTATGATAGAGACCTCAAAGATAAAGAAAATATGTTATTCCGAATGATTACATTGTGTACTTGCAAGAACAAGAATTTAATATTGGAATCAAGGATGATCCAATAACCTATTCAGAAGTCATTAGTAATGAATATACTAAGTTAATAGATGCAATGAAACATGAAATGACATCCATGTATAAAAACGAAGTCTAGGAATTGGTCGAATTGTCTAATGGTTTTACTTTAATTAAATGTAAATGGATTTTCAAAACTAAAATAGACTCAAAGGGAAATATTAATCGTTATAAATCCATATTAGTTACTCAAGGATTCACTCAGAGGGAAAGAATTGATTACAATGAAACCTTCTCTCTGATATCAAAGAAAGATTCATTTAGGACGCTTATGGCCTTGGTAGCTCATTCTGATTTGGAGCTACATGGATGTCAAAACAGTGTTTCTGAATGGGAATCTAGAAGAAGAGATATACATGTACCAACCTAAAGGTTTTGAGGAGAATGGAAAGGATAAGCTAATATGTAAATTAAAGAAATCCATATATGGTCTTAAACAGGCTTCCCAATAATTGTACTTACGGTTTGATAATACTATTACTTCTTTCGGATTTGAGGAAAATGTTATTGATCCTTGTATATATCTTATGGTAAGTAGGAGGAAGTTTATATTTTTTATTCTATATGTGGATGATATTTTGCTTGTTAGCAATGATTCTGGAATATTACTTGAAACTAAAAGTTTTTTATCTAAAAATTTTGAGATGAAAGACATTAGAGATGCATCCTTTGTTTTTGGACTCGAAATTTACCGAGATAGACATAAAATATTACTTAGCTTGTCTTAGAAGGCTTACATACATAAATTCTTAGGCTTAATTACAAAAAAAAATACCATGTGGTTGATTACATTTAAAAAAAAAATACCCTGAAGATTTTTTTTGGGCAAAAAATACCATGTGATTGATTAAAAGAAACATATAACAGGGTATTTTTGACTAACAAAAACATACCATGTGGTATTTTTTGCTAACAGAAACATTCTGTAACAATCCATCCCGGGTTGGCCACCCTCGAGACGGTGTCATCACTTTTTGAAATCCCAGCACTATAAGTATATGCAATAATATAAAAACATCAACTGAATTATCTACATACACAAATCCTCAACCCTCAACATGAGAGTTACATTATTAAGATTCCAACTGACACATTATATACAACATATTATGCATGAATATTTACAAATATTTTTTTTCTCATTAGTCTGAGAATGTGGACCACCAGCTTACAGATAATGACTCAGTCTGAATATCAGCTCGCCAATCTACCTATCCTGCCTACTACATGAAATTATTTAACAATGAGGAGTGACCTTCACAAACTTAGTGAATTAAATTTACTAGAAGTATTCAATTTGTATAAATAGTCTTCCAATATTCATTTATCTATATCTCATATACTTTGATAATAACATTCTATTATCACTGCTCATATCATAATCCCCATCCTTTATCAATCTCTTCTTCTTATATATTTAATCACATTGAAACTATCAACTATATCTTATAATTACATCGTTATGAGGTTCACAACATATAATCAATCATCCAGATAATTCTCATGATCTCATATTCCATATTTCTTTCTCAGCATATTTGTCTCTCAATGAGACTCATTCATCTATGAATAAATTTATAATCATGAATAGCACTTTAGTATCTCAAGCAATAACGATCAATATTTAAAGCAAAGCAATGCCATGCATAAATTTAAACATTATTGTTATTTGGGAACATCATTTCACATGTCAACATGTTTTTATCTTAGACCGGCTGCCTTCCCGGTTCTTTTATTTTCATTTAGACAGGCTGTCTTCCCAGTTCATTTATTTTCAGCATATATCGACTGTCACAGTTTTCATTTAGACTGGCTGCCCTCCCTGTTCTTTTATTTCCAGCATATACCGGTTGTCACGGTTTACAATTATTTTCAGCATATACTGGGTATCACGGTTTTCATTTATTTCCAACATAAACTGACTGTCACAGTTTTCATTTAGGCCGGCCCCCTCCCGGTTTTTTTATTTCATGCATATTCATATGAACAATGATATGAAATATACATATGAACAATAATATAAAAAGAAATGTACATTCATACATTCAATTTAGTTATCCAACTTTTTTCTCAAAATTATTAATTGATCAAATTCATTATATTTTCTCTTCATATATCATACCAAATTATCAGTCACAGCTTGTTAGAATTTCATTTATCCTTCATTATATATTTAATCAACTCATTATTTCAATAATATTACTTCTCATATAATAAATCTCTAACATATCAATTATTCCTATCATACCCATCAACCAACTTTCATCTATCATCAAATCATAGGTTAATAATTAATTCAAATATCATCACTGTATATTTCATATTTATCTCGATTACTAAATGTAAATCAAACTCACCACATAGCACTTAGAGCTACCCGTGGATCACTTCTGCATTTTTTGCTCTTTTCAGCAATTTCCCCCTATTGTTGATCTTCAACACTTGACAAAATATTTATATTAAAATTTCTAATTTATTCTTCAATTCTTCCATAATTTATACCCTTTAAAAATTTCCACATTGAATTCCGGGAAATTTTTTTATGTATGCTAAATTTCAAAATAAAATTCACATTACTACCTTTGGTTTTTCTCAAAGCTTTCCTCGACTCTCTTAAAATTTCTCTTGTAAACCTCTTCAAAATTTTACTCTTTCAGTCCCCAAGTGTTTAAAGAAATAGAGTAGCTTGAATTAAAGAAGGAAAAAACCAAACAGGATTTAGTAAGGTTTTATAAAATAAACTAAAACTATATATATATATATATATATATATATATATATATGAGTTTACAGTTATCAACCCCACTTTTTGCTGCCATGGTTTCTATGTGTTGTCTAACATGAAAAATGCATGTTAGACAGCCAACACTTATCTTGTATCTAGGTGTTGGCACTTTTTTTTTTTCCCTTCTTTTTGTTCCTTCTCCACGCTAGATGCTTCCATTTCTTTTTCTTTGTAACTACACCACTATATCTCCCGTTTTTTTAAAAGAATTATTTTATTCAATAATAATTCTTTCACGTATATATATTATTTTAATTCCATGTTATATTTATCAAACTACTTCTTTACTCATACTTTAAGAACACGGGTACTATATATACCATAAGGTATTTTTTACCACAAAAAATCCTCGGGGTATTTTTTGAAAATGAAGTCAACCATAGGGTATTTTTTGTAATTAAGTCAAATTCTTAAGAAATTTAATGTGAAATTTTTTTCGCTAAGTCCAACCCCAATAGTCAAAGGTGATAAATTGAGTCAAAGCCAATTTCCTTAAAGTAACATTGAAAGAAAATAAATGGAAAATATTCTTTATGCTTTTGTTGTTGGAAGCCTTATGTATGCTCATTCACACGTCTCAACATTAGTTTTGTAGTTGGGATGCTTGGAAAATATCAAAACAATCCTAGTTTAGCTTAATGGAAAGCAGATAAAAAGGTAATGTGTTACCTCCAAGTAAGAGTGTTCACTAAACGATTAAAATCGATTAACCGACCGTTTCAGTTAAAACGGTTTGGTTAATTGGTCATATCGGTACTAAAATGGTTAACTGATATATCGGTTAATCGGTTGGTTGGTGGTTAAATTTTTTTATACCGTTTCGACCGTTTAATCGATTAAGAAATTAATTAATATCAAATTAATATTTAATATTAATAATATGTTAAATATAATATACAATATAATAAACAAAAAATATTAATTATAAATTAAATATATAATATATAATAAAATTTTAAAAATAATTATATAAACAGTTTCGGTTAACCAATTAACCGATCATACCGACCAAAATCAATTCGGTCAATTAATGTCAAAATGCTTAGGTTAATTCGGTCGAAATGGTTAAAAAAAGACTGAAAAAAGTCGTTAAAATTTTTAACCGATTGAATTGATTGTTTCAACCATTTTCACACCCCTACCTCCAAGGTACAAAGGACTACATGCTCACATATAGGCACAACGAACAACTTGAAGTAGTCAGATATTTTGATTCAGATTTTGCTGAATACCTTGATAGTATGAAGTCTACTTCAGGATATATTTTTCTTTTTGTTGGTGGTGTTATATCGTGGAAACTTATGGAGGCTGAGTTTGTGGCATGCTATGAAACTTCCTGACAAGCATTATGGTTGAAGAAATTCATAGCTGAACTTAGAATTGTGGATTCTATATATAAATCACTGAAGTTATTTTATGACAATTCTAATGCAGTTTTTTTTACGCTAAAAACAACAAGAGCTCCAGTAAGCCCAAACATATTGAGGTAAAGTATCTTGTTGTTAGAGAAAGAGTTCAGAAGCTATAGGTGTCCATTGAGTACATTCATACTAAAAGGATGATCATCGATCCTCTAACTAAAGGATTAGCACCAAGTTGCCATAAAGAACATACATGTGAAATGGGCCTTATGTATAATGTTTGATTACTTGTATTGGACACATTAAGTTTATAAATGCTATTCCTTGCTTCCCTTGTGCACATAATAGTGGGATAAAAGTAAATAAGATTGTCAACATTGACATTATAGTAGGACCATTATGGTCACAATAATTTTCCATTCTTCTTTGTTAATCTTATCTAAGAAAATTATTGATTTTGTGATGCATTGAAATGAGTATATCATATATTGATATATGACTGCCATGATCCGTATTAGTGATTTTCTTGGGATAAGGGTGAAAATTTTATATGGCCACTTAATGAATCCAATAAAAGAACATGTCTTTCTATGTGGTCATTAGGCCAGGGGTGAGAATGTTGGAATTTGGGTACATTATATGTGGCCTTAATGACCACATTAGTGCATTATATCCATTAAATGTTAATACATGTATTTGACTATAATGGGTAAATTGACCAAAGTCAACCATTCTTATGGTTTTATGTACGTATGTACATTTATCTTCCACATTCCTATGATTCATGTATCATAGATTAATGGAAATACCACATATTAATATCTTTAGATTTTTAAAGATTAGATTCGTGAAATTATACATTGAATCCTTAAGGAAGAAGATAAGCCCATAATTATGATGGGAAGAGCAACTTACGAATACTATATAAAGGGCTTTTGGTCCTTTTTCTTTATACTACAAGAAGTTTGCATCATCTCATCACTAAGAGCAAACATTAGGAGTGAAGGAGAGAGAAGATCAATTAGTCTAACCAGTCAGATCAACCATAAGCAAGAAGGAAAGTTTTGTTGTTGAAATCATTTTCTTATCGAGCATGGCTCAAACTATAAAAGGTTAGGTATAGGTTTATTAAAATTGGCCCATCACACGTTATCCTTTATTAAAAAAAAGAGCTTCAAATTAATTCTCACGTTTTTTATTTACATATCTCTCAAAAGAAAACATTTTTTCATCATGGCATGGTAATAATAGCATCATTTTATTTTCCTAGCATGTGATCCATTTAATCATAGATATACTTAAATTGATTTCTCTATACCAATTTATTAAACAATTTCTAGCACGCTCCCTAGCATATTCACATAAGTACAAACAAGGGATAAGGGATGATACCTTGGCAGGGACTTCATCATCTGGAATCCGCATAAAAAAACTAAGGTTACAAAAAAAAAATTATACTCTCTGTTAGGATATCTACATATGAATAATCCTGTGTCTCAAAGAAATAAAAAAAAAATAAGAGTGATTTATATACACTGTTTGGGCCCAAGACTCGTGAGCTAGCATTTGAGTCATATTGGTGTCCATCCATGTATATCAAGCCCGTGTTCATGTGATCTTCTATCGTGTGAAGTACTCCTGACCTTAATAAGTGATATTAGAACCTTATTCGAGTTGGTCACGATGTGTGACTCCCACAATGCTGCCCCGTGATTGAGTTTGAATGAGAAGCGTTTGTGTCCACGGTTGTTGCCTCGTGAGGACTCCCATGGTTTTGTCTCGTTTTCCTATGGTTGAGTTTTGTTTGGTTTTTCTTGTTGATTGTGTGTGGGAGTTTGGTATATAAGAGAGAGATTTGTTAGGACATCCACATGTGAGTTATCCCATGTATGAAAGAAATAAAAAATAAGAGCGACATATATACATTGTTTGGGCCTAAAACTTTTGAGCTTAAGCTTTTGAGTCATATTGGTGCCATCAATGTATATCACAAAACAGAATGAGAGATAATATCATGACAAATAAACTATCAGAAATAACCCTGATCTGGATGTGAAATTACTAATATATCTTATAACAGAAATGCCCAAAATCATCATCCAAACCATCTTGTAGTCCCTCAACCCAGATTTTTCAAATGAGAAGACCATTCAGTATAACCCTTTACCCACAAGAAGTACACAAACCTGAAGAAAATATTGTCAGTATCAGGTAATACCAAGTGCAATACCAGTTGAAAGAGAAGGGAGAAAAACTCAACAATCATGTCAATACCAACTGCTTCTTGGGATAGTCTCAGACGCAACAAACAAGCATACATCATATCAAATTCACAATCGTGTACTCAAAACAGAAAATTGCAAATCAATCGCAGGTCTTAACAAAATCTCCAACTAAAAGAAAAGAAGAAGATTATCACTATTAAATCCCTAAGAACAGATCTGCAGCATCACCCACTGTGCATACAATCCAGAGAAGAAAACAAAAGCCATAGGATAAACTATAAGCACCCAAAATGAAAAAAAAACTCCATTGAATTCAAGCTCACCATCTGGATCTACTCTAGTTACATATCTCTGATTTTTCATTAATCATAAAAAGAAATTAAACCAATGGACATTCTTTAACACTGCCACGAAATTAACACAACTAATAAACTCGCCATGCCTAATGAACAAGCAAGCTAAGGAGTTTAGTTTAGCATTTATCTGAGACATGAATGCTTGAAATAAATGCAGCTGTCGCTCACTTGTCTCAAGAGAAAAGCTCAGGTGCTTCAGGGACGTTACAGGTGCTACGCCGTGGTATAACCCATTGAGTCCAATTTGCGATGAATCGATGACAGCTAACAAAAGTTAAGGTGGTATGGCTGCATGAAACGGAGGAACATGATGACCAAGGATGATGGTTCTGCAACGGCTGAGCACGATGGTACAACGGCGAGACTCTGAGGCGTCAAGCTACGACGATTTGCTGGGATTTGTTGAGTGATGACAGTACAGTGGTGAGGATGCTGCAACTATAATTCTATGGCGGCAACAACGATGGCTATTATGTGGTTTGGGTTTCTCTCTATTGTTTTGGGATTTTTAATGAGTTTTTGACAGAGTGATAGTGTTTGGTAAGCAGCAAAATGAGGCAAAACGTTTTCTTTGTTCTCAACTTTTGTCAAGAGAACGTAAAAATCAAGACACTTCAATGTTTGGAGTAAGGGGTTTGTGTAATTTCTGAGTTTTTCTAGGATTTCAACGGAGGAAAAGGACAGGAATTAAAGTAATTGGGGGTGAGAAAGTGGGGAAATTCTTGCCAGCCTTCGTGGAAATCTGGTTTCCACCGAGCCAGTACAAAAGGGACAGGTAAGGTATAGTGGGTCCTAGACGTAAATTACAGATGTATTTGATCTGGGCTAAAGTTGACTAATAGCCAAGTGACAGCTGGCCTTCCGATTCGGCGGGTTTAAAAAATTTCAAAATTCAAATGGTACTGTAGACTCTTTGACAGAGACACCCCGCTTCTACAGCTCTCTCTTGCACCTATCCTTTCTCTCTTTTGCATTTTTCCACTCTCGCCATCCTCCTTACCAAAAAGCTCACCGTGAAACCCACTCCTCCTTACCCAGCTCACCTTCTCTCTCGTCTAACACTCCGTTACCATGAATTGAAACAGAAACCCATCTCCCCTCTTTTCGTTACCGTCACCCATTTTGTCACCGTCCACTTTATTGGTGCCGTCACCGTCACCATCCTCTTGAACCATTTCATTTCTCCTCTGTCTTCGTCACCATCAACCTCAACCAAGCAAGGTAAGCTTCGAAAAAGTCCTCTGAAGCATATATGTTTTTTGGTTTCGCTTTTTGGGTGACTCAAATGGAAATTCAAAAAAATAAAGTAAATACCCATTCTGTCACCGTCCATTTTAACGGTATCATCACCATCACCATCCTCTTTACCGATTGCGTTTCTCCCCTCTCTGCATCACCGTAGACCTCAACAAATTCCTCTGAAAAATTCTTTTTTGCTTGGTTTGGTTTTGAATATTATGCCTACAAAGATGTTGGAGTTTTCGTCCTCCTTGCATTTTCTTAGCAACCAAATGCGGTTCAGTTTTTTTTCAATTTATTTTTTTGTTTATCGGCTGATGGTAATTTGTGATGGAAATGCAGGGGCATAATAGGGAGAAAATTTTGACTGTGTTATGTATCTAGTAATAATATTAGAAAAGATAGAACAATTGGTTACTTCGAGGGAACCAAAATCCTCCACAAGTTCTGCCAGAATTCAACTTGCCTTCTTCATTCATAACAGCAGATTAAATACAACTTCAGAAAATAACCACCAGCCAACAAACGTTGGATTTTATTAATTCTACTAACAACTTACTGGACCACTACTAATAATCACGAAATAACAGCAACATTATCTTTGACAGATTCTTAAGGCCGAATTTCAGCCAGACTTGGCAGAACATGCATCTGCCACTAACTACAGACTTAAATAACAATATTAAAGCATAAATACTTAAATCAACAGATAGATAATACCCAACAGGTAATGGGCAGCCTAAATAAGGCCCTGCAACCCAGATAATGCCTTGTAGCCCGGGCCCGACACATGACAATGCCTCCCCCTCAGAAGACCTTGTCCACAAGGTCTAGGAAGTCCTCACGCAGAACTCGATAGTCCACCCAGGTTGCTTCTTCTAGCTCTAACCCTTTCCACTTCACCAAAAGTTCTGCTGCTGCTCGGTTCCCCTTCTTCACCATTTGCTGTTGTATGATTTCCTCTGGTTTGGGCTTAAAGGTTCCATCAGATGTTGTAGGTGGCAAGGATTCCGATTGCTGATTTCGTGCCCCTAACTTCTTCTTCAAGTTCGATAAGTGGAACACGGGGTGGACTTGCACCGTAGGAGAAAGCTTCAGCTTATATGCAATGGAGCCCAGTTTTTCTAGCACTTTGAATGGCCTGTAGAACCGCGGAGAAAGCTTCGAGTTGCGTCGTTGGACAACTGACTGCTGCTTGTACGGTTGGAGCCGAAGGTAAATGTAATCTCCCACTTCAGAGCTTCTTTCTGTCCGTTTTAAATCAGCGAATCTCTTCATTCTTGTTTGTGCCTCCTGCAGATTGTGTTGAAGAATACGAAGAATTTGATCCCTCGACTTTAAGGTATCTTCTACAGCTTGATTTTTGGTAGTTCCTGGAGAATAGGGCAATAATTTTGGGGGTGGGTAACCATAGACTGATTCAAAAGGTGTCAGTTTGGTCGATGTATGAACATTTGTATTGTAACACCATTCGGCTAAGGGAAGCCATTTGACCCACTCCCTTGGTTTGTCACCTGAAAACATCTTAAATACTGCTCCATAGCCTTGTTCACGATCTCGGTATGTCCATCCATTTGTGGATGGTAAGCTGAGCTGAACTTCGAGTCAGTTCCCTGCAACTTGAAGAGTTCTTTCCAGAAATTGCTTGTAAAAGTTAGATCCCTATCTGTTACAATGGCACTAGGCATTCCATGCAATTTAAAAATATTTGCAACAAATATTTGGGCTATTTTAGAGGCTGTATAAGGATGGGAAACTGGAATAAAATGTGTATATTAAGATAACCTGTCAACCACCACCATAATCACTAAATACCCTCCCGAAATAGGCAACCCTTCAACAAAATCAAGAGAAATATCGGTCCAAATTTTAGTAGGAATTGGTAAGGGTTGAAGGAGTCCTGTTGGATGTACATTTTTTTATTTATTTTTTTAACACACATCACACTCTCGGATTAAGTTTCGATGTCACCCTTCAGGCCTACCCAATAAAATTCAGAACGAATTCTGTGGATAGTTTTATGGTACCCTGCATGGCCACCCCCTGGACTGCTATGTAAGGCCTGTAGAATCTACAATTTCAGCTCAGGTGTGTTGCTAATATAGAGTCTGCCTTTGTAGTAAAGCAACCCTTCTAATACTCTATATTTGTTCAGATCCACTCTCCCTTGCTCCACTTTCTGCAACAGCTTCTGCAACTCAGAATCATTTCCATAGGATGCCTTGAGAGTGTCCAACCAAGTAGTTGTTGGAACCATAAGGGCTGCCAACTCTCTTTCTTTAGAATCCACCTTTCTAGATAGTGCATCAACCACCCGGTTGTCTTTCACTTGTTTGTACTCCACTGAGAAATCAAAGCCTAACAACTTGGTGATCCATTTTTGTTGAAGTGGTGTTCCAACCTTCTGTTCCAGCAAATATTTTAGGCTTTGCTGATCTGTTTGCACATTGAATTTCTGCCCCAATAAGTAAGATCTCCATTTCTTTACAGCAAGTACCAAAGCCATCAATTCTTTCTCATAAGTTGACATTTGTAAAGCCTTCCCACTAATTGCCTGGCTCATAAAAGCATTGGCCTTCCCTGTTGCAGTAAAACAGCTCCAACACCATACCCACAAGCATCACATTGAATAGTAAAAGGATGAATAAAATCTGGTAGTGCTAAGACAGGAGGGTTAGTAACAGATTTTTTGAGTTTTTCAAAGGCTTCTTTGGCTGTTTCAGTCTAATGAAAGGAATTCTTTTTTAAGAGAGAGGTTAAGGGTGCTGCAATGAGGCCATATCCTTTGATAAATTTCCTATAGTAGTCTGTGAGTCTTAATAGCCCTCTAAGAGACTTTAAACTGGTGGGAAAAAGGCCAACTAAGCATAGCATCAATTTTAGTAGGGTTAGCCTTAACTCCTTTATGGGAAATTAAGTGGCCAAGGTAGCTAACTTCAGAACACCCAAAACTACATTTAGATTTTTTTGCAAACAATTGATGCTGTTTCAGAATGTCTAAAGCAGTTTGTAAATGAACCAAATGTTCTGAAAGGGTTTTACTATAGATAAGTATGTCATAAAAAAAAGACCAAAATGAATTTACGTAGACGAGGCTTGAAAATGTCATTCATTAGGCCTTGGAAAGAAGCGGGTGCATTGGTAAGCCCGAATGACATTACCAAAAACTCGTAATGACCCTCATGAGTCCTAAAGGCGGTCTTTTGGATATCATTAGGGTGAACTCGGATTTGATGGTAACCGGACCTAAGGTCTAATTTGCTGAAAATTGTAGCACCATATAGCTCATCTAATAGTTCATCAACAACTGGTATACGAAATTTCATTTTGATGGTTTCTTTGTAAAGAGCTCTATAATCAACACAAAGCCTCCAACTGCCATCTTGCTTTCTTACCAATAGGACAGGTGAGGAAAATGGGCTTTGACTGGGTCGGATTATACCATTATTCAACATTTCATCGACCGGCTTTTCTATTTCTGTTTTTTGGAAGTAAGGGTATCTATATGGACCTACACAGATTGGTTTTGTGTCTTTTTGGAGTAAGATATGGTGGTCTTGTGTTCTAGGTGGAGGTAAACCTTTAGATTCTTCAAAAAGTGTTTGGTATTGGTCAATAATGTCACTCAAAGCCGGGTCAAGTTCAGCAGAAAAAAGAATATTTTCATTGGGTTATGTAAGCTGTATAACGAAGCTCTTTTGGTCTTTTTTTTAATTTCTTACCAAAATTTTCACCTTCTATCAATGATAAACTAGTGGGTGACATGCCTTGAAGTGTTCTATTTGTGCCCATGTAGGAAAATTCCATTTGAAGTCTAGAGAAATCCTATAGAATTGGCCATAGAGCCTTTAACCATTGGACTCCCAAAACAATATCACATCCCCCCAATGCAAGCAAATAAAATTCAGTAGGATAGAAATTACCCTGCATGTGGAGTTTCACCTCAGTACACTTTCCTTCACTGCTCAAAGCTGCTCCATTGGCTACCTTCACTATCAATCCTTGGGTAGGATGTATCTTGAGCCGAGCTTTCTCGGCAATAGAGGGATCTATAAAATTATGGGTGCTTCCCGTATCAATAAGGACCACCACTACACACCCTTGCACCTTGCCCAATAATCTCATAGTTCTTGGATTAGGAGAGCCCGAGAAAGCATGGATTGAAATGCTTGGCTCTACCTCTATAATTTATGTTTCACTCCACAAACTGCAGTCTCCCTTCTCCTTGCCATCCCTTACTGTTTTAGGCTCCTCATCATCACTAGAATCCTCGCACTCCATAATGAATAACTTAGCTACCTTGCATTTGTGCCCTGGTCCCCATTTCTCATCACAATTATAGTAAAGACCCTTCTCTCGCCTTTCCTTCATTTGAATAGGAGATAAGCGCTGCACTGGAACCATAGCCCTCTTCTCGGGATAAGGAGAACCAAAGGTCAGCCCTAGGGTTGGAACACCCCCCTTGACAGCCTTCCTTAAGGCCAAAACATTTTCTTCTTGCATCTTAGCCAACCCAAAAACAATATTCAAAGTTTGTGGGTTCAACATACGTACCATGAATCTAATGTCTTCTCTAAGCCCACTAAGGAAACAACTGAGTTTATATGGTTCAGCTAACCCCCTTAACTGGTTAGATAAGACTTCAAATTATGTTTTATAAGCTTTCATGGTAGTAGTTTGCTTCAATTTTGTAAGGGCCTCCATTGGATCTTCATAAGCTGAAGGACCAAACTGTGTTTGTAGCCCCCTAACAAATGCTTCCCAGCTCGTGATTCCACCTGAAGCTTCCAAATCTTGGAACCAAATTAAGGCCTTACCTTTCATGTGGAAGGAAGCCAATAATACTCGATGTTGTGGGTTAGTTTGGTGATAAGCAAAAAACTGGTTTGCTCTATAGATCCACCCTTGAGGGTCATCACCATGAAATTTAGGGAAATCCAAATGGATGGAACGTGTTTGAATTGTCCCATGCTCTTCAAATAATGGATTGACCATTCTTTGCCCATCTGTGTTGTCCTCAGGTCTCCTCCCACTGCTGTGTACCATGGCTTCAACATTACTAGCCACTGCCTGAAGCTGCTGAGCCAATCCATCCACTAGCTGCTGCAACGACACCTGGTTTTGCTATTGGATCTCCTGTGCTTGTTTCACTCCAGCAAGAGATTCAGCAAGTTGTGAATAATGTGTACCAGGTCCACCTTCAGCCATGTGGATCACCTGGCTCTGATACCACTGTTATGTATCTAGTAATAATATTAGAAAAGATAGCAATTGGTTGCTTCGAGGGAACCAAAATCCTCCACAAGTTCTGCCAGAATTCAACTTGCCTTCTTCATTCATAACAGCAGATTAAATGCAACTTCAGAAAATAACCACCAGCCAACAAACACTGGATTTTAGTAATTCTACTAACAACTTACTGGACCACTACTAATAATAACGAAATAACAGAAACATTATCTTTGACAGATTCTTAAGGCTGAATTTCAGCCAGACTTGGCAGAACATGCATCTGCCACTAACTACAGACTTAAATAACAATATTAAAGCATAAATAATTAAATCAACAGATAGATAATACCCAACAGGTAATGAGCCACCCAGATAAGGCCCTATAGCCCAGATAATGCCCTGTAGCCCAGGCCCGACACATGACAGACTGAAGCCCTGTTCATTTGGTTGTTATCTTCTCGTTTTGATATGATAATTGTTGCTTTGGCTCGAGATTTCTAGGAGTATGTGATTTTATTTTCTTCAATTTTTTTATTTGTTTATTGCTAGATTCAGTTGAGATTGATGCTTAAAATGGATAGTTAAACAAAGAAGTGAACTTGTCTTTTATAATGGATTTCGGCATGTTCAATCAACTTAGCCAATTGTTATCCTAACTATCTATAGTTGAGATTGGAAGAGAACACAATGGGTATAACTTTTAGTTTTGGGGTTTCTGTACCAATATTGTTCAAATTTGCATTATTTTTCTTTCCATTTTCTGAGTCTCAACATTCTCTTCAATCCTTATAGAAGTCCAAATGAAGCAACGATCTTCCTATAACTTCTTCTTTTCGATCCTTACGAAAGTTCCATTGAAGCCAGCAGTATCTTACGATTGTTTTTAACTCTTCTTTATTTCCCTGTTAGGTTCACAAGTTCTATTAGCAAGGTATGCATACCATTCTTGTGAGTCGTGATTATTGGACAAAATAAAAAATTAGAAATTACATTCTTTCTCTTATTGATTCGTGCTCCCACAAATATTTATGATGTATACAATACTTTTATGTGAGGGTATTTTCTGGCCTCTTGGGTGCTGTTAGTAGTATAAGTAATTTAAAGATCGACAATTAATCAATGAGCATGGTTATTATAATATTATGTTTCACGATTCGATTTAATTCAAGATATAAACAATTCGACTCGGCTGAATCTAAGTTAATCTTGAATCAATGTCGAATTAACGATTCGTTTCACTTTAATTCGATTCGATCGATTCAATAAAACTTACAATGTTTATAAAAAAAAAGTATAGAAAAAAGATTTAAGATAAGATGTTTAGAGCTAAAATGAACATAGTTCATTAGATTTTCTTTTTTATAAGTTAATGTAGAAATTTAAAATTTTAAGACTTTTGTGATGAAATAAACAAACCCATGTAGCATTCATATCTTTGATTTAAATCCCTAATAGTATTTAGTATAGTAATACTATCAGTTATAAAAAAAAGTATAGTAATACTATTATTTTATATTTTTACTTTATTACATTATTTATTATTTATTATTGTGCTATATTAGTTGTTAGTTGTTAACAAATTACTATTATGTGACTATAATATGTTAATTAAAGTAGGTCATTGGAGATAAGTGTTTTTCCAATTGGTCACATGATCATTCAGTATATGTTAAAATATTTCATTTTTAATGCATATTGTTTGTTTTACATACATATGTCAATTTAAATTGATTTTAAGAATTAATACTGAAACTTACTATTTGATTCGATTCTCATTCACGATTCAATTTTCAATTTGACAACTATGTCAATGAGTGACAGATTAGAATCTGAGTTGTCATGAAAGTTTTATTTGGATGTTCACCTGGTGTGCAAGCTTACTATCAGAATGGTTTTACATATGTTAGCATCTAAGACTGTCACAAGAAAGGTTTTGCAGAAATATCTTAAGAGCTAGGTTTGTGATTGGTGGAGGCATCACCAATGAAATGTGCATATATACAGGATTCTTGCGAGCTCACCTGAGATTCTCTGATTTCCCTGAATCTTGGCATGCATTGTGCATATATATAGGATTCTTTATGCGGTTACGGTGTAGAAAAACTTGTTTTTGTCTAATGCCTTTCATTAGAGGTGTCTATAACTCGGTCTAATGTCAGTTTATAGTCTTTGACACTGGTGACAATTGTTTGGATTGACCTTTATCGTTTGATGTATATTTTATTTTGAGCATGGAAATCGTTTGTAATAGTTGGATTTGCATTCAAGCTTGTTTATTGTTGATTATGATTGGAATTTCAATTAGAAAAGTTCTCTACTATTGAATCCAGTCGAGTGTCTTCAAAACTTTTCAGCTAATATGTGAATTTGTGTATGTTAATATAATGCTTACGATATGGAGAGGAAAACAACAAAAAATAAGCAGAAAAAAAATTTCGAAGATGCAACTGGGTTGGATTTTTGTCATATGCAGTTTATCGCAGTAGAATTGTCTTTGAAGATACAACTCCAGATGTGGTTAGAGATTTCTTCTGGATGATGAGTTTCAACCCAAATGGGATCCTATGCTTGCATACTTCAAAAATTTGGAAGAATTCCCTCATACAGGGACAATGACCGTTCACTGGATAAAAAAGGCTTGTGAAATGGGTGATTTGCAAAACTTTAATCATTGACATCTTGGTTTGTTATGCTACATTTTTGGTTAAAAGAAAAAGGTAAGGATTGATGCATTGACAGCTTTTTTCTATTTGCAGTTTCCTTTTTTCTGCAGTGATCGAGAATACATCATTGGCCGAAGAATGTGGGAGTTTGGAAGGGCATATTATTGTGTGACAAAGGTTCTTAGAGTAATATAGCCAGAGTATTTGCATGACAAAGTTTAGTTATTTTAATATAGCAAACTTTCGTGGTTGTTCAAACTACTTGTAGTCACAGTGGACTCAAATATATATAGTGGTTACAGATAAGCAGCATCCCAAATGGAGGACTTAAATATAGTGATTATAGATGTTGATTTTTTTTATCTGATTATTCTGACAACTGTTTCAATAAATTGAGGCTTTGGCTTTATGGTTGCAGTCCTATGTAAAGTTAAAAGTTTTTTCTGTTTAATGTTCAAATTTCCTCAATGAAGTTTATGTTTATTATTTGAGCAACATTATACTTTGTAAGTCTTGAGCTGTGGATTACTTAATGGTTCAGTTACACATACCATTATCTTTTGGAATTCAGATTAATTTGTTTAGCTCAAGTTCACCAAATTTTTTTCCTTACGAAAATATGGATCCAACTTTGATTTGTCTCCCAAGGGAAGCAACTAGAATGAGTGAATGGTTTAAAGCTGCAAGCCAGTCAAACAAGATTACTTGACTGAGATTTCAGCTGTCATCTAAGTTTTCCATTTCTCTGCTGAAATTATACTTGTATCTATTAGCATCTGTAAACTTGACTGAGGAATGGAAGATTATAATTTAAAACAAAAACGAGTGACTAACTTTTAATCAAAGCAGCCTAGTTAGTCCAATTTCTGCAGATTTTGCTGTTACTTACAATTATCCTTCATTTCTCAGAATCATCAAAGTTCCACAATTTACAGAAAACGAAGCTGTCAAGCTGTTCTGCGTAAATAATAAGCTTATTGTCAACCTGTTCCGAGAAAATATAGAGGATTATAAAAGAGCGTGAAATCATCACAGCAACACAAATTTTGTCAAGCTCCCAAATGTTACAATTCACTCGTATGAACTGAACCTGGATGAGTCCTCACCCAAGAAACAAAAAACACAGATTCACCAACAACAACAAAAATGCTATTGACAGTTAAACCTCTATTGGCTTAAATTCAAGTAATAAGATTCAGTTCAACGAAACAAGCTACAACATTACAAGTTGAGCAAAGGCACTTCAAACATAAGCAAAGTTTCAAGAAAATTCACGTCTAATAAACAAACAAGAGTGGAAATCTTTCTTCTCTCTGCGTTTCAGCAATTCTACAAAAACAAATTCCATCCTCCTTGTGTGCCAACAATTCTGTGCAAACCTGCAAGTTTAACATGGTTGAGGCATGTAAAAATTATTTTGATATGTCTACATAAGAAACAAGTAAAGGAACACATTTAATTGCTTCAATAGCATATTACAATGAGAGCTATAGAGGCAAAAGTACAACTGTACAAGGCTGGCTGTCATCAGAATATAAAAGAAAAGAATGCAACAAAAGTAAAAGGAAAAAAGAGTAACTATGGCCCTAATTGAAGAAAGGTAAATAGAGCATTCGTGTAGCAAACTATAGATAGTTAGGATAACAGTTGGCTGAGTTGGTTTAACATGCTGAAATCCATATTTTCCACTTGATTTAGTTGCAACTTATCAAACAGAAAAATCATTTAAATACAACATATATCCTTTCAAATTTAATTATATTCCAAAAACATAGTGTAAGCTATCCAAGCTGTGAAGAATAGGGGACAGTCCAAAGAACCAACTAATTCTTTCTTCTAACAGCAGATCTTACATATAAAGAAGAGGGAGCTTATGTTTTCTTTTTGATAAGAAAAAGGGAGCATATTTAATTACTGTGTGAGGTTGGACAAGAAGAATCATTGGTGATGCCTCCACCAATCACAAGCCTAGCTTTTAAGATATTTCTGCAAAACCTTTCTTGTGACAGTCGTAGATGCTAACATATGTAAAACCATTCTGATACTAAACCTGCACACCAGGTTAACATCCCAATTAAACTTTCAAGACAAGTCAGATTCTAATCTGTCACTCATTGATTAATTGTAAATCTTTAAATTCCTTATAGATTACTAATAGCAACCAATAGGCCAGAAAATACCCTCACACAAAAGTATTGTATACATCATAAATATTTGTGGGAGTACGAATCAATAAGAGAGAATGTAATTTCTAATTTTCTATTTTGTCTAGTAATCACAATTCACAAGAATGGTATGCATACCTTGCTAACAGAACTTGTGAATCTAAAAAGGAAATAAAGAAGAAGAAAAAACAGTAGTAAGATACTGCTGACTTCAATGGAACTTTCATATGGATTGAAGAGAAGAAGTCATAGGAAGATCGTTGGCTTCATTTGGACTTCCATAAGGATTGAAGAGAATGCTGCAACTTAGAAAATGGAAAGAAAAAAAATACAAATTTGAACAATATTGGTACAGGAAACCCCAAAACTCAAAGTTTGATACCAATTGTGTTTTCTTCCAATCTCAACTATAGATATTTAGGATAACAATTGGCTGAGTTGTTGAAATCTATTATAAAAGACAAATTCACTTCTTTGATTAACCATCCATTTTAAGCATCAATCTCAACTAAAACTAGCAATAAACAAATAAAAAATTGAAGGAAATAAAATCACATACTCCCAGAAATCTTGAGCCAAAGCAACAATTATTAGATCAAAACGGGAAGGTAATAACCAAATGAACGGGGCTTCAGATCAAAATTTTCTCCCCATTATGCCCCTGCATTTCACAAATTACCATCGGCGCATAAACAACAAAAAAATAAATTGAAAAAAAAAATTAACCGCATTTGTTTGCTAAGAAAATGTGAGGAAGACGAAAAGAAGTTAAACTCTAACATCTTTGTAGGCATAATATTCAAAACCAAACCAAACAAAAAGGATTTTTTCATAGGAATTTGTTGAGGTCGGTGGTAACGGAGTGCAATGACCCATCCCATGTTGGTCACCCCTGAGATGGTGTTGTTACATTTTGAAAATCTCAGCACGACACATATATATCACAATAAAAATAATACCAATAGAAATTTTTACATCAATCTTCAATGCTCAACAGAGGAGATACATCATTCTTATCTTGACTTAAACGTTATATACAACGTAATATGCATTAATATTTACAAATAAATTATTATTTTATTTTCTCATTAGTCTGAGTTTGTGGACACGCATGTGGCTTACAGATGATGACTTCGTCTGAATCTCAACTCACCAAACTATCTGTCATGCCTGCTACCTGAAATCATTATACAATGAGGAGTGAGTTTCACAAGCTCAGTGAATTAAATTTACTAGAAGTATTCGATTTTATATTCCCAGTGACATCGTATCATGTTTTCATATTTCTTCCTTAGCATAATTGTCTCTCTATGAGACTCATTCCTCTATAAATTTGCAGTCATAAATTTTATTTTAGCATCTCAAGTAATAACAATCAATATTTAAGCAAATGCAATGCATGAATTTAAATGTTGTTATTATTGGGAACGTCTTTCCATATGTCAACATGTTTTTATCTTAGACCGGCTGCCTTCCCAGTTATTTCATTCTCATTTAGGCCAGTTATCTTCCCGATTCTTTTATTCTCATTTAGTCCAATTTCTGCAGATTTTGCTGTTACTTACAATTATCCTTCATTTCTCAGAATCATCAAAGTTCCACAATTTACAGAAAACGAAGCTGTCAAGCTGTTCTGCGTAAATAATAAGCTTATTGTCAACCTGTTCCGAGAAAATATAGAGGATTATAAAAGAGCGTGAAATCATCACAGCAACACAAATTTTGTCAAGCTCCCAAATGTTACAATTCACTCGTATGAACTGAACCTGGATGAGTCCTCACCCAAGAAACAAAAAACACAGATTCACCAACAACAACAAAAATGCTATTGACAGTTAAACCTCTATTGGCTTAAATTCAAGTAATAAGATTCAGTTCAACGAAACAAGCTACAACATTACAAGTTGAGCAAAGGCACTTCAAACATAAGCAAAGTTTCAAGAAAATTCACGTCTAATAAACAAACAAGAGTGGAAATCTTTCTTCTCTCTGCGTTTCAGCAATTCTACAAAAACAAATTCCATCCTCCTTGTGTGCCAACAATTCTGTGCAAACCTGCAAGTTTAACATGGTTGAGGCATGTAAAAATTATTTTGATATGTCTACATAAGAAACAAGTAAAGGAACACATTTAATTGCTTCAATAGCATATTACAATGAGAGCTATAGAGGCAAAAGTACAACTGTACAAGGCTGGCTGTCATCAGAATATAAAAGAAAAGAATGCAACAAAAGTAAAAGGAAAAAAGAGTAACTATGGCCCTAATTGAAGAAAGGTAAATAGAGCATTCGTGTAGCAAACTATAGATAGTTAGGATAACAGTTGGCTGAGTTGGTTTAACATGCTGAAATCCATATTTTCCACTTGATTTAGTTGCAACTTATCAAACAGAAAAATCATTTAAATACAACATATATCCTTTCAAATTTAATTATATTCCAAAAACATAGTGTAAGCTATCCAAGCTGTGAAGAATAGGGGACAGTCCAAAGAACCAACTAATTCTTTCTTCTAACAGCAGATCTTACATATAAAGAAGAGGGAGCTTATGTTTTCTTTTTGATAAGAAAAAGGGAGCATATTTAATTACTGTGTGAGGTTGGACAAGAAGAATCATTGGTGATGCCTCCACCAATCACAAGCCTAGCTTTTAAGATATTTCTGCAAAACCTTTCTTGTGACAGTCGTAGATGCTAACATATGTAAAACCATTCTGATACTAAACCTGCACACCAGGTTAACATCCCAATTAAACTTTCAAGACAAGTCAGATTCTAATCTGTCACTCATTGATTAATTGTAAATCTTTAAATTCCTTATAGATTACTAATAGCAACCAATAGGCCAGAAAATACCCTCACACAAAAGTATTGTATACATCATAAATATTTGTGGGAGTACGAATCAATAAGAGAGAATGTAATTTCTAATTTTCTATTTTGTCTAGTAATCACAATTCACAAGAATGGTATGCATACCTTGCTAACAGAACTTGTGAATCTAAAAAGGAAATAAAGAAGAAGAAAAAACAGTAGTAAGATACTGCTGACTTCAATGGAACTTTCATATGGATTGAAGAGAAGAAGTCATAGGAAGATCGTTGGCTTCATTTGGACTTCCATAAGGATTGAAGAGAATGCTGCAACTTAGAAAATGGAAAGAAAAAAAATACAAATTTGAACAATATTGGTACAGGAAACCCCAAAACTCAAAGTTTGATACCAATTGTGTTTTCTTCCAATCTCAACTATAGATATTTAGGATAACAATTGGCTGAGTTGTTGAAATCTATTATAAAAGACAAATTCACTTCTTTGATTAACCATCCATTTTAAGCATCAATCTCAACTAAAACTAGCAATAAACAAATAAAAAATTGAAGGAAATAAAATCACATACTCCCAGAAATCTTGAGCCAAAGCAACAATTATTAGATCAAAACGGGAAGGTAATAACCAAATGAACGGGGCTTCAGATCAAAATTTTCTCCCCATTATGCCCCTGCATTTCACAAATTACCATCGGCGCATAAACAACAAAAAAATAAATTGAAAAAAAAAATTAACCGCATTTGTTTGCTAAGAAAATGTGAGGAAGACGAAAAGAAGTTAAACTCTAACATCTTTGTAGGCATAATATTCAAAACCAAACCAAACAAAAAGGATTTTTTCATAGGAATTTGTTGAGGTCGGTGGTAACGGAGTGCAATGACCCATCCCATGTTGGTCACCCCTGAGATGGTGTTGTTACATTTTGAAAATCTCAGCACGACACATATATATCACAATAAAAATAATACCAATAGAAATTTTTACATCAATCTTCAATGCTCAACAGAGGAGATACATCATTCTTATCTTGACTTAAACGTTATATACAACGTAATATGCATTAATATTTACAAATAAATTATTATTTTATTTTCTCATTAGTCTGAGTTTGTGGACACGCATGTGGCTTACAGATGATGACTTCGTCTGAATCTCAACTCACCAAACTATCTGTCATGCCTGCTACCTGAAATCATTATACAATGAGGAGTGAGTTTCACAAGCTCAGTGAATTAAATTTACTAGAAGTATTCGATTTTATATTCCCAGTGACATCGTATCATGTTTTCATATTTCTTCCTTAGCATAATTGTCTCTCTATGAGACTCATTCCTCTATAAATTTGCAGTCATAAATTTTATTTTAGCATCTCAAGTAATAACAATCAATATTTAAGCAAATGCAATGCATGAATTTAAATGTTGTTATTATTGGGAACGTCTTTCCATATGTCAACATGTTTTTATCTTAGACCGGCTGCCTTCCCAGTTATTTCATTCTCATTTAGGCCAGTTATCTTCCCGATTCTTTTATTCTCATTTAGTCCAATTTCTGCAGATTTTGCTGTTACTTACAATTATCCTTCATTTCTCAGAATCATCAAAGTTCCACAATTTACAGAAAACGAAGCTGTCAAGCTGTTCTGCGTAAATAATAAGCTTATTGTCAACCTGTTCCGAGAAAATATAGAGGATTATAAAAGAGCGTGAAATCATCACAGCAACACAAATTTTGTCAAGCTCCCAAATGTTACAATTCACTCGTATGAACTGAACCTGGATGAGTCCTCACCCAAGAAACAAAAAACACAGATTCACCAACAACAACAAAAATGCTATTGACAGTTAAACCTCTATTGGCTTAAATTCAAGTAATAAGATTCAGTTCAACGAAACAAGCTACAACATTACAAGTTGAGCAAAGGCACTTCAAACATAAGCAAAGTTTCAAGAAAATTCACGTCTAATAAACAAACAAGAGTGGAAATCTTTCTTCTCTCTGCGTTTCAGCAATTCTACAAAAACAAATTCCATCCTCCTTGTGTGCCAACAATTCTGTGCAAACCTGCAAGTTTAACATGGTTGAGGCATGTAAAAATTATTTTGATATGTCTACATAAGAAACAAGTAAAGGAACACATTTAATTGCTTCAATAGCATATTACAATGAGAGCTATAGAGGCAAAAGTACAACTGTACAAGGCTGGCTGTCATCAGAATATAAAAGAAAAGAATGCAACAAAAGTAAAAGGAAAAAAGAGTAACTATGGCCCTAATTGAAGAAAGGTAAATAGAGCATTCGTGTAGCAAACTATAGATAGTTAGGATAACAGTTGGCTGAGTTGGTTTAACATGCTGAAATCCATATTTTCCACTTGATTTAGTTGCAACTTATCAAACAGAAAAATCATTTAAATACAACATATATCCTTTCAAATTTAATTATATTCCAAAAACATAGTGTAAGCTATCCAAGCTGTGAAGAATAGGGGACAGTCCAAAGAACCAACTAATTCTTTCTTCTAACAGCAGATCTTACATATAAAGAAGAGGGAGCTTATGTTTTCTTTTTGATAAGAAAAAGGGAGCATATTTAATTACTGTGTGAGGTTGGACAAGAAGAATCATTGGTGATGCCTCCACCAATCACAAGCCTAGCTTTTAAGATATTTCTGCAAAACCTTTCTTGTGACAGTCGTAGATGCTAACATATGTAAAACCATTCTGATACTAAACCTGCACACCAGGTTAACATCCCAATTAAACTTTCAAGACAAGTCAGATTCTAATCTGTCACTCATTGATTAATTGTAAATCTTTAAATTCCTTATAGATTACTAATAGCAACCAATAGGCCAGAAAATACCCTCACACAAAAGTATTGTATACATCATAAATATTTGTGGGAGTACGAATCAATAAGAGAGAATGTAATTTCTAATTTTCTATTTTGTCTAGTAATCACAATTCACAAGAATGGTATGCATACCTTGCTAACAGAACTTGTGAATCTAAAAAGGAAATAAAGAAGAAGAAAAAACAGTAGTAAGATACTGCTGACTTCAATGGAACTTTCATATGGATTGAAGAGAAGAAGTCATAGGAAGATCGTTGGCTTCATTTGGACTTCCATAAGGATTGAAGAGAATGCTGCAACTTAGAAAATGGAAAGAAAAAAAATACAAATTTGAACAATATTGGTACAGGAAACCCCAAAACTCAAAGTTTGATACCAATTGTGTTTTCTTCCAATCTCAACTATAGATATTTAGGATAACAATTGGCTGAGTTGTTGAAATCTATTATAAAAGACAAATTCACTTCTTTGATTAACCATCCATTTTAAGCATCAATCTCAACTAAAACTAGCAATAAACAAATAAAAAATTGAAGGAAATAAAATCACATACTCCCAGAAATCTTGAGCCAAAGCAACAATTATTAGATCAAAACGGGAAGGTAATAACCAAATGAACGGGGCTTCAGATCAAAATTTTCTCCCCATTATGCCCCTGCATTTCACAAATTACCATCGGCGCATAAACAACAAAAAAATAAATTGAAAAAAAAAATTAACCGCATTTGTTTGCTAAGAAAATGTGAGGAAGACGAAAAGAAGTTAAACTCTAACATCTTTGTAGGCATAATATTCAAAACCAAACCAAACAAAAAGGATTTTTTCATAGGAATTTGTTGAGGTCGGTGGTAACGGAGTGCAATGACCCATCCCATGTTGGTCACCCCTGAGATGGTGTTGTTACATTTTGAAAATCTCAGCACGACACATATATATCACAATAAAAATAATACCAATAGAAATTTTTACATCAATCTTCAATGCTCAACAGAGGAGATACATCATTCTTATCTTGACTTAAACGTTATATACAACGTAATATGCATTAATATTTACAAATAAATTATTATTTTATTTTCTCATTAGTCTGAGTTTGTGGACACGCATGTGGCTTACAGATGATGACTTCGTCTGAATCTCAACTCACCAAACTATCTGTCATGCCTGCTACCTGAAATCATTATACAATGAGGAGTGAGTTTCACAAGCTCAGTGAATTAAATTTACTAGAAGTATTCGATTTTATATTCCCAGTGACATCGTATCATGTTTTCATATTTCTTCCTTAGCATAATTGTCTCTCTATGAGACTCATTCCTCTATAAATTTGCAGTCATAAATTTTATTTTAGCATCTCAAGTAATAACAATCAATATTTAAGCAAATGCAATGCATGAATTTAAATGTTGTTATTATTGGGAACGTCTTTCCATATGTCAACATGTTTTTATCTTAGACCGGCTGCCTTCCCAGTTATTTCATTCTCATTTAGGCCAGTTATCTTCCCGATTCTTTTATTCTCATTTAGACCAGCTGCCCTCCCGATTTTTTTATTTTCTTTTAGACCATCTGTCTTCCCGGTTCTTTTATTTTCATTTAGACCGGTTGCCTTCCAAGCTCTTTTATTTTATTTATATGTATATGAATAATGATATGAAATATGCATATGAACAATAATATAGAAACTAGCATGAATTCAAACATTAAATTAGCTATCATGATTATTCTCAAATTATTATTTGAAAAATTCCACTAAATTTCTCTCCTCATAAATCATATCAAATCATCAACCATAGTTCATCAAGAACTTCACTTATTGTCTTTATTATTAAATTGACTCATTATTCTAATAATATTATTTCTCATAAAATAAATCTCTACACATCCATTATTCCTATCATATCTATCAACCATTTTTTCATCTACCACCAAAGTATAAGTTAATAATTTATTTAAATATTATTACTATATATTTCATATTTATCTTGATTACTTAAAGTAAATCTAACTTACCACGTAGCACTTAGAGCTACTCGTGGATCACTTCCTTCCCTTTCCTACTCCTCTCAGCAATTTCCCCCGGTTGCTGATTGTCAACACCTGACATAATATTTATATTAAAATTTCTAATTTTTTCTTCAATTCTTCCATAATTCACACCCTTTGAAAATTCTCACTTTGAATTCCAAGAAATTTATGCTAAATTTCAAAAATAAAATTCATGTTATTACCTTTTATTTTTCGTAGAGCTTCCCGTGACTCTCTATAAAATTCTCCCGTAAACCCCTTCAAAATTTTACTCTTTCAGCCTTTCTTTTGGTTCCCAAGTGTTTAGAGAAATAAAGTAATTTGAATTATAAAATGAAGAAAACCAAACATGATTTGGTAAGTAATAAATAATATAAAATCAAATTATATATATATATATATATATATATATATATATATATATATATATATATATATATATAAACTTTTAAAGTCATCACTCAACATCCCCCACCCCTCTGTTTGCCTCGCACCAAAATGTGTTGTCTAACATGCAATTTGCATGTTAGACAGACAACACCAGTTGCCGGGTGTTTTTTTTTTATTTTTTACTTCTACTTTTACTTTTGTCTTTTTCTTTTATTTTTTTCATGCTGTCAACCATTTTTTTTTTCCATTTTCTTTGTAACTACGCCCCCATGCATCCATTTTTTTCAAAAGAATTATTTTATTCAATACTAAATCCTTCACGTGTGTATGTGTGTGTGTATATATATATATTATTTTAATTTCATGTCATATTTATCAAATTACTTCTTTACCCATACTTTAAGAACATGGGTATTACAATTCTACCCGCCTTATAAAATTTCGTCATTGAAATTTCTTTACCTAATCAAGAAAGCAATTGTGAATAATATTTCTTCATAGTTGCCTCCGCTTTCACGTAACCTCTTCAACATCTTTATTCCGCCACAGAACTTGAACTAAATGAAATTATTTTATTATACAAGACTTGTTCTTTTCTGTCTAAAATTCTGACTGGTACTTGTATAAAAGTCGAATCTTTCTGAATTTCTATAGCATGGTTCGAAATATTATGAGATTTATCACGTAAGTGCTTTTGCAAAAGTGAAACGTGAAATATGTTATGTTACTACTTCAACTCTGGAGACGATCTCTAGGCTATACACAATTAGCCCAACTTTCTCAATAACCTCATAGGGTCCCACATACCTCAGACTCAACTTTCCTTTCTTTTTGACCCTCAACACACCTTTCCATGGAGATATTTTCAAATACACCCAATCACTTACTTGAAACTCAAGAGGTCTTCTTTTATTATCAACATAGCCATTTGGTCTACTCTGTGCTGCTTTAAGGTTTTCTCTAACCAGTTTGATCCCTTCAATTGTTAACTCAATAATTTATGGGCCAAATATATTTCTCTTTCTCACTTCTAACATATAGGAGTTCTGCACCTTCTACCATACAATGTCTCAATCGGTACCATTCCAATACTAAATTGATGTTGATTATTATATGCAGATTATATCAATAGCGAGTAAGCATCCCAACTTACTAAGAACCTCATAATATTTGCCCTCAACATATCTTCTAGTATTATAATAATTTTTTCTGTCTGCCCATTTGTTTTAGGATGAAAAGTTGACATAAACTGAAATCGTGTACCCATGGTTTTCTACAAGCCTCTCCAGAGTCTAAGATGTAAGTCTAGCATCTTTATTTGACACTATGCTCAATAGTACTCCATGCAATCTCATAATCTTAGCAACATACAGTTCAACCAACTTTTTAGGATTTCAATTAGTTTTAATTGGAAGAAATTGGAATGACTTAATAAGTCTATCAATTATCACTTATATTCAACTTTATTCTTATCTCTCTTAGTCTATCATCAATTACACATCATGACTTTCAATAACAGTCAATCTTTTTTGTATATTTTCTACTCAATGCATCAGCTACCGCCTTCGCCTCTTCTAGATGATAGTGAATTGTACAATCATAGTCGCTAATCAACTCAATCCACCATCTTTGCCTCAAATTCAACTCTCTCTGGGTAGGTAAGTATGTCAAACTCTTATGATCAATGAATATCTCACAAGTGGCTCCATACAGATGATGTCTCCAATCTTTAAAGTAAACATTATGGCAACCAACTCTAAGCTATGGGTGGGGTAATTTCTATCATGATTCTTCAATTTCCTGGAAGTATAGGCCACAACTTTCCCATATTACACAAATCTCAACCATTGATGCGACGCATCACTATACACCACAAATCTTTCATCACTAGAAGGAAGCACCAACACTGGAGCAGTAGTCAATTTCTCCTTTAGTAATTGGAAATTTTTCTCACACTTCCCACACCATACAAATCTCACCTCTCTCTTGGTCAGTCTAGTCAACAATATTACAATAATAGAAAATTTTGAAAGAATCTTCTATAATAACTAGCTAACCCCAAGAAGATTCTAATCTCAGTCATATTAGTTGGTCTCTCCCAAATTAACATTGCATCTACCTTTTGTGAATCATCTGTTATGCCATTTTCAGATATTACATTCCCTAAGAAAGTTATCTCATTCAGCCAAAATTTACATTTAGAAAATTATAGCATACAATCTCTCTTTCATCAAAATTTCCAACATAATTTCTAAATGTTTTACATGCTCTTCCTTAGTCTTAGAATACACCAAGATGTTATCAATGAACAGAACCATAAGATCATCAAGAAATGGTTTAAACATTTTATTCATCAAGTCCATGAATGTTTCGGGAGCGTTAATCAATCTAAATGACATCACAAGAAACTTATGACCATAACGTGTCCTAAAAGCAGTCTTAGACATGTCTCCCTTCTCTATCCTCAATTGATGATAACCTGATCTCAGATCTATTTTTGCAAATACCTTTGCTCCATAAATTTTTTTTAAATAAATCATCTATTATGGGTAAAGGATATTTGTTCTTAATGATTATCTTATTCAACTATCTATAGTCTATACACAATCTCATCGTTCGATCTTTCTTCTTCACGAACAACACAGAAGCTCCTCAAACACATTAGGTCCGATAAATTGTTTATCTAACAACTCTTAAAATGGTACATTCAACTCTCTTAATTCAGCTGGTGTCATTCTATAGGGTGCTATAAATATGTGTGTTGAACTCAAAATCATATCTATAGAAAACTAAATCTCCTTACTAGGAGACAATCTGGACAACTCTTCACGAAACACATCATGAAAATCTTTCACCACCAAGATTTCTTATAACTTCCTATTTTTCTTTTTAGAATCCATTATATATGCCAAATACTCCTCACATCCTTTCTTCAACCATCTACTAGTAGTCAGAGCAAAATAAGATAGTTCGAGAATATTTTATGTTCTCCGTGAAAGTTAAACTCGTCAAGTCCATATCTTGAACATTACATTCTTTCTGGAACAATCAACCCAGACATAATACGTCGATAACCAATTCTTTCCCAAAATTGAATGAAGATCTATCATATTCAAAGGTAATAAATCAACTTCAAATTCTTTATCATTCATACGAATCACACAACCTTTGTAAACATTTATGATTATCGCTCTATCTCTATTGGAAACTTCAACAATAATATTATGCATCAAAGGACTAATACATGCATCAATAGACTTCATATGAATACTGGATGCAAAAGAATAGGTTACACCAAGATCAACCAGCATTTATATGTCCGCCTTTTCTACATACAAAGCACTTCAAATTTGGATAATTCTGGGATAAATATCTTATCTGAATACATCTATAACAAACTTCTATCTCTCGATCATACATCAAATTACTACTTCCCCTTGGTGGCATATTTACTTCCTCTACCATGACTCCTACTTCTCATAACCGGTCTCTCAAATCTAAGGATCCCACCGATATTATTTTGAGCTATAAAAGCAACAAATCTTACTTGCCTCTGACTCTGTACTAAAGTTCTCTGTGACAAGGAATGCCTCTTCTAGGTGGTTTCCCACCCTGCACACTCATACTGGTACCACCTATAGGTTCCTCAAATCTAGATCTCTTCCGCTAATTTCTCCTACCTCTAAACTCCATCACATCATTCTCAATCTCAAGTGTTATATTCGCTAATGTAACATAATTTATATGCCCCTTGTAAGATAGTTTCGATCAAATCCTAGAACATAGTTCATCTTTGAACCACTTACACTTTTTCTCTTTTAGGTCTACCATTTTCGGTATAACCATTAACAAGGCCACAAATCTGCTATCAACTGAGTTATAGTCAATACATTTACTCCAAATAAATAAAATCTCTATCTTGTTGGGCTCTAGCGGTATAAGGAAAGTATTTATCAAGAAAAACCTCTTTAAACCTATTCCAGGTTAAGGGTCTATTAATATCTGCACTTACCCTGGGAAGAATATCCTCCCACCATTCTAGGACCTTTCTCTCTAACTTGAACCTAGCAAAGGTGACCCTCTGCCTGTCAGTCATTGGTATAATATCAAATAATCTCTCTACATGTTTCACTCATAACTCATGCTTAATAGGATTTATAAATTATTTAAACAACAAAGCATTCAACTTAACAATCTCCCTGCATCTCATGCATAAACTCACTTTTCCCTCTTTTTAAACGTCTACCATTATTGGATTTATAATGACCTCATGCAGTGCTCTAGCCTGTTTATAAAGTCTAAGCTATAAGCTATCAACTCTATCATCTGTTACATTCATTTTCTCAAGAGCATGTGTAAGAGCTTATCTTAGCTTATCTCTTTCAACTTCAGATTCTCTCACACCTCTACTAATATCAATTATACTATCAACCCGTTCCCTTTTAGGAACCACAGATTCAGACTCAACCTCGACCTGTCAAAATATTGGGGGCTTACCTCTCCCTCTCAAATCAACAACTCTAACTCTAGCTCTAGCACGTCCACATGTCATCCTCAGACTATTCATTAGAATATAATTTTTTTTAATCTTCCACTTTCTTACTTTTTATGCACTCTAGTGAATCATAAAACTTAATGCTCTGATACCAAAATTGTAACGACCCATCTTGGGTTGGCCACCCCCGAGATGAGGTTGTCACATTTTGAAAATCCCAACACGACACATATATGCCACAATAAAAATAATACCAACAGAAATTTTTACATCAATCCTCAACCCTCAACAGGGGAGATACATCATTCTGATCTTGACTTAAACATTATATACAACGTAATATGCATAAATATTTGTAAATAAATTATTATTTTATTTTCTCATTAGTCTGAGGATGTGAACATGCACGTGGCTTACAGATAATGACTTCGCCTGAATCTCAACTTACCAAACTATCTGTCCTGCCTCCTACCTGAAATCATTATACAATGAGGAGTGAGCTTGTGAGTTTTAATTTACTCGCAAGCGCACGAGTCGTTTGCAATATAGCGTTGTGCAAGTGCGAGGTCGAATCCACAGGGAATTGCGTTGTGAAAATATATATATATTTTTTAATCTAAACTAACTCTATTTTAACCTAGTTCCAAATTTCAGAATGATATTGCAAAATAAATTAAAACTAAATTAAATTGATTTAAAAACTAATAATAAAAAGCACTAAGGTTTCCGAATCCACCCCACCGAAGTTAAGCATACATGTTCTAAAAATATAGCCTATCAAAACATTCAATGAATCTAACTATAAGACAAAAAACAAAGAATATCCCAACTAAACCAAAAGCACCCGATGTATCCGCTCTTAACAAATCACAAAGGGAATCCAATTTAATCGAAAAGCATTCAATGTATCCATCAGATGAAACACAAAGAAAATCCAACAGACAATTTAAACTCAATCAATTATAAGATTAACTCAAATAATTGACATAACATTTATACTAAAAATTGTCAGATTTGTACAAGCAAATCTGAACTACTACGCCAAACAACGGCGGGGCTTCATCTTCAACCTTAGCTGAAGAGTCTAGCCACTCATAACTATAAAACTATAATAACAAGTGCTAAACATTTAAACTAAAACAACTGAATATAAAGAAATAAATAAACAACTTTACATGGGAGAAATTCCACTCGCTGACGGGCGACGCTTCCCCTCGTGGTAGCAATGCCTTCGAGATCCACCAGAATGCTGACGGACGTCCACCGGTAAACACCAAAGTGGCTCAGGAATTGTACTCTGGATTATGAAGCCAAATGGTGCTTATATAGGGGAAGACCCGGACTAATGTGGCTTGCAAAAACGATGTGGGATACTGGCCCGAGTGTGCTCGATCGCAGTATGTTGCGATCGATCGCAGATGCGCTCGATCGCGCTGGTGCGATGCACTGCAAATATTTCGATGTGGGATTGATGACCTTGCGCTCGATCATAGGCAGGCGCGCTCGAGCGCAGGTGCGCTCGATCGCATATCTCGTGCGATCGATCGTAATGTCTCCAGAAGCTTCATTTTCTCCACAAAGCTGTAAAAACACACAAAACACAAGAAAAACGTAAAATAAAGTAAAATACTACTAACTAAGAGCATAAAAAATGTAAGTTAAGGGTCTAAAATATGCAATATTTAAGACTCATCAAATACCCCCAAACTTATATTTTGCTAGTCCCTTAGCAAAACAAAATAAAAGACTCAATAAAAAACAAAGAACATAAAGATAAAGTCATCACTCATGGTATCCAAAAATTTAAGGAGCACACATCACCATGATATTCATTCATAAGCAAGCTTAAAAAGGTAAACCCATCTTCGCAATGAATAGAAATGTTAAAATCTAATTACTTACAAAAGGCAGGATAAGGCGTCACAAGCTTGAATCAGTGTAAAGTGAATTAGTATATAAAAATGAAGCTTCCAAGTAACTCTAATGTGTAAGGTCTCCATGTCTCAAGATTCACCGAATTTCCCATCAAAAATGAACGACAAAGGCATAGTATTATATATATATATATATAAGGCACGGCTATGTTTAGTTCCCCTAAGCTTTCTAATTGACCCATGTAGCGAGTGTTAAGTCAATGACTCCCAAACCAGGTGGTTTTAGGGCATTAGGTGTAAAGACACCCCTAAGGACTTACTAACTCGAATAAAAAAGGCTACGAAATTAAACCGACCTTAATATTACCAAGCAAAATTCCACCTTTTGACGTGAACACTCATTGCTTACTGAGGCAAGAGGTCCAGTTACTCAGCGAAAAATTTATTGATAATAATTTTTTTTTCTATGCCCAAGAGTTCATCCAACAAGTCATCCAATTTCAGTTAAGATAAGGAAAAATACACATTAAAATCACATGTCATACCTCACATAATTTGTGCTAATGTGCTCGTGCTAGATCAGATCAAACATGTGAATTCTCAAAATGCCTAAAGTAAGTAACTAGATTTTAAAAATTTATCACCAGATCATGTGTTCAAAATGTTAAGCTCACCAATGACATCACATAACAGAAAATGTTAAGATCAACCAAAATTTCACGATAACATGAGTATGCATTTATCTCTATGACGAAAAGACAACAAATTAGGACAAAGTGTGTGATGTGTCTCCCATACCCCCAAACTTAAATTACACATTGACCCCAATGTGTGACTAATATGGAAAGAGCTGACCTGAGATATGGAGAACTATCTGGACTGGTATGGCTCATAGCATACCCCCAAACTTGAACTGAAGTACGCTTTGTCCCTGAAAAATAAAAACTGAAAAACAAAAAATACTGGAAACAAACATTAATCATAAAAATGCGAAATAATAAATAAACAAAAGAAAAGATAAGCTGTGGGGTGCCTCCCATGAGCGCTAAGTTTTACGTCTTCAGCCAGACTCTCCCTAGAATACTACACTCAATCTGAGTAACTAGGATCCTCCAACAGTATCGTCTCAATGTCCGGACTCCTCAACTCTAAGAATGGTTTTAGCCTCTATCCATTTACCTTGAAAGTATTACCATTCTTAGGATCCTCAATCTCAATGGCCCCATGAGGAAAAACTGATCGAATAATGAATGGGCCTGACCATCGGGATTTCAGCTTGCAGGGAAAAAGATGCAGGCGCGAATTATAAAGAAGAACTTTCTGACTCGGCTCAAAAGCTCGTCTCAAAATGTTTTGGTCATGAGTCTTCTTCATTTGTGCTTTGTATGATCGGGCACACTCATATGCATCATTCCGCAGCTCCTCCAATTCATTGAGTTGGAGCTTCCGTTGTGAGCCAGCCTTGGAAAGATTAAAATTTAGTTGCTTGACAGCCCAATACGCACGATGCTCTAATTCAACCGGAAGGTGACATGCCTTTCCGTATACAATGCGATAAGGAGACATGCCAATTGGCGTCTTGAAGGCTGTCCGATATGCCCACAGTGCATCCGTCAATCGCAGAGACCAATCCTTTCTAGTAGGGTTCACAGTCTTTTCCAAAATATGTTTGATCTCTCGATTTGAAATTTTCACTTGACCACTCGTCTGTGGGTGATATGGGGTGGCAACTTTGTGCGTGATACAATATTTCTTCATCAACTGCTCAAAGATCTTGTTGCAAAAGTGCTTACCTCCATCACTTATGATTGCTCTAGGCGTACCAAATTGAGCAAAAATAGTGTCTTTCAAGAACTGGACCACAACTCTGTGGTCATTGATCTTGCACGCAATAGCCTCCACCCACTTGGACAGATAGACCACAGCAACTAGAATGTATAGGTAGCCAAAGGAGTTTGGGAATGGTCCCATGAAATCAATGCCCCACACATCAAAAATCTCAACAATCACAATAGGGTTGAGGGGCATCATATTTCTCCTAGAAAGACTCCATAGCTTTTGGCAACGCTCACAAGATATACAGTAGGTGTGAGAGTCCCGGAACAGGGTAGGCCAATAAAATCTACACTGCAAAATCTTTGCAGCGGTCTTTTTAGCACTAAAATGGCCTCCACATGCATGATCATGACAAAAGGCGATGACATTAGATTGGTCATACTCAGGAATACACCGTCTAATGATCTGATCAGGACAATACTTGAACAGGTAAGGATCGTCCCAGAAAAAGTGTTTTACCATAGCCAAAAATTTTGATTTATCTTGCCTCCCCCAATGCAAAGGCATGTGTCCGGTGACAAGATATTTCACTATGTCAGCAAACCATGGTGCGGGACGGTGAGCAATGTGCATCAATTGCTCATCAGGAAAGGTCTCAGAAATGGGAGTGGCAGCCTCACTGAATTCCACAATCAATCTAGACAAATGGTTCGCCACCACATTTTCCGAACCTTTCTTATCCCGAATCTCAATGTCGAACTCTTGAAGTAGCAAGATCCATCGGATAAGATGAGATTTAGCATCTTTTTTTAGAGAAAAGATACTTCAATGCAGCATGGTCCGAGTAGATAATGACTTTAGATCCTAACAAGTAGGATCTGAACTTGTCTAATGCAAAAACGACTGCAAGCAACTCCTTCTCAGTGGTAAAGTAATTGAGTTGTACGTCGTTTAGAGTTCGACTTGCATAATAGATAGCATAGGGAAGTTTATCAACACGCTGCCCCAAAACAACTCCAACAGCATAGTCTGATGCGTCGCACATGATCTCAAATGGCACATCCCAGTTAGGTGGCTGAATAATGGGTGTGGACGTCAGAATTTTCTTCAGATCCCCAAATGCTTTCTTACAATCCTCATCAAATAGAAATGAGGCATCTTTTTGCAACAACTTGCACAAGGGCCTGGCGATCTTGCTGAAATTCTGGATAAATCGCCTATAGAAACCTGCATGGCCCAGAAAAGATCGAACCTCTTTCACCGTACGTGGGGGTGGAAGGCTGGAAATCAAATCCACCTTCGCTTTGTAGACCTCAATCCCTCGATGAGATATGATATGCCCCAGTACAATTCCTTGCTTAACCATAAAATGGCACTTCTCCCAATTAAGCACAAGGTTCTTCTCCTTGCACCGTACCAAAACCAAAGAGAGACGGTGTAGGCACTCCTCAAATGTTGAACCGAAGATGGAGAAGTCGTTCATGAAAATCTCCAAGAACCGCTCTACCATGTCAGAGAATATACTGACCATGCACCGCTGAAAAGTGGCGGGTGCATTGCATAACCCAAAGGGTATGCAACGGTAGGCGAAGGTCCCAAAAGGATAGGTAAATGTCGTCTTCTCCTGATCTTCGGGGTCCACGGGGACCTGGTTATATCCAGAATAACCATCCAAAAAGCAATAATACTCATGCCCAGCCAAACACTCCACCATCTGATCAATAAATGGAAGTGGAAAGTGATCATTCCTTGTGGCAATGTTCAGCTTACGGTAGTCTATACACACTCTCCACCCAGACTGCACACGACTTGGCACCAACTCGTCGTCCTTATTCTTTACTACCGTTAACCCAGCTCACTTGGGCACGACATGAATGGGGCTCACCCACTTGCTATCAGAGATGGGATAAATGATCCCTGCATCTAACAGCTTAATAACCTCTGCTCTCACAACCTCTTGCATAGCAGGGTTGAGCCTTCTTTGCGGCTCCCTCGATGGCTTAGTATCTTCCTCCAAATGTATCCTGTGCATCACCACCGAGGGGCTGATTCCCTTAATATCCTCAATGGTCCAGCCGATAGCTTCCTTGTGCTCTCTTAAAACCTCTAACAATTTCTCCTCTTGAGCCTCTCCCAAATCTGAAGCTATTATCACAGGCAAACAATATGCTGGACCCAGGAACTTATACTTAAGATTATCCAGTAAAGGCTTAAGTTCCTTCTTTTGAGGTTCTGGTGACACCTTCTCCTCCTCCTTCTTGATTTCTTGAGGATCAGACTCCAAAATGGCATTTACTTCCTCGAGTAACCTATCTAAACCCAAGTCCTCTCCAAAGTGAGCAAAGCATGCCTCCATGGGATCCTCAATGCTTGATTCATCCACAGTATCATCAAGAATCTCCTCTATCAAGCATACATCTCTCATTTCATCATATTCCAGTGGTTGCCTAGTGATATCAAAAATGTTCAACTCCACTGTCATATTTCCGAAGGAGATCTTCATCACCCCTGTCCTACAATTGATTAGGGCGTTAGCCGTGGCTAAGAATGGTCGCCCTAAAATCACCGGTATTTGAATCCCTACATTCTGAACCGGCTCTGTGTCAAGCACAATAAAATCCACGGGAAAATAGAACTTATCCACTTTTATCAAAACGTCCTCAACTATCCCCCGTGGTCTTTTCACTGACCTGTCAGCCAATTGAAGTGTCGTGGATGTGGGCTTCAATTCTCCTAACCCCAACTGCACATAGACTGAGTAGGGTAGAAGATTCACACTCGCCCCTAGATTCAAAAGGACCCTCTCAATGTGGCTGACTCCTATCGTGCAAGAGATGGTAGGACACCCCGGGTCCTTATACTTGATGGGTAGCTTGCACTGAAGGATTGAACTGATCTGCTCGGTCAAAAATGCCTTCTTTAGGACATTCGTCCTCCTCTTGATAGCGACCAAGTCCTTTAAAAACTTGGCATATGATGGAACTTGATGGATGGTATCCAAAAATGGGATATTGATATGGACTTGCTTGAACACCTCCAGAATTTCTTCATACTTCCCTCCTTTCTTGGGCACCTGTAATCTCTCGGGGTAGGGTGCTCTAGGTACAAACGACTTAGGAGGGTCTTTCTCAGTAGGTGTGGCTGTAGATGGCTTAGCATCTCTCTTCTCTGTGTTGCCACTCCCTTGCCCTTGCTGCATAGCAGGGCTCTCTTCCACTTGATTGTCCACTTGTCTCCCAGACCTCAGTGTGACAATCGACTGTACTTGTTCCTCCCCGTGCGTAGGAGTTGATGAACTCTCAACCATAAATTTTCCTTTTGGGTTTTGCACGGGCTGACTGGGGAACTTTCCTTTCTCTCTCTCACCCAAGTGACTTGCAATTTGCCCTATTTGACTCTCCAGCTTGGCAATTGCCTGGGTGTTTACCATTGTTGCACTCCTCACATCGCTCATATTTTGGCTAGTCGCCTTCATGAATTCCTTAAGGGTGTCCTCTAGCGACTGTGAAACTGGCGCTGGTGTTTGAGCGGGTGCATAGTAAGCAGGTGAAGGTGCTGGATGGGTAGAACGACCATGATTAGGAATTTGTGGGGCAAATCCGGGAGGATATTGATTTTGAGCATGATGAGAGGATCCTCCCTGATTCATTGGTTGGTTCTGCCTCCATGAAAAATTTGGGCACCCTGGATTGTACGTCTCGGAGTACGATCCATTTGACTGCCTTCGAAAGTCATTGAAAGCATTTACTTGTTCCATAGGATACTCGGCACAAGCCGGCATTGATGGGCAATTCTGTGCTAGATGCATGGGACTAGCACATATGGAACAGCTTTCAACATTGAATGTGTTGGCAGCATTGATGGATTTGCTCACAGTGAGAGCGTCAATCTTCTTGGTGAGGGCATCTAACTTTATCCTCAAATCAGCGTCCTCTCTGACCTCATAGATGCCTCCCCTCTTAGGAGCACGAATGGACTTATCTCGACAGCTTGAAAAATCCCACTGCTGTGAGTTGTCGGACAACTTGTCCAACACCATATATGCTTCATCTCCTGTCAGACTCAAGAATGCCCCCCATTCATAGACTCGATCATGCTACGGTTGGGTTGAGTCAACCCTTGGTAGAAGAATTGAACGAGTCTCCACTTCTCATATCCATGTGGAGGGCATCTGATCAGTAACTCTTTAAAGCGCTCCCAGCTTTCAGAGAACTTCTCATCCTTGTCCTGAGTGAAAGAGCTAATCTCCTTTCGGCACTCATTCACTCTAGACATTGGGAAAAACTTATGATAAAATTTGCTAAGCAGGTTTTCCCAAGATGTAATAGACTCGGATGTGTTGGAGTCCAACCACGCCCTAGCTCTATCGTGAAGGGAGAAAGGGAAGAGTCGAAGATGGGCTGATTCCTTAGAGAAGTTCTGGAATTTGAATGTAGCACAAATGTCTTTGAACTTCTTCACATGACAATAGGGATTTTCAAGATCTAAGCCATGGAATGAGGGTAGGAGTTGGATAACATGTGGCTTCAAATCAAAGTGTGTGGCATTGGTTGGTGGCAACACTATGCAGGAAGATGAGTTAGTCGCAACGGGTGCGAACAAATCCCTAAGGGATGTAGTGGAGTCCACGTTCCAAGCTCTAGGTTGCTCTACATGTTCAGGATGATTAAAATTTTCTCCCATCTCAACAGTCTCTCTCTCAACTAGTGCTCTTTTCTGCCTCCTAAGAGTTCTTTCTAAGTCGGGATCTAAATGTGTCAAATCTAAGTTCAAGGATCTCCGACCAAGCATACACTAACAGAAAAATAATGAGATACTAACCAGCAGAAGCAACAGAATAAAGCAAACACAAAACTCAAATTTTTTTTTTAAAATTAAATTAACTAGTAGAAAAATAAAATCAATTTAGACAAAAAAATTTCACAAACCAAACAATTCCCCGGCAATGGCGCCAAAAACTTGTTGTGAGTTTTAATTTACTCACAAGTGCACGAGTCGTTTGCAATATAGCGTTGTGCAAGTGCGAGGTCGAATCCACAGGGAATTGCGTTGTGAAAATATATATTTTTTTAATCTAAACTAACTCTATTTTAACCTAGTTCCAAATTTCAGAATGATATTGCAAAATAAATTAAAACTAAATTAAATTGATTTAAAAACTAATAATAAAAAGCACTAAGGTTTTCGAATCCACCCCACCGAAGTTAAGCATACATGTTCTAAAAATATAGCCTATCAAAACATTCAATGAATCCAACTATAAGACAAAAAACAAAGAATATCCCAACTAAACCAAAAGCACCCGATGTATCCGCTCTTAACAAATCACAAAGGGAATCCAATTTAATCGAAAAGCATTCAATGTATCCATCAGATGAAACACAAAGAAAATCCAACAGACAATTTAAACTCAATCAATTATAAGATTAACTCAAATAATTGACAGAACATTTATACTAAAAATTGTCAGATTTGTACAAGCAAATCTGAACTACTACGCCAAACAACGGTGGGGCTTCATCTTCAACCTTAGCTGAAGAGTCTAGCCACTCATAACTATAAAACTATAATAACAAGTGCTAAACATTTAAACTAAAACAACTGAATATAAAGAAATAAATAAACAACTTTACATGGGAGAAATTCCACTCGCTGACAGGCGACGCTTCCCCTCGTGGTAGCAATGCCTTCGGGATCCACCAGAATGCTGACGGACGTCCACCAGTAAACACCAAAGTGGCTCAGGAATTGTACTCTGGATTATGAAGCCAAATGGTTCTTATATAGGGGAAGACCCGGATTAATGTGGCTTGCAAAACGATGTGGGATACTGGCCCGAGTGTGCTCGATCGCAGTATGTTGCGATCGATCGCAGATGCGCTCGATCGCGTGTCTGGTGCGCTCGATCACGCTGGTGCGATGCACTGCAAATATTTCAATGTGGGATTGATGACCTTGCGCTCGATCATAGGCAGGCGCGCTCGAGCGCAGGTGCGCTCGATCGCATATCTCGTGCGATCGATCGCAATGTCTCCAGAAGCTTCATTTTCTCCACAAAGCTGTAAAAACACACAAAACACAAGAAAAACGTAAAATAAAGTAAAATACTACTAACTAAGAGTATAAAAAATGTAAGTTAAGGGTCTAAAATATGCAATATTTAAGACTCATCATGAATCTCAACTCACCAAACTGTCTGTCCTGCCTCCTACCTGAAATCATTATACAATGAGGAGTGAGCTTCACAAGCTCAGTGAATTAAATTTACTAGAAGTATTCGATTTTATACTCCTAGTTACATCTTATAATTCAAGTACTTCAAAAAAATCTTTTGATATTCATTGATCTTTTTCCTCAAATAATTCAATAACAATATTCTGTAATCACTAATCAATTTCATAATTGCGCTATTAGAAAATCTCTTCTTAAGTTACTCATTAGACATATCAATCTTTCAATCATATATTTAATCATCTCTAAATTCTCAATTCAACATTATCATTTACCTCATTATGAGGTTCATAACATATAATAACTCACTCGAATAATTCTCATCGTATCATGTTTCCATATTTCTTCTTTAGCATAATTATCTCTCTGTGAGACTCATTCCTCTATAAATTTGCAGTCATGAATTTCACTTTAGCATCTCAAGTAATAACAATCAATATTTAAGCAAATGCAATGCATGAATTTAAATGTTATTATTGTTGGGAACGTTTTCCCACATGTCGACATGTTTTATCTTAGACCGACTGCCTTCTCGATTTTTTCATTCTCATTTAGATCGACTGCCTTCCCGGTTCTTTCATTCTCATTTAGACCAGCTACCTTCCCAGTTCTTTTATTCTCATTTAGACCGGCTGCCCTCTCGGATCTTTTATTTTCATTTAGACCGACTGCCTTCTCGGTTCTTTTCTTTCATGCATATGTATATGAATAATGATCATAAATATGCATATGAGCAATAATATAGAAACAAACATGAATTCAAACATTTAAATTAGCTATCATGATTATTCTCAAATTATTATTTGAAAAATTCCGTTAAATTCCTCTCATCATAAATCATATCAAATCATCAACCATAGCTCATCAAGATCCACTAAATTTCCTCTCCTCATAAATCATATCAAATCATCAACCATAGCTCATCAAGAATTTCACTTATCGCCTTTATTATTAAATCAACTCATTATTCTAATAATATTATTTCTTATAAAATAATTTTCTACACATCCATTATTCTTATGATACCTATCAACCAATTTTTCATCTACCACCAAAGCATAAGTTAATAATTTATTCTAATATTATCACTATATATTTCATATTTATCTTCATTACTTAAAGTAAATCTAACTCACCACATAGCACTTATAGCTACCCATGAATCACCTCCTTGCCTTTCATGCTCCTCTTAACAATTTCCCCCGGTTGATGATTGTCCACAACTGACATAATATTTATATTAAAATTTCTAATTTTTTCTTCAATTCTTTCATAATTCACACCATTTGAAAATTCTCATTTTGAATTCCGGGAAATTTCATAAATGCTAAATTTCAAAAATAAAATTCATGTTATTACCTTTTGTTTTTCTTAGAGCTTCCTGTGACTCTCAATAAAATTCTCCCGTAAATCCCTTCAAAATTTTACTCTTTTAACATTTCTTTCGGTCCCTAAGTGTTTAGAGAAATAGAGTAGTTTGAATTGTAAAAGGAAGAAAACTAAACAAGATTTGTTTAGTGATAAATAATATAAACTCAAATTGTATATATATATATATATATATATATATATATATATATATATATATATATATATATATGTATGTGTGTGTGTGTGTGAGTGTGTGTGTGTGTGAACTTTAAAAGTCATTATTCAGCACCCTCCACCCCTTTGTTTGCCACGCACCAAAATGTGCTGTCTAACATGTAATTTGCATGCTAGATAGCCAACACCTGTTGCCAGGTGTTTTTTTTTTTTTTTTCTTTTTCTTTTATTTTCTTCATGTTGTCCACAATTTATTTTTTCCATTTTCTTTGTAACTACGCCCCCACGTATCCATTTTTCTTCAAAATAATTATTTTATTCAATACTAAATCCTTCACGTGTGTGTGTGTGTGTGTGTGTATATATATATATATATATATTATTTTTAATTTCATGTCATATTTATCAAATTACCTCTTTACCCATACTTTAAGAACATGGCTATTACACGTAGAAATGGGAGAAACGCAATCGGTGAAGAGGATGGTGACGATGACGGCACCAGTAAATTGGACGGTGACAAAATTGGTATTTACTTTATTTTTTAATTTTCGTTCGAGTCACCCAAAAAGAGAAACCAAAAAAATATATGCTTCAGAGGATTTTTCAAACCTTACCTTGCTCGATTGAGGACGATGGTGACGGAGACAAGGCATAAACACAATAGGTCAAGAGTATGGTGACAGTGATGGCACCAGTAAAGTGGACAGTTCTAGAATGGGTAAGGAGGTCGGTGACGGTGACGCTGATGGCACCGTTAAAGTGGACGGTGACAGAATGGGTGACAGTGATGGAGAGAGGGGAGATGGGTTTCTGTTTCAGTTCACAATGATGGAGTGTCAGAAGAGAGAAAATGTGAGCTGGGTAAAGGAGGGTGGGTTTCACGGTGCGCTTTTAGGTAAGGAGGACGGCTAGAGTGGAGAGATACAGAAGAGAAAGAGAGGAGATATGTAGAAAAGAGAGATAAGACTCTCAAAAGGGAAAGAGAGCTATAGAAGAGGAGAGATAAAGCACTTCTCCCTGAGTGTCTCGGTTAGAGAGTCTACGGTACCATTTGAATGTTGAAAATTTTAAGACCCACCAAATCGGAAGGCCAACTGTCACTTGTTTATTGGTTAACCTAAACCCTGGTTAAATCCATTTGCAATTTATGTTTGGGGCCATATGGCTTACCTGTCTTATTCTTACTAGATCGGTGGGAATTGGGTGGTTTCCACCCGAGGTAGATAATAATTTCTCCTTCCATCCCAAAAACCTATTGCAACATCCCTTGATTCTCAGATCTTCATGAATTCAGAACTTGTAGACCACCCCAAGTATATAAAGGAGGAAAAATCGAAAGCAAAGGGGTGCTTATTTTCTCATTCATGTAGAGAAAGATAGGGGAAGAAAATAATAGGGTAAATTACACAGACCTCCCTTAAGATAACATATAATTATAAGCACCTCCGTTGTAATTTCTAAACCTTCACTACACTGCCTGATAGGAAAGATTTAATTTGATTTCATGTGATTCCTATTAGAGTTGGTACATACTTCAATGGGTCCAGATCTTTAGAACCTTGACGACCACGGGGTGCCATTCACCGGAGAGCGGGCAAGGGTTAGGGGGCAGTGCCCTAGAAACTTTTAGGCCCTGTACATGAATTGGGTTTGGTTTTTTGCTTGGCGGTTTGGGCTTGGGCCCATGAATAGATTTGGTTTTGCAGCAAGGCGGAAAGCCTAATTAGGGCATCTTAAGTTGCTTATAAATACTCTCTATGTACTAAGCACACATTGTAACGAGAGATTTATGAGGTTGATAATAAGAAACTTTTGGCAGGACGTAGCCCTATTCTAGGATGAACCTGGGTAAATCTTGTTTTCTTTTCTTTTTGTCTATAATTCGTGTGATTGACAGGTCTCGAATCGTTCAATTCCATGTGATTAAACTCTTTTACCACGGGTGTAAGTGCTTACATCCCTTGGTAGTAAAGATTAAATTTGATTTTATGTGATTCAATGTGATTAAACTTTCCTATCAGGGGTGTAAGTGAAGGTTTAGAAAATGAAAAATAAGGTGCTTACAATTATACGTTACCTCAAGGGAGGTCTATGTAATTTACCCAAAATAGTAAAGGAAACCCAGGATTTCCTTCACTTTATCGAGAAATTATTGCTTGCCTCGGGTGGAGAAAGCACGAGAGTCGAGGGAACTGGAATTTTCTTCTCATTTTCTCCTTCTGGAATAGATGAGATATTTCTTCGTGTTAAACGACAACGTCCAGAGAAAAGAAAATGGGTTGGGTATTAATTTAGGCTTTAGGACTTAGAAACGACCTTTGGGCCTGGTTTAGAAGATAGGCTTTGAGGAGTGGGTTGAGTTTATTTGGGAAATGAGTTTTTTGTTTGGACTCAAGTCCATTACTAATATCCATGCATCGTATTATGCCCAACTAATAGTAATTTGGTTTTTGTATAAATTCCATATTTTATTTTTCTTTTCTTTTATATATTTTTTTCTCTTTTTTATATGTTTGGATAAAATTGGCATGTGATCTTTACCCATGTACCCGTTTAACACCTCTATTGATAGCTTTATGGCTTACTTCAAGTATTATAATTTTAAAAGGGGATTCACAAATTTATATAATGAGATTTTAATGGATTAATATGATTATGAATTTTTATAAAATTCTTTAGATTTCAATTGCTTTGAGATCAAAATAAATTAATAATAAAAATAATGAGAACAACTCTCAATCATTGGAAAGTAGTAACCTGATCGGTTATCAATAATAACATCATGGGTTCATCACTAAAAAATGTTTGCTTAAATAGCTTTTGGGATTTATCTTATAGCACTACTGATGCTTTTGAAAGAACTCCCCAATTCAAGGAAGAAGTGATCCATTCTCTCGTTAATGGTTGATCCTCAAACATAATTATTTTTCTCCATCAACAAATACTATTCTTATTCTTAGTTCTTGTTCGTAAGATTGAGAAAAATAAATGTATTTTATGTATTCCTTGACTTTCTATGTTGTACATTTAATTTATCTAGGATTGTAGTTCAATATTCATGGCACCACCTTGTCAAGGTGGAATCGGATCCAATAAAAAAATACATTAACTCCCCCATTTCACATAAAAGAGATACAAATGACATAATTCATTTCCAATAGTATCTTTGTTTTTCTATTTTTTTTTCATTTCTCACCAAACAAATATGGAAATTGAGAATTCAAATACCACACATTCACACGGTAGTGTGATTTGATCAGCTCTGATACCATTTTGTCACACGTCCACTCTTGACTTAAAGGAATAACTAGTTAAGCACCATAAGTGTCATACATATAGTATAATTTTCATCATTGCATTACCAATGTGGGATGTAGGTTATCACAAACTCTCCATATCACGTCGTTACGAGGAGAGATGCAAATCACATGGATATCAAATCATAAATTAGACCAATAGTTTCGACATGTTAAGATCACCAAATACCGCACATCTACATGGTAGTGGGTCTGGGTTTGCTCTGGTACCATGTATAACACCATGAACCCAACACCCAAAGTGCTACCTTAAATGACTTTGGGGTTCAAAGAGTGTTACATATATACTAGGATCTTCCTCGTTACGCTACCGATGTGAAATGATCCTATCACATACTCCCCCCATTTAGACTCTCACATCCCTGGGTGATAGGATCACAAATCAGACCAACAGTTCTGGCCCGTTGGGGGCCTAGACATCACGATAAGCTTGTGGCTAGCCCGAATATCAGAAATCCACATGGTAGTAGCCCTAGTTCTACTCTGATACTGATTGTAACACCACAGGCTCATCACCCAAAATGGATAGCTTAAATTACCTTTATGATCATAGGGCTTTACATGTATAATAGCATCTTCTCCATTACACTACCAGTGTAGAATGTGAGTCGTCACGTTAATAATAATATTTTTTTCTATTCATAAAAAATAACATATAAATGTTTAATCTATCAAAATTTTAGAAACCTTAGCCTACCCAAATAAGGGATTACACATTAGTGATGAAATATGAGGAGTTAGAATTTTGGGTTTGTTAATACACAAAGAATTAAGAATGTAATATATTTATGAGTATGATTATGCTCACAGAGATGCTTATGGTAGTTATGACTAGTACATTATAAGCATGATTATCATAATTTGGACGAGTCGACCTTTTTGATCGGCGAACCGTAGACTAGATCAGTTTGATTCTTTAATTCGACAATTTTACAATCGAATTAATGAAAATCGATCGATTTTGTTTGGTTTTTTGTTAAAAAGATGTGTTTTACTATACTATAATTTTCATAATGTTGATGAAGTTTTTTCAAACTAAATTTACTTTTAGTCCCACAATGGTACCTAAAAGATTTTTTGGGCACAATACTGTCAAGTTATGAAATTTCAGGTCAACTAATTAATTGGGAAAAAAGTTTATACATAACTAGTAATACTTGTAGCTCATCTAGGATTGCACATATTCATTCTTGGTCAGGATTTAAAAATTTTGATTTACCTATTCGTTATTTAGGAGTGCCTTTATTTAAGGGTAAGAGTAAAAAAATTATTTCATTGATATGCTAGAAAAAATTCAAAATAGGTTAGCTTCATGGAAATCTAAATTCTTATCAATGGTAGGAAAAATTAATTTAATTAAAAGTGTTCTTTCATCTTCCTATTCATACTCTAGCAGCTATTTCGCCTCTCCTTAGCTTTCTAAAATCTCTGGAGAGTAAATTCTCTTCCTTTTTGTGGAATTCGGGATCTCATGTTATTAAAAAAATGGATCTCTTAGGATCGTATTTGCAAACCTTTTGAAGAAGGAGGTTTAGGTATTAGAAGACTACATGAAATTCATAAAAGTCTTCAAGCCAAATTAGCTTGGAATTTTTTACAATCTAACTCATTATGGAGTTGTTTTATGAGGAGAAAGTATGGAATCCAAATTATGGGTCTTAGAAATCCATGGTTCGCTTCCAAAATTTGGAAATCTATAGCACCCTCTATCCTTCATTTAAAAGAACACTCTATATGGATTTTAGGTGATGGATCTAAAATTTTTTGGCATGATAAATGGAATAGTTTGAATATCTCTAGTGATTTTTCTCATTTTGAGTCTTGTTCTTTTAAGGAGGTTGTTGAAGATGTAGATAAAATAAATATACTAAAATCAGATTTTCCTCTATTATTTGATGCTGCAAAAGCCGTTAAACTTAATGGTAAATATGATAAATTAATATGGAAACATTTACAATCAGGTATGTTTACAACTAAAGAATATTGGAACAAAATTAGAATTAAAAACAAACCTTTTAAATGGAAAAAAAAATATGGAACAATTGAATTCCACCAAAAGTAAGTTGCTTTAATTGGAAATTAATTTTTGGTGGTCTCTCTGTAGACTTAAAAATAAAAGAAGTAGGCATCCGTTTGACTTTTAAATGTTCATGTTGTCATTTAGGCAACAATGAAACAATAAATCATCGTTTTGTTCATAGTATACTTGCTAATGTGGTTTGGGATTATTTTGGTGTTAGACTTGATGTTAATCATGCTCATTCCATACATGCTTTATTTGATAATTGGCTTAGTAATAATTCTCTATAATCTCAATTGGGTATCACTCATATTTGTACTTTATTATGGGGTTGCTTGAATATTTGGAGAATGCGTGAGATTAGACAAGAAAGTAAATTTATTTGTCTAAAAGTATTGATTGCTCGTACTAAAGAAGGTATAATGGATAATTCTAAGTTCATTAAGCCTAAATCATCTATACCTTTTCATGAAATGTTATGCATTAATGACATTAACATTAAAATCATCTCTCCCTCTATTCGTAAAGGTATTTGGACTCGATGAAGCCATTTGCCTCCTGGACAAATTAAACTTAACAGTGATAGTTCTTGTTCACCTAAAAGTAGTGCGGGTGAAGGATATTTAGGAATGGATCTTCCTTTATTCTTGCTTATTCTAACTCATTTGAATCTTGCTCTAATAATAAGGTAGAATCACTAGCCCTTTTATCTGGTTTGAAATTAATGCATGAGCATAATTTTACTTTGACTATCATAGAATGTGATTCAAAATTACTTGTTGATTTAATTCTTGGTTTATGTACTTGTCCATAGGATTTGGAGTACATAATTCAAGAAATAAAATTACTCATTACTACACCCATGACTATTACTCATATTTTTCGAGAAGCCAATATGGTTGAGAACTCTCTCGCTAAATATGGTCCTATTCATGTAGTACTAAAACATTTTTGAGTTCTAATAAGTTACCTCTTTCTAGTTTAGCTACTTCACATTTTGATTCCTCTCAGATGTATACCTATCGAAAGGCATAGTTTATTGTATCTCTTATGTTTAGGGTAAGGTTTAAGGACCTCCAAGCATGTTTGGGGATGGTCCTTATTGTCCCCCTATCTATGTGCATTTTTTTCATTATCAATAAAATTCAATTGAGGTTTTTTTAAAAGAAAAAAGTTATGAAATTTCATAACTAAATAATCATATTTCGTAATATATATAGAAATTTCGTAACCAAACTTCCATTTTTCCATACGAAGATATTTTTTATAAGACAATGATAGAATAAATTACGTAGGGTCCATAAAATCAAATTAAAAAATTCTCTCTCTAGAATTTTGATTCCTTATAAAAAGTTTGTCTCCCCACCAAACACCAAATTGGAAATTGATTACATGTCCACATTGCCTTAATAATTATAAATCCATGTTGTCTTGCATAATAAATCTAAGGGTGTAGTTCGGTTGATTACCATACGAAACTAAAAATTTGGTTTGGCAACTGAAATTTTCAATATGAAAAATATGGTACCGAAACCATTATCAAAAAATTTCGTTATTTGGTTTTTACCATTTGATTAAAAATTGATTTAATAAAAAACATGTTAATTCAAGCATCATAAACTTTTTTAATCAACCAAAAACTACATAAAATGAAAAAGGTTAAGCGAAATAAATTGGAAGTTGCGATTCCAAAATTTGAACACTTGGAAATTGCGATTCCATAATCTAAACACTAGTTTTACGCTTTCAGACTCTTCACTTCATTACCTCACTTAAGGCTTATTTGATTGGATTTATGAAAACTAACGGATAACTGATTTGTCTAATTTTACTTAATTACTAACTAATGCTCTATCTAATTGTTTAGTAGCAAATTGACTGATCATAAATCACAACTGTATGATACTATTAATTCATGTTTAATAACAACAAATAGCTGATAGTACATTTTTTGACATCTTTTACAATTTGAAATATGATTACCATATGATGAAATTACATTATAAATATCATAAATGTTTATAAATACTTAGTAGGGGTGAACTAAGGTTTAATCAAGATATTCAAGCTCGATCAAAGCTCGACTCATTGAGCTTCGAGCTAAACTCGAGTATGAAAAATAAGCTCGATACCTTATCGAGACGAGCCTGAATACCTTATTGTTCAGCTGGTGAGGCTCGAGAATAACTCAATAAGGTATTATAGAGCTTGATAAGGTACTATCAAGCTCGAGTTGAGCCAAGCTCGGGACAATATTTATATATTAGTATTAATATTATAGTTTTATTTATTAAAATTAGAGCTTAGACTCAAACTTGAGCTTGAGCTCGAATAGGAAATCTGTGGCTTATTGGCTTGTTTATTATCGAGTTCGAGCTGAGATGAACTCGAGTCAATAAAAAATTGATCGAGCTTAAGCTCTAGCCCAATTTCTAACCTCGATTCGAACTCAAGCTCGAGCTCAAGCCCTTTTATTTTGAGTTGAGCCGAGCTCGAACACCTTAGTATTGAAAATACAATTTTAGATAATGCATATTTTCCAATATTACCTTATTTTGTAACACCCTTTGGTGTTAAATATGCTTTTAACCACATGCTGTTGTGCGATTATCTGCCTAAATAAATAAGAGAATAATCGGACTTGTTTTACTTGCAAGTGCACAAGGTCAACTTAGTAGTATAGTGTGCGAATGCAAGATCATCTCCAGAGGGATTGGTAAATTTTGATTTAGAATTAGTTTCGCAATAATAAAATAAAAATAAGAGAAATAAATATTGAGTTGGAATTTAAAAAAATAAAGGCGTAGGGACTTGATATCCACCACTAATCATGCTATCACAACAAAACAGTATGCCAATGCTTTACTCATGTCATGAATACTTAATGGTTCTCAACCTAAGGGCATGATATCTACTCCTTAAGCTATTGATTTCCCTAAGCAATGAGTTAGGCATGATATCTACTCTAACTCTTTTCTTTCTTAAGGGATTTAGCATGGTGTATACTGAGTTGTTCCTTAAGAGAGCATAAGATCTGTGGAAATCGACAACCACACGAGACCTAAGGCATGGTATCTACTCCAGATTTCCCATGTTGATTAACCCAAGAATCCGGCGTGGATATCTTTTGTTACTTTTGTTGAACCCAGGACTCGGTCATCCAAATTGATTCAACTAACTAATCCATACCTCATGCATATGTTGATAAGCAAACACATATGAGGAATTTAAATAAAAACAATTATTAATCAAGTTAAGCATCACAACACAAATATCGCAAAGGCGCCAATACTGAATTATTGAGTAAACATAATTAGGGCTTCAACCAAGCCCTTACTAGAAAATTAGTTACACATAGTTGTATGCTAAACAACATCATAAAATAAAATACAAAGGAAAGAAGAAACCCGAAAAAGCTATGGGGAAAAGTCGTCAATTCGTCTCTACAATCTCTCCTTCGGGCTTGTCCGGCCTCCTACCTCCTCGAACAAAAACTAAACTAAAAGAAAGATCATGTTTCTGTGTTTTACAAGTCTATTTATAGGGTTCTAAGGACACTTAGAAACCCTAATTTCCAAAACAGGTCTCTAACCCTACTTTCCAAAATAGTAACTGCAGTTTTGATGTTTTACTGATACGTGTGCACTCGATCGCATGAGTTTGCGCTCGAGCGCAAGGTTGTGCTCGAGCCTTCTCCTTGTGCGCACGAGTGCTTGTGCGCTCGATCGCACTCTTCTGCAGCTCCCAGTTCCAATTTTTCTCTTTGAGTTCCAAAATGCTCCATTTCTTCCAAAAACCTATAAAAACAAAGAAAACACAAAAAATAAGTAAAATGGAATAAAATACGCAAACTAAGAGCTTAACAAATGTATATTAAGGGGCTTAAATATGAATATTTAAGCACTTATCACACCCTCAAACTTACATATTGCTAGTCCCTTAACAATACAAAACGAAAGACTATATCAAAATAAAATTAAAGATAAATTCATTCTTCATGATATCCAAAAATTTGGGTTGCATGTAAAACCATGATGACCGTTCATGAGTAAGCTTATAATAAAAACACATTTTTGCAATGAATAAGGATTTTAAAAATTCATGTTACTTACATAATGTTGGTTTAAGGCATCACAAGTTTGATTTGGTGTGTGGTGAATTAGCACGTAAAAGATGGAGCTTCCAAATAATTTTAATGTATAGTGTTTCGGTGTCCAAACCTTCATCGAATTCCTTATCAGATAGAACAAAAATGGCATAATTTTTACTTCTTTTCTTTTTCTTTCATCATGAGATTTTTGCCATGTTGAGTTCCTTTAAGCTTTTTAATTGACCCTTGTAATGAGTGTTTAGTGAATGACTCCTAAACCTGATAGTTTTAGGGCATTAGGTGTAAAGACACCCCTAAAGACTTACTAACTCGAGTAAAAAAGGCTACGGAACTAACAGGTCTTAATGCTGCTAAGTGAAATTCCCATCTTTTGACGTGAACACTCACTGTTTACTGAAGTAAGAGGCCCAGTTACTCAGTGAAAATTTTTATGATCATCAAATGCTTAATTCCCACCTTTTGACGTGGACACTCACTGGCTTACTGAGGCAAGAGGTCCAGTTACTCAGTGGAAAGTTTGTTTAATGATCATTAGGAGCATTTTATTTTATTTTATTTTATTTTTGCATGATGGATATTTTTCTTTATTTTTCTATGCCAAAGTGTTCATCTAAAAAGTTATTTGATTACAGTTAGGTCATGGAAATATATACATCAAAATTATATATCATACCCTACACAAATGCGTGCTAATGTGCTCGTGTTAGATCTGGATCAAACTCGTGAATTCTTAAGTGCCTTGAGGTAGGTTACTAAACTTTTAAAATTCTTATTACTAGGCTATGTGTTCTAGATTTTAAGCTTACTAATGAAGTTTTATCATATCTGTTTTAAATCAACCAAAATTTTCAACATAATATGAACATACATTTATCTTTTAAAAAAAAACTGGGACAAAGTGTGTGAATGTGTCTCCCAGACCCCCAAACTTAAATTACACATTGTCCCCAATATATGAATTGTATAGAAAGATCTGACCTGGGAGATGGAGAACTAGCTGGGTTGGTATGGCTCATAGCGCACCCCTAAACTTGAACGGATGCACACATTGTCCCTAAAAAGGAAAAACTAACGTAATACGGGAAAACAAAAAATACAAAAAAGTAAACAGTAAAAATAAATATGAAAAACAATAAAAATTAAAGGATAAGTTGTGGGGTGCCTCCCATGAGCGCTAAGTTTAATATCTTCAGCCAGATGCTCTTAGTCCCTCCTAGAAAAGCATAAGTTGAATGCATCAGCAACTGCTTCAATGTCAAATTTAGTGCTTGGATGCTTTGGAGAGGCCTCTAGGAGGTGCATAGCTTTAGTGATGTCATCAGTAACATCTGCAATTTCTGGCTTAGTATCCATTCTTGTGAAATCATGGGTGAGGATGGCTTTCAATGGAGCAATGGGATGGACCTGAAAAACTTCCTCAACAACACCTTGTATCATATATACATTAGAACATTCCATATTATCTTGGGGTATTTTAAGGTATCAAATATGTTGAATTCAACATTCTCATCATTTACCTTCATACTTACAATACCTTTTTTTCACACAAATTTTTGTATCAGTAGTTCGCGTAAAGGGTCTTCCTAAGAGGATGGGCAGAGGTAATGGCATAAGGCATTCTTCCATATCTAATACAATAAAATTAGCAGGTAAAATAAATGGACCTACCTTTACCAAGATATCCTCAAGAATACCTCTAGGTCTTTTGATGCTTCTGTCTGCCAGTTGCAAGGTGATGGAAGTTGGTTGAAGCTCCCCCAAACCTAGTGTCTTGAATACAGTGTATGGGAGCAAGTTGACTCCAGCCCCTAGATCTAGTAATGCATGCTCAAAAATCTAGTTACCTATCTTGTAGGGAATTATAAAACTACCTAGATCTTTTAGCTTGGGTGGTAGTTTCCTTAACAATGCCGCACTCACCTCTTCGGTTAAAGCCACTATTTCATGCTCCTGAAACTTCCTTTTATTAGTGAAACTATCTTTTAAAAATTTAGTATATGTAGGAATTTGTTTAATTGCATCTAATAAAGGAATATTAATCTCTACTTTTCTCAAAGTTTCAAAGATATCATGCATTTTACTTTCTTTTGTTGGCTTTACTAACCTTTGAGGGAAGGGTGGTGCATTCTATTTCTCCATTTCACTTACCTTTGACGTGGATGCTTTATGTGGAGATGCTTGTGTAGGCTCATCAGCGCCTATGATCTTACTATTTCTGAGAGTTGTCATGGCATTCAATTGCTAATATCCTCTTGGATTAGGTAGTGTTTGGGCTGGAAATTCACCTTGCTTGCTTTCATTTAGCTCCTTAGCCAATTGCTCCATTTTTACCTCGAGTCTTTGAATGGCTTGCTCATGCTTTGCAGTGGTTTCCCTTTGCTCAGTCCGGAATTGTCTTGTTTCTGCTATGAATTGTTCTTGTGAGGTCATCAACTGTCGTACAAGACTCTCTAGGTCACTTTGCTTTGATTCTGGAACTGATTGGGCTATTGGTTTGGAATTCCTTTGCCGCCCTTGAAAGTTTAAAGCATTTTGATCGTTGCTCCATGAGAAGTTGGGGTGGTTTCTCTATCCAGGATTGTAGGTATTTGTATACGCATTGTTTAGTCCCACATAGTTTGCTTGCTCTAAACCTGTAGATGAATACAAATGGCAAGTCTCAGTAGTGTGATCAAATTAAGAACATAAAGCACATACTTGGCATTGTGTAGCTTATGGTCGAGGTGAGATGTTCTGAGTAGACATGGCTTTTATAAGCATATCTAGCTTCCTCTCCATAGCAGCCATCTGATTTGAAGATCCGCCATTTAAGGTTACCTCATACATACCCTTGCTTTTAACTCATTGTCTATCTCTTGAGGAGAATTGCTGGGTGTGCTCACTTAATGCCTCAAACAGCTCTATGGCTTCTTCACTGTTCTTCTCCATCATCACACCTCCATAACCTGAATCAACAATACCTTTATTCATGTCATTTAGACCTTCATAAAAGGCTAGTACCAGCTCATCTTGAGGTAGGTTGTGATGTGGATATTTGAGAAGTAACTCATTAAAGTGTCCCCATGCTTCAAAGAAAAGGTCTCCATCTCTCTATTGGAAAGATTGAATCTCCTTCCTCATCTGCCTTGTCTTTTATGCTGGGAAAATTTTCCTTAGGAACTTACTGGATAGTTCTTCCCAGGATTGGATAAAATCTGCAAGCAATGAATTATACCACGACTTAGCATTATATTTTAATGAAAAAAGGGAAAAGAATTAACCTGATGTCCTCTTTATTTAGGCCCTGGATGTGCTGAAACTTGCAGAGGTCAAAGAATTCCCGAAGGTGCAAGTGTAGATCCTCAGCAGGTGTACCCCTAAAATGAGTCAAGGCACTGAGTATCTGCGGAGATATGTAATAATTTCCTTCCTCCTCTGGTTGATAAGTAATGCATGATGGCCGGTTGAGGTTCCATGGGATGAAGGATTGCTTCATAGGTCTTCGCTAAGGTGGTTTTTGGTTTTTTAGCTGTTCTATTGGTGCTTCTCCCTCGAATTCTTCTTCGTTCTCCTCAAAGTTGTTTCTAGACCTCTGTCGAATGGTTCACTCAATCTCTATGTCAAGTGGAACGATGATAGGGTTCATAGATCGAAGCCCTTGCATGAGTTAGCTGGAAGACTTTGGTGCAGCAACTTCAGTACTGTTGCTCGGGTAGTCTCTGGACTATTTACGCTCGAGCGCACAAGGTACTATGCTCCATCTCAAAAATTAGGTTTTTGATAAAGAAAATATAAACAGAACAAAGTAAAGAAAAAAATAAAATAAAAGAAAATAAAACTAACGAAAATGATTCCAAAAAAAATTTAGCGCAATCCCCGACAACGGTGTCAAAAACTTGTTATGTGATTATCTACCTAAATAAATAAGTGAATAATCGGACTTGTTTTACTTGCAAGTGCACAAGGTCAACTTAGTAGTATAGTGTGCGAATGCAAGATCATCTCCACAGGGATTGGTAAATTTTGATTTAGAATTAGTTTCGCAATAATAAAATAAAAATAAGAAAAATAAATATTCAGTTGGAATTTAATAAAGATAAAGGCGTAGGGACTTGATATCCACCATTAATCATGCTACCATAACAAAACAGTATGTCAATGCTTTAATCATGTCATGAATACCTAATGGTTGTCAACCTAAGGGCATGGTATCTACTTCTTAAGCTATTGATTTCCCTAAGCATCGAGTTAGGCATGGTATCTACTCTAACTCTTTTCTTTCTTAAGGGATTCAGCATGGTGTATACTGATTTGTTCCTTAAGAGAGCATAAGATCTGTGGAAATCGACAACCACACGAGACCTAGGGCATGGTATCTACTCCTAGTTTCCCATGTTGATTAACCCAAGAATCCGGCGTGGATATCTTTTGTTACTATTGTTGAACCCAAGACTTGGTCATCCAAATTGATTCAACTAACTAATCCATACCACATGCATATGTTGATCAGCAAACATATATGAGGAATTTAAATAAAAACAGGCATTAATCAAGTTAAGCATCACAACACAAAAATCGCAAAGGTGCTAATGCTGAATTATTGAGTAAACATAATTAGGGCTTCAACCAAGCCCTTACTAGAAAATTAGTTACACATAGTTGTGATGCTAAACAACATCATTAAATAAAATACAAAGGAAAGAAGAAACTTGAAAACACTATAGAGAAGAGTCGTCAATTTGTCTCCACAATCTCTCCTCCGGGCTCGTCTGGCCTCCCTGAACAAAACCTAAACTAAAAGGGAGATCATGTTTTTGTGTTTTAAAAGTCTATTTATAGGGTTCTAAGGACACTTGGAAACCCTAATTTCCAAAACAGGTCTCTAACCCTACTTTCCAAAATAGGAACTACAGTTTTGATGTTTTATTGATGCGTGTGCGCTCGATCGCATGAGTTTGCACTCGAGCGCAATGTTGCGCTTGAGCCTTCTTCTTGTGTGCATGAGTGCTTGTGCGCTCAATTGCACCAAGCACTGTGCTCGATCGCACTCTTCTGCAGCTCCCAGTTCCAATTTTGCTCTTTGAGTTCCAAAATGCTTCATTTCTTCCAAAAACCTATAAAAGCACAGAAAACATAAAAATGAAGTAAAATGGAATAAAATATGCAAACTAAGAGCTTAAAAAATGTAAATTAAGGGGTTTAAATATAAATATTTAAGCACTTATCAGTTCACAAGCATTTGGAAAGGAGTTTCACTAAATTGTTAGAATTTTCCATACAAATCTTTCATTTTTGTGGATTAAACCGTATTGATTCAGGAAGAACCAAGAGATGAACCATATATGCTTGGAAAGATCCAGATGTCTATTATTTGAAGAATTTTATGGCTCATAAATATGATTTTTATAAAGAAAGTTATGGCAGTTTTAGTAGACAAAGGTCAGGCTGTGCGTGATTTCAGCGTGACAAATCAGTCATTTTTGCAGATTAAAATGTATTGATTCAAGAAAAACCAGGAGATGTGCCATATATGCTTGGAAAGATCTAGATGTCTATTTCTGGAGAATTTTACGGCTCATAAATATGAATTTTCTAGAGAAAGTTATGACAGTTTTAGTAGACAAACGTTAGGCAGAACCGGGCCTAGATAGCAGCAGAACCGGGCCTAGACAACAGCAGAAGCACACGACCTGAACAGAAACCTTAGGGAGAATTTTTTGTCTACAAATCCATCTCCATATAGCTATATATAGGAATTTAGACTCAAAGAACAAGGAGGGGAGAGTTTTTTGAAGAGAGCTTCCATCTTCTTTTTCCTCGAGATGATCAAGGATGAACTCCATGTCCAACTAACTCCAAGCAAGGCGAAAGGATGAGTTTCTAGGTGTAGTTGTTCTTATTTCTATCTTTGATTCAGTTGTATGGATTGATTATTAAACATTGTTTATGATTTACTCTTTGATTAAATAAGAAGGATTTGAATTCATGTGACAGCTGCAATTTATGTTATTCTTCTCTTAGATTTTCTTAATCCGGTGATCGTATTCTTCTTCTCCATATAAGTCTAGTCAAGCTTTTCTTATGTCAAAGTTGTTAGATGCAATTGATTTTGGTAGATCTATCTTATAGTTTTGTCCATTACTGCAGTATTATTATTGAAATATATTGTTGCTTCTTGATAATTTATAAGATAGATCTTTTGTGTTTGAATTGGAATTAAGGAGTTATTCATGGAAATTACATTAGAGTATTTATGTTCTTTGATTGAATATTTACCAATTGCTTGTTTGGAATGTGAAACTAGTAATTGAGATAAAACATTTGAGTTAAGATAAGAATAAGGCAACGAACTTTGGAAGGATTCCTGGAACCTTGTTATTTCTTTATTTAATTCTTCATCATATTTTCACAAATCTCTTATATAATTTCATTTGTAAAACTCAAATTTTCTTATTTGAACTTTATCGTTTAATGTTAAGGTTTACACTTTCTCTTGTAGTTCGCTTTCCTCATTGGATCGACACCTCAGCTATACATAATAATCGCGTGTTAGTTTGAGCGTTATCAAATTTTGGCACTGTTGCCGAGGAACTGAGCTTAATTACAAAGAAGATTGTCAACTTTGAGACAAGATGGTAACATTGTTCTTTGCTCTTTGTTTTGATTTTCTGTTTTGATTTTGTTTTATTTTCTTTATTCTTCTCCTCTTTAATTCCTTTGGTGTATGCGTAGACTTAGAGATAAGCAAGGTAGATTCATTAAAAGACCCAAAATAGAGTTACCCTCTCCTTCTTTGTTTGATAGTGAAAGCTCACCTAGATCAAATCATAGTGCACACTCAAACTAGAATTTAGAAAATTTTGTTAACATGGCCAACAATAACAATAAGAAAGTTGCTAGGACACTTAAGGACTATTTGCACCCTAGCCGAACGGCCACACCATCTTGTATCATGTTCCCCCATAATGTTCAACAACCTGAGTTTAAGCCGAGCATGATTCAATTGCTACCAACTTTCCATGGATTAGAGAATGCAAACCCCTATGTCTATATTAAGGAATTTAAGGAAGTAGTAGCAACATTTCAAAGTAGGGCTGATATGTTAGACACCGTCAAACTTAGGTTTTTCCTTTTTTTGCTTAAGGATAAGGTTAAGGTTTGGTTGTACTTGTTAAGACCTAGGTCTATAGGTAGTTGAGATGAGATGACACAAACCTTCTTCCAAAAGTATTTCCCAACCTATAAGAGACAAATCTCAAACTTTGCACAAAAAGAGAGTGAAACCTTATATCAAGTTTGGGAACATTTCAAAGACCTTTTGAATTGTTGTCCACACCACGGGTATGAGAGTTGGCAGGTAGTTAGCTATTTCTATTATGGACTTCTAAGTAGGGAAAGTCAATTTATAGAAATGATGTGTAATGGAGATTTTCTTCAAAAAGATCTCGACGAAGCCATAGATTTTCTAGATGACTTATCGGAAAAAGCCCACACTTGGACGGGACCCAATGCCATAGAAAGTACTAAGAGAAACCAAACCACTGGAATTTATCAACTTAAGGAAGAGGATAGCCTTAAAGCCGTTTAGAGGTCCTAACTAAGGAAATTGAGGTTTTAAAAACTAAGGATGCTAGAGCCCCCAAACCAGTTGCTAGGGTAGAGTCCCACGAACCTTGTTTATGTGTAATGGGGTAGATCATGTACCTAGGGATGTCCAACCTATTTTGAGATGAAGGAAGAGTGTAATGCTTTAGGTATACCTTTTAGTAAAACATACTCACCCTACTCTAACACCTTCAATCCCAGTTGGAAGAATCACCCTAATTTTAGTTGGAGATCCGATACACAACCTTCTACCTAATCTAGTACCCAATGGAAACCGGAAGCAACTTCATCTAATGCACCACAACAATCTTTACCTTTGGAAGATGCTTTTAAGTCATTTATGCAGGTACATGCCCAGAGTGTGGATGAGCAAGGCAAGATAAATCAACGGTTGCTAGAGAAGCAACAAGGGGTCAAAGCGGAACAAAAGGTGATAAAGAGCCAACTCACCAAGTTGACTAATTTATTGACGGTTCAAGAGCAAAGTCATTTTCCTTCACAGCTACAACCTAATCCAAAGGGACAACTTATGGCACAAACCTCCAATCCCAACAATCAAAATGTTAAAGAGGTTAATGTCATGACTACTCGCAGTGATAAACTCAAGAAGGCTACCACACTCTCCCCCATCAAGTGTTCAAGCATGAGCCCCATGGCTAACTAATCTCCAAGCAAGGTGAAGGGATGAATCCCTAGGTGTAGTTATTCTTATTTTCCTTTATTGATTCAGTTATAGTTGGGATTTATTGTCAAAACATTGTTATGTGCTACTCTTTTATCTAATTAAAGGATTTTCTCTTAATCCGGTGATTGTATCTTTATCTTTGATATAAATCTAGTCATGCTCTTCTTATGTTAAGATTATTGGATGTGATTGAGTCCGGTAGATTTATCTTTTAGGTTTGTCCATTACTGCAATATTGTCATTAAAGATATATTGTCGTTTCTTGATAAATCTATAGGATAGATCATGTGTGCTTAACTCGAAAGTAAAGAGTAATTCATATCAATTACATTAGAATTTATATGTGCTTTAGTTGAATATTTGCCGATTACTTGTTTGGGATGTGAAACCTGCAATCAAGATAAAAACAACTGAATTGAGATTGGAATAAGGCAACGAACCTAGGGAGGATTCCCAGAACCTTGTTGTTTCTTTATCATATACTTCAATCTATTTACACAATTACTTCATCATTCATATCTTCTCACTTGATTATTATCGTTCCTGTTACAGTTTGCACTTTTCCCTTGTAGATCACTTTTCTCTATGGAATTGACACCCCAAAGCTATACTACAACTACCGTGTTATACTTTGGGCATAATCAAATTTTGGCGCCGTTGTCGGAGAAACGCGCTTACATACAAGGAAGATTGTTAACTCTAAGACAAGATGGTACTATTGTTCCTTTCTTTAAGTTTTTAATTTTCTAATTTCTTTTATTTGTTCTGTTTTATCTTCTTTTAACTCATTTGGTGTATGCTTAGACCAAGAGATTCGCGAGGTAGGTTCATTAAAGGACCCAAAATAGAGCTACCTTTTCCTTCCACGTCTGTTAGTGAAACCTCACCTAGATCAAACCCTAGTGTACACCTAAACAAGAATTCAGAAAACTTTGTTAACATGGTTGAAAACCCTAATGAGAATATTGCTAGGACACTTAAAGATTATTTACATCCTAGCCGAACAACCATACCATCATGCATCATGTTTCCAGCCAACACTCGCCCTCAAGAATTTAAAACAGGGATGATTCAATTACTCCCTACATTTCATGACTTGGAAAACGAAAATCCATATGTACACATTAGGCAGTTTGAGGAATTAGTTGCGACTTTTCATAGTCAAGATGCAACTGATGATATCGTGAGACTCAAGTTTTTTCCTTTCTCTTTGAAGGATAAAGCTAAGAGTTGGCTATACTCGCTGAGACCACGATCTATTGGGACATGGAATGAGATAACTCAGGTCTTCTTTAATAAATACTTCCCTCAACATAAGATCAATGCTTTAAAAAGACAAATCTCCACCTTTGCACAAAAGGAGAACGAGACTTTGTATCAGTCTTGGGAGAAATTTAAGGAGCTATTAAGTATGTGTCCACACCATGGGTATGAGAGTTGGCGCTTAGTGAGCTACTTTTATGAGGGACTTACCTATAGAGAGCACCAATTCATAGAGATGATGTGTAATGGTGAATTTCTACAAAAAGATTCTGATGAGGCCATAGAGTACGTCAATGAGCTTGCTAAAAAAGCTCACACTTGGACTGGACCTGGTGCTACTGAAAGCACCAATAGGTCACGACCTATAGGAAACCCAAGTAGTGGTGGAATATACCATCTTAGGGAAGAAGACAGCCTAAAAGCTAAGGTCGAAATGCTCACTATGGAGTTAGATTCATTAGAGACTAAAGGCTCAAAGCCAACACACGTGGTTAATCATGCCGAATCTTCGGAACCTTGTTTTGTGTGTGGCGGGGTAGATCGTCCCGCTCAAGAGTGCCCCACATTCGTAGATATGAAAGGCATGTATGAGGAACAATGTAGTGCTTTAGGCATATACAAGAAGCCTCTTGCACCCTTCTCTAACATCTATAATTCGGGATGGCACAATCACCCCAATTTTAGCTGGAAGTCTGAAAACCAGTAGCTGGCACAACCCCCTAGATCATACCCTCCACCATATCATGCACCCTTATCCTCTAGGAGTTCTTTAAAAGACACTTCACATGCTTTTATTGAGGCACAGGGTAAAACAAACCAAAGGTGTGAGGCATTAATTACACAGGTTGTTGAAGAGAACAAAGAGATAAGAAGCCAAGTGACCAAACTAATAGGCTCCTTGAGTGTGACTGAGCGAGGTAAGTTTCCTTCCCAAGCTCAGTCCACAACCTATGGTCAACATATGGCATAAACAAATCTAGAAAATGTAATTGCCATTGTAACAAGAAGTGGTAATTCTTTACACATCCCAACATCAAACACACCCGAGGATATAAAAAAAGGGTCAAGGCAGTAGTGATACCGAACTACCCAAGGACTTTGAGGTTACCAAGAGCCCTGTTAAAGCACCATTCCCTCAAGCCTTAAAATCAACCAAGAAAAATCTGGAGCTAAATAATGAAATCTGAGAGAACCTAAGGCAAGTAAAACTGAATCTTCCACTTTTGCATGTGATTAAACAAGTTCCTACTTATTAAAGGTTCTCAAGGATTTGTGTATAATTAAGAGGAAGCACCATGTGAAGAAAACAGTGTTCCTAATGGAATAAGTTAGTGCTTTAATTAAGCAAAGAATTCCTCAAAAATATAAGGATCCTGGCTGTCCAACCATTGCATGTAGCATTGGAAATCAAGAGGTTAGACAAGCATTGCTAGATTTAGGAGTTAGTGTAAACCTGATGCCATTTTCTATTATTTGCAGCTGGGTTTAGGAGAAATCAAACCAACCGCTGTAGTATTGAAATTGGCTGATCGTTCAGTCAAAGTACCTCGGGGTGTGGTAGAGGATGTTTTAATTTAAATTGATAAATTTTATTATCCTGTTGATTTCCTAATCCTTGATACTACTTCTGCTGTTGACACAAACTCTAAAATTCCTTTGATTTTGGGTAAACCTTTCCTTGCTACTACAAATGCTCTAATTAATTATAGGAATGGACTTATGAAGCTATCCTTTGGAAACATGACCCTCGAAGTAAAAGTCTTCAATGTTGCAAAACAGCCCGAAAATGAGGACGAGAACCACCACTTATACATGATCGTGTCACTCATCGATGAGGGAATTTCTATAAGTCATATTTTGATCCTCTTGAGTATTTTCTTGTTAATTTTTAGTTTGATTCTATTAATGATAAATCTAATATAATTGATATTTGTGCTATTTTTGATAAAACTCAAGATTATAGAACTCGAGCATAGCAACCGAAGTTTGAAGAGTTGCCCGAAAGAAGCAAGAAGCAAATCCCCTCAAGTGTGGAAGCACCTAAAGTCAAATTGAAGCCACTACCTAAGGGTTTAAAGCATGCTTTCCTCGGTCCAGGTGATACTTTTCCTGTTATTATCTCATCTGAATTGTCTGAGTCTCAAGGTGAGAAATTAATTAGGACCTTAAATGCACATAAATCAACCTTAGGTTGGAGCATATTTAAAAGGAATTAGTCCCCTGATCTATTCTCATAAGATAAATTTGGATGAAGGGACTAGTCCTCGTAGAGACCCTCAATGTAGGCTTAAACTATGAAAGAAGTGGTGAAAACTGAAGTGTTGAAACTATTAGATGCGAGAATTATATATCCCATAGCTGATAGTAAATGGGTAAGTCCTACACAAGTCGTTCTTAAAAAGTCCAGAGTCACTATGGTGAAGAATAACCTAGGAGAGTTAGTCCCTACAAAACTTGTGACCTAGTGGCGAATGTGCATTGATTACAGAAAATTAAATGCTGCCACCCGGAAAGACCATTTCCCACTTCCCTTTATCAATCAAATTCTTGAGCGTGTAGCTGGTCACCCTTTTTACTATTTCTTAGATGGTTATTCTGGTTATTATCAAATTGAAATTGCATTAGAAGTCCAAGACAAAACCACTTTCACTTGTCCTTTCGGCACCTTTGCTTTTTGTAGAATGCCATTTGGATTGTGTAATGCCCCTGCCACTTTTCAACGTTGCATGATGAGCATTTTTAGTGACATGGTTGAAAATTGCATAGAGGTTTTTATGGATGACCTAACTATTTTTGGATCTTCATTTGATACATGCTTAATGAATTTAGAAAAAGTGTTGATTCGTTGTGAAGAAAAGGGATTAGTCTTAAATTGGGAAAAATTCGATTTCATGGTACCATTCGGTATTGTCTTAGGGCATATTGTTTCTTCTAAGGGGATAGAGGTTGATCAATCTAAGATTGAATTAATCTCTAAATTGCACACACCTAAGATAGTAAAGGATGTAAGATCTTTCCTTGGTCATGCTGGTTTTTATAGGAGGTTCATACAAAATTTTTCCAACATATCTAGACCACTATATGCCCTCCTAGTTAAAGATGTCCCATTTGAGTGGACTTGAGCTTGTCAAGAGGCCTTTAAAATGTTGATTGGCAAGCTCACTTCAGCACCTATAATGCAGTCACCTGATTGGACTTTACCCTTTGAAATCATGTGTGAGACTAGTGACTATGCTGTAGCTGCTATTCTTGGACAGCGAAGAGAGGGAAAACCTTTTGTCATCTACTATGCAAGTAAAACCTTAAATAGTGCTCAAATGAACTACTCCACCAATGAAAAAGAATTGCTAGCTATAGTATTTGCTTTGGACAAGTTTCGTGCTTATTTAATTGGTTCTCTTATTCTTATCTCCACAGATCATGCAGTCCTCAAGTACCTTCTTACAAAGAAGGATGCCAAGGCACGACTAATACGGTGGATCCTACTCCTACAAGAATTTGACATCACCATCAAAGATAAGAAAGGAGTAGAGAATGTAGTGGCTGACCATCTATTCAGGCTCACATTTGAATACACCTCTGATAACATGCCAATCCAGGATGATTTTCCTGATGAGCAATTACTCTCTGTTACTTCTCTACCATGGTTTGCTCATATTGTGAATTATTTGGCTACATGTGAGATACCAATGGATTAGAGTGCTCAAGACAGGAGGAACTTTTTGTATGAGGTATGTAATTTTTAGTGGGATGACCCTTGTCTTTTCAAATACTGCCCTGACCAAATTTTAACGAAGATATTACCAATGTCTTGGAATTTTGTCACTCCCAAGCTTGTGGAGGCCACTTTTCAATGAAAAAAATCGCTGCAAAAATCTTGCATTGTGGATTTTATTGGACAACCTTGTTTAAAGATGCAAACATCTATTATCACTCACGCAAAAACTGTCAGAAGTTAGGAGCTGTGTCTCGTCGAAATATGATGCCCTTAAACCCAATTTTAGTGATTGAAATTTTTGATTGTTGGGGCATTGATTTTATGAGACCATTTCCTCCTTCTTTCGGATATTAATATATCATTGTGGCAATAGATTATGTATCAAAATGGGTAGAGGCAGCAGATTGCCGAAGCAATGATAATAGAACGGTAATTAAATTTCTCAAAGAAAATGTGTTATCTCAATTTGGTGCACCACGTGCTATAATTAGTGATCGAGGTACACATTTTTACAACCGTTCTTTTGAAGCTTTGATGAGAAAAAATGGGGTGCTACATAAATTTCCACTACTTACCACCTTCAGACAAGTGGACAAGTAGAACTTGCTAATAGGGAAATTAAACAAATTTTAGAAAAAACGGTTAACCCGGATCGCAAGGATTGGTCTTTGAGACTAGTTGATGCACTTTGGGGGTACCGAATAGCTTTCAAAACTCCCTTAGGAATGTCACCTTATAGGTTTCTTTTTGGAAAGCCTTGCCATTTACCTATGGAGCACGAGCATCGAGCTTATTAGGCCATCAAATCTTTCAATTTTGACATAGGTGAAGCGGGTAAGCTTAGAAAATTTCAGTTGACCGAGTTAGAGGAGTTAAGAAATGATGCTTATGAGAACTCTAGAATCTATAAGGCAAAGATGAAAGTGTTTCATGATAAAAATATTTTGAGGAAAAAATTTAAGCCTGATGATCGAGTGTTCTTATATGATTCTAGGCTCCATAAGCATCCGGGAAAACTTCGGTTGAGGTGGACCGATCCTTTCGTAGTGAAAAATTCTTTTGAAAATGGGGCGGTAGAAATTGAGGATACTAGAGATGGTCGGATCTTTAAAATAAATGGTCAACGCCTGAAAATCTTCATTGATAGGCAAGATCTAGAAGTGGAAGACATTCCACTTATGGATCCGATTTATTCACCTTAACTTCACCACGGAGGTATGTTTTTGTTTTTCTTTTGTTTATTTTATTCTTAATTAAATTTTAATATTCAGTTCTTTTTCTAGTTTGACTTGATCTAATTTTTTAGTTTAACGTTTATTTTTTTTTTCATTTTTACTTTACTAATTTAATAGTTTTATTTGGCCCACAAACAAGCTTCTACCCAAAACAGGCCCAGGACGTGCCTAGGCCCGACCCACAGCACCTCAGCTCCCAACACGCACACCTGCCCAGCAGCAGTGCGCGCCTAGGCCTAGCCCCTTGTGCACCCCAATGCCCAGCGCCTTACCTTCTCGCCCCCTGCTTCGCGCCTAGGCCCAGCATTATGCATGCTGCAACGCATAGAATGAACACACACACACCTCAGCCAAGCCGCGACTTCACCTGTTCTGCCACCTGTCCCTGCACATAAAATAAAACCCAATTCTGTACTTATCATCTTCATTTCTCCCTTACGAAAACAGCAGCTCACTTATCTCTCTCTTATACTCTCTCTAAACCCTCACTTACCCACTCACTTTTACTCAAAATTTCTTGTTTCTAACATCATTTCTTGGGAGATTTAGCACTAATATTGCAGATTTTACTGGAAATTTCTCCAAAAAGCTTGGTACTAAGAAGATTTTAGGTTCATCAAGAAAACTACAAGTTGATCGAACTTTCAACAAGACGAACGGCATGCAGTTCACATAATGGTGCACAATTTTCAGCTTCTGTGCACTTTTGCTTTCAAAGGGAGTTTCCTTTACTCTTTCTTTTACATTGAGGTCAATTCAATTTTTAAGTTGGGGGTGGAGGAACGTATTTCTTTTTCTTTTGAACTACTTGGTGTCATTTTCCCTTTTTGTTTATTTTTAGCATGCTTTGTGTTTAGCCTTAGAGTTAATTCACATGTCCATGATATGAGCTTAATTGAGATAGCATACAACATTTAGAAGAAGTTAAATCTTGCTTCGGTTTGAGAATAATTTAAGTGTCAATCTTCATTTGGTTTGAGACTCTAGTTTGCGGTAAGATTATATGATTAGTCTAAAACATTTAGAGAAGTTTTATGTGTGATTGTTTGTGAATACTTTTACAGTCTCGACAAGCTCTAGAACTTATTTGATAATCACTTGAGGCGAATTCTTAGAATGCACATTACTTAGGATATGATATAGACCATTTTTGAACCGTTTGAGCCTTTCAAACTTATCATTGCTATATTTATCGCTAGTCACCTATTTGAGCCTTTTCTTGAAAAAGAATTTGAGCCTTGTTTCTTTCAATAGCCCATGTACTTACTTTTATGAGCCTAAAAATATTTTATCCTTGCCCTTCTTTTAAAAGAACTTAGTTGTACACATTTGTTGTGAAGCACTTAAGAGGAGTAAGGATGGAAATATGAAAAAATATTACTGCCATAACCCAAGTACATTAAAGGAGATAAGTAGGGGGTTGTGGAAAAAAAAAAAGTGAATGGTCTTATGCCAAAATAGAAAGAAAAGAAAACAAAGGGGGAAAGAAGAAAAAGAGAAGTGAAGTATGGCAAAGAAAGAGGAAAAGAAAAGAAAAGTGGTCACTTAACGAGAGATATGCTCTTATAAAAAAATGGTTGAAAGAGTTGGGTGTTGAAGTAAGGTTATCCAGTGCTTAAAAGTGGTTGTGTTTAAAGCTAAGAGATTGAGTTCTTTTATTTGTAAATCCTTCCCGCTATTTCTTAACCTTTACCTTAGCCTAACATTACAAGCTTATTAAAGACCTATTGATCCCATGTAGTGTGATTTTTCTACAATAATGGAGAGTGGTTTGAAAAGTAAGCCTATGGAGCTTGATTTGTGATTGATGCCACGCAACTTATTATGTTTTTAGAGGGCAAGACTTGTATTCATGAATGTTATGCATAAAATCATCCGGATGTTCGGATTAATGGATTGTGGTAAGATGGATGTTAAGAGTCGATAACAACTTTAAGATTGATGCTTAGATTACTTTTGGACTTGGATAATATTTAATAAATCTATATGCTATGTGTTATGTGCAATTTTTTAGACAAAGAGTGAATTGCTCCTGGTTTAACGCAAACGTTGCTTTACTTTGTTTTAAATTCCTACCGTAGAGTTCATCTCTTATTTTTGCTTGACTTGCTAGGGACTAGCAATAAGCTAGTTAGAGGTTGTGATGAAAGCCATAAAATGCATCTTAACATTACTTAAATGTTAGCATTTTAGGGTTGATCTCGGTTTTAATTACACTTTTATACGTTAATAACTCTAAAGTGATACCATGGATTGTTGATCTATTTCGGTGCATTTTCAGGTACTTTGAGTTCAAAAGAGAAGGAAAAACTATCGTTGTTTGAAGCACAATGACTCGATGAATACCAAAGTGAAGGCATGATTACGGAATGACAAAACGAAAAGAATCAAGTCTTGATGTGTATGCTACGGCCTAGAAATACCCAAGCCTCGGCCTCCAGAAGACTGCCCAAAAGAGCCACGGCGCCCAGAAGCTCTCCAGAACAAAGAATAGACAGAGCCGCGGCGTGAGTAAGTGAGAGTCGCGGCGCGCACACAAAACTTTGTTTCCGAGTTATGACCTAATTAGGACTTTAATGATTGTTTAAACCCTAGAACACCCTTGGACCTCTTGTATTATAAATAGATCACTTAGGGTTTGAGAAAAGAACATCTTTGAAGTCTGAAAAACTCAAGAAGGCTACCACACTCTCCCCAATCAAGTGTTCAAGCATGAACCCCATGGCTAACTAATCTCCAAGCAAGGCGAAGGGATGAATCCCTAGGTGTAGTTATTCTTATTTTCCTTTATTGATTCAGTTGTAGTTGAGATTTATTGTCAAAACATTGTTATGTGCTACTCTTTTATCTAATTAAAGGATTTTCTCTTAATCCGGTGATTGTATCTTTATCTTTGATATAAGTCTAGTCATGCTCTTCTTATGTCAAGATTATTGGATGTGATTGAGTCTAGTAGATTTATCTTTTAGGTTGTCCATTACTGCAATATTGTCATTAAAGATATATTGTCGTTTCTTGATAAATCTATAAGATAGGTCATGTGTGCTTAACTCGAAAGTAAAGAGTAATTCATATCAATTACATTATAATTTATATATGCTTTAGTTGAATATTTGCCGATTGCTTGTTTAGAATATGAAACTTGTAATCGAGATAAAAACAACTAAATTGAGATTGGAATAAAGCAACGAACCTAGGGAGGATTCTCGGAACCTTGTTGTTTCTTTATCACATACTTCAATCTATTTACATAATTACTTCATCATTCATATCTTCTCACTTGATTATTATCGTTTGTGTTAACGTTTGCACTTTTCCCTTGTAGATCGCTTTTCCCTGTGAATCGACACCCCAAAGTTGTGTTACAACTACCGCGTTATACTTTGGGTGTAATCACATGCTTTCACTCTGATATGCATCGAAGCATCGTGCTTTAAGCTATGATAGTTTTCCATCTCTTTTGAACTCAAAGTACCTGAAAATGCATCGAAATAGATCAACAATCCAAGAATATTACCTTATTGTTGTTAAGGTATAAAAGTGCAATTCAAACCTAGACCAACCTAAAATGCTAACAAATAAGTACTGTTAAGATGCATTTTATGACTCTCATCATAACCCCCAAATAGCTTATTGCTAGTCCCTAGCAATTCAAGCGAAAACAAGACAATATGAAATGAATGTTATAGTAAGAATCAAAACAAAATAAAGAAATGTTAGCGTTAATCCAAGAGTAATTCAACTTTTTGTCTCAAAAATCGCACATAACACACAGCACATAGAATCATTAAATATCACCCAAGTCCAGAAGTAATCCAAACATCAATCTTAAAATTGTTATCGACTCTTAACATCCATCTTACCACAATCCATTAATCCGAACACCCGGATGATTTTATGCATAACAATCATGAATATAAGTCTTGGCCTCTAAAATATATTAATTTGCGTGACATCAATCACAAAAACAAGCTCTATAGGCTCACTTTTCCAATCACTCTCCACTATTGTAGAAAAAAATCACACTACCTTGGATTAATGGGTCTTTAATAAGCTTGTAACGTTAGGCTAAGGTAAAGGTCAAGAAAGAACGGGAAGTATTCAACAACTAAAATAACTCAATCTCCTAGTTTTAAACACAATCTCTTTAAGCATTGGGTAACCTTACTTCAATACCCAACTCTTTCAACCAATTTTCAAGCATTTCTCTCAATAAATCACCACCTTTTTTTTTCTTTTCTTATTTCTTTGGAATTATTCACTTCTTTTTTATTTTGGCATAAGACCATTCACCTCATTTTTCATTTTTTTTCATTTTTTTCTTTTCCACAACCCCCAACTTATCTCCTTTAATATACTTAGGTTACGGTAGTAATATTTTTTTTCATATTTCTATCCTTACTCCTCTTAAGTGCTTCTCAACAAATGTGTATAGCTAAGTTCTTTTAAAAGAAAGGTAAGGATAAAATATTTTTAAGCTCATAAAGGTAAGTAAATGGGTTATCGAAAGAAACAAAGCTCAAATTCTTTTTTGAGAAAAGGTTCAAACAGGTGACTAGCGATAAATATAGCAATGGTAAGTTTGAAAGGCTCAAACGGTCCAAAAATGGCCTATATCATATCCTAAGTAATGTACATTCTAGGAATTTGCCTCAAGTGATTATTAAATAAGTTCTACAGCTTGTTGAGGCCGTAAAAGTATTCACAAAACAATCACACATAAAACTTCTCTAAATGTTTTAGACTAATCATGCAATCTTACCGCAAACCAGAGTCTCAAACCAAATGAAGATTGACACTTTAATTATTCTCAAACTAAAGCAAGATTTAATTTCTTCTAAACACTATATGCTATCTCAATTAGGCTCATATCCTTGACATGTGAATTAACTTCAAGGTTAACATAAAGCATGCTAAAAACAAACAAAAAGAGAAAGTAACACCAAGCAGTTCAATGGGAAAAAAAAGAAATACGTTTCCTCCACCCCCAACCTAAAAATTGCATTGAATTCAATGTGAAAAAAAAGTAAAGGAAACTCCCTTTGTAACCAAGAGTGCACAGAAGCTGAAAATTGTGCGCCACCATTTGAACTGCATGTCGTTCTTCTTGTTGTAATTTCCATTTAGAACATAAAAAAAAAAAAAAAAAACAACTGCGGTGTAACATTAAGATTCCCACTGTATGTTAGGTTAACACATGAAATCTAAATAATTAACTAAAAATGAAAATAAAATAACGAAAAGGAATACATAATAAATGTTAGTATAGTCATCCGATAATAAAAAAAATAAAATAAAATAAGACAAACAAGATAGAACCCAAAACTAATCCTCTATGTCTTCATCCTCCTCTTCATTCTCTTCACCTTCCTCGGGAGCTGGATCAAAAGATGAACCCGGATAGGGTGGCAAAGTGGGAAAGTGATCCATGTCACAACCAGTGGCGGAGGCAAGGTGTTGGTACATCTGACCAAAAGAAGAGTACACCCCCGTTTGATAATCGGCTTGCCTAGCCAAGAATCATTCCTGACGATTAAATCTATCATGCAAGAGTTTCTGATGCTCATCAAAACGAATCTCTAAATGCTCAAGGTGCTCTGCAACAATGAAATGCCTACAAGGAGGAGGGGGGCAGCAATCGCTGCTCTCTCTCCCGAAGCTGGCGGCCTTGAGGCTCTAATCAGATTGAGCATGCCATCATCGATGGACTTCTTGGGTTACTGAGCCTCCTCATCAGGACTATACTGGACTCCAGCTTGGATGCATAATTGGGTAATTAATGAAGGGAAGTACAATCCAAGCTTTTGTCTCATAGTGTGTATGATAGAATTAAATATGATTTGGCCCACATCAATAGTCATGCCCATCAAAATGGCATAAATCAGAACAACTCTCTCAACAGTAAGGTCACTATAGTGCGTAGCAGGCATCAACCTCTGACACATAAAATATTGCCAAGCTCGAGTATTGCCAGTCAGAGAAGTACCGGGCAAGGTTTTAGGGATATCACCCATCATTTTCCATATTGTGCCCGGAATACATAGAGTATTACAAATCTCTTCATAATCATTATTAGACGCATATGCAATATACTCACTGTTTTCTATGTCAGGTAGCCCATAGAATCTATTGATACATGTGCTGCTAAAAAAAATTGTTTTTCCTCTCACCATCACCTTACCATTCCTATGCTCTTTTGCATTAGAATAGAATTCTCTAACCACATTTGTAAGGGAATGAGATGGTTGTCTTGCAAATGTACCCCAATGCCTATCAATAATCATTCGAAACAAGTTTGGGTTTCCCCTCTCTATGATAGTGAATCCTCTATCAGGAATGGGTTTCCTAGCATTTATCAAGCTAACATATCTCTCACTAGCCTCAAAACTAACAAATTTGCTCTCATCATACTCTTGAGGTTGTTTCCTCTTGATCTCTTAGTTTTAGGGGCCATTTGAATCAAATGTATAGAGCAACAGAACTTAATTAATTCAAAATTAACCACCCAAATAACACAAATTTACAACATAAGAGAAGAAATTGGTCTTACGTGATGCCCAAAGTTGGAGAGAAGAAAAAGTACCCACCAACTTGAAATCTTCTTGAAAATCCCAAAATCCTCTTTGAACCATGCTTTTTGGAGAAATTTTCAGCAAAATCTGTAATAAGAGAGAGAAATTCTTCAAGAAATGATGTTAGAATCAAGAAATAGTAAGAGAAAGTGAGTGGGTAAGTGAGGGTTTGGAGAGAGGATGAGAGAGAGAGAAAGGGGTTGCTTTGTTTTCTCAGAGTTAAAATGAAGAATAAATGTGCAGATTGGGTTTTAAATGGTGTGTAGATTCACGGGTGTGCAGAACAAGTGGCGCTAGCGCGGTGCAGCGTGGATCATGCTAGGGTGCGGCACAAAGGCGTGGGTGAGTTGCTGCGTGCTGCAGTGCGAAGACGTAGGGCGCGGCGCGCTCTGCTCGCCTAGTTGCGGTGCGGTACGGCTTGGCTCGTGCTGGGGCGCGGCGCACTGCACTTAGACCTGTTTCTAACTAAAAAAAAAAAAAAAAAACTTGTTTGTTCAACATAAAAAAATAAAATTAGCCAAATAAAAATAACTTTTAAGCTAAAAATTAGATTAAATTAAACTAGAAAAAAACTAAAAAATTAAAAATGAAATAAACTTGAACAAAACAAACAAAACAAAAGAAAAATAAATAAAAACATACCTGTGTAGTGTGATCAAGGTGAATAGATCGGATCTATAAATAGAATGTCTTCAACTTTCGAATCTTGCCTATCAATTAAGATTTTAAGGCGTTGACCATTTACTTTAAAGATCCGACCATCTTTAGTATCCTCTATTTCTACCACTGCATTTGCAAAAACATTTTTTACTACAAAAGGGCCGGTCCACCTCGACCGAAGTTTTCCCAAGTGCTTATGGAGTCTAGAATCATATAAGAACGCCTAATCATTAGGCTTAAATGTTTTCCTCAAAATTTTGTTATCATAAAACAATTTCATTTTAGCCTTATAGATTCTAGAGTTCTCATAAGCATCATTTCTCAACTCCTCTAGCTCAGCTAACTGAAATTTCCTAAGCTTACCTGCTTCTCCCATGTAAAAGTCGAAATGCTTGATGGCCCAATAAGCTTGATACTCGAACTGTATAGGTAAGTGGCAAGGCTTTCCAAAAACAAGCCTATAAGGTGACATACCTAAGGGGGTTTTGAAAGTTGTACAGTAAGCCCAAAGCGCATCAACTAGTCTCAAAGACTAATCTTTGCGATCCGGGTTGATCATTTTTTCTAAAATTTGCTTAATTTCCCTGTTTGCAAGTTCTACTTGTCCACTTGTCTTAGGGTGGTAGGCAGTAGAGATCTTATGCAACACCCCATATTTTCTCATCAAAGCTTCAAAAGAACGGTTGCAAAAATGCGTACCCCGATCACTAATTATAGCACGTGGTGTACCAAATCGAGATAACACATTTTCTTTGAGAAATTTAATTACCGTTCTATTATCATTGCTTCGGCAAGCTGCTGCCTCTACCCATTTTGACACATAATCTATTACCACAATGATATACTGATATCCGAAAGAAAGAGGAAATGGTCCCATAAATTCAATGCCCCAACAATCAAAGATTTTAATCACTAAAATTGGGTTTAAGAGCATCATATTACGACAAGACACAGCTCCTAACTTTTGACACTTTCACATGAGCGACAATAGATATTTGCATCTTTAAACAAGGTGAGCCAATAAAATCCACACTGTAAAATTTTTACAGCGGTTTTTTTATTGAAAAGTGGCCCCCACAAGCTTGGGAGTGACAAAATTCCAAGACGCTAGCAATCTCTTCATTAGGGATGCAACGCCTTAAAATTTGGTTAGGGTAGCATTTGAAAATACAAGGGTCATCTCAATAAAAATTACATACCTTAGTTAAGAACTGTCTCTTGTCTTGAGCACTCCAATCCATCAGTATTTCACCGGCAGCCAAATAATTCACGATATGAGCAAACCATGGTAGAGAAGTAATAGAGAGTAAATGCTCATCGGGAAAATCATCCTTGATTGGCATGTCGTCAGAGGTGTCCTCAAATGTGAGCCTCGAGAGATGGTCAGCCACTACATTCTCTACTCCTTTCTTATCTTTGATGGTGATGTCAAATTCTTGCAAGAGTAGATCCACCATATTAGTCGTGCCTTAGCATTCTTCTTTGTAAGAAGGTACTTAAGGGCTGCATGATCTATGAAAATAAGAATAGGAGAACCAATCAAATAAGCACAAAACTTACTCAAAGAAAATACTACAGCTAGCAATTCTTTTTCAGTGGTGGAGTAATTCATCTGAGAACTATTTAGGGTTTTACTAGCATAGTAAACGACAAAAGGCTTCCCTCTCTTCACTGTCCAAGAACAGCACCTACACCAAAGTCACTAGCATCACACATTATTTCAAAAGGTAAAGTCCAATCAGGTGACTGCATTATAGGTGCTAAAGTAAGCTTGCCAATCAGCATTTTAAAGGCCTCTTGACAAGATTGTGTCTACTCAAATGGGGCATCTTTAACTAGGACGGTACATAATGGTCTAGATATATTGGAAAAATTTTGTATGAACCTCCAATAAAAACCAGCATGACCATGAAAGGATCTCACATCCTTTACTGTCTTAGGTGTAGGCAACTTAGAAATTAATTCAATCTTAGATTGATCAACTTCTATCCCCTTAGAAGAAACAATATACCCTAAGACAATACCTGAAGGTACCAAGAAATGGCATTTTTCCCAATTTTAAACTAATTCCTTCTCCTCACAACGAATCAATACTCTTTCTAAATTCAATAAGCATGCATCAAATGAAGATTCAAAAACAGTCAAGTCATCCATAAAAACTTCCGTGCAATTTTCGACCATATCACTAAAAATGCTTATCATGCAATGTTGAAAAATAGCAGGTGCATTACACAATCCAAATGGCATTCTACGAAAAGCATAAGTACCAAAAGGACAAATGAAAGTGGTTTTATCCTGGTCTTCTAATACAATTTCAATGTGATAATAACCAGAATAACCATCCAAGAAACAATAAAAAGGACGACCAGTTACACGCTTAAGAATTTGATGGATAAAAGGGAGTGGGAAATGGTATTTCCGAGTGGCGGCATTTAATTTTATGTAATCAATGCACATTCGCCACCCAGTCATAAGTTTTGTAGGGACTAACTCTCCTAGGTCATTTTTCACCACAGTTACACCGGACTTTTTAGGAACGACCTGTGTAGGACTTACTCATTTACTATCAGTTATGAGATATATGATTCCTGCATCTAATAGTTTCAACACTTCATTTTTCACCACTTCTTTCATAGTGGGGTTAAGCCTACACTGGGGTCTCTACAAGGGCAGTTCCTTCATCCAAATTAATTTTATGAGACTAGATCAGGGGATTAATACCTTTTAAATCAGCCATGCTCCAACCTAAGGCTGATTTATGGTCATTTAGGGTTTGAATTAATTTCTCACCTTGAGACTCAAACAATTCTGATGAGATAATAACAGAAAAAGTATCACCTGGACCGAGGAAAACATGCTTTAAACCTAAAAGATAAATCTACCGGACTCAATCACATCTAATAATCTTGACATAAGAAGAGCATGACCAGACTTATATCGAGGAGAAAGATACAATCACCAGATTAAGAGAAAATCTTCTAATTAAATCAAAGAGTAAATCATAACAATATTTTGACAATAAATCCAAACCACAACTGAATCAATAATGGAAAATAAGAACTACACCTAGGGGTTCATCCTTTTGCCTTGCATGGAGATTAGTTGGTCATGGGGCTCATACTTGAACACTTTGATGGAGGAGAATGTGGCAGCCTTCTTGAGTTTTCTAGCCTTAATAATATGTTTTTATCAAACCCTAAATGATTTATTTATAATACAAAAAGTCCAAGGGTGTTTTTGGGTCTAAACAATCATTAAAAACCCTAATTAGGTAATGATTCTGAAACAAAACATCGCGCTTGCGTCGCGGCTCATACTAATCCAAGCCGCGGCTCAGCCTTGGATTGCTTTTCTTCAACTTTCTGGAGGCCGCGGCTCAATCTAGTCCAGGCCACAGTTCAGACTGCTAGGCCGCGACTCAGACTGGTCCAAGCCACGGCGCACACTGAAGGTCTTCTAACTCTTTTTGGACTTGGTTCTAGAGGCTGCAGCTCAACCTTTCTAGTCATAGCATGGAACACTAAAAACTTGGTTTCTCTTCATTTTGTCCTTCCGCAACCATGCCTTCACTCTGATATGCATCGAAGCATCATGCTTTAAGCTATGATAGTTTTTCATCTCTTTTGGACTCAAAGTACCTGAAAATGCATCGAAATAGATCAACAATCCAAGAAAATCACCTAAGAGTTGTTAAGGTATAAAAGTGCAATTCAAATCTAGATCAACCCTAAAATGCTAACAAATAAGTACTATTAAGATGCATTTTATGACTCTCATCATGTTTCCATAGGATTTATCTAGAAGAAGGATTTAACCCTCGTAGAGACCCACAAAGAAGGCTAAATCCAACTATGAAAGAGGTAGTTAAGAAAGAAGTCTTAAAGCTATTAGATGCGGGAATTATATATCCAATATCTGATAGTAAGTGGATTAGTCCAACTCAAGTAGTTCCTAAGAAAGCCAGGGTGACCATCATAGAAAATGAAGAGAGGGTGTTAATACCAACTAAGGTAATGATCGGGTGGTGTATGTGCATTGATTATAGGAAACTTAATTCGGCTACTCGAAAAGACCATTTTCCCTTTCCATTCATAGATCAAATCTTAGAATGTGTGGCTGGTCATCCTTTCTATTACTTTTTAAATAGGTATTCGGGATACTACCAAATAGAAATTACCTTAGAGGATCAAGAGAAGACCACCTTTACTTGTCCTTTTGGTTTTGCTTTTCGTAGAATGCCCTTTGGTTTGTGCAATGCACTAGCTACTTTTCAAAGATGCATTATGAGTATTTTTAGTGACATGGTTGAAAATGTATGGAAGTGTTTATGGATGATTTAACCGTGTTTGGAACTCCTTTTGATTCATGTTTATCTAACTTGAAAAATGTTTTGTGTAGGTGTGAAGAGAAAGGGCTTGTGCTTAATTGGGAGAAGTGCCATTTTACGATGTCTTCCGGAATAATTTTGGGCTATATAGTGTCCGAGAAGGGGATAGAAGTGGATAAATCGAAAATTGAATTCATCTCTAAACTACCCACTCCTAAGAATATTAAAGATGTTAGGTCTTTTCTAGGGCATGCTGAGTTTTATAGAAGGTTTATTCAAAATTTGAGTGCTATCTCTAGACCCTTATGTAACCTTTTGTTGAAGGATACCGAGTTTAAGTAGAGCCCCGAATGTGAGAAAGCTTTTAGGACACTTGTCTCTAAGCTTACAACCACCCCTATTATGCAATCACCCGATTTTACCTTGCCTTTTGATATTATGTGTGATGCTAGTGACTATGCTTTAGGGGCTGCTTTAGGACAAAGAAGGGGGGGAAAACCATTTGTTGTTTATTATGCTAGTAGAACCTTGAATCATTCTCAAATGATGTACACCACAACCGAGAAAGAATTACTAGCTGTAATATTTGCATTGGATAAATTTTACTCTTATTTAATTGGTTCACCTATCACTATATTCATGAATCACTCCGCCCTTAAATTTATTTTCTCAAAAACAGATGCTAAGGCCCGTTTGATACGTTGGATTTTGTTTTTGCAAGAATTTGATTTGACCATCAAAGACAAGAAAGGGGTGGAAAATGGAGTGGTAGATGTTAAAGATCCCTCTGATGGTCGTGCAATTAAAGTTAATGGCCAAAGGTTGAAGCTCTACTTGAAACATAAACATATTGAAGATAGGCTCAAAGAGATCTCTTTGATGCCCTTGGTTTATCATTCTTAATCGGGTACTTTCGTTCCATTTTACATTAGTTTTAATTTTGTTGAGTTTTTGTTTTTTTTTTATTTTATTTTTGGATGATTGTATTGTTTTTTATGTCATACTCTTTTTCGTTATCTTTATTTTTCGTACTTCATTTTTTTTTTATTTAGTTTTCTTTACCTTTTTTTTTCTTTCTTTCCCTCGACTTTTTTCTTTCACATTGGGGACAACCCAAGTCTTAGGTTAGGGGAGGAAACATATTTCCTATTCCATACCATTGAATTGTTTGGTATCACTTTCCCTTTTTCGTTTTAATTCGTTTGTTAGTATAAATTGTTTGAAAAAAAAAATATTCGAAAAATTGAAAATTTTTAAAAAATTAGGTTTAGTTTTGTTTGTTTTCAGTATGTTTTGTGTTAGTTTTGGAGTTAATTTACATGTCAACGATATGATTATAATTGAGATAGCATATAGCTTTTAGAAGAAGTTAAATCTTGCTTCGGTTTGAGAATAATTTTAAGTGTTGGTCTTCATTTAGTTTGAGACTCTGGTTTGCGGTAAGATTGCATAATTAGTCTAAAACATTTAGAGAAGTTTTATGTGCGAATGTTTTGTGAATACTTTTGCGGTTTCGACAAGCTCTAGAACTTATTTGATAATCACTTGAGTTGAAATCCTAGAATGCACACTACTTAGGATATGTTGTAGGCCATCTTTGTACCGTTTGAGCCTTTCAAGCTTGCCTTTGTTATATTTATCGCTAATTACCTATTTGAACCATTTTTAAAATAAAAAAAAAATAGCCTTGTTTCTTTCGATAGCCCTTTTACTTACCTTTATGAGCCTACAAATATTTTATCCTTACCTTTCTTTTAAGAGAACTTAGTTTATACACATTGGTTGAGAAGCACTTAAGAGGAGTAAGGGTGGAAATACGAAAAAATATTACTACCATAACCCAAGTACATTAAAGGAGATAGGTTAGGGGTTGTGGAAAAGAGTAAAGAATGAAAACGAAGGTGAATGGTTATGTACTAAAAAAAAGAGAGAGAAATTATGTGCTATAAAAAAAAGAAGTGAATTATGATAAAGAAAGAAGAAGAAAAAAAGTGTTGAATTATTGAGAGAAATGCTCGAAAAATGGTTGAATGAGTTGGGTGTTGAAGTAGGTTATTTAGTGCTTAAAAAGGTTGTGTTTAAAATTAAGAGACTAAGTTATTTTACTTGTTTAATCCTATTAAAGACCTAGTGATCCGATGTAGTGTGATTTTTCTATATTAGTGAAGAACGATTTGAAAAGTGAGCTTATGGAGTTTGATTTGTGATTGATGTCACGCGATTTAATATGTTTTTAGAGGCCAAGACTTGTATTCATGAATGTTGTGCATAAAATCATCAAAGTGTTTGGATTAATGGTTTATGGTAAGATGAATGTTTAAGAGTCGATAACAAATATGAGATTGATGTTTGGATTGTTTTTGGACTTGGGTGGTATTTAATTATTCTATGTGTTGCGTGCTGTGTGCAATTTTTGAGATTAGATTACACATTTATGCCTTAATAATTCTTAAGTGTCATTGTTGGTATATTGATTTATTTTGATGCATTTTCAGGTATTTTGGGTTTAAAAGAGATGGAAAAGCTAACTTTAATTTAAGCACGAAGATTCTATGCATGTTCACAAGTATTTGGAAAGGAGTTTCACTAAATTGCCAGAATTTCCCATACAGATCAGTCATTTTTTCAGATTAAACTGTATTGATTCAGGAAGAACCAGGAGATGAACCATATATACTTGGAAAAATCCGGATGTCTATTTTCTGGAGAATTTTATAGCTCATAAATATGATTTTTATAGAGAAAGTTATGGCAGTTTTAGTAGACAAAGGTCAGACTGTGCATGATTTTAGTGTGACAGATCAGTCATTTTTGCGGATTAAACTGTATTGATTCAGGAAGAACTAGGAGATGAGCCATATATGCTTGGAAAGATCTGGATGTCTATTTTATGGAGAATTTTACGGCTCATAAATATGACTTTTCTAGAGAAAGTTATGGCAATTGTAGTAGACAAGTGTTAGGCAGAACTGGGCCTGGACAGCAACAGAACCGGGCCTAGACAACAGCAGAAGCACACGGCCTGAACAGAAACCTTCGGGCAAATTTTTTGTCTTCAAAGCCATCTCTATATAGCTATATATATTAATTTAGACTTAGAGAACAGGGAGGGGAGAGTTTTTTGAAGAGAGCATCCATCTTCTTCTTCCTCAAGGTGATCAAGGATGAACTTCATGTCCAACTAAACTCCAAGCAAGGCGAAAGGATGAGTTTCTAGGTGTAGTTGTTCTTATTTCTATCTTTGATTCAGTTGTATGGATTGATTTTTAAACATTGTTTATGATTTACTCTTTAATTAAATAAGAAGGATTTGAATTCATGTGACAGCTGTAATTTATGTTCTTTTTCTCTTAGATTTTCTTAATTCGGTGATCGCATTCTTCTTCTCCATATAAGTCTAGTCAAGTTTTTTTTATGTCAAAGTTGTTAGATGCAATTGATTTCGGTAGATTTATCTTATAGGTTTGTCCATTACTGCAGTATTATTATTGAAATATATTGTTGCTTCTTGATAATTTATAAGATAAATCTTATGTGTTTGAATAGGAATTAAAGAGTAATTTATGACAATTATATTAGGGTATTTATGTGCTTTGATAGAATATTTACCAATTGCTTGTTTGGGATGTGAAACTAGTAATTGAGATAAAACATTTGAGTCAAGATAGGAAATATAGGAATAAGGCAACGAACTTAGGAAGGATTCTTGAAACCTTGTTATTTCTTTATTGAATTCTTCATCATATTTTCACAACTCTCTTATATAATTTCATTCGTAAAACTCATATTTTCTTATTTAAATTTTATTGTTTAATGTTAAGGTTTACACTTTCTCTTGTAGTTCGTTTTCCTCGTGTGATCGACACCTCAGCTATACACAATAATCGCGTGTTAGTTTGAGCGTTATCATGGATCAAACCAATTAAAAAATCCACAATCTCCATCACCTTGCAAACAAAAATAGAAGAAAAGTCAACCTCAATAACACCAACAATATTGTTGATACAAAGATTACCCATAATTAAAACAAACCCCTTGTTTGGCGCATGCATAGAAACACATGCCAATATAAGAATTTTAAGAATTTGATCAATTTTAGGAAAGCAAAAGCAAGTGAATTGCCAATATACATCTAACTACTTTTTCTATCCATTGCAGATTCAGTTTTGAGCCAGAGTCCTACAAGGGAGAAAAATCTGGAATAGAACTTGAGAACTTTGCAAACGTAGACAAATAATTCATCACAAACATAATATGGTGCTCTGTTTGTGTCACCCCAATTAAAGGTAAAAGACCTAATGAACACTTTACGCCATGAATGTAGAGAGTATACAGGAAGTCAATATACATATTGGTGATCACTATATGGAACTAGTGATTTGATTTCATGTTACTTTATTCATACATACCATACATCACTAACCCAAAATCAGGTTCATGAGTTATGATGGTAGATTAAAATATTATGAAATGTTTAAGTCAATACCAAAGGAAAAATCTACTACAATAGGCCATCTATACCATCATAAAAATGGATTTAAAATCAATCTCAACTGTCAAGGTAGCAATTTACATACGAAGAGAAGTCAAAGTCATGCCCAGGGTAACCAAGTTATCAAATAACTTAGACCATATTCTACATATAACCAAATACAAAAAAGGGAGTTGAGTGAACTGAAATTCCACAATAGGTAAGAAAACTAACAGGCAATCATGGTGGGGATGCATATCTAGACTAAATATGAGAAAATTCTGGTAAAGAAAGGTTCCGCTAATAAATACTTTTATCTAACCAAAAATAGTAATGCAGTTCAAGAATTTCCCATTTTTTGCCTCTAGCAGCTTCACAACAATTAAACCAACTTTCCCAATCTCAAGAAACACCAGTGTTATTCAATTTAAGTTCCATTAATAGGCATGGTGTTCAGGAGTTTCCTTTGGAAGACAAATGCATTTTAAGATTTAAATAGAAGTTGAAATAACAAATCTAGTTAGCAAATTAAGTCTATGACCACCAGGAAGCAACATCACTGAGAAACAAGATGTATGTGTCAAAGATGACAATTTGTGCTCTGGGAAACGGTACCTTAGGTATAGCTACAGATTATGTTCGCCCTTGGGAAGTTTTGAAGAATTTGGATAAACATCACCCATAGAATACACACGCTAGAACCAGAAATAAGAAAATACCCCCTCAAAAAAATGGGTAAAAAAATTAGAAAAAAGAGGAATCAGGCCTCTTAATGACAATAAAGGTTTTTTTTTTTTTATGTAATTTTACATTTTTTTAATATCATATTCCTACATTTCTGACTTAAGATAGAAATTAAATTTGAATAGTGTGATTTTCAAAAAAATTGTTGGAAATAAAAATTTTCTCTCACTTTCTTACCACCCAAACACTATTTTTTTTTTTTAAGTTCTTCTATTGAAATTAAAAAATGTTAAGTTACATAGAAACCCCTATTATTTAATCCAGGTTCATTACAAACTTTGAAATTGAAGAGAAAGTTAACATCGTTAACTCTAGTGTAATTCTCAAGGTTTGTTATGAAACTAAACCAAACCACATGGTTTAGTATGAATCAAAATAAACCTCTGAGTTTGTTATGAAACTGAGCTAAACCACAGGGTTTAGCATGAATCAAAATAAACATCAAAGTTTGTTATGAAATTAAATCAAACCACATGGTTTTCTATGTAATTTAACCTTATTTTTATTTATAAAATAAAAGTCAATTATTTTTCCCATGAGATAATGATCAATGGAAGATAATGTTACATTTTATGTGCTTTATCTGGGTTTTCAAATTTGTGAGTGTGAGGTAGGATTGGGGTTGTCATGGACTCACTTGTGAGGATCTTTTACAGTAGAATTGTAGGTTTACTGATTTTTTTATTAAAAACACATTCACTTTGCATTACCCAATTTTTAGGTGCAGAATGACTGAATGACTACATATTTGCTATGTTATAGATCTTAATGTCTAGTATCTTAATTAGATTCTCTTATTGTAGCACCACAATGTGTACTTGTTTGAAGTTCATAATTTATGAGTTCTATGAGAGCTCAAATTTGTCGTGTGGTCAAACCGAGGCTCAATCACGTCCTAGTCATGGTTCTGCTTGAGCAGTACATATTTTGTAATCATTGGGATAATGTCATTGTTGCATTTGGGAGGAATTAATACATAAGCATCACAAGGAAGCTCACTCATTTTAATATTTTGATGTTAGTTCTCTCTACTTGAACTTGACCATTTATATCATTCTGTTTCACTCCTTTAAAGTTCACGATCGTCAGAAACTTGTTATTATCTGAATAATTGATAGTTGATACAAACCTATCCTGCTATCTCAGGGCAACGATTTAACTTCTTGAAGTCAAATATATTTTAATTTTTATGACCAGTGATGCGAAGGTCCATTTTCAGCAGCTATGTTTAGCCAGAGCACTAGTATTTGCCGTGGTTTCAATAGTGAAATTATAGTGTTGCTTTTGCAGTGACATGTTCCAGTTCTATTAGACCATTGCCTTCCTCTGTTATGGATTCTATGGAAAGAGAAACTAAGACTGAAATGTGGAATGAGCATTCATCTGTTAAGATAATGGTTTTGTTCTTCGCCAGAGCTCGAGATCTTACTGGCTTGACTGATTTCGCATTGAAAGTGTCATTTGGTTGTACTACTCAAGATTGTTTCAACAAGCTTGTTGCCAAGTTTCCAAGCTTGGAAGAGATCCGTGGGTGCATGGTTGTTGCTCTGAATGAGGAATACACCACTGAGTTGGCCATTGTTACAGACAAAGATGAGTTGGCTATTATACTTCCTATAAGCGGTGGGTAAATATTTTTTATATCCTACCAGTATTCATGGAAGCATGTACTTCTTCGTGTGATGTTAGGATTTGTAAAGATCTATGGAATCATGCATCTCTGGTTGTGTCTCCGTTTCTGTAATTTGTCCATTTTTATACATTGATCTTGTACCTTCTTTCCACAGAAGGAAATGCATTCATTCTATCACAGCTAGTTTATATATACAAACACTAGATTTTTCTTTCTTTTGGTGAGTAGAGAACAGTTCAAGCGAGAGTATGGCGCTCCTATCAGTTGTGTTAACGTTTTCTCACGTGAGCTAGCCATAAATGTTGATTTATGTTAGATTACCGAGTAAGATAGTCTCATCTCACCGTAACGGGAGGACTCGAATCCAAACACTAATGATGGAGAGAGCGAACCTCAACCAATTAGATAAAGCTTTGGTGGTATACTAAGAGTTATAACCACTCTAAGCTACCAAGGGCCAACCATGTCCGACAATAGATAGGAGAAAATGTGAGACAAAGCAGGGAAGTTTAGAGCTTGTTGTGCTTTTGCAGATTGTTTAACCAAAAAAATAAGCTGTTTGGTTATGTTATAATTTTACCCCTAAAATCTACCTAATTAAATGTGGTTCAATAATCTCTTTGTCTATACCACTAGCAAACTCTCAATTTTATTAATCTTTAATTACAACTTGAAAAACAAAATTATTACCTAATATACTCAAAGCTCTCAACCTAGCTCTAGTTGTAAATGCCTCTAATTTACAATACATATTGGAATTATGAGTGTTTCAAACCTTTATACAGAAAATATTTTCTTAATACTATTAGAAAAATAATACCCAACTATAAAATAAAAAACTAATTTTCCTAAACCAATTAAAATTATTTCAGGTTAGAATTTGAGTCAAAATCCTACAATTTAAACTCTCTTCTTTAATTAAAGCAGTCGTGAATCCAAAGATAAGATTGCTTCCTGTAAAGGCACTGATGTGGCCCAACAAGACACTCCGGCCCAGTGAACTCCCAGGCCCAACAAGACACTCCGGCCCAGTGAACTCCAAGAGCCAATGAAATACTCCGGCCCAGCGAACTCCTAGGCCAACCAAACCTGCACATAGGCCCACATATCACCTACAGGGCAACTACACACATCGAGCTCTCTCAGCATGATAAGGCATACGTGGAATGAACAGGTCATGCCTTCGCCACGTCAAAGAGTGGTTAGTAGCCCTAACCCCTCTGAAACACGCTATCACTCTAACACACTCATCACCCTAAAACACGCCATTAGCACCTAATCTCTGCGAGCAGAAGCGGTATAGGCAAGCCCATACCCCCCACATGGGACACACCTACTAGAGGGACTATAAGAAGGCAGAGATATGAAGTCCATGGGTAAGATTTCACACACTCCTCTAAAATACTTGATTTACTTTAAAGCTTAAGCGCTCGGTTTCGCCCAACCTCAAGTTCTAACTTGATCATCGGAGTGCCCTCGGAGGTCTCCCCCTCCTCTCCTTCCGAGGGTCTTTAGTTCACCACTATTGCTTGTGCAGGTCACGTCAGCACCCAGGCCACGTCAGCATCTTGACCATTTCAGTAGCAGCAATTTTTTGGCATCAACAGATTGGTGTCGTCCGTGAGAAATTACAATCTCTCGGTACAGTGAAAGCAAAGAAGTGTAAAAAGAACTCATATGTCACGATGCCGCCAAGAAGCAGTACCAGAAGAACCGACAAGGATGCTCCAACAACATGCTCGGCTCCTATCCGAGGCAGCGCTCGTAGTCACCAATCTAGACCTAGGTTCCCTGCAATCCCCGAATATGTAACCCTAGGTCAAGCAGGCGACCCCCCGTCAGAGAGCAACATCCTCATCTCTCCGGAATCAACTCCCTTGATTACGAGGAAACGACTGTGAATCCCCAAACCCCTGCAACTCAAGCATAATTCCAAGAACTCTCCCGGATGATAGCCAATTTGGCAGCCCAAGTCCGAGGCGGAGGCCAACAACCTTCCCTTTCTCCCCACCAAGCTCTAGAGCAAGCAAAGTCATCTGACAGAGATGATCCTACCTATAACCAGCCCCCTACCGAGCCCTTACTGCATTGCAGCCGATCCAATGAGAGCTCCTCCTCAAAAAGCAACCTCAACTTAGATAGACAGTTTGAAGAAATAGAAGAAAATATAGATTTGACTCTGAGACACAAGAATCTCAGTATCATGGATTAGCTCTGCATCCAAGACCCTCCATTCACGGAGGACGTTCTCGAGACCCCGCTTCCACCCAACTTCAGGATGCCCCAAGTCAGAATGTACGACAGCTTCGCGAATCTCATGGACCACCTACAGCACTACAAAGCAACTATGATGCTACACTGACACTCCAACCCAGTCATGTGTCATGCCTTCCCTTTGACTCTCGAGAAGGTAGCAGGTACTTGGTACTCACGTCTGAAACTAGGAAGCATCAGCAATTTTAAAGAACTCATTTACACATTCGCCTTACATTTCCTGAGTAGTAAAGGGCCCAAGAAAACTTCAGAAAGCCTCTTCAACATTATTTAGCATCGAGCGGAGAGGCTCCGAGCCTATATATCCCGGTTCAATACAGCGGCGTGGGAGATTCCTGACCTCGACTCAAATGTCCAGGTAATGGCATTTAAGAATGGATTAAGGTCCAGGTAATGACATGAATGAGATTCTGGCCCAAGCTGAGAAGTACATGCTGGCAGAGGATTACCAAGCCTTTAGAAGGGAGAGAGAGGGAGAAACATAGAAGAAAATGAAGGACTCCGACCCCTAGAAAGGAGCGGTTAAGAGACCTCACCAAGAGAACAGGTATAGACCCCACCCCCGAGTTGACGGCTTCACTCCCCTCAACACAACTAGGACCAACGTCCTCATGCAGTTTCAAGATAAGTATGTTCTCCAATGACCACCTAGGAAGCCGCATCTTGGTGGGGATCAAAGACGATGGTGTCGATTCCACAAGAACTACGGTCATGACACTGAGGAATGTAATAACCTGAAGAAGCAAATCGAAGCTCTTATCAACCAGGGATACCTAAAGGAGTTTGCTGAACCTCGGAGGAGGGATGAGCCTGCACCGTCAAGAAGAGATGCTGGGCGTCCCTATCTTCAACGGCAAGAGCGGCGGGACCCTGAAAACCCCAGGACTGAGCAAGAAAGACCTAGTCAGAAGAAGCAAGAGGTGGCCACAATCACCTACATCATCAAAATAATTTGCGGAGGCTTGACCGCAGGAGGTAGTTCAGGACAGAGCAGTAAAGCATACGTTGGGACAGTAGCCTTCGTCAGTGGTCCCCACAAGAGAATGAGAACAGAGCCCGTAATCTCCTTTACAGAAGATGACCTGGAGGACGTGCAGACCCCCACGACAATGCAGTGGTAGTCTCTCTCCTGATAGCCAAATCATGAAATACGGTGGGTCTTGATTGACAATGGTAGCTCCACAGAATTTTATGATGCTTACCAATTCATGGAGCTGAATGATGGGCACCTAGAGCCAGCCCCGACCCCTCTTTATGGTTTCAGAGGATCCCCGGTGTTCACCGAAGGAATCATAGTCCTCCCAATAACTGCAGGAACATTACAAAGGACCTCCACGGTGCAGACTACCTTCCTGGTAGTCAAGCAGCTCTCCTCTTACAATATGATCATCGACCGACCCACCCTCAACAAACTAAAGGTCGTTGTCTCCACCTATAACCTGAAAGTCAAATTTCCCACCAGTAAGGGTGTGGGAGTGATCAGAGGAGATCAAAAAGTCTCCCGAAACTGTTACCTGAATGCTGTCAAAGAATGAAAGAAGACTGAGGCCCTACCCCTTGAAGTAGAAGATCTTAGGGACGAGATGAAGACACCTAGAGGACGACCTGTGAAGGAGCTAACTCCAGTACCCCTCGGAGATGACCCCACCCGAACCATCCAAATAGGTTCAAACCTCTCTGAAGAGCACAAGAATGAGCTCTTCTCCCTTCTCCAGAAAAACAAAGACATGTTCTCCTGGTCAGCATCGGACATGCCGGGGATCAACCTTGAAACCATCGAGCTTCGCCTAAATATGGACCCCAAGTGCAAACTAGTTATTCAAAAGAAGAGGACCTTTACCCCCAAGCGCCAGGTGGCTATCAACACTAAAGTAGATAAATTGCTGGAAGCCGGTTTCATCAGAGAGGTAAGGTACCCTGAGTGGGTATCTAATGTGGTAATGGTCCGAAAAGCTAGTGGCAAGTGGCAAGTGGCGTATCTGTATTGACTTCACCAATTTAAACAAAGCATGCTCAAAGGACAGCTTCTCTCTTCCTCAGGTTGACCAGATGGTAGACGCCACCTCAGGGCATGAACTCCTTTCTTTCATGGACGCGTACTCCGGCTAAAATCAGATCTTCATGCATAGACTAGACCAAGACAAGACCGTCTTTGTCACTGATCAAGGGTTATACTGCTACAAAGTCATGCCCTTCGGGCTCAAGAACGCTGGGCCGACCTATCAGAGGTTGGTGAATAAAATTTTCAAGGAGCAGATAGGATGGAATATGTAAGTCTATGTGGACGACATGCTGGACAAAAGCACAGAAGCACGGAACTTAGAAGAAGCATTCAGGGTACTACGCAAATACAACATGAGGTTGAATCCATCAAAGTGTGCGTTCGGGGTAATAAATGGTAAATTCCTAGGGTTCATGGTCACCCAGAGAGGAATAGAAGTCAACATGGAAAAGATAAAAACCATCCTCGATATGACCCCCCAAGTCTGTAAAGGAAGTCCAGCGGCTTACCAGCAGAGTCGCAGCCCTAAACTAGTTCATGTCCAAGTCTGTGGAAAGGTGTCTGCCTTTTTTTAAAGCCATCAAGAAAGCAAAATATTTCTCCTAGTTTGAGAGTTGCCATGAAGCCTTTGAAGATTTGAAGAGATATCTGAGTTCACCACCACTCTTAACCAAGCCGCTCCCGGGTGAGGAACTATTCTTTTATTTGTCGGCTGGGCAGAGCACTGTGACCTCTGTCCTCGTCCGGGAAGAGGCAAGTATCCAGAAGCCCATTTACTATGTCAGCAGAATTCTCCACGAAGCTGAAGCAAGGTATCCTCCTATTGAGAAGATGGCCTACACCCTAGTAGTAGCTGCACGGAAGCTCTGACCCTATTTCCAGACGCATACCATTATCCTCCTGATAGATCAGCCCCTAAGGTAGGTCCTACATAATCCGAATGTTTCTGAAAGAATGGTAAAATGGGCGATAGAACTGGGAGAGTTCGACATCCAAAATCGGCCCCGACAAGCGATCAAGGGCCAGGCTTTGGCCGACTTCATTGTAAAGACGACCCTGTCCATAGATCCAGACGAGTCTATAGCATCAGTGACTAATGGACCCCCTTCAAGGTGGACCCTCCATGTAGACGGATCTTCGAGTTCACTGGGGAGTGGGACAGGACATTCTTTGTAGTCCAAAAGGCTTTACGATCGAGTACGCATTAAGGTTTGAGTTCAAGACCTCCAATAATGAGGTGGAGTACGAAGCCTCCCTAACTGGTCTAAGGTTGGCCAAAGCATTGGCCGTCGAGGTTCTGGATGCATATAGTGACTCTCCATTGGTAGTAAGTCAAATAAATGGAGAGTTTGAGGCCCGGGGAGAGAAGCTCGCCCAATATCTCCAAAAAGTGAAGAAGTTCACCGCCAACTTCAAGACATTCTGGATAACTCAGATCCTCTGAGCTGAAAACTCCAAAGCAGATGCTTTGGCCAAACTGACCTCTTCTCGGCACCTGGTACCCACCCAAGCTATCTACCAGGAAACTCTCTTCGTCCCGAGTATAGATAAAGCTCCAGTCCTACCAATGGAAGAAAAAGCAATATGGATGGACCCAATCCTGCACTACCTGAAAGATGGAAAAATCCTTGAGCAAAAGAGTGAGGCCAAAAAGTTAATCTCCCGAGCCTCAAGGTACACTATCATACATGGACAGTTGTATAAAAGAGCTCTGACCATGCCGTACTTAAGATGCCTTGGCCTTGCCGAGGCCGATTATGCCCTCCGAGAAGTCCACGAAGGCATATGCGGAAATCATTTAGGGGCTCGAGCCCTCACCTTTAAGGTCCTATACTAAGGGTATTACTGGCCCAAGATGAAAGAAGATGCTGCCAACTTGTTCAAAAAGTACAGAAGTTGCCAATAAAACTCTCCAGTGCCACACCAACCTGCTAATCTCCTCACCTCAATCATTAGCCCACATTTCTTTGCTATGTGGGGGATGAACATTCTAGACCCGTTCACTGCTGCAGTTGGGCAGAAGAAGTACCTCATTGTGACCATTGACTATTTCACCAAATGGGTTAAGGCAGAGCCGTTGGCCAGCATCATGGAGCACCAAACCAGGAATTTCGTATGGAAGTCGATAGTATGTTGGTTCGGGATTCCTCGAGTGTTGGTCACCGATAACGGAAGGCAATTCGATAGCTCCTGATTCAAAACAGTCTGTGAAGACCTCCAAATCGAGCATCGGTTCTCATCAGTCGGGTATCCTCAGACCAATGTTCAGGCCGAAGTTACCAACAGGACCCTCCTCTAGGGTATCAAGAAAAGACTAGACAAAGAAGATAAACAATGGGCTGAGCAGCTCCCTAATGTTCTTTGGGCCTACCAGACGACCATACGAACGCCAACAGGAGAAACCCCGTTCTTCATCACGTACGGTTCGAAAGCTGTCATCCCCGTTGAAATTGGAATTCCATCAATGTACATACAGTTTTTTGAACCAAGTAACAATAAGAAAGCCTTAAAGATGAACGCGAACTTGGTTGACGAAGCGCGGGACAAAGCCTAAATCCGTCTAGCCACGTACCAACAGAGGACAGCCTAGTATTAAAACTCCCGATTACGAAATCGAAGCTTCAAACTCCATGACCTCTTCCTACGAAAGAGTGAAGTGTCCCGACCTCGCCACATGGGAAAGCTAGTTTCAAATTGGGAAGGCCCGTACAGAATCTGAAGAGTTTGCCGGGTTGGCGCCTATGAGCTCGAGGAATTGGATGGTAAATCCATCCCACGCACTTGGAACGTGAAGAATCTCTGAAAATTCTATCAGTGAAGTGTAAAAGCAAAGGTTTAATAAAGTTTGAAGTTTGAATTCAAAAATTTTATTAAATAAAAAAAGAAGTACAAAATTAGGCGCTAACGGCCTTGGATACAACAAAGCACAAAGAAAACATAGTCTAAGGAAGTAGGGGTTTCCTGGACCTCATCTTCGCCTTCCACTGCCTCCTGAGTATCACCCTCAATAGTCCCCTGGGCCTTATTCTCCGCGAGCTCCCCAACGCCAGGATCTGCCTCAGCAACTGTGCCAATTTCTCCCGGAAGAGCATCAAGATAGAGGCCTGAAAAATCGAGTCCCGAGTAAAGGAACTCAACCTGCCTCTTAGCCTTATTGAAGCCCGTCAGGATCTGGACCCCTACCTCATCCAGTAGGTCCTCCTCTCTCTCAGCAGCCTTGGAAATCGCCTCCTCCATCTGGGCCCGAGCCAGGTCCCTCTCCTTCCTAAGGGAATCTTTGGCATTGCGCTGCTAGTCCCTCTCAAAGAAAGCATCGTCCTTGGCCCGCTCAGCAGACTCCAAGGAGGAAGATAAAGCCCGGACCAACTCCCAAGTTTCCTCCAGCCTGTATTCGGTCTTCGCCAAACGATCACCCAGATCAGCACAACGGCGAGCGAGGACACTGCCAAGAACTCCAGCCTGAAACACGAATAATGTTAAAAGAAAATGAGTAAACTAAAAACCAAGGTAAAACAAAGTGATGTTACCTAGGAGAAGGTGGTCTCCATAGCCGAGCACAGCACCCCGATAGGCTTTGCCGAGAGCTCCAACATGTCGCGGGAAGGGATCCCCAAGATGAGGTGCTCACGCGTAATCTTCTAGTGAGCGAGCACCTAGTCGTCACCCCTTAGCGCCCTTCGCGGTATGAAAGTAGCAGCAAGCCCAGATCCACCCCTGGTGGAAGACAGTCCCGAGGGAGGAGTGGATGCAGCGGGATGCTCCCTACCCTCAGAGGGTTCCCTTCAACTACGGGCACCGAGGTCGAGGCCCGAGCTTTCTTCTGCTTCTGCCTTGAGCTGCCTGCCTCTGTAGCCCTTTTCCTCTCTCGGGACATGTGCCTCACCCTATCCATAGCCTTGGCAGCCACATCCATTTCTGCACGAAGAACGAGTGTTAATAACTTGGAATAAAAAAATCAAAGTTACTGCAAGAATGAAAGGCTAAGGGCTATAATGTTCGAGGTCCGACGGAAGGCTAGGAGGGCAAAGGCCGCGCCTATGGAGCTCCTCGTTATCTCCAAGCACTCCAACTCTCAAGGGCGCGGCCAGCATAGCCTTAACCGTCTCCTGTTCTCGGTGTAGGAGGTACGACCTTTTGCACTTGTCAACACACTCCAAACTCCAAGCGAGGGGAACTTTGAAGCTTTCAGCACTCTTTATGAAAAATAAAGCCCCTTTCCACCTCTTCACAGAAGAAGGCTTATACTTTAACACCCTTTTCCGCCTCCTCAAACTCACAATGACCCACCCCGTATGATCATGGCGGACTAATTGGAAGTGCGCTTTGAACACGTTCATGTTCATTACTCCTCCTACCTCCTGCCACACTGCAATGAATGCCAGGATCAGTTCGACGAAATTAGACACTAATTGACTTAGTGCGATGCTGAAATATCAAAGCACCGAGTAGAAGAACGGATGGAGAAGGAACCTGAGCCCGGCCTTTAGCTGTTACTCGTAAACACACAGCTCGTAAAGCACCCAGCCATGGAGGACATCGCAGGCCCTTTCCCCACCTTCTGGAGCCCTCATATGGTAATCCATGGGGATCCTATACCTAATCCTGATCCCCATTAACTTAGACTCCACTATTGAACTCGGAATGGAGTTCGCTTTGAACATCCACTCCTCCCTCTCAGTATCCAGGGCGTTGTCCCTAATGAGCATTGATGCTCGGACATCCTCTTCCCCGGATGACTCCTCCTTCTCACTCTCCTCATCATCCCCTCTCCCCGAGGCATAGGGCACGAGGGCCAAAGTTCCATCATGAGGGATGGCCTCCAAGGAGGAGACCTCCTCGCTGGAGAAAACTCTCATTGCCTCCTCCAGCTCCCTTGAGAGATCCCCGCTTATATCACTCTCGGACATCTTACTCACCAAAAAGTCTTTTGGGGTTGCCTCCTAGAAAAATCGAGTGCTCTCAAAATTCTTCTCTAACTATGAACTCTCAAAAATGTAAATGATAAATGAAGGAAGCATGGATCCTCTTTTATAGAAGCCAGGGAAGCAGAACCAAGAGGCATTAACTCAACTCTCAAAACGAGGCGACGCACCCTATGCTGTCACCAAGGCGCCGTTTCCGTACCCTGAGGTGACAGCTGTCATCTGAACACGCCCTCTGCTGCCACCAATGCACCGCCGTTTAATGTTAGCCATCATCATTTGTTGCGCTTGCAAAAAAGAACCCAGTAGGCCCAAAGTGGGAAAAAGGCCCACATACACAAGTAGGAAGAAACAGCGTGAGCACAATTTCTCTAAGTCTTGATCGGTCGACCAAGTCTCTCCAAGTTGGAACGTTTAAACTACTTGTCAAGTGCTTGGACAAGTTCTCCAGATCCGAGCATTTGAGCTACTTGTCAAATGCTCGGGCAAGATCCTCCAGATCAGAGCGTTTTAGCTGCTTTGCAAACGCTCGAACAAATTCTCCAAATCCAAGCGTTTGAGCTGCTTGTCAAACACTCGGACAAGTTCTCCAGGTCCGAGCGTTTGAACTGTTTGTCAAACCCTCGGACAAGTTCTCTAGATCCGAGCGTTTGAGCTACTTGTCAAACGCTTGGACGGCTTTGCAAACACTCGGACAAATTCTCCACCTCTGAGCGTTTGAGCTACTTCTCAAACGCTCATACAAAATTCTCCAAGTCCGAGCGTTTGAGCTGCTTGTCAAACACTCGGACAAAATTCTCCAGGTCCGAGCTTTTGAGCTGCTTGTCAAACACTTGGACAAGATTCTCCAAGTTCGAGCTGCTTGTCAAACGCTCAGACAAATTCTCCAGGTCCGAGTGTTTGAGCTACTTGTCAAATGCTCAGACAAAATTCTCCATATCCGAGCGTTTGAATTGTTTTGCAAATGCTCGGACAAGTTCTCCAGGTCCGAATGTTTGAGCTGCATGTCAAACGCTCGGACAAGATTCTCCAGATCCGAGCGTTTGAGCTGCTTGTCAAACGCTCGGACAAATTCTCTAGGTCCGAGAGTTTGAGCTGCTTGTCAAACGCTGGGACAAAATTCTCGGGGTCCGAGTGTTTGAGCTACTTGTCAAATGCTCGGACAAGATTCTCCAGGTCCGAGCGTTTGAGCTGCTTGTCAAATACTCGGACAAAATTCTCCAGATCCGAGCGTTTCAACTGCTTTGCAAACGCTAGGACAAGTTCTCCAGGTCCGAATGTTTGAGCCACATGTCAAACACTCGGACAAGATTCTCCTGATCCGAGTGTTTGAGCTGCTTCGCAAACGCTAGGGCAAGTTCTTCGGGTCCAAGCGTTTAAACTGCTTTGCAAACTCTCGGACAAGTTCTCCAGATCCGAGCGTTTGAACTGCTTTACAAACTCTCGGACTAGTTCTCCAGATCCGAGCGTTTGAACTGTTTTACAAATGCTAGGACTAGTTCTCCAGATCCGAGTGTTTGAGCCACTTGTCAAACACTCGGACAAGATTCTCCAAATCCAAGCGTTTTAGCTGCTTTGTAAACACTCGGGCAAGTTCTCCGGGTCCGAGCTGCTTGTCAAACACTCGGACAAGTTCTCTAGGTCCAAGTGTTTGAACTGCTTTGCAAACGCTCGGATAAGTTCTCCAAATCCGAGCGTTTGAACTGCTTTGCAAACGCTTGGATAAGTTCTCCAGGTCCGAGGGTTTGAGCTGCTTGTCAAACACTCGGACAAGATTCTCCATATCCGAGTGTTTGAGCTACTTCGTAAACGCTCAGGCAAGTTCTTCGGGTCCAAGCATTTGAGCTGTTTGTCAAACACTCAGACAAGTTCTCCAAGTTCGAGCGTTTGAACTGCTTTGCAAACGCTCGGAAAAGTTCTCTAAGATTGAGTGTTTGAGCCACTTGTCAAACGCTCGGACAAGATTCTCCAGGTCCGAGCGTTTGAGCTGCTTTGCGAACGCTCAGACAAGTTCCTTGAGTCTGAGCGTTGAGAGACAATTGTCAACGTTCAGCCAAGATTTCTCCTAGTTCAAACATTTGGAACTTCTTCCAGATTTCGCCCAAAATCAGGATTGTTTTATTGAAATAAGTGTAAAAGGCAAGGATATCATGCAAGACAAAAATTGAAAGAAAGGTATTTTATTAATTCAAAAAAAATTACAACTAACGACCTCGAACTACAAAGGGAAAACCGCGACACCAAGCTTTTTAGGCAGTCTAGTACACAAGCTGTCTTACCCTCTTAGTCTTCCTCGGGCTTCCCTCTTGAGCCTGAAAGCTCTCACATGCCATTAGCAGCTCCAGGCTCAGGGGACCTCCTTAACCACTCCCGCTCGGAATCTGGAAGAGGTCCTTACCCTCGCTCAGAATCTGAAAGAGGTCTTGACCCTTGATTGAAATCAGGAAAAGGTCCTTACTCATTGGGTAACATCCCCCCTCCAGAGTAGACCTTTCTTCCTTCTTGGCTTCCATAAATCCCTCAAATAATTGCTGACTCCCCTCCCTCTTCGGGACCACCACCATCAGAATTTTCTATGTTAGAACGTGACCCCTCAGTCAGAAGGTAAGGCCAAACCCCTCTCAATTCTCAAGAAGCGAAACTTGTTTCAGTTTAAAAGAAAAGGTGTTAGAGACCCCTTTTTATAAGAACGAAAACACATTCAACAAGGGGAATTAATGTGAAAAACGAAAAAAGATGAGACTTTACGGTTTCAAAGCCACACACACTTCTCCAGACGACTTTTCGCTTCCCGAGGATGACGAATCGGCTCCCAAGAACAGCCATCCAAACACGAGTTTGACTCACGCATACATCTTCAGCTCCATTAAAAACCTGTGCCACACAATACTTCCTTAAGTATATAAATATACTCAAGGAAGTGGGAGACCTGTGATATGGCCCAAAATACTCCAGCCCAATGAACTCCTAGGCCCAACAAGACACTCCGGCCCAGTGAACTCCCAGACCCAATGAAATACTCCGGCTCAACGAACTTCCAAGCCCAACAAATTTGCACATAGGCCCAGATATCACCTACAGGGCAACTACACGCGTCGAGCTCTCTCAGCATGATAAGGTATACGTGGAATGGACAGGTCATGCCTTCGCCACGTCAAAGCGTGGTTAGTAGCTCTAACCCCTCTGAAACACGCTATCACTCTGACACATTCATCACACTGAAACACGCCATTCGCACCTAATCTCTGTGAGCAGAAGCGGTATGGGCAAGCCCATACCCCCCACATGGGACACACCTACTCGAGGGACTATAAGAAGGCAGAGATATGAAGTCCATGGGTAAGATTTCACACACTCCTCTAAAATACTTGATTTACTTTAAAGCTTAAGCGCTCGGTTTTGCCTTACCTCAAGTTTTGACTTGATCATCGGAGTGCCCTCGGAGATCTCCCCCTTCCTTATTTCCGAGGGTCTTTAGTTCACCACTGTTACTTATGCAGGTCACGTCAGCATCTTGGTCATGTCAGTAACAGCAAATTTTTGGCATCAACAGGCACTCACAAGTCAATGTATTGCAAACAGCGCTGTTTAGCAAGAGTAAGAAGTTCCCTGATTGTTTATAGGTCAGCTATACCATAAGAAGTTCATCCAATAGGCTTTGAGAAACCAACTTTGCACTCATGTGTCCAACTTTAAAAATGCCTCAATAGCCATAGGTTTCCAACTTAAATAACATCAATGTTTTTTTTTTTTGGTTGGCATTATTGTCTGAGAACGAACCCTTAGAGTGAAAGTATTTTTTATGATTCGACAAAATTAGGCTCCGTATTTATTAAATTTTTTGTTGCCTCTTCACTCTCTCTGTACATACCAAAGCTTAAGAAGGTTGTGAATTTGCCTTGTTTTGCATAAAGTGACTGTAAAGTTTTGTTTGTTGTATAAGAAAACTGAGCTTTTGATTTTATCTCTGTCTCTCTAAGCTCTTGTTCATGCCCCAGCTCCTGTGAACTTTTCTTTCCTCAATTTTTTTTTTTGCCGATTCACTTCAAACACAACTCAATAGCCAATCACATTAATTTAATAACTTTCTCCTTCTCGAATTGACAAGTGTACGCATGGTTTAAAAAAAAAGCTAAATACACATTAGGCTGCCCATCGTTCTCCAAGAAACCTTTATAATATAACCATATAGGTACAAATTGAATATTTTGGTGTAATAATCTAAACTATCCCCTCAATTTTTTCTGAAATTGTCATTCGTCACTAACATTCAAAAACAAAAAAAAAAGTTGGAAAATAAATTATAGGCATTCCCTTATTTAAAGGGGAATTATATTTTATAACTGAGGAACCAGATACTATTTTGTCATGTCCTCTGTCCTTTATCTGGATCACTTGACAGTTGTCCTCTTCTGCTCTCTCAATTCTCTCCCTGTCAAGAAAGAAAAGAATATCTCATTACCCATCCATCCAGAGATACCTCACTGTAATGTAATAACTACATGTCGCGAAGTCAATGGTGATTCGTGGCAGACCCACAATTCGAACAGCGTTTACCTCTTTCACCTTCTCCGTCTACCAGCCGTTATACGACACGTCATGACGTAAAGAGCACTGTCCTCATAAGCACCGTAGACATAAAAACCGTTGAAAGTGGGTTTCGTCGGTTTTGAAGCACATGAAATACCTTTATTCTGTCTTAGCAGACGAACTTACTACTATTTCTATTTGTGGGTTATTCGTACAGACGACCTCTTTCCCTCTTCCACCTTGTTCTGCGTGCAATTATCTCTTGCATATTTTTGTCTTTGGGGTTAAGGTTTGATTTTTGTTCATCTTTTGATTTGATCGTTCAAAATCCCAAACTCTACTATGGAAGGAGAGTTCCAAGACTGGGAGTTGCTTCACAACTCGGAATCTGCCTCGGTTAACTCTCCCGACCCAGATGAAAAATCGAGGAATTTCGAGGAAATAGAAGGTGACACAGGTGGTATGATCAGGTCTGATTACTTCTCTCTTGATAATCAGAGTAGATATGCTAAGGCTGATGATGTGAGTGAAGAGGGTTCCGTTGATTCGGATAATCCGGGTTGGATCGATCCCGGTTCGGAGACTCAGTATGGGAGGAAGAACCCGGGCGAGTTTTGGTCCGATTCGAGTAGCGATCGGCCTGATGAGTGTAAATTTGGTGATTTTGATGTGAAAAACGAATTGGGTGTCGTGGATAACGTGAAAAGCCAAGTGGGTTTTGAAGTGGCTGGAGAAATGGAAGCTAAGATTGAGAATTCGGGGAAATTCGTGTCCGATGAAAGTAAATTTAGCGATTTTGATGTGAAAAACGATGCGAGTCACGAAGAAATTGTAAAAACCCGAGTGGGTTGGGAAGAATTTGGCGAAATTCAAGTTCAGGATAAGGAATTAGACAAGTACTGGTCCGATTCTGGTGGAGATGGATTGGTTTCGAAGATATTCGGAGATGTTGAGAAGGAAAGTGAGGTTGGTTTTGGTGATCATGGGAAGAAAGGAGATGAGTTGGTGATGTCGCGTGAACTGGATGGTGGAAATGGCGTGATGGAGGAGATGAAAGGAGGAGAAGGGAATTCAAGTGGAAATGAGAGAGTTGCAATCTCTTCGGATGTGAAATCAGGTGGTGAAGGAGAGAAGAGGAGTATAGCGTGGTGGAAAGTTCCTTTTGAGGTCTTGAAATATTGCGTCTTTAAGGTTAGCCCTGTTTGGTCTTTCCCCGTGGCTGCAGCTGTGATGGGACTCGTTATCTTAGGCCACAAATTGTATAAGATGAAGAGGAAGACTCGGGGCTTGCAGCTGAAGGTTACTGTTGATGATAAGGTCAGTTGTTTTGTTTTTATGGCTATTTGATTGTCAATACGGTGAATATTAGTCATTACTGAAAATTAGCTGCACACTATGTTTCACTTCATGTTGTTATTCTAATTGGATGAGTACAAATCTTGCTCTTTATATTTGTTGAATGTTCTGAGTCTTGGTTTTGTCGAAATTTAGTAGCATCCATTGATGCCAAAATATTCATGCTTCATTCCGTTCTAATTGGCTGTTTCAAATTTCTGATTAACAAAGATGCTTCATATGTTCTAATTTCTGATTATGTGTATTAGCTGCTCAAGTATTTTGTAACCTTTGTTACCTGTTCAATATAACTTAGATTCTTCAAAGTCTAATTCGACCGGGGGAGGGGGGATTGGGGAGATGGCTGGGGGATGGAATAAATAGAGACACAACTGGCTGTAGTCTTAAACTTTTCTTGCCCTCATAGTCAGTCTAACAATGAAGATATTTGAGCTGAAATACTGGTGAGACCTTATTGGAACTAGTAAGAGATATATATTAAATAGTTACACAGAGGTATACATGAGTTATGGGGATGGCTTATGCCATGCACAAAGGAAACTGAGTTTCCTTTTAAGTCTATAAAGAAAATATGATCACATATGAAGTTATAGATTATAGTGTTGAAAATCGACTTGTATGATGGAGAAACCATTAGTGTTGAAAATTGACTTATATCATGGAGAATCAGGTATACTTGTTTTTATGACATACATATATACACATACATTCAATCTTTTGTGTGTTGGCATGCACATGCATGTGGATTTGACTTCTTGAGCATATGGTTATAGAATTTTCTTCAATTTACTTTCTTAAGTGGATGAAAGACTATGTATAAACTGATTGGGGCCTTTTTCCTTTCTTATAATGTCTAGTGCTATTCAGATTATTTGAGTCATCTCATGTTTAATCTCATATTGTAGTGTTTTCTATGATTTTGGGTGTGTATTTTTTTTCTTTTAAACTTTCTATTATCTTTTATTCACACAAAGGTACTTTTGTAGAAATGACTAATTGATGAGATGGCATATCGTGGTGATTAAGCTATATAAATATGTTACTTATAAAAAAAAGTTATATAAATATGTTAATTGCAGTCATAGTAGAGTGTAATAGTGTATGATATAGTGATTTAATAAGATCAAATAGTTGTGATCTTTGTGTGCAAGCAATCAATAAGCATTTTTGGTTTGTCAAACGAGTTATTGGATGGGTAGACCATTGTGAGCCTAAATTTTAATATTTCTGCATGAAATGGTTGCTTTCAGAACTTGGGCATGCACTCTTACACGTGTTAGCACGAGACTTCTATCGTTATGGTTGACAGAATATGATTTGAGTATCACATTGAAGGGTTTTCTGTGGGGGGTCCTTACACTACCTGGCCTTGCTCTGTAAAGAGGTTTAATTTCCATGTCTTATTATGCCTTTCCATTTTGCAACATGGGGATAGAAATCCCGACTTCCACTCCTCCCTGCCTTGGTCATTGATTTTCTTTCAAGGGTTTGGACTTGGTGATGATGTTCTGTTGACATTGTTGCATATAAGGTTGGGTTGCAACTCAAGAGGGTTTACTAAAGAGGAGGAGAAGTGAGAGTAAACTGAGTGTTGTTTTTGTGGTTAGTTGTGAGGGGAGAAAGGTAGGGTGCTGGGTTCTTTAATGCAAGTAAAGCTCTTACGAGAGAGAGACGAAGTTGAAAGAGAAAAGGGAGAGAAGGCTGAAAGTACATAGAGAGAGGATAGACCAAAAAAATTGAAGAGAGAGAAAAAGAGGGGGGGGGGAGAAACTGAAGAATGTAGAAAGAGAAAGGGAAATGAAGGCTGAAAGTGTACCTAAAGAGAGATAGGAAGCAATAAAACATTAAAGAGAGTAGTCTGCTAAGGATAGGCTGGGTCATGGAAGTTCAAAACCATTCATGCCATATACTTGACGTGATCTCCAATATTCTGAACTAAACTTGCCCTTTTTGGGTTGCGAAACTCTTAGGTAGACTCTGTCTACTATTTAGGTTGTAGACTTAGCATGCCATTCGTTCCACATCATCATCTTGTTTAGAAAGTTCTTATTATCTTCCAATTTCTTGATGGTTCTATTTGTATCACAGTAATCTATTTTTTTGTTTTTTCCCCTTTTCAGTCATGGTTGAGTTTGTGGCTTTATTATGAAGATTGAGTTATGTAATTGTGGCCCAAAGCAATGAGCTCTGTGAAAATATATCTTTAATAGAATAAAATAGGTAATGTGGTAATGGATGCTGGTAGAATTGGGCTGGGTTCTTTAGGATGGATTTTGTAAGACACCTATTTTCTACTTTTTATTTGTATTGCATGAAATATGGTTTCTAAATACCTCACTAGCAGAGGAATATTGGTCTCCTTGGTGGTATGACCTTCAGATGAGCAGCTTAGTGGGCCTCGATTTGATTATATGTTGACCCTAAATTAGTTAGGGTTAGCATGGATCTAGTTCTTGCAATCACATTTTATGGTCATACTATCCATAAGATTCTTAAGAATGAAATATTTTTCTTCAACACTTTCAAGTTTCAACCCATGTGATTCTTGATGAACTTTTAATTCTTTTGTCTATTCCTATTGGACCAGATCACCCTTCTATTCTGGTGTCCATCACTGAACGATATAAAAACTTCATCCCTCAAATTCTTTTTTTTAGGACCAGATCTTTGTATGGGTTCTCATTTGTAGTTTGCATTTTCAATTTTGTCGTGCTTTGACCCATACATTAATTAGAACTAAAATTTTAGGTCTTTGCTTGCACTATTGATTCTCATGTACAGCTTCAGATATTTTTTTAGGGTCTGTTTTTCTGTTTTTATTTGTATTTGGTTTAACATTTTTGTTCTTATGGCTTGATTCAAGCAATTTGCCTTTTAAAAATGAAACTTTTGTTCATATAAAAGAACGCCTTACAAGAGTTGTTTGATGATACATGTCCAACTTTTTTGCTCTGTTTCTTATTAATGTTTTCAGAAGGTGTTGCAGTTCATGAGTCGTGCTTCACGTCTTAACGAAGCATTTTCAGTAGTGAGACGAGTCCCCATCATTCGACCTTCACTACCAGCAGCTGGGGTGAGCCCATGGCCTCTGATGAGTTTGAGATGAAAACTACTGTTTTAAAAAAAAATGTTAAAACAAGCATTGTGTCCAAAAGGTAAGTATAAGGTTTTATGTTTTACTTGCTTTGTCATGAATGAATTCGAGTGTTTTAATTTTATGCATGAACTCTGAAATTGTTCAAATGTGTATAAATTCCAAACTTCTAATCCGTTCAGTGTTCCAGTTTTACTTTTATGCCTCATTGTCTTTATATGCTATATGGATTGCTAGATGTGGTTTCCTCTCCGCCGCCCCCCCCCCCCCGGGGAAAAGGTAAAATAAAAAACCCAAAGAAATGAAATAGAGAAATTCATAATCGGTTGATGGACCTGTCAGAGATTTTTATGTCTGTTGATGGGCCTGTAACCTTTCATGGTCTCTTTCACAGGAGTTGGGATTAGGCATGGAAATTTTTTTTTTAATAATCTTTCTTTAGGGGGTTGGAGGGAGATGGGGTTAATTTTTTTTTTTTTTTTTTTTTTAAGGGAGGAGGGAGTCAGTGAGATTGATGCAGTGGAGACTTGAGAGTATGTGCATGGAAGGTATCGTATGAAGTTGCGAGGTTGGCATCTTTATATAAATTTCGCCACGTGTCATGATTTCTTAATCTCGTTAATCTAACTTCTTTTGGCAGAATGTGTCATGTGAAATCGCGACATGTTGCCTTTCTACTTAGTGTATTTGAGATGAAGGGAAGGGAAGGGAAGGGAAGGGAAGGGGTTGGGTGTTATAACGTTGTTTGGAAGGTTTTTTTTTTTTTTTTTTAAGTTGAGAGGGAATTTCATCCTTCCTCGTCTCTTTTAAACCTCAACTTTTCATACTCATCGATTTACAATATGTTTGGGAGCGAATTTTTTGAGGATTATGTAAGGAAAGAAAACGAATGGTTAATTAAAAACTTTGTTTGAGAGTTTTTATAAAGAGAGGAAAAGCTTTGGGGTTTCTCGATAACCTTCCAAAACTTTCAACATGTTATTTTTGTCTTTTGCCTTTGGTGCAGTGGTGCAAGACACGTTAGTGGACAGGGTTCGAACTCCCCTTCCCCATTATGCACTGCTTTCTTCTTATATAAAAAATTTAAAAAAAAAACATGTCAATATTTTTTATCACCCCAAATTAGAAGGTTTGCAAGCTATTCAAAAAATGAGTTTGTTTACTTTCCTTTACTCTTTTATTTTATAAAAATCCCGATTGTTTTCAACCTCTCTTTTACTCGTTCTTTACTCACCCTCCCTTTCCTTTAATGACCATTATTTTCCTTTTCCTCAAAACTTCCAAATACATTGGGTATGAGTGGAAGGGGATTGAAATATAAATTTACCCCATCTCTTTCCTTCTAAACAAATAAAGGGAAGGTAATTTACCCTTCTTAACCAACATGCAAACAAGGAAAAGACAACCATCCGGCCTCATGATCTCTTCTCTCTTCTCTCTTCACCCCCTTCCTTTAAATACCATTCCCTCGCTTTTCCTCTGAAGCACAGTGTTAGAAGGACAACACCTCTGCAGTTGAGGTATGCCAGCACACAGTTGATTAATAAAACCAAATCCATCTTTAGTGGGTGGTAGCAGCAGTAGGACTATACAGAGTACGTCATTCCCTGTTGCTGGTCAGCATATTTGTTTAAGTAAAAACAGTGTTTTCAAATGCGAGAGCGTTGGATGAAGTGTTTTGTCTTAATAAGGCGAGACGTAAGCTCCGAAGCATTGGGGTATAAACCTTTTGAAATGTTGGAGCATTTTGAATAAAATAATATTAATTAAATTATAAAAATATTAAAAAATTAAAATAATATAAATAAATTAATTATCAATCAACTTTACTAATTTAAGACCTATAAATAAATATTTATAAAAATATTTTTACACAAATATCAAATAATTTGATGAAAATTTTAATCACATCTGGTAACACAATATTTTAATCACAAATATCAAACAATGTGCTGTAAATACTATTTTTTAGTCAAATAGTCAAATAGAAGATTGTCTAAGAACAAATATCAAATAAAAATCAGTAGCAGCAATGGGCTCATGATGACAATGTGATGAACTGATTGTTGAAATTGGAAATAAAGCCTTGTGACATTTTTAGACTGACTTGACTGAAAATCGCGTAGGGCTCATGATGATAAGCACGTGAAGTTGCTCTCTCTGCATATTTTCTCCAAGAGAGGAAGCGCACAAAAAAACCAAGAAAATTATAGTATTTTCCCTCAAACTTTCCTTCAAGCCAAGCACAAAGAAGACCGCAAATTTCAAAATCAAAACCTAAAAATTACTAGAGATCCTCTCTGGCCAACAAAACCCATATATTGGCTATGTTGGTGCCTAACTCTTGGCCTCTCACTAGAACAAATAGAAAAATCTCCATCGAAGAAGCAACCAAACCTCTTGCCACTGTCTGTGGTGGGTCGGTAGCAGCAGTGACACCAGAATCTTTAAATAAAAACCAAACCCATTGTCGTCCGTTTCTATTGGTCTTCGTGGATAGGCCAGTTAGCTTCGACGGTCGCAATCCCGAACCGCCGCCAGACCAACCACAGCCATCGATCAAAGCCCAAATCAACGCCTCTAATCTCCCCGATGCAAGTTGAGGGAATCGAAGAGTCTCGCAGATTCTCCGGTGTGCTTGCGGTGGCTCAGGATCGAGGGACAGAGCCATCACCGTCTCTCTCTCAACGCCCAATTAGATCCGCTCCCTATGGTCCCTTCTCTCTTCTCTATTGTAGATCATAGATTGGTTGCAGAATGCAAAAAAAAAAAAAAAAATGCATTGGGCTTACACCCAGATGCCCAGGGCGTCAAAGGCGTACGCCTCGCCCATACCCAAAAAATGATTGCCCCGTGATACTTTCGCCTCAGGATTCACGCCCTGAAAACGTCCTCGGTGTGCCCCAAATTCGCCTTTCATAACACTGGGTAAAAGTTGCATATGCAAACCACCGCCGTGTGTGGCATTTTAAAACCGTATGACTTGAAATTATAATGCATCAAATGACTTGATAAGAGGCTCTAGTAGAGATCCACACCTATTTGCAAATATCTTGCGTAGGATAAAGATATCATTTAAATCTTCTCATTTTTATTTAAAAAATATATATAAAAAAAATCTTTCAAACAGAAAAATACATGTATCATTCCATTTGCTTTTCTTTTTTTTTTTTCTCTCATTCCTCTCAAATCTTGACAAGAGTTAGGATTGATTTGTGTGAAGGTCCTATTTTATTTCATTGAGAACCTAAGCCATACCAAAATAAGAGATCCAATCCAAATTGAAAAGAAAATCTTTCCTAAGCTCATTGTGAATAAAGTCCAAATAATAAAAGGACCAACTTTTGCATATGTTTTAGACAACCACTTGAAGGATTAAAACAATAATTATTAAATCTGGATTACTTATCAAAAAAATTAATCCATTAAATTCAAATTGGATCGGTCAGTTGAACCAGTAAACCAATAAACTAGTTATCAGTTGTTGTGCAAATCAATAATTCCATCATATAATGTTTCAATTAAGTTAATTAGGGTCTGCAATTATTGTCAAACTCTTAGCATTAATTCTATGTGTCTAGAGCAAGAATATAATTCTAGTCGTGAAATTTGAAATTCCTTTCTAATGCTTACCATGCCTTGGCCAAAGAACTTCTCAAATTATATCTTACTAGATCACATAAAACATTCTCTTTTTTTACTTAAAGGTGATAGATCTCTTATTGTATACTCACATACCTCCATATGAAACCTATTATACCCAATTACTACCCAATTACTACTGATTAATGATCCATGAATAGAACCATATTAGATAGCATCAAAATAAAATAAGTCGCATACAAAATAACCATGGTACCTCAAGTTTAAGGATCACATGTACAACCATAACATAAGAACTACCTATTAAATGACAAGTAAAACTCCATGTAGGTGTTTTTAAGTCAAATCATGTTCAGTGAACTCATTCTCCCATGAGCACTCACATACTTGTTTTAGTGTTTACTACACAAATAACATTGAGATCAATCACCCTCCCAATTGAACAAACATAGTATGTGCTAGTCTAACTGGATTACTAACGTCCAATTAGTATCCTGCGACTAGGAACATATCATAATAAAGCTTTTAAGAAAATTAGGTCTCATAGTTATAATCTCATCAGAATCCTATCTCTATTGCTCTTAGTCTATAGACTTAATCATAATAATGTATTTAAACAAATATTCAAGATAAATAAAACTTACCATTAAATACGATAACAATTTGAATAAGACTATTTTATAAATAATATGTCTAGACATCAAATGTCATTAGCTTGTAGGACATACTACTAACAATTTTTAACTTGCACTAAATCCAATCGTTCATGTATCTCATACCTATCTTCTCTAGATGATGATCAAACTGCTGCTATGTTAATGCCTTAATGGATTTGTTGATGCAACCTTTTGTATTTCCATGTCTCCTCTTTCAATGATTACACTAATTAAATGGGTGAGCTACTCATTGTGCTTGAATTTTTTATGAGACCATGGTTCCTTGGCTTGAGCTATCGCCCCATTGCTATCACAGTACAAGGTACTACATACTCAATGTTAGGAACAACACCAAGCTTGATGATGAACTTTTCATCTAAACCGTTTTATTTACAACCCTAGACACAATAATATATTCAACCTCAGTGGTAGAATCTGTAGTTTGTAACTTGTTTACAACTTTTCCAGTTCATTGTTCCACCATTTAAGGTGAAAACAAATTCAGAAGTGGACTTTCTATCTTCCACATAGACTATAAGTCTGAATCAGTATACCCTTCCAACTTCAAGTTATTTCCTCCATATGTGATGAACAAATCTTTAGTCCTTCTTAAGTACTTAAGAATGTTCGTCACATCAATCTAGTGTTCCAAATGTAGATTAGAATGATATCTGCTTTTAACACTTCTAGCATGACCGATATCAAGTTTAATACATAACATAGCATACATGAGACTTCCCATGGACGAAGCATAAGGTATGTGATTCATGTATTTCCCACCTTAGATGCTTTTGAGGACATCCTTTTTAGAGAGATGTACTCCCTATCATAAAGGTAATAACCATCTCTTGGAGATTTGCATGTTGAACATTTCAACATTTTGTTGCTTTTAAGGACAACCTTTTTAGAGAGATGTACTCCCTGTCATAAAGTTAACAACTATCTCTTGGAGATTTTCATATTGAACATTTTAAACATTTTGTCTATATATGTAGATTGGGACAAGCCTAACATCCTTATTAATCTATCTCTATAGATCTTTGTTCCCATAATATAAGATGTTTCTTCCAAATCTTTCATGAAGAAGTTCCTTGAAAGCCAGAGTTTGATTGATTGTAACATACTTACGTCATTCCCAATGATTAGGATGTCATCAATATACAATATCGAAAATATAATTGCTCTCCCACTAGTCTTCTTGTACACATACGGTTCATCCACATTTTTTTTATAAAACCAAACATTTTGATTGTCTCATCAAATCAGATGTTTCAGCTTCATAAAGCTTGTTTTAATCCATAATTTGACCTTTGTAGCTTGCACACTTTGTGGTCACTACCATAGGACAAAAAACCCCTCTGCTTGCTTCATATATATATATATATATATATATATATATATATATATATATATATATATATATATATATATATATATATATATCTTCCTCTATGTTTCTATTGAGGAAGGTGATTTTAACATCCATTTTTCATATCTTATAATCGTAGTGTGCAACTATTGCAAGCAAGATCCTAGTGGACTTAAGCATAGCTATAAAAGAAAAAGTTTCATCAAAGTCGACTCTTTGTCTCTGCTTGTAACCTTTTTCCACTAACCCTTGCCTTAAGGCCTCTACCTTTACATCAGCACCCATCTTTCTTTTATAGACTCTTTTGAAACCACTATGTACAATACCTTCAGGAGGATCAACCAAAGTCTATACTTTGTTAGAATACATGGATTCCATCAGATTTCATGGCTTCAAACCATCTTCCCGAATCGATGTCTGACATCTCTTACTTGTAATTCATAGGATCCTTATTCCCAAAAAGATGCACATTTACATCACCCTCGATGAGATACTCATATTTCTCTTGTGCTCTAGGTATTCTACCTAATCTCCGAGGAGTTTGTGTGATAGGAGACCCTATTATAATAATAGGCTCCTCAGGTTGATCATTATTGATTTGTGGTTCTTAAGACACTTTTTCAAGTTCTATTTTACTCCCACTACCCCTTTCTGGTACAACTTATTTCTCTCTTTTCCACCTTATCTCATCGTCAACCAACTTACTTCTCTCAAGCCATTAAGGAACCAAAGTGTAAATAAGCTATAGCTGATGAATTTAATTCATTGATTGGAAATAAAACTTGAAATCTTTTTTCCATATGATCTCTCCAAAAATTTGGTTGGTTATAAATGGATATATCAGGTAAAATATAAAGTTGACGAGCCTGTTGAACGATATAAAGCCAAATTAGTAGCCCGAGGGTTTCACTAACAGGCAAGGATTGATTACCATGAAACTTTCAATCGATTGTTATTCGGTTTGTTCTTTCTATTGTTATCTCTAAATTTTGGGCTATCCGCCAACTTGATGTCAAAAATGCATTCTTTGATGGATATCTTTCTAAGGAGGTGTATATGAAACAACCCCCAAGTTTTGTTGACCCTATGCATCTTACTTTTGTATGTCAATTGCAAAAAGTCATTTATGGTCTCAAACAAGTGCATCACGCTTTGTTTCATCGATTTAGTTCGTTTTTGCTCACTAAAGGTTTCATATGTAGCAAAGCTGACACATCAATGTTTGTTCATTGGTCTAGTCATGAGATCTTGATTCTTCTTTTGTATGTTGATGATATAATCTTAACAGGTAGTAACTCTACATCTCTGTTTAATTTCATTACCATTCTATCTTTTGTATTTGCAATGAAGGATCTTGGTGATCTCCACTATTTTCTTGGCATTAAGGCCTCACGTGCTCTTATTAGCCTTTTTCTTTCTCAATATAAATATGCCTAAGACCTTCTTGCTAAATCTCTAATGTCTTTTGCCAATCTAGTTAGGACCCTTATTCCTTCCAAGACACAACTATCATTGCATGATGGAGAATTACTTGATGATCCCACTGAATATCAGAGTTTCGTTGGAGGACTCCAATACTTAACTATAACTAGACTAGGTTTATCTTTTGTTGTTAGTCTTGTGAGTTAGTTTATGCATTGTCCCAAAAGATCTCATATGCATGCTATTAGATCGATCCTTCACTATCTTAAGGTTATTGTTGATCATGGTCTCTTTCTCAAATCTGCTTCAAATGTTTCTCTTTCAACCTTCATGAATGCAACTAGGCAGGGTATCCTAACACCCGTAGGTCACCATTGGTTATGCCATTTTCTTTGGTCCTAATCCTATTTCTTGGTGGGCCAAGAAACAACCTACTATGTCATAATCCAACATTGAATATGAGTAATTTGAGTACATATTTGTGGCATATTCAGTTGTAGAAACATATTGGATTTGTCACCTTCTTCGAGATCTTGGTGTCTTTCTGTGATATCCCATTACAGTCTTTTGTGACAATATCAGTGCTATATATCTTGCAATCGATCCAGTTTTCTATGCTCGTTCAAAACAAATTGAAATTGGTTTTCATTTTGTGCGTGAGAAAGTGGCTCAAGGTGATTTACAAGTTCGCTATGTACATACTTCTCACCAGCTTGTTGATATCTTTACCAAAAGTTTGGCATCCTCTCGTTTTCATGATCTTAAATCCAATCTTTCAGTAGTTTTTACACGTTCAGATTGAGGGAGCGTATCAGAGAATTATTTTTCATATGTATTAGTGAGGATATTATTGTGATTGTACTTAAACCCTTGTATTATAAATATATTTTCAACAACTTTCTTAGGGTATGCAATTCAATTGATACTAAGTTTTTTCACTTAATAATAGCACACAAAAATTCATCTTAATAGAAATATAAAATAAATAAAAACATAGTTTGTCTCTTTCAGATTTCATTTCATTCTTCTTACAATTGTATTTTTTCTAATTTTTAAATATATCAAAAAGTGAAGAAAAAAATGTTCTATTTGAGATTAGTGACAACAAGTGATATTAAGTTGTCAGAGGTAAAAAAGAAATGTCATATTTCGAAGTAGTGTCAATGACGACATAGGAAATACAAACATATAGTATGTTTTTTCTTTCCTTATCTCTTTGGATGTGTTCAAAATAGAATCGTCCGATCACAGTTGAAAGTAAAGTTAATTCTATGGTATACAACTATTATGGTCATTAATTTTAGGGTAAATTACATAGACCTCTTTGAGGTAATGTATAATTGTAAGCACCCCTTGTATTTTCTAAATTTTCATTTACACCCCCTAATAAGAAAGTTTAATCATATGAAGTCAAATTTAATCTTTCATACTAAGGAGTGTAAGCACTTACACCCCATAGTAGAAGATTTTGATCACATGGAATCACATGAAATCAAATTTAATCTTTTCTATCAAGGAATGTAAGTGAAGGTTTAGAAAATACAAAAGATGTGCTTATAATTATACGTTACCTCAAGGGATATCTGTGTAATTTACCTACAATTTTTCAATCACATATAAATAAAAAAATTCGTACAAAGCAGATCCATTAGATTTCATCGAAAATAAACTTTTTATGTATTTTCATTAATTATTATATTTATTATAGGTTGCGTTTTCAATAATGATATTGTGATTACATTATTTTGTTTTGTTAGATTTTTTAAATTTAATTTTATGTTAGTTTTATCTCGTGTATAACACAGGGTCTTTGCTAGTTAGGTCAATACCCAAACCATGTCTAGAGCATGGAGAATTGCTTGTTTAGTACTAGGGGCTCGAGTGAAAACCGACTCTCCCAAAAGCATTGCTGATCTACTGGGTAGATTTTCCAATTAATTAGTGCATTTTCCCCTCTCCAAATTAGAAAAATTAGTCATCTTATAGCACCTCATAATTTCCATTAGAGTTCCTTTTGCAAAATTAAGTAGTTTATTTTTTTAATTATCTAAGCTCATCAAGTCATCATGTATATTAAATTTAAGCAAATTGAACATATCTGACTATCTCATCAGTACATGAAATAAAAATTTAATTTGTGGAGTCAATTGATGAAATGTTTATAAATTTCTAATCAACTTAGAATTTAACATTCATTATGATCATGCTTTATTATGTTACAATACAAATTTTAGTTAAAAAGCTTCATTAATGACATAATATTTCTATAACATGGACATATCAATATATTTTTTATTTTATTTTATTTAAAACAAATTATTAATGCAAAAATCAAAATTCTGTATATTCATATGACTGATGTGAATGTGTTTTTTTTAGTGTGGTTTAAGTGAGCAACTTTTTTTATAAATAAAAAGTAATTTCTTGATATACAAAATAAAAAAAAATCTAATTGTTTTATTAAGAAAATCTGATTTTGTTTTTATTAAAGCGATCAACCCATATTGTAGCCGAAACTTATCTTACATGGGGAGAAGTACAACTCCTAAGCTAAATCCCTGGTGATTAAAAAAAACATGATTTTGTCACTTGTCAATTTTTTCAAAATGGTAGACAAACTAATTTATTCAATTTTATTTATTGAAATGTTCAAATAATAATAATAATAATAATAATTTGAATTTTGAAAATTTTAGTTAAATCACTAAAAACAAATTCCCATCCTTTACTAAAAAATTATTAAAGCAAGTTTTTTTCTATATTAGGTAGATGAATAAACACTTGGAATTTGAAAATTAGTACAAGATTGTAAAGGAGAGTAACACACCAACTCCTCACAAATATGGAAATAAATCAAATACTATAAATTCAAATTGCTGCCATTTAAATTTAAGCAAATCCCTAACCTTGCGACCACAGTTAGAACAACGACACGCACGTACGACTCATGCGGAATACGCATACTAGTCCTAGTGACAGCGTGTCCCAGCGCCAATTTATAAATCACTCACATAAAGCCCAATTAAGGAGTCCAAATTTTAGGCCCAAACCAAAAATTTTGAACATTCCTTTCGACAAATGAGATCCACGTGTCTCTACAGAATTGAATTCAAACGCACCACCAAATAACGTCACGATTCCGTAACCTAAGGTTCGGACCCGAACCTAAAACTGAAGCAAGAAGCACAGGGAATGTGTGCAAAACGAATTTGCAATATTATCAGGAACCAGTGGAGAAAAAAAAAACCATCACGCTTTCAGTGTCCTATTTCAACCGAAAGAATCCAAAATTAGGGTACATTTCTCTATCAACAACTTTGTCTCTCTCAAATTCTCTCTCTTCTTCTTTTTTGGTTTTTTTTAAGGAATTTTTTTTGTGTATTCACTCATTTGAAGAAAGATACCCATAAAGGCATCAGGGTATGTTCTTGAATCCTCTCTCTTTCACATATACATTTTGATATGTGGTTTGATATATGTTACGGTAATTGGGAGATGACTGTGTTTATGGGTTTTGTTGAAAGATGAAGAAGAGAGATATTTTTTTAGGTTTTCTGTTTGTTGGGTTTCTGTGATTTAAAATTTGATTTGATGTTTGGTAAGGAAGAAGAAGAGTGGGTTTTAATGGAGGATAGTTCAAGAACTGGGTTACATGGCTTCAAGAAAAGCTGAAGAAGCAGGTTGGCATTCCTTTCTTCCTCTGTTCTGTGTGTATTTATGCTCTTTGTTGCTACATTATTCTCTGTTTGGTTTTTGAGAAAATGAAGGAATTGGAAGGAGGACGTTGAACTTTATGTTCGTCTGTTTGTAAATCTTCCCCCCCCCCCCCCCCCCCCCACTTTGACTTAATATAAACGAAACTTTTCTTGTTTGGTTCCAGATAATCAGAAACAGGCGTCGGAAATTTCAGTTTCTATATTCTCCTGTATTTTGTTCAGCAACCAAATAGAGGGTAAGTATGTATTACTTAAAAAAAAATATATGTGAAATAATCCCTTTGGTGTGTTGTGTTAACTGGTTTTGCAGCTATGAGACGATTCCAAGCCGTAGCTTGGCTCAAAAGCATAGTGGGTCCCCTCGGCATAGAGTCAGCCATCAGAGAGAGAGTTCATTTCCTGCTTGAGTAATGGTCTGATCCTATGCAATGCCATTAATAAGATCCACCCAGGTGCAGTTCCCAAGGTACTGCTATTACATTACCACCTGCAATTCATGCATTCTTATAGTTTGTTTTTTTGTTTGGTTGATGAGAAAACCGAGGGAAATGGAAAACAAAGTAAAGAAATGAAAATCGAAGTCTGGAATTTTTTATATGTTCTGATGTTTACTCCCAGGCTTTTAATTAAGCTACAATGGGTCATTGGGGTCAGTGAAAATTATTTTGCTAATGTTCTGAGCAAACAGTCATTGGGGGTTAGCTTTTAGTATTCTAATTCCTTTGCTTTTCAAACTTATTTCAAGGTTGACGAGAATAATTCACATCTATAATCACTCACCCGAGAAATCCAGCCTCCTGCTGCTTATCAATACTTTGAGAATGTTCGGAACTTTCTTGTGGCTGTCGAAGAGTTGAAGCTACCTGCTTTTGAAGCTTCTGATCTTGAAAGGGTAAATTGATTGCACAATTGTGTATATATGTATGTATATGACCTTTATTTGCAGTATTCACTATGACTGAGTGAACCGTTGGTTTGTAATTATCTCAGGATACTTTGGAGTCAGGGCCAGTGAGCAAGGTTGTGGATTGCATATTAGGCCTTAATCGTTCCACAAGCGGAAGCAGATGAACGGTGGGAATGGATTTTACAAACATGCAAGGTCTCCTATGGTTCTGCATTCTGTCAGTAGGATCCATTCCAAAGGCTCTTCAGATTCCTGTAGGTGCTTGGACATGTCTGCTGTGTGATAAACAACCGCCTTTGGATGGTGGAACTCAGAAAATTGAAGGTTTTTATTGTTCTCTTTTGTGCATGTATTTGCCTCTATATTGGATTCATGCACGAGTTGTCGGACAGCATTGTAGACAGAATATTACTTATTTTGCTAATCAAAGAGAATGTTTGATATTCTGTTTTGTTAAATGAGAAGCAAAACTTAGTACTGTTTGATGGGATCACTATGATTCTTAACACCTAAACTAGAATGATTCTAGTTTCAGATAGCAATCATGGCTGTAATTTAAATGAATTCAAATATCACATTCTGATCTACACTCTAGCCTCTTATACTCACTTTTGGAAAGTGTTGTTTGACAGTTATTGTTATTTTTCCTGTTTGGTTTTGTCATTAGATATGCTTTGATACGATACAAAATTATTTAAAGAGCATGTTAGTTGAGTAAAGAACGAATCTTGATTAGAAGTATTTATTCATGTTTTTCCTCATTTCATTTTCTGCCAACAGTCTGTTTATATGTCAAGCAGCAATGGTGTTAATTGCTGACAGATTTGGAGAAATTATTAGTAATATCTGTCTATTCATGCTTGAGGAATGGAAAGATTTGACAAGGCAGCTGATCTGGAATACATGCTACCAATACTAAAGAGGTGTCTTGTATGACATGCATTTGCCTCCAAGGGAGAGACTTTTTATTTTTTTTGAATTTTTGGTTCATTGCAGTTCTATTCGGCCAATGGCTATGCAGAGTGAGGCTTAAAGGTCGTATTGGATTTGAGTGGGCAGAGTGCCTTTAGTTGTGAAAAAGTTTTTTATGTTGAGAATATGAATCCAAAGAAGTGTTTTTTTCATTCACTTTGATGGAACCAAATGAAAATAGAATTCATTTTATTTTCAAATGAATTGAAATGGAATGAATTCATTTAGAAATGAATTGAAATTAAATATTGTGTTTGGCTTTCTTATTAAATTGTAGAATTCAAATGAATTTTTATGTTTAGAATGTTTGAAATAAATGAAAAATTCAACATAAGATGGAGAGGGAGAGGAAGGGGGAGGAGAGATAAAAAGAGAGTATTTTGGTCAATATAAATTTTTACTCTTCATTTGTAAATTCTATTAATTATGATAACAAGCTAACTCAATTACAGTGAATTCATTTCAAAATGAGTTTCATGTTTTTTTTATTTTTTCAAATATAACAACTTATAAAATTATAAACGAATTTTATAAGATTTATATAATTCATTTGTTCCACACTCTTAAAATTATGTTAAGAAAGTGAAAATTATTGCTGAACATTTTAAGAGAAATAAAAAAAATTTCACAACTAACCGTACCCTTTTGGTGCATTTAGTATTGGAAAATATTTTTCATTTTTATCTTTATTTCTCTTAGCAATTTCTTTAACGATTTAAATATTCTTAACATTAGGAAAACAACACTTCTATTTTGAATGGTATATTAGAAAACTTAGAAAATAAAAAAAAATTGTTTTATAATTTTTTCGATATTATGTTAAAAAGAATATTGTTTTTCATTAAAAGTATCTAACTTGTTGAAAAAAGTAATAAAAAAATTATAGATTCCATTACTAATTGTACCATTAAGTTTTGCATCAATCTGTCATTCCCTTTTAGGGTAACACAATTTAGAAGGTTGCTGATAAATTTAAAGCTTTCAATTAAGCACTTCAGAACTTCAACTTTTTGTATTTTGATACAAAAAGTTGAATTCTCCCTCTTCTGACATGTATTAGCCAGAACTTGTTCATATGCCATTACAGCAACAACCAAGATTGGTGAGGTCCATAGTATAATCCTTTTATGGTAGACCGAATCAAGAGTAGGATAAGATTAAAAGTAAGATATAATAAAATAACTTTATAAATGAAACAAATAGAATCATTTTTATGTTATTTTTTATTCAAATATAAGATAGGGTGAAAATAATATATTTTGTCTTCTTTTTTTTCCTTGTCTTTCCTAATCAGGTGTACCAAAGATTCAGCATTATATGCTCAGTGGAAACACATGCATCCCATAAATTCAACAGTGGTTAAATCCAAGTCAATGTGATTAAAATTTTCATTAGAAAGAAAATAGAAACTCCACTTGCTGAAATTTAAGTAGGGCCAATAATCTATGTATGTTGTATGGTTTCAGGCCCAAATTTTCCCTGTAAAATGTGCCTTCAAAACAATTTTTGAATTATGCACAAATGAATAAAGCAATGAAACAATGAAACAAAAGCTACAAAATCAAAATAATTCTTAATGCTCCCTTTTTAGGCTTATAAGACATAGTTAGATCACTAGAATACCAGTAGCAACAAGAAAAAGAAAAATAGTCAGGAAAGACAGCCAAATTATCAGAACAATGTTAGTGAAAACTTCAACTCCTTGCTTTCATTGTGACTGAAAAATGGAGGAAGCAAAAACTAGAGAAAGCACATAGATGCATGAAAAAAATAAAAGAAAATTCGTAAATCATTGACCATATGGTCAATACATTCAGTACCAACAATTTACAAGATATAAAGGGACAGTTGCTTCGAATGTCATGCTATTTACCAAAACGAAAGTTTATTCTTCACTGCTTAATGTACAAAACAATACGTATATGATTAACTAATCTCTACAGACAATTCTTTTTGTTCTTCTTTTTGCAATTTTGTGCTCAGTAACATACAACATCAAACTAATCAGTGATAATGTTGAAAGAATTAATGTGTAAACCACAGATGCAGATAGATCTCACTACTGTGACTGGACACGAAAAGGCTTGTTGGTTTTTCTGATGGAATAGTTATAAGCACGAATCAACCTCTTCCTAAATCTCCTTTGGTCTAATCTCACATTTTGCCGCTCAAGATAGATCTTCTTCGTGTATTGCCATCCCTTTTCAGTCACACTCTTCGGATCTCTAAGAACAGGGTCATTTTTATCATATTCTCCATACAATGAGCTCTCTCTAAGAAGAATTTTATAGCCGATATATTTCAAGCCAAGCTTCTTTGCAGGTTCTCCATAATACGCCTCTGCTGCCCAATCTGTTCCTAAAGGAATAATCTGAATAAACACACAGCTAGGTTTCATAAAGAGGAAGTGTGTCATGGCAGCACCATGGACTCCAACCAGGACATCACTCGAATTGAGTGCCTTATAAATCTTTGCCAATTCAGTTGTTCTATCTGGCTTTACCACTTCAACTCGAAACCCAATTTTCTCTGCCATTTTCGCCAATGAATTCTCATTGGTTATTTCTCTAGACCCATTTCTTGATAAAATGACCAATTTTGGTTTCTTCAAGTCATCTTCTTGCACTTTTTTCTCAATTTCTAACGAGGCTTCAGATGATGGAGACAAAGAAAGTTTCTCTCTCAGTTTTTCTTGTGCTTCTCGTTCCTCATCTTGAATCAAGCTCCCGATGCGAGGCCAATATGCTTGGTCTAGAAGATTTCGGAAATCAATTATGCTCTTATTCCCCTGCATCAAAGAAGAATCCACGGTGAGCTCATCATGGATTCTCAGACCAACAATGGCTTCTGGGAAGCAATGTGTTCTCTTGTCTCCACTAAAATCTATAGCTGGATAATCCGAGAGTTGTGAAAGAATCTCTCCATACTTCATTATCCACCAATCATGATATTCAAGAATTACAAACACAACCTTCTTGTTCAGGTGCTGGGAGGTAATGTACAATGGCAAAATCCCATCATTGAATTCATGATAAAGATTGCCAGTATAGCCAGCAGTCGAGAAGAACACGGCTGGGACATCATGATGCACGTCACAATAATGGTAAATACACGAGTTTTCTTTCTTTCTAATAAGGTCTAATTCACCTACGGTGTCCATTGCAAGTTTTTCCCATTTTCGGGTATATGGCTTGATCTTTTCATGTTGGAATTCCTCATCATCCGTTTCTTTGCCTTCCTCAATAATGCTCGAAACATAGTTAATGAACCCGTTAGTGTTACTTGAGCTGTAGAGGAAGATTGAAGAGGAAGGAGAGTGTGTTCTCACATCTCCTCTCATTATACAAATATCTGAGCGATAACTGCTTCTATCACAACAAATACTTCCTGCATTTAATCCCAAAAAAAATCGCAAAATTTAGATATAAATTGACTACATCGGCAATTAAGTGGCAAATCATAAATTTGGATGAGGGGATTGAGCGTCAAAGAAAAGTAAGAAGGAGAGGAGAATGGTACCCCTCCAAAGTATCTCATTTTCTCTCCTTTAGTCTCCTTCCAAACTTTTAGACAACGAAGAATTAAAATGTTAGTTTTGAGGGAATTTAAAGGATAAAGGTAGCCTTTCAAATTTTCTCATTTTCATTAAAAAAATACTCTCCCAAACCCCGGCTTGATTAAGATTGAAAAGCAAGATCAACGCAAGATTGTTAATGACGCTTGATTAAAATATTGAACCTTTAAAGAAATAACCATTAGAAACAAAGAAAGAGTACTAACCATTAGAGATTAGAGAACATTGAGAAGCATTTGCATCAACATGAGCAATAACGCCCTCATCTTCTCTACCGAATGAATCTGCAAAACCCATAAAAGATACATAAAAAACCAGTGAAACAGAGGAAACCAAAACCACAGGAAAAAAAGCTTAAGAGAAATAACGAAAGCGAAGACCAAATAAAATAAATTACCTAAAAATAAAAATAAAAAAACAGAGGAAACAGGAGGGAAAAAGGAAAACAAAAGAAAAAGGGCAAAGCCCCATGAGAGAGGGAGACAGAAGCTTACATAGGAGAGACAGAGTAGAGGAAGAGCCAAAGAGATGAGGAGCCAATATAAAGCTGCAAGTGAGAAGAGAGAGGAAGAGGAGAGAAAGAAGCTCGGGCCTTGTTCTCTTGTAGTTACCAGGGTTTGCCCACACAAAATCTAAGGCCTGTGCCTCTTCATCTTCCCCAACTTGTTCTCCTTTTTTCAAATGATGGCAACGCTGATACCGCACCATTTCTTATGCAGTAAAGCTTTAATATTTTATCTTTTCCTTTTGCTCTGTATGATCAGCTTTTTGTGCTCTGCTTCTTTTAAAGTGATATCCAACAAGAGAAATGAGAGAGCTAAGCAGCTTTTATGTGCAACTCCTGTAATAGTTTTGGACTAAAACCCAGTTCAATAATCGCCCAAAAAACCCAGTTCAAGAAGAAATATTTGGAGAGAGAGAGAGAAAAACAAGTGATTAAGCTCTGAGTTATTCAAAGATAAGACATACACAAAGAAAGAGATATTTAGATGGATAGAGGGAGAGAAAGAGAGAGGAAATGAAGTACCTTTGTTCAAAGTTGAAGGCTGTTTCTGGGGCCGTTCTCTTTCTTAGATGAAATGAAAAATATTTTAGAGAGAGAAAAAGAGGCGGAGTCCAAGGAGGGCTAATTCAGCCTTTTGAAATGAATTGAATTGAAGAGAGAGAGAGAGAGATACAGTCAAGTACTTAGCGTGTATATATTAGATTGCTAAGCGTGTACAAATTAGATTGCCAAGTCCATACTTCGTATATTGTAAAGAGGAAGTGAAAAGGACCTGTTCCTGTTGGCTCCTCGTTTGCTGACTTTGATTATACTTTGCCTCTTCTATTGTATCCCACGCGCTTTTGAAAGGTTCCATGCAACTTCTCACAGTTTTTTATAAAAGATCATTATTAAGAAATCCAAGAATGTGATCAATGTAAGCAAGGTATGGATGATTTTTCAGAGTTTGAGCACGAGTCCATATCTAAGGTGCCTTATTTGCTGTTGCAAAAGGCAAAATTTGACATTTTGATTTCAACCATGTCATATAATGTATTTAATTACAAAGTATGTATAATACAATTCCTTAGTTTCCTCCCATCATTTTTCTCAATTTCTTTAACATGAAAAAAACGATAAACACAAAAATTTACAATTTTTTCTTAATTAGTTTTCAAACATACTTTTCTCAACACATTTCACATATCATAAAGCTAATAAAATATGATGAGTTTCCATCTCAACATTCTTTTATTTCCATAACAACATTCACGGGCTACTTATAGCACATGCCCCTCACCAGCCAATCACAATAAATGTCCACACGCCTCTTATGGACTAATTCCACCACCATAATCATCATCAATAAAGTAATATGCAATATAATGCAATGTAATGAATGTATGATTAATGTATTAGCTCATCATGTATCATTGCCCCTCATTGAGCTAATCTACTCGCAATTCCTCTGATAAGTGCTTAAATAGTCATATTTAAGCCCCTTAATTTACACTTGTTAGGCTATTTGTTTATCTATTTTAGTAGATTCTACTTCATTTTCGTGTTTTCTGTGTTTTTCATAGGTCTTTGAAGAAAAGAAGACATTTTGGAGCTCTAAGGAATAAAAAGTGAAGATCTGCAAACTAGCAAGGTGCGCTCGAGCACAACTCTCTTGTGATTGAGCGCACAGGCACTCGTGCGCACACTTAGAGTGATCGAGCGCACCCATGCGCTCGAGTGCAGAAGCTCGCGATCGAGCACACACGTACAGAGAGGCAGCAGAGCCAATTTTGGAAAGAAGTCTTCGATTCTCAAATTGGAAATTAGGGTTTCGGGGCTCCCTTGAACACTATATATAGACTTGTAAAACACAGAAAACATACTTTTTGATTGGCTTTTGGATTGACTTTTTGATTACCTTTTGATTTTGCTTGAAGTTGTAAGCTTGGAGAGGAATTGACGACTCGTCTCCACAGTATTCTTCGGGTTTTATCTTTCTCTTTAGTTTAGTTATGGTTATAATGTTCAGAATTCTTAGTATGTGTAACTAAACTCTAGTAAGGGCTTGACTGAAGCCCTAATTATGTTTAACCAATAATTTAGTATTGGTGCCTTTGCAATATTTATGATGTGATTCTTCACTTGATTAATGCCTGTGTTTATTTAAATTCTTCATATGTGTGTGTCTGATCAATGTATGCATGTGGTATAGATTAGTTAGTTGAATCAATTTGGATGACCGAGTCCTGGGTTCAACAATAGTAACAAAAGATATCCACACCGGATTCTTGGGTTAATCAATATGGGAAACCAAGAGTGGACCAAGCCCTAGGTCCCGTGTGGTTATCGATTTCCACAGATCCTATGCTCTTTTAAGGAACAACTCAGTATACACCATGCTGAATCTCTTAGAAGAGAAAAGAGTTAGAGTATACACCATGCCTAACTCGTTGCTTAGGGAATTCAATAGCCTAAGGAGTGGACCAAGTCCTTAGGTTGACAACCATTAGGTATTCATAGCATGAGTAGAGCATTGGCATATTGTTTTGTTGCGGGTAGCATGATTAGTGGTAGATATCAAGTCCCTATATCTTCATCATTATTATCTAAACCCAATATTTATTCCTATCTATTTTTACTTTGTGAAATTAATTCTAAATCGAAATTCACCAATCCTTATGGAAATGATCTCGCACTTGCACACTATGCTACTGTAGACCTTATGCACTTGCAAGTAAAACAAGTTCGATTATTTGCTTATTTATTTAGGTAGATAAACGGACAACAAGTTTTTGGTGCTGTTGCCGGGGATTGCACTAAATTTCTTTCTAGAATTATTTTCCTTTAGCTTAGTAATTTTTTATTTATTTATTCTGTTCAAAAACCTCTAATTTTAAGTTTATATTTTTACCTTTATTTTTGTTTCATCCAAAACCTAATCTATTTCCTTTTTGTTTTCTGTTTTAGGCACCCCAGCAGAACCCTCTGTACCATTTGCGATCGAGCGCACACCTTTATGCGATTGAGCGCACTTGAGGCAGAGAGTTACCCGGGCAGCAATGTTGAACTGCTACACTAAAACAATTGTCACCGATTCATGAACGGGCTTCAATCCAGACATCCAACGTTCTTTCCCCTCAATACCGAGCTTGAGTGAACTATCCGACAAAGGCTTAGAGACAACTTCGAAGAGGTAGAAGAAGAAATTGAGGAAGAAGCACCAATGGCGGAACAGATCGAAAATCAACAACCACCTGAGCGAAGACCGATGAAGCAATCCTTCATCCCACGGAACCTCAATCAGCCATCTTGCATTGCTTATCAACCTGAGGCGGAAGGCAACTACTACATATATCTGCAGATACTCAGTGCATTGACTCACTTTAGAGGTACACCTAATAAGGATCCACACCTACACCTTCGAGAGTTCTTCGATCTCTGCAAGTTCCAGCACATCCGAGGCTTAGATCAAGAAGGAATCATGTTAATTTTTTCCCTTTTTCCTTAAAAGATAATGCTAAATTGTGGTACAATTCATTGCATGCAGTTCTATCCACACTTGGGAGGAGTTGGATAGCAAATTCCTAAGGAAGGTTTTCCCAGCCCAAAAGAGGAGGCAAATGAGGAAAAAGATTCAATCTTTCCAACAAAAGGATGAAGACCTATTCTTTGAGGCATGGGGACATTCAACAAGCTGCTACTCAAATGCCCACATCACAATCTACCTCAGGATGAACTGGTACAAGCTTTCTATGAGGGTTTAAGTGATACTAATAAAAGTATTGTGGATTCAAGTTGTGGAGGAGTGCTGATGGAAAAAAGCAGCAAAGAAGCCATGGAGCTATTCGAAACCTTAAGTGAACACACCCAGCAGTTCTCCTTTCGAGGTAGACATGTAACCAAGAGCAAAGGTATGTATGAGGTGAACCTAAATGGAGGATCTTTTACCCAAATAGCTGCTATAGAGAGGAAATTAGATATGCTAGTTAAAGCCATGGCCGCTCAGAATGCATCACCTAATCCACCAGCTACACCACTCCAAGTATGTGCGATATGTTCCCAATTTGATCATAATACTGAGACATGTCCCTTATATTCATCTGCAGACCCTGAACAAGCAAACTTTGTAGGACCAAACAACTATCCGCCAAAGAACAATCCATATACAAACACATACAACCCTGGATGGTGGAATCACCCAAACTTTTCTTGGAGAAACAATCAGAACAGTCAAGGGCAGCAAAGAAACTCCCAACCAGTAGCCCACTCAGCTCCCGAAACAAAGAAAAATGACCTAGAGAGTCTTGTGAGGCAACTGGAAACTCAGCAACAGTAGTTGGTATCCCAACACCAATAGCTGATGAATTCGCAAGAACAGTTCATAGTAAAAACAAGATAATTTCAGACTAAAATGAGACAAACCACTGCAAAACATAAACAAGCCATTCAAGGACTAGAAGTACAAATGGGGAAGCTGGCCAAGGAACTGAATAGTAAAAAGCAAGGAGAGCTTTCAGCCCAACCAATACCTAATCCAAGAGGACATCAGCAACTGAATGCTGTGACAACCCTAAGAAATGGTAAGATTATAGGCATGGATAAGCCTGCACAAGTATCTCCAGACAAAGCATCCACATCTAAGGTAAGTGAGATGGAGAAGGTGAATGCACTACCATTCCCTCAAAGGTTAGTAAAGCCTAAGAAAGAGACTAAATTGATTGACATTTTCAAAACCTTGAGAAAAGTAGAAATCAACATCCCCTTATTAGATGCAATTAAACAAATTCCTGCATATGCTAAATTTTTGAAATATTGTTGCACTAATAAAAGGAAGTTTCAGGAGCATGAGATAGTAGCCTTGAAGAAAGAGGTAAATGTTGTGCTATTAAGAAAATTACCCCCAAAGCTGAAAGATTCGGGTAGTTTCCCTATTCCTTGTAGGATAGATGACCAGCTATTTGAGCATGCACTATTGGATCTAGAGGCGAGTGTCAATCTGTTGCCATACAGTGTATTTGAGACACTAGGTTTGGGGGAGCTTCAACCAACATCCATCACCTTGCAACTGGCTAACAGAAGCATCAAACGACCAAGAGGCATTCTTGAGGATGTTTTGGTGAAAGTAGGTAAATTTATTTTACCTGCTGATTTTTTGTATTGGATACAGAAAAATGTCCTATGTCGTTACCTTTACCCGTAATCTTAGGAAGACCCTTTATGATAATTGCTGATACAAATATTAGTGTGAAAAAGGGTATTGTCATTATGAAAGCAAATGGTGAGGAGATAGAATTTAAAATATTTGATACAATAAATTCCCCCGAAACTGATATGGAATGTTCTAATGTAAGCTTGATGCAAGGTGTTGTTGAGCAAGTTTTTTTAGGTCCATCACATTGATCCATTGGAGACCACCTTCAACCACAGTGTCACAAGATTAGAGATCAAGCCAGGATGTGACGATGTGATTAAGGACATCAATAATGTTGTGCACATCCTTAAGGACACATCAAAGCCTCTAAGTAAGTATATTCCTCTAGTTGAACCTCCTGAGCCTACTAATACTACTCTCTCTTCCATTGTCCAGGCACAAAAATTGAAGATAAAGCAGCTGTTAAGGGCACTTGAACCCCATGAGGAGGGCTCTAAGTGCCCCCTTCAAAGGGAGTAGCATGAAGCTACTAGAGAGCGCTTGAGCAGTTTCTACTTTCATACCAATATGGCTCAAGCGCCTCTATCGAGGTTTGTGGTACTGAGGCCACTAAAGTACGATATGGTTGTATTGTTCTAAACTCTTTATTTTTGGTAAGTTTTAATTTGTCTATACATGCTGCCTTGCGCTCGAGTGCACATTCACTGCGCTCTATAGCGCGCGAGCGCACCCCACCACACACTTGCACATAAGTGCGATCGAGCGCACTTCACCATTCGCTCGAGTGCACTCGAGGCAGAACTCACGTGCTCACTTTAAAAAGACAAATTGTCTCATTTTTTTATCCACTACGCTTAATCGCAACCTATATGTATTTTTCTTGCAGTCTCACCCTCTTCAACTCGTACATCAATCTCCAACTAGCCCACAACCCTCACCCTCACTCGAAATTCATTTACCATCACAACCAGCCCTCCCCCATCCCATTTACACACTCTCACTCTCACCTGCTCACCTTCACAAATCCACAAGGTCGGTCCATTACCGTTTTGTTTCTAAATTGTTGCACACCATCACACACGGTTCTTTGATGTATAATTTACTCATATTATGTATTTACCCTGTGTTTTGGCTGTTTTGTTTCATGTTTATAGGAGGTTGGGATCGAGTTCTTGTGATTTCTAAAGCTTCAAGTTTCTGTCGCATAGAAATTGTTCGACAAATTTCCTGAACGAGTGCGATCGAGTGCTAGATCTTTGTGATCAAGCGCACCTCAATCTGTGCGATCGAGCGCACCATTAACTGTGATCGAGCGCACTCACACCAGAAGCTGCACTTTTATACCTAAGCAAATGACATCCAATTCCTGAGCCTTCGTCAGCCGCTTGTATTCCACCCGGCCTAGTTTCGAGCAGCGCGAAATCCTGTTCAAGACTACATTTAACATCGATGAGGATTTCAAGAGCTTGGACGCCATGAGATGGGCGGACCAAGAGTTCAAGGCCTAGAGTCTCAAGCGACTGTTCAAGCTGGTCTGTTTGACGGCCTACACTAGATTCGTGGTCAGCTTCTACGAGAACCTGACCTATGACTGCACTCCCCCAGAGATCCTATCCTCTTCAGTCCAGGGCAGATTCATATAGCTGACCACTACTGATATCGCCACTGCCCTCCACTGCTATGATAAGTCCCCTCTGGAGGATAGCCATATGGAGGAGAATCTAGACTCGTTTCTTCTACCCCACATCACCGAGGATATGTGTGCGGGCCAATATGCGGACCAGCACAACAATGTAGGGAGCCGGTCGAAGTTGCCTCCCCGCCTGTGGCTCGTGGATTTCATCCTCCAGCGTAGCCCCTTGGGGCACAAGACTCAGAGGAGGGATCAGTTCATATAGGCCCTCTATGCCTTTCTTCAGGGTCATTGGTACTCCATACCAGCCATCATATGGAGTCAGATGCATAAGTTATGGGACCATGTGCATAGCCGTCAGACCACCACGGCTAATGTAGAGGGGCTCCTTTTCCCCTTCCTACTCAGCCACATCTTCAAGAAAAAGGGGATCAAGGGCTCATCTGTCAACGGACCAGTCAGCGACCATCCGTTATTCGGGAGGGCCTAGTGGAGCCTCAACCAGTCCCACATGCCCCGAGGACTTTGGGAGCATGTTCCTATTGATGAGCCTATGGCGGATGATCCGATGGACACCGAGCACCCGGTAGTGAGCCTTACAGAGAAGGAGGACCAGCTAGACATAGGGTCCACAAAGTACCAGCACCTTCTCGAGGAGCTGTCATTCTTCTGCTGCGAGCTCTCCGATATCCACTGAGAGGACAGAGAGGTGACCCGTCTGATCCATCAGGGGATAGATGGTTTGGAGACACAGTTTACACAACAGAAGGCGATGTTATAGGCCATCCTTGATCGCCTAGCTCCTGCACCCGGTACCTCTTCGACTGCACCACCCGATGACCAGCAGTGAGAGGATACCCCGTCTGGCTTAAGACGTAAAACTTAGCGCTCATGGGAGGCACCCCACAGCATATCCTTTTCATTATACTATTTTTCTTTTCTTGTTAGTATTTATGTTTATTTATCTATTTATTTTCCATATTTCTTGTTTTTCGGCACAATGTTTGTTTTTCCTTGTTAGGAACATAGTGCTTGCATCTAGTTCAAGTTTGGGGGCGTGCTACTAGCAATGCCAGCAGTTTAGTTCTCCATCTCACAGGTCAAATCTTTTCATGTCACTCACACATTGAGGACAATATGTATATTAAGTTTGGGGGTAGGGAGAAACACATGCACACACTATGTCCTAGTTTTTTTTTTTATTTTAAAAAAAGATAAATGTATGTTCATTTTTTTGTTGAAAATTTTGGTTGATTTAAAACAAATATGATAAAATTTCATTAGTAAGCTTAAAATCTATAACAGATAGCCTAGTAATAAAATTTTTAAAAGTTTAATTACCTACCTCAAGGCACCTAAGAATTCATGAGTTTGATCTAGATCTGACACGAGCACATTAGCACGCAATTGTGTGAGGTATGACATTTAATTTTTATGTATATGTTTCCATGACCTAACTGTAATCGGATAACTTGTTAGAAGAACACTTTGGCATAGAAAAATAAAGAAAAATGTCCATCGCGCAAAAAGAAAATAAAATGCTTCTCATGATCATTAAAAACTTTCCATTGAGAAACTGGACCTCTTACCTCATTAAGCAGTGAGTGTTCACATCAAAAGGTGGGAATTAAGCATTATAGAAATTTTCACTGAGTAACTGGACCTCTTGCCTCAATAAGCAATGAGTGTTCACGTCAAAAGGTGGGAATTTCACTTAGCAGCATTAAGACCTGTTAGTTCTGTAGCCTTTTTGACTTGAGTTAGTAAGTCCTTAGGGATGTCTTTACACCTAATGCCCTAAAACCATCTGGTTTGGGAGTCATTGGCTAAACACTCTCTACAAGGGTCAATTAGAAAGCTTAATGGAACTCAACATGGCAAAAATATCATGGTGAAAGAAAAAAAGAAAAGAAGTAAAAAACTATGCCATTTTTGTTCTGTTGAATAAGGAATTCGATGAAGGTTTGGACACCGAAACACTATACATTAAAATTATTTGGAAGCTCCATCTTCTGTGTGCTAATTCAACACACCAAATCAAACTTGCGATGCCTTAAACCAACCTTGGGTAAGTCACATGAACTTTTAAATTTCTTATTCACTACAAAAATGTATTTTTATTATAAGCTTACTCATGAACAATCATCATGGTTTTATGTGCAACCCAAAATTTTCAGATATCATGAAGAATGAATTTATCTTTGATTTTGTTTTCATATAGTCTTTCGTTTTGTATTGCTAAGGGACTAGCAATATGTAAGTTTGGGGGTGTGATAAGTGCTTAAATAGTCATATTTAAGCCCCTTAATTTACACTTGTTAGGCTCTTTGTTTATCTATTTTAGTAGATTCCACTTCATTTTCGTGTTTTCTGTGTTTTTCATAGGTCTTTGAAGAAAAGAAGACATTTTGGAGCTCTAAGGAATAAAAAGTGAAGATATGCAAACCAGTAAGGTGCGCTCGAGCGCACCTCTCTTGTGATCGAGCACACAGGCACTCGTGCGCACACTTAGAGTGATCGAGCGCATCCATGCGCTCGAGCACAGAAGCTCGCGATTGAGCGCACACGCACAGAGAGGTGGTAGAGCCAGTTTTGGAAAGAAGTCTTCGGTTCTCAAATTGGAAATTAAGGTTTCGAGGCTCCCTTGAACCCTATATATAGACTTGTAAAACACAGAAAACATACTTTTTGATTGAATTTTGGATTAACTTTTTGATTGCCTTTTGATTTTGCTTGAAGTTGTAAGCTTGGAGAGGAATTGACGACTCGTCTCCATAGCATTCTTCGGGTTTTATCTTTCTCTTTAGTTTAATTATGGTTATAATGTTCAGAATACTTAGTATGTGTAACTAAACTCTAGTAAGGGATTGATTGAAGCCCTAATTATGTTTAACCAATAATTCAGTATTGGTGCCTTTGCAATATTTATGTTATGATTCTTAACTTGATTAATGCCCGTGATTATTTAAATTCCTCATCTGTGTGTGTCTGATCAACGTAGGCATGTGGTATGGATTAGTTAGTTGAATCAATTTGGATGACCGAGTCCTGGGTTCAACAATAGTAACAAAAGATATCCACACCAGATACTTGGGTTAATCAACATGGGAAACTAGAAGTGGACCAAGCCCTAGGTCCCGTGTGGTTATCGATTTCCATAGATCTTATGCTCTCTTAAGGAACAACTCAGTATGCACCATGTTGAATCCCTTAAGAGAGAAAATAGTTAGAGTATACACCATGCCTAACTTTTTGCTTAGGGAAATCAATAGCCTAAGGAGTGGACCAAGCTCTTAGGTTGACAACCATTAGGTATTCATAGCATGAGTAGAGCATTGGCATATTGTTTTGTTGGGGTAGCATGATTAATCGTGGATATCAAGTCCCTACGTCTTCATCATTATTATCTAAACCCAATATTTATTCCTATCTATTTTTTCTTTGTGAAATTAATTCTAAATTGAAATTCACCAATCCCTGTGGAAATGATCTCGCATTTGCACACTATACTACTGTAAACCTTCTGCACTTGCAAGTAAAACAAGTTCGATTATTTGCTTATATATTTAGGTAGATAAACGCACAACAGCCTCTCACTGGGCTAATCATACAATAACGAGGATGTATTTCCACATATCGATACGTTACTCATCAAGTATAAATCAGATCCCCTTTCTACATCTTATCGGGCGGGATCCTATCAATTCAATACTTCCTCGGATCCCCTCAATACACCTTACTGGGTGGGGTCGTATTCTCACTTGTTTACTTCACTCGTTCCATTCTATCATAACATAAATGAGGATTATGTCATTTGCAATGCATTCACAACATGGTAATCTCTCCAACATGAGCTATATCAAGTCAATTATTGTATTATCACACCTTCATATATATATATATATATATCAATTTCAACACACTACTATTTAATATTTCATAATTTAATCGTGTTTCAACCATAATTATTCACTAACCTCATCACAACATCCCTTCACGTAGGATTTAATCAACATTTTTTTATAAACAATACACATAAGTATAATTTCATGCATACTACTTACCTTACTTTTTATAGTATAATCTTATTTGAGTAATCATTTTCTTCTTATAGGTATTTAACTTTTTATCCTCATTATTTAATTCAACATTTACTAGGAGTAAGGTGAAAACTCACCTCGCTAAGCGATCAAACTACTTCTTTTGTCTCCCAAATATTTTTCCACTGGTACCTTGAAATTTGCAAGATCTCCCATCTCTTTCCTTTTCTCCTTTCCTTCTTCATCTCTTCTTTTTCTCTCTTTTTCTCTTCTCTCTCTCGGTTCTTCCAGAGAGTTCTAACACTTGCTTGGCTCTCTCTCTCTCTCTCTCTCTCTCTCTCTCTCTCTCTCTCTCACACACACACACACACACACAATATATATAGACCCATTTCCCTTTAATTGCAAAACATCCCCACACTCAACACTTCTTTCACTAACTACCACTACACTTTAAATTTGTGAAAATTCCACCAAGACATGTTTTTAGTGATAAAATATTATTTCATTTATTTGATTCCTAGTTTAACAAACCCAAGTACGGATTAATTACGACCCAAATATGAACGATACATAATTTTACGTGTAAAAGTGTAAACCCTAAAATTAAAATATTCTAATTAAGGTATTGAGCTCCACAATTCTCCCCTAATAATAAGAATTTCGCCCTCAAAATTTCTTTGACCATGGTTCATAAATCATTGGAATTATCAACTTCCTTGTTCGTCTCATATTCTCAAGTACATTCCTTAAATTCTTCACTTCTTCAAAATTTGACACTACAAGGTTAAACTTTTATCGCATCATCAGCTTAAACTTTCTTTATCTCATTGTAACCCAAACTAATTAATCACTAGAGTGATCTAACATATTATTTAACTGAACTCCATTCAAACTTACTAGAAAATATTTTTAATCAATAAATGGTGCTCGCCTTTTACTAGCTACTCATCTTCATAATTTATCATTTCTCCACCATTCGATTTACCCAACTAATCCCTTAAACTCACATTCTTAAATAAAAGCATTGCTCAAAGTCATCATCTTTTTCCATCTTTCTTATGTTCTTGTGTTTCAAAAACTAAAATTTACCATCTCATACTCCTCTCTACATCTTTTTATTTCTATCTCAACTTTATACTTCAACGGCCTCAAATACTGTATAACTTAAACATACATCTCTCCTAAAATACCTCTCCACAAATTACTTACCAACTATTCACTTTTTCGTATTATTCAATAACTTCTTCTCTAATTAAATATTATATTTAGGGTTCGACAACACTGTTACCAAAATTTTCATACTCACTTTCGTTTAGTTCTTCCTCAACTTCTTAGTTCATTCACTTCACGATTCCAATTTCACCTATGGAAAAGAAAGTCAATAATCCCTTCACAATTCAACTTCCCATCCACTTACATTGCTTTCCAACATTTTTTTTTAGCAAAAAGCTTCAATTAGTAATTTATTCCCTTTACTCAACATAACTTTTAGTTCTAATCCAAATTCCTCTCTTATTAATTCCATCAAACTATAATTCCTCTATTTTCTTCACCAGGGTATATTAACCAATAAAATTCATATGTAACTCTCCAATAGTAACAATTAAGTACTTTACTCTTCACTACAACTCCAAATTGAGTAGTCTCTCTTTAACCACAATAGTACGTCGTAACCCAGTCTATAACATCGTTTGAACACTCGAAAAACCATTCATCTCTATTTACAGCTAACAAATTACTTTCTACAAGTCTCTTCTCCAACTTTGTCACTTAGTTGTCTTCAAATATAATTCTTTAAAATTCGTCTTTGATTTCTACTAGAACCTCCCGATGATCTTATCACATAATTCTTTCTTTTGGTATTGATCATACTCTAATTTATCATTCCTTCAGAATCTTTTTGTTCCTTCATATACTTTTATGTATCAAATCTTCTACTCATTCCCCATGTTATATACTCTACATCTCACATCCAATCATTATTTCTCTTGTTTAGAAACCCTCCACCTCAAGAATTCCTAATAATGTCTCTATCTCTTATCCTTATAACCATTAGTCATCGTATTAACAAGTTCTCACTTCTGTTTCTCAAATGAAAAATTTCCTAAATTTCTAATTTTTACTCGTTCATACACATAATATTTCAAATCGTACCTAGTCTCTTATCCTAAGCTTGGATTTTCATTTTTTCTTCAACTCATCCTTTTATATTTTATTCCTTTTTCCTTTTAACTATTCAATCTCCAGTATTAGGATTAGCTTCACCCCTTTCAAAGTTACACTTCACAGAAAGCTCCACTAATTCATCAGTCAAACACAAACCACTCGTTCTCACATCTAGTTTAACATACTCCTAAATTATTGTAATCCTTACTAAGTCACTCCATCTTCTTTTCATCCTAATTACAAAACCCAACACAAGTGTCACACAATTATCCTCACCTTTCACAATTTCAATTTATCTCCTTCTTTTTGCAACAAATGGGTGATAACATGGATTTCCTTACTTCTTGCTCAACTCTAATCGTTAGTTCACCTAACTATAATATCTCAATTTATTTATTTCACCTCTATCATTCTAACAAACCTTAAACATTAAAATTCTCTATTGAATTAACTACACCTTCACCTCTTTTCGTTTCTCGTTTCTCCTTTCAGTCTGTTTAAGGAATTGAATCTTTTAGGAAGCTATTCAACACCTCACTTCCACACTTTTCTTTGCTAAACCTCATGCTTAGTTACCCGATGTTCATCAAAATCCAACAATCTCCGTTAATTCTCTATAACTAATAGTCTTATATAATTCTTCAAAAGATACTTTTTCAATCCGATCATGATTGTTATTTTCCTCCATACACTCCATAAAATTCTATTCTCATCTCCTTACGGTTTCTCAATAACTCTTGATTAACTTAATATTTCCTTTCACTTGACCTTTAGCTTCCTCATAAATCACATCGTTTAGTAACCTCAAATCTCTTTAACTATATCCTCTATTAGACATTTCACTCAACACTATCCTTTGCTAAGATACTCCAAACTTCATTGATTCTTGAGTCTATAGTTTTCCTCTTACAATATCTTCCTTTTACCCTATTAATGATAGTCGTCAACTCCTTATCATGAACTATAGTTGAGGTTTATAACTAATTTCCTAAATCTCAATCTTTCCATTATCTACTCATACTACACTCATTTATTCCGTAATCCTTGGTCTTACATTCCATACCTATTTCTCTTTCACCAATAATTATTTTCATACTCATACTTCTCATTACACTCTTAATCTCCTATGCCATATCTCAAAGGTACGTCTAATTAGATAGTAATTTCTTTCACTAAGAATACATATCATGCTTTCACAAATCGTCATCCTTTCTAATATTCCAATCACATCTAAAATGAGTCATCCATCAACCTTTAAATTTTCAAGCACTTCAAATACCGTGGTTCATCGTCACACGTCTCTTACTAGATCCAATTTAGTATTTCTCAACTTCATATCTCCAAGTAAAACAAAACCTATAAGGTCATTCAAATGGAATCAACCATCTAATTATTTATTCTTCATTCTATAAACAAGATATACTATCTTCTTGTATCGAACGTCACTTAACATTTAAGATCAAATAAAAATTCACTACACATTTTTCCTTTACAATTCTCATATAAACAATTCTACTTTCCAAAATACTTCCTTTACTATCTTTCTTAAAATTCCAAACTACCACAAAACTTCACTTGTGATTTTTTTAACACTGTCATTCCTATACTTCATTTGTTCCTCTCATGTTTACCTCGCTCACTTACTACTATACCTTATTACTTACGCTAACCGCTTATCCAACAATTTCCTCTTACTCGTTTTTATACTCGTTAATCCATCTATATTATTACCTATACTTTAATCACCCTTCTCAAGTCTCACTTCCTAATAACATACTTACAATTTCTATGAATTGACACTATTCTTTAACTTTTCGAACCTCGCCACATTTCTAATATAATCACAACCCAACTTTTAAAATACTTAAGTTCAATACCTAATCAATTACCATTTTTTCCATACTCAACTTCTAAGTAGACACACTCAAACCTACTACTTAGGACTTCTTCTATTTCGAGTCTAAATTTTACAACCGCCATTTCTTAGACCAATACCACACAATGATTACACAACCATTAATCATCAATACTTTAACACAACAACATTAAGAATAATCATCAAAAGAGAAGCTCCTATGTAACTCAATTTAGGTCACTAGCTCAATACAATTAATTTAAATAATATCATTAAGGAAAATCGATCTTAATATTTCCATTTTTTTTAACTAATAGCTCATTAATAATTTGTCAACAGTTGCATAAATCATAGTAAAACTTTCAAGTAATTAAAACTCTTCAAAAGTCATTTTCTCATCCTTCGTTTTTCCACATCATTATCAAACCACCAACCACATATTAATTCTTTTAAACATATAACAATACATAAAACAAAATATTTCATCGTCTCAAGGCAATTATGCTCATAATTCTCATTAAAAACATCATGAATAAAAATGTCACAATTCATAGCAAGGTTATTTTAAGTAACATCCAATTCACACAACATCCACACATAAGTCGACTCAACCTTAGTCTCAAGACATCTTACCCCCACTTAAACTAATACTGGCTACAAATCTTATACGACATCTTGTCTAACTCTACACAACCGACTTTTTACAACCACTCCAAGTAATTAACGCCTACAGAATCTTAACCCCAAAGCTCTGATACCAAAAATATAACGACCCATCCCGAGTGGGCCCTACTCGGAGTGACTCCATTACCTTTCAGTATTGAGCACCTTGACTCAAAATGCAACCAAACAAACATATAAATCAACAATGTTTTTTTTTTTATCAATTCAAATTTATATGTACATATAACCTTAATACAAGGAATTTTTTTTTTAATGCAATACATCAAACTCTAAAGATCTTACAAAAGACACAAATTAAAAGGGGAAATTTTCTCGATATACTTATAAAGTACACTTTTAGAAAACTAGACTAAGACAAAAACTTAAACTTTCAAAGAGACCCAAGAGGTAAGGATGCTATGATAAGGACTTTACTAAGGTCTTCTTTCAACCTGGACCAAACTTTTTTCGGTAATTATCTTGAAAGGTTAGTAAAAGAAAAGGGTGAGCTAAAATTTTAGTGAACACATTACTAGAAGTAATCTTATTGGAGGAATTTATCATTTTGATTTTAACAATGTTGTATAATGTATTTAATTACTAAGTACGTATAATATAATTTTTGAGTTTTCTCCAATCATTTCTCTAAATTTCTTAACAAGAAGAAAACTATGAACATAAGAATATAAATTGTTTTCTTAATTAGTTTTCCAACATATTATTCTTAACACATTTCACATATCACAAAGCTAATAAAACATGAGGAGTTTCCATCTTAACATTCCCTTATTTCCATAACAACATTTATGCCCTTCACAGGGTCAAGCACATCACATATTCTTCATGGGCTACTTATATGACATGTTCTTCATGGGCCAATTACAACAAATGTCCACATGCCCTTCATGGGCTAATTGCACCAACATAATCATCATGAATGAAGTGATATGCAATGTAATGAATGTATGATTAATGTATTAGCTCATCATGTATCATTGCCCCTCACTATGCTAATCTCATCACAATGCCCCTCACTAAGCTAATTATATAATAACGAGGATATATCCCCATGTACCAGTATGTTACTCATCAAGTATAACTCGGATCCCCTCCCTTACCCTTACTGAGCAAGGTCCTATTAATTCGATACTTCCTCGGATCCCCTCCTTACCCTTCACTGAGTGGGGTCATATTTTCACTTGTTTACTTCACTCTTCCATGCTATCACAACATAAATGAGGATTATGTCATATGTAATGCATTCACAACATGGTAACCTCTCCAACATGTGAAGTATCAAGTCAATTCTTGTATTATCACACCTCTCTATATATATATATATTTCAATACAATAATATTTAATATTTCATAATTTAATCCTGTTTCAACCATAATTATTCACTAACCTCATCACAACATCCCTTCACGTAGGATTTAATCAACATTTTTTATAAACAATACACAAGTATAATTTCATGCCTACTATTCGCCTTTCTTACTTTTCATAGTATAATATTAGAGTAATCATTTTCTTCTTATAGATATTTAACCTTTTATCCTCATTATTTAATTCAACGTTTATAGAGAGTAAGGTGAAAACTTACCTCGCTAGGTGATCCAACTACTTCTTTCGTCTCTCAAATATTTTTCCACTAGTGCCTTGAAATTTGCAAGAATCTCCCATCTCTTTCCCTTTTCTCCTCTCATTCTTCATCTCTTTATTCTTCTCTTCTTTTTCTCTCTTTTTTCTCTTCCCTCTCTCGGCTCTTCTAGAAAGATCTAGCACTTGCTGGGCTCTCCCTCTCTCTCTCTCTCTCACCCACTATATATAGATCCACTTCCCTTTAATTGTAAAAACACTCCTCCACTCAGCACTTCTTTCACCAACTACCCACTACAATTTAAATTTTGGAAAATTCAACCAAGACATGTTTCTAGTGCTAAAATCTTATTTAATTTTTTTTTTTGCTTACAAGTTTCACAAATCCAAGTACGGATTAATTATGACCCAAATCTGAACGGTACATAATTTTACGTGTAAATGTACAAACTCTGAAATCAAAATATTCTAATTAAGGTACTGGACTCCACAATACTAAATATTTGAAAATAATAAAACAATATATAATTTAACAATATAATATTATTATTTATAATACAGTGTATACATATAATTTAACAATACATTAGGTTTTAGGTTTTATCTAGGGTTTAGGGTCAATTAAAATGTGTTATGTTGGCTTAAATTTAATTATTATTTTGTATAGGAAAATAATATAGTTAATTAGATTAACACTTGATTTTAATTTATTTGTTTAAATCTTAGAAGAATCTTAATATTTTAATTTTGATTTTTGTATATTAGTTTAAAGTTAAAAAATATTTTGTATAGAAAAATAATAATAATAATAATTACCTTAGCCCTATATTTTGCTGGGTTGGTTTAGGTTTAAGCATTATATTAGTTTAAATTAAAGAATTATTTTGTGTATAAAAATAATTAAAAAAATGAAGTTAGATAAAAAGGTGTTTATAGTGTCCCGCGATCTTACCCCTTTTGATTTCATTTTAATATATTTTAGGAAAAAAATTAAAAGAAAATTACAACTCTCGCCTCTCTCTCACTCTAAAAGACTATCAAACCCACTTTGTACCCATACCCATTTTTTGTCTTTAATCTATCACTGACTCTCGTCTCTCTCTTATTCTCACTCTCACTTTCACAGACTCTTAAACCATCTTAAACTTTCAAACCCACTGTATACTCATACCCATTTTCTGGCTTTAATCCCTCATTGAATCTCGTCTCTCACTTAGTCTCACTCTCGCTCCCACTCTCACTCTTACAGACTCTCAAACCTACTTAGTATCTATAGCCATTTTCTCTTTAATTCTCCTATCACTAATTCTCTTCTCTCTCACATTCTCACTCTCATAGACTCTTAAACCCATTATATACCCATAACCATTTTCTGCCTTTAATGCATCATTGACTCTCGTCTCTCTCTGTAATAACCCATCCTGAGTGGGTCCTACTCGAAACGGATCCATTACCTTTCAGCACTGAGCACCTTGACTCAAGAGGAACAAAACAAGGCATGCAATTTACATAATATTCTTTTTCAATCAATTCTAATTTATACAAACATACATCTTTACACATATGAAACTTTACAACAAACCAATTATTAAAATTTTACAAAAAAAGAAACAATTTCAATTTCTCCTAACTTCTACACTTTTACAATTTACAAAACTAAAATGAAAATTTTAAACTCCCAAAGAGCCCCAAGAGGTGAGGATGTCGTGGACAAGGACCTTACTAAGATCTCCTTTCGACTTTGACCACATGCCTTCTGATGACTTTCCTGAAAGGTTAGTAAAAAAAAAGGTGAGCTAAAAGGCTTAGTGAGTAAGCATCTTACTAATAGTAATAGCTTTAGAAACATTTATTCTTGAATTATAAATCCTTATCAAACAATTTACCTTTTCTAAGAAAAGTATAATACTACTTACACACACACACAATTAAATACTTTTAATTACTTTTCTTAATTCTTATTACAACAGAAATAATCACTAAAGCAACACTAATATTAGTTTTATATATATAGACACACACACACACACACACACACACACACACACACACATACAATTAAATACTTTCAATTACTTTTCTTAATTCTTATTACAACAGAAATAATCACTAGAGCAACACTGATATTCTTAACTAATCGTAACTCCCATAGTCCATAATACGTCCACATGCACATAAGCTCAACCATTTACTAGCATCATTATTCTCAATATCTTTCAGTTCACAACACTTTACAATTCACGCCCTTTACCGAGCCAATCACATTGCGTGCCTCACAATCGCAAATCACAATGAATACCCCTCATGGGTTAATTCCATCAATATATCCATCATTTTTGAGATGCAATGCAAATGCATATGTAATGAAATGCATAATCATATATTAGCTCATACTAATCATATAATGATGAAGACGTCTCCCCATGTACAAGTACGTCAAATTATCATATTATTTCTCAATGAAACATCCTCGGATCCCCTACATCCTTTTCCAGGTAGGTTGCTACACGTCTAACAACATTCAGTACCCTTACACCCCTTGTTCGAAAGGACCTATCGCAATCTCACCACTCCCCTTCTTATAATACGCTAACTAACTAACTCTCTCTCTCTCTCTCTCTCTCTCTATATATATATATATATATAAAGTTATTGACTATAAAAGTATAAATAATTGAGTTATGAGAATGATGTATATTTATGATGAAATTGATTGTACAAGAGGTGAATATAGAAATGGCTTTATCTAGTTATGTTTGATAAAATATGGTACCTTTGTTATGATAAAGATGATTGATGGGTGTTATGAATTGAATGGTGTGATTGATTTCAGAAAATAATTACATTATGAATAACTCTATATATATATATATATATATATATATATATATATATATATATATATATATATTCACAACTAGATAAAGCCATTTCTAGATTCACCTCTTGTACAATCAATTTCATCATAAATATACATCATTCTCATAACTCAATTATTTATACTTTTATAGTCAATCATATTTTTATACCTTTATTTATATTATACAAGTGTTTACGTTTACTAAAAGTAAGGTGAAACTCACCTTTACCGTATTAGGTTCCAACCTTCGGTTACTTCCAAGCCTTTGGTGTTTTCCTCCTATCACACCTAACGTATATAATTACTAAGTACACTCACTCAAGAAACATATAATTAAATACACCCAACATACCATAGAATTTATACAAGCATTCAAATCTAGGGGTTAAATAACAAGCTCTTTTTTCATTTCATTTAAAACTTTTATAAAATTTGTTCTAACATGGTTTAAAACAAAAGAGACTTTTTCAAGATTTTAACTTTCAAAACTTTATCATGAAATCAAGTTCATAATACTTTGGAAGAGGCTAGGGTTGATATAATTTATCAAAAATAAGTTATTTTAAAAAAAAAACAGGGCTGAAAAATAGTTTCATGGGCTTGGACAATTGACTATCTATTTGGGTCCTCTAGCCAGAATGGTTGCACGGTCGACTGTGCACTCGGGACAGTCAACTATTTGGTCTGAAAATCAAAATTTTTTTTTTTTTGATAAAAACACCATTTTTCTTCAAAATAAATCCCTAGTCTTTCAAGAGACTTCCAATCCAAACAAAATAAAAGTTTCTAAGAGTTTAAAATCAAAGAACAAGCACTACCCATAAGAGAAAATGAACTCAAATTAAGACATTTAACACCAAAAACCTAACTTTCTTGAAACAAACATTTTCCTTAAATTTTCTCCAAGCAAAACTTCAAATTTAAACTTTGAAAACACAAATCTTTAGTCTAACAAACATGTTTGATAATCAAGAAAAAGATAATGGTAAGCCTTTACCTTGAGTTTATTGCCAAAAATCCCATTTTCTTTCCTTTCTCTTCCTCTTCTTCTTCTTTCATTCTCTCTTCTTTCTCTTCTTTTCTCTCATCTCTCTCAGTAGTTCTAGAGCAATCTAGCACATGCTAGGCTTCTCTCCCTCTCTCCTCCTATTTATAATACAAGCTCTTCCCTAATTGCAAATCACCCTTCAAATTTAAATGTTTTCTATAATTTACCCCAAAACTCATTAAAACTCCAAAGATTTCTCTCATACATCTTTTTTTTTTCTTCTCAAATCTTAATTTACGTATTTGTTTTCAAATTCTAGTACAATTTAGCTATAAGTCAAACTGAAACAAACACGCAAAAAATGCGTCAAGGTGTAACCTTGTGATTTAAATTATTCTAATTAAAGTACCAGGATCTACAATTCTCCTATACTAATAAAAATTGTCCTCAAAATTTCCTTGACCATGTCTATGAAACAATAAGATTATCACTTTCCTAAGCCTGTATCACATTCTTAAACACATTCTTTAAATTCTTCACCTTCATCATAAATCGTCAATACAGAGTTAAACTCCCTATTCGACATCATCTTGAACTTTCTATCTATTGCTGTGTAATACCCATTTTTGTAAAGTAAGGGTAAATAAATACTTTAATAAATATTACATAGAGTTAAATTAATTTATATATTTAAGTGCGAAAGATTTAATTTTTATAAAACAATTCTAAAAAAGAAATCTAGTGTCCAGAAGAAGGAAAGAAGGAAAAAAAAAAGAAGAAGAATGTGGCAACATGTGTTGCCACCTGTTGCCAAAAGGAAAATGTAATGCTGCATATAAGGTAGCATTACAAAAACATGGTAGCATTTGAGATGGGTGAGTTGCTGAGTGTTGAATTTTTTTTTGCATATAAATAGTTTTAGTTTTAGTTTTTTTATTTTATTTTATTTTATTTCTTATCAAATCCTGTTTGGTTTTCTTTCAACTACAATTCAAATTACTCTCTTTCTTTAAACACTTGGGGACCAAAAGAAAGAGCAAAATTTTGAAGGGGTTTATGGGAGAATTTGATATAGAGTCATGGGAAGCTCTAAGAAAAACAAAAGGTAATAACGTGAAGTTTATTTTTGAAATTTAGCTTACATGAAATTTCCCGGAATTCAAAGTGGAAATTTTCAAAGAGTATGAATTATGAAAGAATTGAAGAATGAATTAGAAATTTAATATAAATATTATGTCAGGTGTTGACGATTAACAACCAGGGGAAATTACTGAGTGGAGCAGGAAAGGCAAGGAGGTGATCCACGGGTAGCTATAAGTGCTACGTGGTGAGTTAGATTTACTTTAAGTAATCAAGATAAATATGAAATATATAGTGATAATATTAGAATAAATTATTAACTTATGCTTTGGTGGTCGATGAAAGTTGTATGATGGGTATGATAGGTATAACTGATATGTGGAAGTTATTATATGAGAAGTAATATTGTAGGAATAATAAGTCGATTTAATAATGAAGGTGATAAATGAAATTCTTGACGAGTTATGGTTGATAATTTATGTGATATATGAGGAGAAGAAATTAGTGAAATTGATCAAATAGTAATTTGAGAAAAGGTAGGATAGCTAAATTAAATATCTGAATACATGCTTGTTTTTATATTATTGTTCATATACATATTTCATATCATTGTTCATATATATATGCATGAAAAAAAAAGAATCAGGAGGGGGCCAGTCTAAATGAAAAACTGTGACAGCCGGTATATGCTGGAAATAAATGAAAATTGTGACAGCCAGTATATGCCGAAAATAAAAGAATCGGGAAGGGACAGGTCTAAATGAAATAAAAGAATCGGGAAGACAACCGATCTAAGATAAAAACAAGTCGACATGTGGGAAGACGTTCCCTAATAATAATTCATGTATTGCATCTGTTTTAAATATTGATTGTATTACTAAAATACTGAAGTGTTGTTTGTTATTGTAAATTTATTTATAGATGAATGAGTCTCACAGAGAGACAGTTATGGTGAGAAAGAAACATAGAAGTATGATATGATAAGAACTATCTAAATGGTAGACTATATGCTGTGAACGTCATAACAAGGTAATTATGAGATAATTGATGGTCTTAAGGTGAACAAATATAAGAAGAATAGATTGATAGAGAATGGGACTTATGATATGTGTAGTGATAGTAGAATGAGACTTATGATATGTGTAGTGATAGTAGAATGCTATTATCAAGTTATATGAGATATAAATGATTAAATATTAAAAGACTATTTTTACAAATTGAATACTTCGAGTAAATTTAATTCACTGAGCTTGTGAAGCTCATCCCTCATTGTACAATGATTTCAGGTAGCAGGTAGGACCCCCAATATTTAAAAGAACTGAAGCAGATAAGGAAGTTGAGTTTGTGGTTCCTGTGACGGAATAGATTGATAGTGCAGCATGTACTAGTAGAGCTGGGAGAGAATCTGAGGTTAGAAAGGATGAATTGAGAGAAGCTCTAAATTGTACTATAGAGAAGATGGATGGAGCTGAAGAAAGGGCTAATAATCTGTAAAGAAGATTAAAAGAAAAAGGGTAGAAGAGAACCTGATGTGGTGAGACAAGAGGTTCATGAGGAAAAATGTGTGTTTGCACATGAGATGAAAGGTGATTGTTTTGTGAGATTTCTTAAGTTTAAACCCCAGTATTTTAGAGGATTTGTAAATCTTGTAGAAGCTGAGCAATAGATTAGACATGTCGAGAAAATTTTGAGGTCTTACTAGTGACAGATAGACAGAAGGTTGCTTTTGCTTCATTTATGTTGGAGGGTGAGGCTTCTCAATAGTGGGAGGATATTTTGCCCAGGATAAGCACACAAGTAGAACAACCTTTAACTTGGAGTGAGTTTAAGGATGAGTTCTTTGAGAAGTATTTTCCAGATACCTTTCGGGTACAACAAGAGAGAGATTTTATTCATCTAAGGCAAGGTAATTTATCGATGGCTGAATATGATAGTAGATTCATAGCCCTGTCAAGGTTTTTACCTAAATTAGTGAATACGGAGGAGAGGAAATGTAAGAGATTTTTTAACGGATTACACTATGACATTCAGCCTAAACTCTGTTATATGGGCATTGGAAATTATGCTGTACTTGTGGATAAAACATTACATATTGAGAAGGATTTGATAGAGTTTAGAGGTAGGAGAGATTGGCTAAAGAGGTCTAGATTTGAAGGACCTAGAGGTGGTAGCAGTATGGGTATATAGGGCGGGAGACCACCTCAGAGGGGGCATTCCTTGTCACAATGAACTGTAGTGTAGAGTCAGAGACAAGCAGGGTATGTTGCTTCTGTAGCTCAGAGTAATACCAATGGGACCTGATTACGCCCAAAACATAATGCGGTTATTGTAGTACAGTTTTGGGGTGTCAATTCCGCAGGGAAACAAGTTAATTAAAAAAGAAGGTGTTAACCTTAACACAAATGATAAAAGATTAAATGAATATGAGTTTTTGATTGTGCAAAAGAGTAATTGTGTAAATAGGTTTGAAATATAATTAAGAATGACAAGGTTCCAGGAATCCTCCCTAGGCTTGTTGCTCTAATCCTAACTTGATTCAGTTTTTTTGTCTCGATTGCAAGTTTCACATCCCAAATAGGCAATCAAAAAATATTTAATTAAAGTGCAACTATAAATCCTAATGTAATTGTTATGAATTATTCTCTACTTTCATGCACACATGACCCAACTTATAAATTATCAAAAGACGACGATATATCTAACGACAATACCGCAGCAATGGACAAATCTATAAAAGAGATCTACCAGACTCAATCACACCCAAACAGATACACATAAGAAAAGCATGACTGAACTTATATGGAAAAGAAGCATGCAATCACCGGACTAATAAAAATCTACTTAATTAAATTAAAGAATAAAACATAACAATATTTAATGAAAATAATACCAAACTATAACTGAATCAAATAAAGGAAATAAGAACAACTACACCTAGGGATTCATCCCTTCGCCTTACTTGAAGACTAGCTGCTCATGGAGCTCATGCTTCCTTGAGTTGCCTCCGGCCTCTCAACAATCATCTCCTCCTCAGTAGCGAAAGCTTCGGCGATTCCTCAGCTTGCCTTCAAAATTATACTTTCAGATTCGTCCTAAAGGCCCTTTGGATTACTCCTAAAGGCCCTCTGGATTCACTCTCTGATGTATTCAGATGAGCTCCGATTGAATGATGATTTCAGCTGAGCAGAGTGGGTCTTTGTATAGGCAAACTCCCGGAATGCTATGTGTTATCTAGCCAATGTGGGATACTGTCTGGGTGCGCTCGATCGCAGCCCGAGTGCGATCGATCGCACATGCGCTCGATTGCAGCTTGTGCGTTTGATCGCATATGCGCTGCAGAGTACCTTGCTCGATGTGGGATGTGCGCTCGATCGCATTGCTTGTGCGCTCGATCGTAATTCAGGCAGCAGTCCATCTTGTCCTTTCAGAAGCATAAGATCTTGGTCTTTTAAGCAACGATCGCTTCTTTTTCTCTTTTAAACTTAAAGTACCTGTAAATTACACTGAAATAAGTCAGTGGTCCAATAATATTACTTTAGAGTTATTAACATATAAAAGCACAATAAAGACCGAGATCAATCCTAAAATGCTAACAATTAACCACTGCTGAGAGGCATTTTATGACTCTCATCAGGACCCCTAGATTTAGGAGACAAGCTGTGGGAATTGGGAGTTATGGTAGAGGAGTAAGTATGCAACCAGGGGGAGGTGGTAATCTGATGTATGATCGAGAGGCACGGGTTTGCTTTAGATGTAATTAGACGAGGCATCTGTCTCAGAATTGCCCTATGCATATATGATTTGTATGTGGTGAGGGAGGATATGTTGCTATAGATTGTCTAGTGGGGAAATCTATTGAAGTAGGCGTTGGGAGTGTTGGGAGAAGACCGGTGGAGAAAGGTGATGAATCAGGGAGTGTGCAGGGTAGAGGTCGAGGATCAGTAGCTGAGAGAGGACGTGGCAGCCAGTTTCATTCCAGAGATAGCAGAGTCTATCTATTGACCCAACAGGATGCACAAGTCACTCCTGATGTTGTTATGGGTATGATATTTATCCTTGGTAGGCCTGCTAGATTATTGATTGATCCTGGTGCAACCCATTCTTTTGCATCTAGTATTTATATGAAATCTATTGATGCTAGTGCTAGTCCTTTGATGCATGCGATTATTGTTGAGGTTCCTACTGGAGATAGGGTTATTATCAGGAAAATTTATCGAGGTTGTGTGATTAATATTGCTGATATGCATGTGATTAATATTTCCTTTAGATATGATAGATTTTGATTTAATTCTGGGGATGAATTGGTTATCTGCATATCATGCTTGGGTAGATTGTTTTAAGAAAAATGTGGTGTTCAAGATACTCGGACAGAAGGAGTTTAATTTTTAGGGAGAACGTAAGATACTTGCTAACTGTCTTATTTCTGCCTTAACTACTAGTAAATGGTTGAAGAAGGGTTGTGAGGGGTATTTGGCATATTGATGTGCAAATTTTAAATGCTCACAAGTGCACGAATCATAAATAGTATTGCGATGAGTTTACTATCGAGGTTGATCTCTCAAGGAATTGCAATGGTTTAAATCCTAAATTACTTTCTTAAAATTACTAAAACAAACTCTAAATAAATCCTAAACACTCTAATTAAAAGATTGGTGAAGAGAAAATCGAAATAAAAAAATTAAGTAAATTAAACGAAACGAATTATTAAGAGATGAGTATAATCAATGAGAACAATTGGGAGTTTAGCTTGCTATCTAATCAGGAATTGGAACATTTAGTGAATATAAAGAATTAATCAACATCCAAGATTATTGGTATTTCCACTAAGACTAGAGAATGCCATTGATCGTGTTTATCCTCAATTTATAACTAATTAATTAAATCCCATGGATTGTGTTCATCAATTAATTAGTTAAATTAAGTATGAGGAAAACAGAACCACCTAAATCACAATTTGATTTGAATCCTGATTTAAATTCCTATTCAAGAAAGCTTAATTACGTCTAGACGATTTGTTCTCAACCTAATCTCAAATATTAACCTTGACTATCAATAATAGATGGCAATCCACAAGCAATAATCAAAGGTACGAAGAATATTGAATAAGAAATAATATGGAAAATTTCATAAAACTAAATCCACCAAAATATCCAAAACAATCAAGGCAGTTAAGCCAAACGCTCAACAATACGTTCAACCGCTCATGTTTAAATTCCAATCACAGAATTCAAATACTAGGGTTACAAGCATATTGAAGGAAAAAAGGAGCAAAGATAGAATTTCTTCTCGAATTACAAGATGAATCCTCAAAGTCTTGAAGCAATTGATCGTCATCTTCTATCTCTTGATAAGCCATCTTGATGAAAGAAACCGTCTCCTCCTTCAATCTCCCAAAACTCCTCTTGATAATATCTCTCCAAGAACTGCCATCGTCTCCCCCTTCTCTGAGTCTAAAATTCTTATATATAGTTGTTTGTAGACAGAAAAGTCGCCTTAGGGTTTTTGTTTAAGCTATATGCTTCTACTGCTATCCAGGCCCAGTTCTGCTATTGTCCAGGCTGTGTGTTTGCTACTATCCAGGCCAAGTTTTTGCTGTCTAGAATTGGTCCAGTTGTGCTGCTGTCCAGCCCATGTAAATCCCAAAAAATCAAAATTTAATAGCTCCTTCACTTCTTCCACGCTGAAATCACGAATAGCCTAACATTTGTCTACTAAAACTGCCATAACTTTCTCTACAAAAATCATATTTACAAGCCATAAAATTCTCAAAAAAATAGACATCCAGATCTTTCCAAGAATATATGGCTCATCTCTTGGTTCTTCCTGAATCAATACAGTTTAATCCACAAAACTGATTGATCTGTTTAGACAATTCTGGCAATTTAGTGAAACTCCTTTCTTAAGTGCTTGTGAACCTGTGAAACAATGAAAAACAACTCAAAGTAACAAATTACTAAGCTAAACATATAAATAAATACTTGAAAAACATACAAAATACTAGGAAAAATATTCGTTCATCACATATGTGGTGGATTCTAGTAAGGAAAGTAGGAAGTTAGAAGAAATCTTGGTAGCGAAAGATTTTTCTGGCGTATTCCCTTAGGAGTTGTCTAGTTTGCCTCCCAATAGGGAGATTGAGTTTTCTATTGAAGTGATCCCAGGATTAGCACCCATATCTATAGCACCTTATAGAATGGCATCGGTTGAATTGAGAGAGCTGAAAGTTCAGCTTCAAGAGCTGCTAGATAAACAGTTTATTCGACCTAGTATGTCACCTTAGGGAGCCTCTGTATTGTTTGTCAAGAAGAAAGATGGGACAATGAGATTATGTATTGATTAGAGACATTTGAATAAGATCACCATCAAGAATAAATATCCTTTGCCTAGGATAGATGATTTATTCGAGCAGTTACAAGGAGCTAGGGTGTTTCCTAAGATAGACCTGAGATAAAGTTATCATCAATTGAGGATAAAGAAGGGGGACATACCTAAGACTGCTTTTAGGACATGTTATGGCCATCATGAGTTTCTGGTCATGCCATTTGGGATGATTAATGCTCCTGCAGCATTTATAGATCTAATGAATCGAGTGTTTGAACCATTCTTGGATAGATTTGTGATTGTGTTTATTGATTATATTCTGGTATATTCCAAGAATGAAGAGGAGCATATGCAGTATTTAGAGATAATATTTGAAATTCTAAGGAGAAAGAAATTATATGCAAAGTTCTCTAAATGTGAGATTTGGTTGAGTGAAATATCTTTCTTGGGGCATGTTGTATCGGGAGAGGGAATAACAGTTGACCCATAGAAAGTAGATGTAGTGTTGAATTGGGAAAGACCCACTAGTGTAATGATAAGTGCTTAAATATTCATATTTAAGCCTCATAATTTACATTTGTTAAGTTCTTCGTTTACGTGTTTTATTCTATTTTACTTCATTTTTTTGTTTTCTATGTTTTTATAGATTCTTGGAGAAAATGTAGCATTTTGGAACTCAAAAGAATAAATCTAGAAGACTGGAAGTAGCCTAGTGCAATCGAGCATAGAAGAGTGTGATCGAGCGCATAAGCACTCGTGCACACACATAGAAGGCTCGAGTGCAACCTTGCGCTTGAGTGCATAAGCATGATATCGAGCACACATGTGCAGTAAAACAGCAGAACCTATTTTGGAAAGGATGGTTTGGGTCTTGTTTTGGAAATTAGGGTTTTGAGGTGTCCTTAGAACCTTATAAGTAAGCCTGTAAAACACAGAAACTTTGTTTTTATTCTTACTTTTAGTTTTTGAAGGAGACTGTGGAGACAAATTGAAGACTCTTCTCTGTAGTACTTTCGGGTTTATTCTTTTCTCTTTATTTTATTTATGAAGATGTTTAGCATCACAATCATGTGTAACTAACTTCTTAGTAAGGGCTTGATTGAAGCCCTAATTATGTTTACTCAATAATTCAGTATTGGCGCCTTTACAATATTCATGCTGTGATTCTTAACTTGATTAATGCCTGTTTTTATTTAAATTCCTCATATGTGTTTGCCTGATCGACATATGCATGTGGTATGGATTAGTTAGTTGAATCAATTTGGATGATCAAGTCCTGGATTTAACATTAGTAACAAAAAAAATCCACACTGGGTTCTTGAGTTAATCAATATGGGAAACCGGGTGTATACACCATGCCTTAGGTCTCATGTGGTTGTCAATTTTCATAGATCTTATGCTCTCTTAAGGAACAACTCAGTATACACCATGCTGAATCCCTTAAGAAAGAAAAGAGTTAGAGTATACATCACGCCTAACTCGTTGTATAGGGAAATAAATAGCTTAAGGAGTATACACCATGCCCTTAGGTTGACAAACATTAGGTATTCATCGTATGAGTAAAGCATTGGCATATTGTTTTATTGTGGTAGCATGATTAATGGTGGATATCAAGCCCCTACGCCTTTATCATTATCAAACCAAACTTAATATTATTTCTATCATTTTATATTGCGAAACTAATTCTAAAACGAAATTCACCAATCCCTGTGGAGATGATCTCACATTTGCACACTGTACTATACTATTGACCTTGTGCACTTACAAGTAAAACTGTTTAAACATTTGCTTATTTATTTAGGCATATTTTTGCACAACAAGTTTTTGGCGCCGTTGCCGGGGATTGAGCTAAATTTCTGTTGAGAATTATTTTTTCAATTTTATTTTATTTTCATCAAAAACCTAATTTATTATTTCTTCTTGTTTTCTATTATTCTATTTCAGGTGTGCAGCAGAGCATCTCTGGCACTGCAATCGAGCGCAGTACTTTGTGCGATCCAGCACAAATCGTCCAGAGACTACCCGAGCAGCAGTACTGAAATTGCTGCACCAAAGTGGTTTAGCTAATTCATGCAAAGGCTTCGATCTAGGATTCCAACCTTCTTTACACTTGACACAGAGCTTGAGCGAACCATTCAACAAAGGTTGAGAGACAACGTTAAAGAGGAAGAAGAAGAAATCAAGGAAGAAGCATCGATAAAGGATCAACTTGACAATCAACCACCACCTGAGCGAAGACCTATGAAGCAATCCTTCATCCCACGGAACCTCAACCAGCCATCATGCATTGCATATCAACCAGAGGTAGAAGGAAATTATTACATATCTCTGCAGATACTTAGTGCATTGACTCATTTTAGGGGGACACCTGCTGAGGATCCACACTTGCACCTTCGGGAATTCTTTGATCTCTGTAAGTTCCAGCATATCCAGGGCCTAGACCAAGAAGGAATCAGGTTAATTCTTTTCCCTTTTTCATTAAAAGGTAGTGTTAAACTGTGGTACAATTCATTGCCTGTAGTTTCTATCCATACTTGGGAAGAGTTGGTGATTACACCCAAAGTATAACACGGTTATTGTAGTACGGCTTTGGGGTGTCGATTCCATAGGGAAACAAGTTAAGTACAAAGGAAAATGTGTGAACCTTAAAACAAACGATAAAAGTTAAACGAAAGATTTTTTGGTTTTGATAATGAAATAATGTAAGAAAAATTGCGTAATTGTAAATGAAATATAAATAAGAAATAACAAGGTTTTGGGAATCCTCCTTAGGTTCATTCCCTATTTCCATTCTTGATTCAATTGATTTTATCTTGATTGCAAGTTTTACATCCCAAACAAGCAATTGGAATATATTCAATCAAGCACATTTATAACTCTAATATAATTGCTACAAATTAATCATTGATTCCGGTTCATGCACACATGATCGATCTTAAAGATTATCAAGAAACGACAATATATCTTCAATGACAATATCGCAGTAATGGACAATCAATAAGATAAATCTACCGGAATCAATCACATCCAAACAACCTCAATGGAGGAGAAGGATGCAATCACCGGATTAAGAGAGTCTAAAAGAAGAAGAATAAAAAGTGCATCTATCACATGAACTCAAATCCTTCTTACTTAATCAATGAATAATTTACAAACAATATTAAACAATAAATCCATACAACCAAATCAAGAATAGGAAATAAGGAACAATAAATCCCTAAGGATTCATCATTTTCCCTTATATGAAGACTAGTTGGCCATGGAAATCAAGGTGGAAGAACAATATGGATGCTTTCCCCTTGATTTGGCCATGGAGTTCAAGGTGGAAGAACAATATGGATGCTCTTTCCCTTGATTTCTAGCCCTTAAGAGACTTGGAAGAATGCTAGATTTGGATCCCTTGGATCCTCTCTTTTTTCTCTCCTCCTTCCTTGAAATGAATGTTGGCTGCACACTCTTTAGGCATCTATTTATAGATCACAAGTAGTTAGGGGCATTTTGGTCCATAAAATGTCATTGTGCAGCCCTAGTTTGGTCTTGGACCGAGTGGGAGCTGGAAAGTGAGAGTGCAGCGCTGGAAAGTGAGGGGCGCGGCGCTAGGTGGATGCTAATCCGGAGGCCTGACCTGTGTCTACTAAAACTGCCATAACTTTCTCTAAAAAACTCCTTTTTATGAACAGTAAAATTCTCCAGAAAATAAACTTCCGGATCTTTCTAAGCATATATGGCTCATCTCCTGGTTCTTCTTACATCAATACAGTTTAATCTGCAAAGATGATTGATCTGTACGGGAAATTCTGGCAATTTAGTGAAACTCCTTTAGCTTGTATGTAGAAGTGCACACACTAGTGTGCCTACCCTTACCTTGTTCCAAAGTGATGCACACACTTGTGTGCAGTCTTTTAACTTACTTTAATTTATTATTCCAACCTTAGTTTATACTTTAACCATCTTTGAATCATGTTTGGACATGTCTAAATCTTGGACAAATACGAGCACTGACACCCAAGATCTTTTGGCGCTTTAAACATGGATCGCTTTATCATCTCTTTTGTACTCAAAGCACCTGAAAATGCATCGAATTAAGTCAATGATTTATGAATATCACTTTAGAGTTATTAACATATAAAAGTGCGATTACGACCAAGATCAACCCTAAAATGCTAACAATTAAGTATTGTTTAGATGCATTATATGACTCTCATCACAACCCCCAACTAGCTTATTGCTAGTCCCTAGCAATTCAAATGAAAGACATGAAATGAATTCTTTATTTAGAAACCAAAGTAAAATACAGAAATGCTGGTGTTAACCAAGAGTGATTCAAAATCTTTGTCTCAAAAATCATGCATAACATACAACAAATAGAATCATTAAATATCACTCAAGTCCAAGAATAATCCAAATGTCAACCTTAAAATCGTTATCGACTCTTAACATCCATCTTACCACAATAAATTAGTCCGAACACCCGGACAATTTTATGCACAACATAGCATGAATACAAGTCTTGGCCTCTAAAAACCTATTAATTGCATGACATCAATCACAAATCAAGCTCCATAGGCTTACTTTTCAAATCACTCTCCACTATGTAGAAAAATCACACTACATCGGATCAATAGGTCTTTTATAAGCTTGTAACGTTAGGCTAGGGTAAAGGTCAAGAAAGAATGGGAAAGTTTAAACAAATAAAAGAACTAAGTCTCTTAATTTAAACACAACCACTTTAAGCACAAGATAACCTTACTTCAACACCCAACTCTTTCAACCATTTTTTGAGCATTTCTTTCAACAAATCACCATTTTTTTTCTTTTCTCTTTGTCATAATTCATTTTTTCTGGTTTTTTTTATTATTTTGGCATAAGACCATTCACCTCCTCTTTCATTCTTTTCTTTTCTTTTCCACAATCCCTAACTTATCTCTTTTAATGTACTTAGGTTATGGTAGTAATATTTTCTCATATTTCCACCCTTACTCCTTTTAAGTGCTTCTCACAACATGTGTATAACTAAGTTCTTTTAAACGAAAGGTAAGGATAAAATATTTTTAGGCTCATAAAGGTAAGTAAATAGTTTATCCAAAAAAAAACAAGGCTTAATTTTTCTTTTCAAGAAAAAGGCTCAAATAGGTGACTAGCGATAAATATAACAAGGGTAAGTTTAAAAAGGCTCAAACGGTACAAAAATGGCCTACATCATATCCTAAGTAGTGTGCATTCTATGATTTTCGCCTCAAGTGATTATCAAATAAGTTCTAGAGCTTGTTGAGACCGCAAAAGTATTCACAAAACAATCGCACATAAAACTTCTCTAAATGCTTTAGACTAATCATACAATCTTACCACAAACCAGAGTCTCAAACCAAAGAAAAATTGACACTTAATTTATTCTCAAAGCGAAGCAAGATTTAAATTCTTCTAAACGCTATATGCTATCTCAATTAGGCTCATATCATCGACATATGAATTAACTCCAAGGCTAACACAAAGCATGCTAAAAACAAACAAAAAAGTAAAATGACACCAAGCAGTTCAATGAAAAACATGAAAAACAGGAATATGTTTCCTCCACCCCCAACTTAAAGTAGATATTGTCCTCAATGTGAAAGAAAAAGATAAGGAAACTCCCTTTGTAACAAAAAATGCATAGAATTTGAAAATTGTGCACCGCTATTTGAACTGCTTTGTATATTTGTCCCTGAAAAATAAATACGAAAGTAAAACTAGAAAACAACTGATGAGTGCCAAATATTGCATATTTTGGCCCTTTAATTTACAATTGTTAGCTTAGGAATTTGTTACTTTGAGTTGTTTCCGTTGTTTTTCAGGTTTACAAGCACTGGGAAAGGAGTTTCACTAAAATTTCCAGAATTACCCGTACAGATCAATTATCTTTGAAAATTAAACTGTATTGATTCATGAAGAACCAGGATATGAGCCATATATTCTTAGAAAGATCTAGAAGTCTATTTTCTGGAGAATTTTACGGCTCATAAAAATGATTTTTCTAGAGAAAGTTATGGCATTTTTAGTAGACAAGGGTCAAAGAGCAAAAGCTGGAATCTGTAGTATCCCACATCGGATTGGAAACACATTGCACTTGTGATGTTTCCCTATATAAGACCCTTTTCACTTCATCTTTAGTGTACAATTCCTGAGCCACTTTGGTGTTTACCAGTGGACGTCCGCTAGCATTTTGGTGGATCCCGAAGGCATTGCTACCACGAGGGGAAGCGCCGCCCGTCAGCGAGTGGAATTTCTCCTATGTAAAGGTGTTTATTTATTTCTTTATATTTAGTTGTTTTAGTTAAAATGTTTAGCACTTTTTATTATAGTTTTATAGTTCTGAGTGGCTAGACTCTTCAGCTAAGGTTGAAGATGAAGCCCCGCCGTTGATTGGCGTAGTAGTTCAGATTTGCGTGTACAAATCTGACAATTTTTAGTATAAAATGTTCTGTCAATTATTTGAGTTAATCTTATAATTGATTGAGTTTAAATTGACTGTTGGATATTCTTTATGTTTCATCTGATGGATACATTGAATGCTTTTCGATTAAATTGGATTTCCTTTGTGATTTGTTAAGAGCGGATACATTGGATGCTTTTGGTTTAGTTGGGATATTCTTTGTTTTTTGTCTTATAGTTGGATTCATGGAATGTTTTGATAGGCTATATTTTTAGAACATATATGCTTAAACTTTGGTGGGGTGGATTCGAAAACCTTAGTGCTTTTTATTATTAGTTTTAAAATCAACTTAGTTTAGTTTTAATTTATTTTGCAATATCATTTTGAAATTTGGAACTAGGTTAAGATAGAGTTAGTTTAGATAAAAAATATATTTTCACAACGTAATTCCCTGTGGATTCGACCTCGCACTTGCACAACACTATACTGCAAACGACTCGTACGCTTGCGAGTAAATTAAAACTCACAACAAGTTTTTGGCGCCGTTGCCGGGGAATTGTTTGGTTTGTGAAAATTTTTGGTCTAAAATGATTTTATTTTTCTACTAGTTAGTTATCTTTTTTGTTTAAAAAAAAAAATTATGTGGATGAATCCAACGCCGGTTTCACAGTCTTTAGAGGCCACCATTAAAGAGTACATGAAAATGACCGGCCCGTCCCTCAATGCTGCCAACACATTCAATGTTGATAGCTGTTCCATCTGTGCTAGTCCCATGCATCTAGCACAAAATTTTCCATCAATGCCGGCTTGTGCCGAGTACCCCATGGAACAAATGAATGCTTTCAATGACTGTTGTTGGGAATCAAATGGATCTTACTCCGAAACATACAATCCAGGGTGGTGGAACCACTCTAATTTTTCATGGGAGCAGAACCAACTGATGAATCAGGGAGGAGCCCCTTATCATGCTTATAATCAATACCCTCCCGAATTTCCTCCACCAATACCAAGTTATGCCTATCCAGCACCATCACCCGCTTACCAAGCTCCCATTCAAGCGCCAGCCTCGGTTTCACAGCCATTGGAGGATGCTCTCAATGATTTCATGAAAACAACTAGCCAATCTATGAGTGAAGTGATGAGTGCAACCATAGAAAACACCCAAGCGATTGTCGAGCTAGAGAGTCAAATTGATCAAATTGCAAGTTACGTGGGTGAAGGAGAGGAAAGAAAGTTCCCCAGTCAACCTGATCCTAACCCAAAGGAACAGTTTGCGGTGGGAAATTTATCAACTCCTATACAAGGGCAAGAAAGTGGCAATAAAGAAAAGAGAGATGCTGAGCCATCTACAGCCACACCTGTCATTAAGGATCTCCCTAGGTCGTTTTTACCTAAAGCACCTTACCCTGAGAGATTACAAGCACCCAAGAAAGGAGAGGAGTTTGAGGATCCCCTGAAGGCATGCTTTGCTCACTTTGGAGAGGACTTGGGCTTAGATAAGTTACTCGAGGAAGTGAATTTAATTTTGGAGTCTGATCCTCAGAAGAGCAGTGAGATGGAGGAGACTATGGATGAATCATGTATTGAGGACCCCCTGGAGGCATGCTTTGCTCAATTTGAAGAGGATTTGGGCTTAGATAAGTTGTTTGAGCAAGCAAATGGTACTTTGGAGTCTGCTCCTCTAAAGATCAGTGAGACGGAGGAAACAACAACACCTGAACTCCCCAAGAAGGAACTTAAGCCTTTATCGGACAATCTTAAGTATAAGTTCCTAGGTCCAGCAGATTTTTTGCCTATAATTATAGCTTTAGATTTGGATGATGCTCCAGAGGAGAAATTATTGGACGTCTTAAGAGAGCATAAGGAAGCTATAGGCTGGACTATTGAGGATGTCAAGGCAATCAACCCCTCATTGGTAATACACATGATACAGTTGGAGGAGAATGCCAAGCTATCGAGGGAGCCACAAAGAAGGCTCAACCCTGCTATGCAAGAGGTTGTGAAGGCAAAAGATATTAAGCTGTTAGAGGCAGGGATCATTTATCCCATCTTTGATAGCAAGGGGGTGAGCCTGATTAAAGTCATGCCCAAACGTGCTGAATTGACGATAGTAAATAAAGACGACGAGTTGGTTCCAACTCGAGTGCAGTTAAGATGGAGAAAGTGTCTAGACTACCGTAAATTGAATGCTGCCACTAGGCCTGATCATTTTTCATTCCCATTAATTGATCAGATGGCGAAGTGTTTAGTTGGGCACGATTACTAATGTTGGGTTTGGCTGAAGACATTAAACTTAGCGCTCATGGGAGGCACCCCACAGCTTATCGTTTCTGTTTATGTATTATTTCGCATTTTTATGATTAATGTTTGTTTCCAGTATTTTTTGTTTTCCAGTTTTTTTTTTATTTTTTAGGGACAATGCGTACTTCAGTTCAAGTTTGGGGGTATGCTATGAGCCATACCAGTCTAGATAGTTCTCCATATCTTAGGTCAGCTCTTTTCATATTAGTCACACATTTGGGTCAATGTGTAATTTAAGTTTGGGGGTATGGGAGACACATCACACACTTTGTCCTAATTTGTTGTCTTTTCGTCGTCGAGATAAATGCATGCTCATGTTATCGTGAAATTTTGGTTAATCTAAACATTTTTTGTGATGTGATGTCATTGGTGAGCTTAACATTTTGAACACATGATCTGGTGATAAATTTTTAAAATTTAATTACTTACTTTAGGCATTTTGAGAATTCACATGTTTGATCTAATCTAACACGAGCACATTAGCACAAATTATGTGAGCTATGAAACGTGATTTTAATGTGTATTTTTCTTTATCTTAACTGAAACTGAATGACTTGTTGGATGAACTCTTGGGCATAGAAAAGCATAATAAAAAAAAAATTCATTATCAATAAACTTTCCACTGAGTAACTGGACCTCTTGCCTCAGTAAGCAGTGAGTGTTCACGTCAAAAGGTGGAATTTTGTTTGGTAGTATTAAGGCCAGTTTAATTTCGTAGCCTTTTTGACTCAAGTTAGTAAGTCCTTAGGGGTGTCTTTACACCTAATGCCCTAAAACCATCTGGTTTGGGAGTCATTGACTCAACACTCACTACATGGGTCAATTAGAAAGCGTAAGGGAATTAAACATAGCAGAGCTTTTTATATAAAATAAAAAATAAAAAAAAGATAAAAACTATGCTATTTTTGTTCATTTTGATGGGAAATTTGGTGAATCTTGAGACATGGAGACCTTACACATTGGAGTCACTTGGAAGCTTCATTTCTATATGCTAATTCACTTTACACAGTGTCAGACTTGTGATGCCTTAACCTGCCTTTTGTAAGTAATTAGATTTTAAATTTTCTATTCATTGCGAAGATGGGTTTATCTTTTTAAGCTTGCTCATGAATGAATATCATGGTGATGTGTGCTCCTTAAATTTTTGGATACCATGAGTGATGAACTTATCTTTATGTTCTTTGTTTTTCATTTAGGTTTTTTTTTTTTATTATTTTGTTTTGCTAAGGGACTAGCAAATTGTAAGTTTGGGGGTATTTGATGAGTGCCAAATATTACATATTTTGGCCCTTTAATTTACAATTGTTAGCTTAGGAATTTGTTACTTTGAGTTGTTTTCGTTGTTTTTCAGGTTTACAAGCACTGGGAAAGGAGTTTCACTAAAATTGCCAGAATTGCCCGTACAGATCAATCATCTTTGAAAATTAAAATTTATTGATTCATGAAGAACCAGGATATTCCCCATATATGCTTAGAAAGATCCAGAAGTCTATTTTCTGGAGAATTTTACGGCTCGTAAAAATGATTTTTCTAGAGAAAGTTATGGCATTTTTAGTAGACAAAGGTCAAATAGCAAAAGCTAGAATCTGTAGTATCCCACATCGGATTGGAAACACATTGCACTTGTGATATTTCCCTATATAAGCCCCTTTTCACTTCATCTTTAGTGTACAATTCCTGAGCCACTTTGGTGTTTACCGGTGGACGTCCGCTAGCATTCTGGTGGATCCCGAAGGCATTGCTACCACGAGGGGAAGCTCCGCCCGTCAGCGAGTGGAATTTCTCCCATGTAAAGTTGTTTATTTATTTCTTTATATTCAGTTGTTTTAGTTTAAATGTTTAGCACTTTTTATTATAGTTTTATAGTTATGAGTGGCTAGACTCTTCAGCTAAGTTTGAAGATGAAGCCCCGCTGTTGTTTGGCGTAGTAGTTCAGATTTGCGTGTACAAATCTAACAATTTTTAGTATAAAATGTTCTGTCAATTATTTGAGTTAATCTTATAATTGATTGAGTTTAAATTGTCTGTTGGATATTCTTTGTGTTTCATCTGATAGATACATTGAATGCTTTTCGATTAAATTGGATTTCCTTTGTGATTTGTTAAGAGCGAATATATTGGATGCTTTTGGTTTAGTTGGGATATTCTTTGTTTTTTGTCTTATAGTTGGATTCATGGAATGTTTTGATAGGCTATATTTTTAGAACATATATGCTTAAACTTTGGTGGGGTGGATTCGAAAACCTTAGTGCTTTTTATTATTAGCTTTAAAATCAACTTAGTTTAGTTTTAATTTATTTTGCAATATCATTCTGAAATTTGGAACTAGGTTAAGATAGAGTTAGTTTAGATAAAAAATATATTTTCATAATGCAATTCCCTGTGGATTCGACCTCGCACTTGCACAATGCTATACTGCAAACGACTCATGCGCTTGCGAGTAAATAAAAACTCACAACAACAACAAAATACTAATAATAAATAAGAAAAAGAATTATGAAAAACAATAACAATAAAGGATAGGCTATAGGGTGCCTCCTATAAGCACTAAGTTTTACGTCTTCAGCCAGACACTCTTATTCCCTCCTAGACAAACATGAGTTGAATGTACCAGCAATTGCTTTACTGTTAAATTTGCTGCTTGTGTGCTTTGGAGAGACCTTAAAGATGTCATCAGTAACATTTGTAGATTTTGGCTCGATATATGCTCTTGTGAAGCCATGGGTGAGGGTATATACTTAGTGGTTGTCGTCCACATCCTCTGATTTGTTCGGTGTTGGGATGTGTAACGACTTACAACTAAGTGTCTCAATGGCATTCACCTCCTCTTTCTTCTGTTGCGTTTGGTGCTGACTGTAGGATGTGGACTGAGCTTGAGAAGGGAACTTACCTCACTCAGTCACACTCAAGTAGCTCGTCAGCTTGGACACTTGGCTCTTTATCTCTTTATGTTCTTCAACAACCTGCTCAATTAAAGATTCAAGCTTTTGATTAGTCTTCCCCTATGCTTCAATAAAAGTATGTAAAGTGTCTTCTAAAGAACTCCTAGAAGACACGGGTGCATGATATGGTTCAAGATGTGGTGCAGGGGGTTGTGCAAGCTGCTGGTTTTCAGACTTCCAGCTGAAATTGGGGTGATTTCACCATCCCGGATTATAGGTATTAGAGAATGGTGTAGAAGACTTCATGTACATGCCTAAGGCACTACATTGTTCCTTATACATCTCTCTCATATCAGCAAATGTGGGACATTCTTGGGCGAGATGATCTACCCCGCCACACACAAAACATGGTTTAAAATTTTTTGCATAATTAACCACGTGTGTTGGGTTTGAGCTTTTAGTCTTTAATACCTCTAGTTCCCTAGTGAGCATCTCGACCTTGGCCTTAAGGTTATCCTTTTCTTTAAGATAGTAAATTCCACCACCATTTGGGTTCTCTATAGGTCGTGCTCTATTTGTACTCTCAGTAGCACTAGGTCCAGTCCAAGTGTGAGGTTTTTCAGCAAGCTCATTGAGGTACTCTATAGCCTCATTAGGATCTTTCTCCAAGAATTCACCATTACACATCATCTCTACAAATTGGCGTTCTCTATAGGTAAGACCCTCATAGAAATAGCTCACTAAACACCAATTCTCATACCCATGGTGAGGGTACATACTCAGTAACTCTTTAAATCTCTCCCAAGACTGATACAAAGTCTCGTTGTCCTTTTGTGCAAAGGTGGAGATTTGTCTTTTTAAAGCATTGGTCTTGTGTTGGGGAAAGTATTTATTAAAGAAAATTCGAGTCATCTCAGTCCACAACCCAATGGATCATCGTCTTAGTGAGTATAGCCAACTCTTAGCTCTATCCTTCAAAGCAAAAGGAAAGAACTTAAGACTAACAATGTCATTGGTTTCATCGTGACTATGAAAAGTCGTCACTACTTCCTCAAATTCTTTAATGTGCACATATGTGTTTTCATTATCCAAGCCATGAAAAGTAGGGTGTAATTGTATCATCCCTGGTTTAAAATCTAGTTGGCGAGTATTGGCTGGAAATATGATGCATGATGGTGTGGCTGTGCGTGTAGGGTGGAGGTAATCCTGAAGTGTCCTAGCAACATTCTCATTAGGATTATCAGCCATATTAACAAAGTCCTCTAAATTTTCATGTGGGGGTGCACTATGGTTTAATCTAGGTGAGGTTTCGCCAACGGACGTGGAAGGAGAGGATAACTCTAATTCGGGCCCTCTAATGAATTTACCTCGAGAATCTCTCGGTCTAAGCATGCACCAATTAATTTAGAGGGGAAAATAAAATAAATAGAACAGGAAAATAAAATAAATAAAATAGGAAAATAAAATAAATAGAACAGGAAAATAAAATAAATAAAATAGGGTAATAAAAGAAAATTAGAAAATCAAAACAAAGGTAAAGGAACAATATTACCGTATTTACAAACTGCTGAAAAGAAAAATATTTACAATTCTTTTACCGTCACACTCAAAGTTGACAAGCTTCCTTATACTTAAGCTTGTTTCCCCGGCAACGGCGCCAAAATTTGATTATGCCCAAAGTATAACACGGTTATTATAGTACAGCTTTGGGGTGTCGATTCCACAGGGAAACAAGTTAAGTACAAAGGAAAATGTGTGAACCTTAAAACGAACGATAAAAGTTAAACGAAAGATTTTTGGGTTTTGATAATGAGATAAAGTAAGAAAAATTGTGTAATTGTAAATGAAATATAAATAAGAAATAACAAGGTTTTGGGAATCCTCCTTAGGTTTGTTCCCTATTTCCATTCTTGATTCAATTGATTTTATCTCGATTGCAAGTTTCACATCCCAAACAAGCAATCGAAATATATTCAATCAAGCACATTTATAACTCTAATATAATTGCTACAAATTAATCATTGATTCCGGTTAATGCACACATGATCGATCTTAAAGATTATCAAGAAACGACAATATATCTTCAATGACAATATTGCAGTAATGGACAATCAATAAGATAAATCTACCAGAATCAATCACATCCAAACAACCTTAATGGAGGAGAAGGATGCAATCACCGGATTAAGAGAGTCTAAAAGAAGAAGAATAAGAAGTGCATCTATCATATGAACTCAAATCCTTCTTACTTAATCAATGAATAATTTACAAACAATATTCAACAATAAATTCGTACAACCGAATCAAGAATAGGAAATAAGGAACAATAAATCCCTAAGGACTTATCCTTTTCCCTTGTATGAAGACTAGTTGGCCATGGAAATAAAGGTGGAAGAACAATATGGATGCTCTCCCCTTGATTTGGCTATGGAGTTCAAGGTGGAAGAACAATATGGATGCTCTCCCCCTTGATTTCCAGCCCTCAAGAGACTTAGAAGAATGCTGGATTTGGATCCCTTGGATCCTCTCTTTTGTCTCTCCTCCTTCCTTGAAATGAATGTTGGCTGCACACTCTTTAAGTATCTGCTGATCTGGAGGCCTGACCTGTGTCTACTAAAACTGCCATAACTTTCTCTAGAAAACTCCTTTTTACGAACTGTAAAATTATCCAGAAAATAGACTTCTAGATATTTCTAAGAATATATGGCTCATCTCTTGGTTCTTCTTACATCAATACAGTTTAATCTGCAAAAATGATTGATCTGTACGAGAAATTCTGGCAATTTAGTGAAACTCCTTTAGCTTGTATGCAGAAGTGCACACACTAGTGTTTCTACCCTTACCTTGTTCCAAAGTAATGCACACACTTGTGTGCAATCTTTTAACTTACTGTAATTTATTACTCCAACCTTATTTGAGACTTTAAACATCTTTGAATCATGTTTGGACATGTCTAAACCTTGGACAAATACGAGCACCGACACCCAAGATCTTTTGGTGCTTTAAACATGGATCGCTTTATCATCTCTTTTGTACTCAAAGCACCTGAAAATTCATCAAATTAAGTCAATGATTTATGAATATAAATTTAGAGTTATTAACATGTAAAAGTGCGATTACGACCGAGATCAACCCTAACATGCTAACAATTAAGTATTGTTTAGATGCATTATATGACTCTCATCAGTTGGCCAGTAAGTTCCTAAGGAATTTTTCCCAGCTCAAAAGACAAGACAAATGAGGAAAGAGATTCAATCTTTCTAATAAAAGGATGGAGACCTGTTCTTTGAGGCATGGGGACATTTCAATGAGCTGTTACTCAAATGCCCACATCATAATCTACCTCAGGATGAACTGGTACAAGCTTTCTATTAAGGTTTGAGTGATACTAATAAAAGTATTGTGGATTCAGGCTGTGGAGGTGTGTTGATGGAGAAGAGCAGTGAAGAAGCCATGGAGCTGTTTGAGACATTAAGTGAGCACACCCAACAATTCTCCTCTAGAGGTAGACAAGAAGTTAAGAGCAAAGGTATATATGAGGTGACTCTAAATGGTGGATTCTCTAATCAGATTGCTGCTGTGGAGAGGAAGCTAGATCTGCTTATTAAAGCCATGATTGCTTAGAACGCCTCACCTAGTCCACCAGCTACACCACTCCAGGTATGTGCTATATGTTCTCATTTTGATCATAATACTGAGACATGTCCTTTATATTCATCTGCAGATCCTGAGCAAGTGAATTATGTGGGACCGAACAACAACCTTCCCAAGAACAACCCGTATGCAAATACATACAATCCTGGATGGCGAAACCACCCCAACTTCTTATGGACTAACAATTAGAATGCTCTAAACCTTCAAGGGCAGCAAAGAGATTCCCAACCAGCAGCCCACTCAGTCCCTGAATCAAAGAAAAGTGACCTACAGAGTCTTGTGAGGCAATTGGCAACTCGACAACGACAATTGATGACATCACAAGATCAATTTATGGCAAATGAAAGGCAATTTTGGACTGAGCTAAGACAAACCACTGCAAAACATGAACAAGCCATTCAAAGATTATAGGTACAAATGGGGCAATTGGCTAAGGAACTGAGTGGCAGAAAACAAGGTAAGCTTCCAGCTCAAACACTACCTAATCCAGGACGGCACCAACAGCTGAAGGCTATTACAACTCTCAGAAATGGTAAGGTCATAGGAACCAATGAGTCTGCATAAGCATCTCTAGAGAAACCATCTGCATTAAAGGTAAGTGAGATGGAGAAGTTGAATGCACCACCCTTCCCTTAAAGGTTAGTAAAGCCTAAGAAAGAAAGTAAACTGCTTGATATTTTTGAAACTTTGCGGAAAGTAGAAATAAACATTCTCTTATTAGATGCAATTCAACAAATACCTACTTATGCTAAATTTTTGAAAGATTTTTGCACTCATAAGAGGAAGTTTCAAGAACATAAGACAGTATCTTTAACAGAAGAGGTAAGTGTTGTGCTATTAAGAAAACTACCACCAAAACTGAAAGATTCAGGTAGTTTTACCATTCCTTATAGGATAGGTGACTAACTATTTGAGCATGCATTACTGGATTTAGAAGCAGGTGTAAATTTGTTGCCATAAATAGTATTCGAAACACTAGGTTTGGGGAAGCTTCAACCAACTTCCATCACCTTGCAATTGGCAGAAAAAATAATCGAAAGACCAAGAGGTATTCTTGAGGATGTCCTGGTAAAGGTAGGTGAGTTTATTTTGCCTGCTGATTTTATTGTGTTGGATATGGAAGAATGCCCTATGCAATTACCTCTGCCTATCATCTTAGGAAGACTCTTTATGAGAACTACTGATACAAAGATTTGTGTGAAAAATGGTATAGTAAGTATGAAGGTAAATGGTGAGAAAATAGAGTTCAAAATATTTGATGCATTAAAATTACCTCAAGATGATATGAAATGTTTTAATGTATATATGATGCAAAGTTTTGTTGAGCAAGCTTTTCAGGTCCATCACATTGATCCATTGGAGACCACTCTTACCCATGGCTTCACAAGACTGGATATTGAGAAAGAACCTGAAGATGTTACTGATGACATCATTAAAACCGTGCACCTCCTTGAGGCCTCTCCAAAACATTCAAGTAAGTATACCCCTCCATTTGAATCTTTGGTACCTACTAATACTACTCTCTCCCTTCTATTGTCCAGGCACCAAACTTGGAATTGAAGCAGTTACCAGAGCACTTAACTTATGCCTATTTGGGAGAGAATAAGACATTACCTATGATTGTTGCTGCTAATTTAAGTGTTGGGGAAGAAGAGAAACTATTGAGAGTTCTGAGAGAACATATATATTATTAGCAGCAACACTTAAATTGTTGGGTGCGCATACCTAATGTCTCAAACAGCTCCTTGTTGCTGCTATTGGATGGACCATTGCTGACATCAAGGGGATAAGTCCAGCCAAGTACATGCATCATATCTACCTTGAGGATGAAGCAAAACCCACTCGGGATGCTCAAAGAAGGCTTAACCCACACATGAAAGAGGTTGTAAAGGCAGAGGTATTAAAACTATTAGATGTTAGCATTATCTACCCCATCTCAGACAGTAAATGGGTAAGTCCAGTCCAAGTTGTTCCGAAAAAGAGTGGGATCACAGTGGTGAAGAATGAAGATGAGAAGCTCATACCTACAAGAATAACAACTGGTTGGAGGGTATGCATTAATTACAGAAGGTTAAACAAGGTGACCAAGAAAGATCACTTCTTCTTGCACTTCATTGATCAAATGTTAAAGAGATTAGCTGGCCATAGCTACTATTGCTTCTTGGATGGGTATAGTGGTTACAATCAGATTGCCATAGCACCAGAGGACCAAGAAAAGACCACATTCATATGCCTTTTCGGCACATAGGCTTACAGAAGGATGCCATTCAGTTTATGTAATGTACCAGCAACTTTCCAAAGGTGTATGGTGAGCATTTTTTCCGATATGGTGGAAAAATTTATTGAGGTATTTATGGATGATTTTAGTGTAATTGGTTCTAATTTTGATGAATGCCTAAATCATCTAAAGAGTGTCCTCAAGAGATGTGAACAAAGTAATTTAGTGCTAAATTGGGAAAATATGTCACTTTATGGTTCAACAAGGAATTGTGTTAGGTCATTCCATTTCCAACAAAGGTATTAAGGTAGACAAGGCTAAGATTGACATCATTGCAAAGTTGCCTTCTCCTCTAATAGTTAAGGGTGTCAGAAGTTTCCTTGGATATGCTGGATTCTATAGACGATTCATCAAGGACTTTTCCAAGACTTCTAGACCTCTTTGTGCATTGTTAGCTAAAGATACCAAGTTTGAATGGACTAATGACTGTATGAAAGCTTTCAACACCTTGAAGAACGTGCTCACCTCCGCACCAATAATGATGGCACCTAATTGGAGTCTTCCATTCGAGCTGATGTGCGATGCTAGTGACTTTGCCTTGGGAGCTGTCTTAGGCTAGAGAGTCAACATGGTACCTTATGCTATTTACTATGCTTTTAGAACTTTAAATGATGCTCAGCTAAATTATTCTACTATTGAAAAAGAATTATTAGCTGTTATCTTTGCTTTAGAGAAGTTTAAATCATATCTGATTGGCTCTAAGGTTATTGTATTTACTGATCATGCTGCTTTGAGATATTTGTTTTCTAAGAAATATGTAAAGCCTAGGTTAATCAGATGGGTGCTCTTATTGTAAGAGTTTTACTTGGAAATTAAAGGTAAGAAGGGCAGTAAGAATGTGGTTACAGATCACTTATCTAGGCTACCTTATGAGGATGACAAAATTGAGTTGCCTTTGAATGAGAACTTCCCCGATGAATAATTGTTCGCACTAGAGGTAACACTTCCATGGTATGCTGATATTATCAATTATATAATTGCTAAGGTTTTTCCTCAAGGTATGACCAGTTAAGAAAGGAAGCGGTTGATATCTATGTCTAGACACTACCATTGGGATGACCTCTACCTATTCAAATTCTATCCTGATTAAATCATCAGAAGGTGTGTCTCAGAGGAGAAGCATTTGAGCTTATTGCAACATTGCCATCAGTTTGCTTGTGGAGGACATTTTGGGGCCAAGAGAACAGCTCTTAAGGTATTACAATCCGGTTTTTATTAGCCTAATTTGCTTAAATATGCCTTTTCATTTTCCAGCTTATGTGATAGATGCTAGAGGACAGGTAACATATCATTCTGAAATTAGATGCCCTTACAAAATATTTATATAGTAGAACTTTTTAATGTATGGGGTATTGATTTCATGGGTCCATTTCCTAACTCTTATGGTTATTTATATATTCTTGTGAGTGTGGATTATGAGTCCAAATAGGTTGAGGTTGTCCCCTCAAAGACTAATGATCACAAATTGGTTATGAAGTTTCTGCAAGATAACATCTTTACTTGGTTTGGGACTCCAAGAGCAATCATCAGTGATGGAGGCAGCCACTTCCATAATAAATCTTTTGCTGCCCTAATCAAGAAATATGGGATCACCCATAGAGTTGGCACTCCATATCATCCTTAAAGCAGTGGCCAAGTAGAGATATGTAACCAACAGATCAAGGGCATCCTGGAGGAGATCGTGAATCCTAATCGGAAGGATTGGTCTTTGCGCCTGAATGATGCTCTATGGGCATATAGGACAACTTACAAGACACCAATTGGCATGTCTCCATACCGATTAGTCTTTGGAAAAGCATGCCATCTACCGGTGGAGTTAGAGCATCGAGCATATTGGGCCATAAAGCAGTTCAAATTTGACATGAAGCTAGCGGGTGAGAAGAGGAAGTTATATTTAAATGAGCTGGAAGAATTAAGGTATGGTGCATATGAGAATGCCAAGCTTTACAAAGAAAGGACCAAAGCCTATCGTGATAAATAGCTGGTTAGGAAAGAATTTCATGTGGGACAAAAGGTGCTGCTTTACAATTAACGATTGAAACTATTCCCAAGCAAACTCAAGTCCCGATGGTCTGGTCCTTTTGTGGTCACTAAGGTCTTTCCTCGTGGTGCTTTGGAGATCCATGGTTCTAACGGCAATCAGACATTCACAGTGAATGGACACGGAGTTAAGGCATACCTTGAAATCAACTTGCCACCACGAGATGAAGATTTGGCACTTCAATCTGTCCAGTGTACAGTAGAACCAAGAGCACCCGAGTCACACGAGGTGGACTTTAAGTGCCCCCTTTCAAGAGAGTAGCACTGAAGCTACTATAGAGAGCTCTTGAGCAGTTCAGACTTTGATAAACGTGGAGATCAAGCACCTCTATTGAGGTTAGTGGTACTGAGGCCACTGAGTACGGTACAATTTTATTTAATTTTGCTAATTAGTTTCATTATTTTTAACTTTTAGTCCTTTTTATAGTTCTTTTAGTTGTCATCACTTTCTGTCCTTGCGATTGAGCGCACTTTGTAGACTGATCGAGTGCAACCTCACCATGCGCTCAATGGTGAACGATCGCACCACACCAATGCACACACTTGCACACAAGTGCGATTGAGCGCACTGCAAGGTGAGATCGAGTGCACTTGGGGCAAAGAGTCACGTGCTATTTTAATACATTTCAGTCACTTACCACATTTCTCTCTCACTCTACATTCTCTACCCCCTTGCCCATACCCAATCTCTCACCACAACATCACCGCACATTCATCACCACCTTACCACCACACAACGCCACCTCCCCCACGGTACGACCACAGCTTCCCCAAGCAAACACTGCCCATCCACCGTATCTTTCCATCTTCAAACCCATATTACAATCTTCCCCATACCACTCAGTTTTGTTACATTCTAACTATAGTACAATGCATATACAATTCATTTTCTTCTTGTGTGGTTGTTTTGGGTGCTTTGCAGGAGGTTAGAACATTTTTGGAGTCTTCCCCTTAAACTGGTTTTTAGGTCACCCACTAGCTATTCGATAAAAAGCCTTTGTCACATATCCGATAGTGTGCTCAAGTGCAGGGGACAGTGTGATCGAGCGCATAGGGAAACTGCAATCAAGCGCACTACCTTGAGATCAAGCGTAAATATTGCAACAACTTCTTTCACAATGCCAAAACAGACAAGCTCCACCTCCCGTGCCTCAAGAAGCCGTGTCCAGTCCTTCCAGCCCAGCTTTGAACAAAGAGTGATCTTATTCGAGACCACATTCAACATTGAAGATGATTTCAAGAACTTTGAAGCCACTCAATGGGTGGTCCAGGAGTTTAAGCATCGGGGTTTAAAGAGGCTGTTTAAGCCTGTATGCTCTACTGCCTACATCCAGTTCGTAGTTCAGTTTTACGAGAACCTATCATTCGACTGCAACAGGTTGGGGGTCTTGTCCTCATCGGTTTAAGGCAAGTATATCGATGTGACATCTGCAGATATAGCTGCTGCCCTTTATTGTTGTGATGAGTCTCCTCTTGAGGACACCCAGATGGATGAGCAACCAGAGTCCTTTGCCTTGTCTACCATCATTGAAGACATATGTTCTGGGCAGTACATCGATTGGCACAACAATACTGGGAGCTGGTCCAAGTTTCCCCCACGACTTTGGCTCGTGGATTTCATCCTTCAGCGGAATGTGTGTCCATTGGGACATAAGACCCAGCAGCATGACCAGTTCTTACAGGCGCTATATGCATTCCACAGAGGCCATTAATACTCCATCCCAGTTATCATCTAGGGCCAGCTACATAAGTTCTGAGACCACGTCCATGCACACTAGGTCACCACTGCTAATGCCTGGGGGCTCTCATTCCCTTTCGTCCTCTCATACATATTCAAGAAGAAGGGGATTAAGAGGACCTCTACAGATGGACCAGTGAGAGAGCACCCTTTCTTCGGGAAGGCTCAGTGGACACTAAGTCAATCACACATGCCTCAAGGACTCCGGGGGTAGGCAGTAGCTATAGAGGGAGTAATACATGATCCTATGGAGATAAAGGACCCTGCAGCCAGCTCGACTTGGGAGGAGGATCATTCAGACATGGGACCCATAGGGTATTAGCGTATTCTTGACGAGATGTCCTCTTTTCAGTTTGGGCTCTTTGATATTCACTAGGATGATCGTAAGGCTACAATATTAGTGCATCAGCACATTGATGGTTTGGAGGCACGCTTTACGAGGCAAGAGGCGATGCTCCAGGCCATTCTTGATCGACTACCTCCCACCCCTGGCACCTCATCGTCTGTACCATCTGGAGACCAGCAGTGAGAGAGGTGCACTGTTTGGCTGAAGATGTAAAACTTAGTGCTCATGAGAGTCACCCCACAACATATCCTTTTCTTTTTCGTATTTCTCACATTTCTTGTTAGTATTTATTTTTATAACTGTTTACTATTAGTATCCCTTGTTTTTGGGTATTACGTTTGTTTTTCTTTTTTAGGGACAATGTGTGTGCATTAGTTCAAGTTTGGGGGTATGCTACGAGCCATGCCAGCCAACCAGTTCTCCATCTCCCAGGTCAGATCTTTCCATGTCACTCACACATTGAGGACAATGTGTAAATTAAGTTTGGGGGTATGAGAGACACATTCACACACTCTGTCCCAGTTTTTTTTATTATTATTATTGAAAAGATAAATGCATGTTTATATTTTTTTGAAAATTTTGGTTATGATTAGAAAATTTTAGGATTAAACAACATTAGTTGAGTGAAAGATAGAGATACTTTACCACAATTAGTGTGATTTTAGATTAAGAAAAATCCAAAGAACTGAATCTTCAAATAATTTAATTTACATAGAGATATTGATGCAGGAGAATCCGAGTCAGATGATGCTGAGTTGTTAGATAGCATGTTGTTAGCACTGAGATACCTTGAGTTGACAGATCAATACAAAGATGGCAGGTGGACTACCTAGAATGGTTGGATCGATCCAAATCTAAAGGGGTGGTTTACATTGTTTTATATGCCACGGGCTCTGATCGGGCCCTGAAGACCCTAGTATGATTTGAAACGGGTCCCCGGTCAAAACTCAGGTTTTGCCTTGAGTGTAGTTGTTTTTAACCCAAAAAATGATGTTTAGGCCTTCAGTTTTGCAGTTTTCAGTTTTAGGAAACTTTCCATTTGCAATTTCCTTTTGTATTCAAGTCAGAATTGACTGTCGTTGATTCTACCTTAATACAATCACTTAATTTTAGTAATTTCCATAGTTTTCCCCAGGATTATGTTTTCGGGGATTTTTGGCTTTTTTTGTTTTGACCTTATAAACAAGGAAGCCACATACGGAAAAGACAGATTATTATTATTATTGAATAAAATTGTGTTTTTTTTTCCTGCGAATTCTTTGTTGAAATTACCCTGTAGAATAATCGCTATTCTGCCTAGCATCAGTTGGTATCAGAGCTTCAACATCTTCTTGGGGTGAGATTTCATCAGTTTCCATGGCTGGTGGTCATGGTCGTGGTCATCGCGAGCAGGTTCTGAACGAGGAAGCCCCACACCGTGATCATAACGTTCGGGATGCGATGATTGAGGATTTACAGAGGCAAGTTGCAGAGTTAACCAAGCGTCTAGCGGCATAGAATTTTGGTGATCATGAGATAGAAGATCACGATTCCGATTCCAGTTTCGAAAACCCGTATGACAATCCTGCTCGATTATGGGAGCATCATTGTAGGGAGTATCGTTATGGAGACCTCGATTTCAGAGTGGATCTGTCTGAGTTTTCTGGTACGTTACAGGCCGAAGGATTCATCAATTAGTTGAATGAAGTAGAGCGTATTTTTGAGTATAAGGAAGTCCCAGATTGTGTCAAAGTGAAACTGGTCGCCATCAAACTCAACGGCAGAGCATCTGCGTGGTGGGAGCAGTTGAGGCGCTCACGCGACCGATAGGGCAAGACCAAGATCACTGATTGGGAGAGGATGAAGAAGAAGATGAAGGGTCACTTCCTTCATTTCAGCTACACTCAAAACTTGTTTTAGCGACTTCATTCGTTGAGGCAAGGCACGAGATCGGTTGATGATTACATGGAGGAGTTTTATCAATTAATAGCCTGAAATAATTTATCTGAGATAGAAGAGCAGATGGTGGTATGGTATTTGGGGGGATTATGACAGCCCCTGCAAGATGTCCTCAGCCTGCACTCGCTATGGACCGTTTCTGAAGCATACCAGCGTACACTTGCGGTGGAAAAACAGTAGAACAGGAGGCCAATGAACATAAGCGATCAAAGCAATCGGCCAGTTCGCCCTTAAGAACCCTTTCCTGCCCAGCAGCCACCCCAGGGTAACTCTAACTCAAATATTAGATGTTTCAGATGTGGTGAACATGGACATAAAACGACTGAGTACAGGAAGCCTGCTAGTCAGAAGGGCAAAAATCTCCTGATTGAGGACGATGTGGTAGACGAAACTGAGAAGATTGGAGAGCCTGCGTATGACAATGATGAAGATAGAGATGTGTTATATGGAGATGGCCATGAGACTCTAGTCATTCGTAAGAGTCTACTGACCCCCAAGGGCGATACAAGGGACGATTGGTGGAGAACCAATATTTTTCACACAACCTACACAGTTGCAGATAAAGTCTGCAAGATGATCATTGACAATGGTAGTTGCGAGAACGTAGTGTCTGAAGAGACTATCCAGAAATTGCAGTTGAAGATAGATCATCATACCAAGCCGTATAAATTGTAGTGGCTGAATAAAGGCATTGAGGTAATAGTAGATAGGCGATGCCTAGTGTATTTTTCGATTGGTAGGAAATATTTTGATAATGCTTGGTGTGATGTTGTGTCTATGGATGCTTGTCATGTATTGTTAGGTAGACCTTGGCAGTATGATCGCAGTGTTATTCATGATGGGCAGAAAAATACATATTCCCTTAGCATCAAAGGGAAGAAGATTGTGTTGGCACCTCGTTGGGAAGGAACCAATCCTACCCCGATAACTAATAATACTAATCTGCTTTCTATGTCCAGATTTTTAGCTGAGATTGAGCATGGAGACGTGGTCTATGCTTTGCTGCCTTATGGGAATAGTGCAGCAGATATGAATCTAGATTTACCAGCAGAGGTGCAGCAGCTGCTAGCAGAGTTTTCTAACATGATGTCAGAGAATCTTCCTCCTAGGTTGCCACATATGAGGGATATTCAGCATCAGATCAACCATGTTCCGGGGTCCAGTTTGCCTAATCGATTGGCGTATCGCCTCAGTCCCAAGGAATCTGAAGAGTTGCAGTGACAGGTGGTAAAGTTGTTGGAGATGTGCTACGTCCATGAGAGTATGAGCCCATGCGCAGTTCCTACCCTGCTGGTGCCGAAGAAAGATCGCTCTTGGCATATATGTGTTGATAGCAGAGCAATCAACAGGATTACAGTGAAATATAGGTTTCCAATTCCCCTCCTGGATGATATGTTAGACTAGCTATCCGGTTCTAAGGTCTTCTCAAAAATTGACCTTAAAAGTGGATACCACCAGATCATAATAAGGCCTGGAGATGAGTGGAAGATAGTGTTTAAGACGCAACATAGGTTGTATGAGTGGATGGTCATGCCTTTTGGGCTGTCCAATGCACTTAGCACATTTATGAGATTTATGCATCAGGTTTTACGGCTTTTCATGGGTAATTTTGTTGGAGTTTACTTCGACAACATCCTCATTTATAGACCGACGTGGGCGTCACATTTTGATCACCTCCATGCTGTTTTTGATACGTTGAGGACAGAGCACCTGTTCGTCAATCAGAAGAAATGTTCTTTCTTCACTACTTTTGTAACTTTTTTGGGTTTTGTTGTGTCTACTGATGGTGTTCAGGTAGATCAGTCGAAGATAGATGCGGTCTTGGAGTGGCCCAAACCGAAGACCTTGCACGATGTCAGAAGTTTCCATGGATTGGCATCCTTCTACCAACGGTTCATCAGAAATTTTAGTACTCTGATTGCTCCTATCACAGAGTGCCTCAAAGGACGTGATTTCTAGTGGTCTGAGGAAGTGGAAACTAGTTTTTAACTGGTCAAGCAGAAGATGACAGAGGCACTAGTTTTGGCACTTCCTGATTTTGAAAAAGTGTTTGAGGTAAACTGTGATGCATCTGGGGTTGGTATTGGTGGTGTTCTGACTTAGGAGGGGTGCCTAATAGCTTTTTTCAGTGAGAAGCTATCAGGATTAAAGAAGAATTATTCCACCTATGATCTGGAGTTTTATGCCATAGTTCAGTCCTTGAAGCGTTGGCGTCACTACCTAGTGTAGAGGGAGTTCATTCTTATCATTGATCATGAGGCCCTGAAGTACATCAATGGCCAACACAAGCTGAGTAGACGGCATGCCAAGTGGGTGGCGTACTTGCAGACATTCACGTTTGCGCTGAGGCACCAAGTAAGAAGTCTGAACCGTGTCGCAGATGCACTTAGCCGTCGTACATTACTCCTTACCACCATGAACACCAAAATTACAGGATTTAAGGTTTTCTCTGATATGTATGCTGCAGATCTTTTCTTTGGGAGGATAATTTAGGAGGTAACTAATAGTCAACGACATGATTTTATTTTGCATAATGGTTATCTATTTCGTGGATTATAGTTGTCCGTTCCAGATTGTTCACTAAGGCAGTAGATTATCAATGAACTTCATAACGAGGGTCACTTTGGGCGAGATAAGACATTGGATTTGATTTCTTTTAACTATTATTGGCCCAAATTGACCAGTGATGTGGCTCATTATGTGGAGCGTTGTTATGTGTGTCAGTAGTCCAAGGGAGTACTCACTAATGCGGGCCTGTACACACTTTTACCTGTACCTGAAGCCCCTTGGTTTGATGTCAGTATGGACTTTGTGTTGGGCTTACCCCGTACCCAACGAGGCTTGGATTCTATTTTGTTTGTGGTTGACAAGTTTTCCAAGATGGTCCATTTTGTAGCTCGCTGGAAAATAATGGATGCTGCCCGGATCGCCCATCTTCACTTCAGGGAGATTGTGCGTTTACATGGTGTTCCCCGATCCATTACTTCAGATCGTGACACCAAGTTCATGAGTCAGTTCTGGAAGAGTTTACGGGAGAAACTGGGGATGAAGTTGAATTTTAGCAGCGCCTACCATCCCTAGACAGATGGTCAAACCCAGGTGGTAAACCGGAGTTTGGGGAACCTTGTGAGGAGCTTGGCAGGAACTAAACTGAAGCGGTGGGATTTGGCGTTACCTCAAGCAGAATTTGCCTATAACAGGTCGAAAAAAAGAACCACGAGAATGAGATTGTCTATGGTCAGAATCCATCCGGGGTACTTAACTTAGCCCCTATTCCACGTGTGGGTCGTTTGAGTCACAAGGCATATGCGATGGTAGAACATCTTCGGGGTATCCATGAGCAGGTGAAACTGGCCATTCTCGAGAGTAATGCCAAGTACAAGGTTCAGGGTGACAGTTACCATCGTTAGGTACTTTTTGATGTTGGTGATTTTGTTTGGGCAGTATTAACTCATGATCGTTTTCTTGTGGGAGAGTATAATAAGCTTAAGGAGTGAAAGATTGGACCTTGTGAGATCCCGCAGAAGATTAATTATAACGCCTACAAACTACACCTCCCTAGTTATTTGAGGACTTCTGATGTCTTTAATGTGAAACACTTGAATCCTTATTTTGTGGATTCCAATGAAGCTATTGTGAACTCGAGGATGAGTTTTTTCTAACCCAAGGTGACTGATGCAGGAGGATCCGAGTCAGATGATGCTGAGTTGTCAGATAGCACGTTGTTGGCACTGAGATACCTTGAGTTGGCAAATCAGCGCAAAGATAGCAGGTGGACTGCCTAGAATGGTTGGATTGATCCAAATCTAAGGGGGCAGTTTACATCATTTTGCGTGCCACGAGCTCGGATCGGGCCCCAAAGACCCAAGTCTGATTGGAAATGGGCCCCTGGTTTAGGCCTTCAATTTTGCAGTTTTAGGAAACTTTCCATTTGCAATTTTCTTTTGTATTTAAGTCAAAATTGACTGCCGTTGATTATACCTTAATACAATTGCTTAATTTTAGTAATTTCCATAGTTTTCCCCAGGATTATGTTTTCAGAGATTTTTGCCTTTTTTTGCTTTGACCTTATAAATAAGGAGGCCACATACGGAAAAGACAGATTATTATTATTATTGAATAAAATTGTGCTTTTTTCCTGAGAATTCTCTGTTGAAACTAGCCTGCAGAATAATCGCTATTCTGCCTGGCGTCAGATATGGTGAACTATTAGGTGGAGATATTTCTAATGTTATTTGAGAGAAAAAATTGAATAATTAAGGGATTTATTTTTCATCAACTTGAAAAATTAGAATTTTATAACAAAGAATAATAAATTGTGTGGGATTAGCTAGGTAAAATCAAAAGTTCTAGATTTATTTTTATTATCTCTACAACCTTAAGTTTTATTCTATTTTCTTTTAATTTATCTTTGTCAAGCACTTTAGTTTAATTTAGGTGGTAAAGTCTTTAAAATTTCGGTTTCATTTCCAAATAGTAAATAATTTGGTAAATTTCAATACTCAATAGCATAATTAGTCCTTGTGGGTTTGACACTTTTTTTTCTTTAAAACTTTACTACTTGTTGCGATTTTGTTCACTTACAAATATTTTCACACCAAGTTTTTGGCACCGTTTCCGGGGACTAATTATTTGTAATTGATACTGATACTAACTAGATTGTTACTAACTTGGATTTTTTAAAATTTTTTTTTTAAGATTGGTGATTAGATCACAGTTTTGATTTTCTTTTATTTTTATTTCAGGATTTAGAAGTGTATGCCCCGATCTAAACCATTAGAGTTGTTGACCCTCACCTATATTTAATGATGACAAAACACAACTCTTATTATACTAACGATGCTATCTAAGTGTATTAAGCAATGAGAGCATTCAACCAAGGAACAAGGTGCAAGAACTCAACCCGAATCAAACACCAAGTGAAGACAGAAGAACTAGTATAGGTCTAAGGTATTGAAACAAGTTGTAAATCTCACTTGTTCAGGTATTTTGAAAAAGTATTTTAACATAACCTTTCAAACAAATGTTTTTAAAGTTAAAATCTATTCAACACATGAAAACTGGGTTGTTAAAGCAACCCAGTCGACTGGGTACTTATAACAGTCTTCTGGTATAAAAGGTCAGTATGTTTCTAGTCGACTGGATGTTTTATACCAGTCGACTGGTTTTTTGGTTAGAGACTTCCCAGTCAACTGGTAATCTGGGCAGAAAGTTTCCAGTCGACTGGTACCTTTAATAGCCTTAAAAATTTGATTTTTAAAGAGGACCCAGTCAACTGGTACTAAGACCCAGTCGACTGGTAGTTCAAAAAATATGACGCGAGATTTCAGCACAAATTGTACCTAAATCGACAAAATCAGTTACAAATGGGCATATTACATCAAGGCTATATAAACCCACTCTATTAAACATTTTAAGATAGAGCTTTACACATTAAAACAATTTTTTACTCATTGATACTCAAAAAAAGCTTTGAAAAATTGATTGTTGAGCCATTCTTCAAGCTTTACCTAGAAAGAGAGATATTATTCAGTTGTATAAGCTTCCATTGTTGTCTCTCTACTGTTTTCTTTACAGTATTTATTGTAAAGGGATTTGCTTCCGAAATGAAGGGGTTTTTGCTCCGAGAGGAAGGGGTTTGCTTCCAATAGGAAGGGCTTGTAAGGTTTGTGCAACACCCGTGAAGTTGCACGACTAAGTTTCTTAGTGGAGTACTTCATGGAGGTTCATTGAAGAGAGTGGATGTAGGGTCGGAAAGATTCCAATATTGCTGAACCACTATAAACTGAGTTTGCATCATCTATTCCTTAAACTCTTTATTTACAACACATATTACTTGTTATATGCTTGTTGTGTTATCTGTTTTAATAAATTTGTGTTTTAATCCGCAAAAAAATTTTAAAACCCAATTCACCCCCCTTCTTCGGTTGAAACCTCAGTCTACAATTGGTATCAGAGCCTCGTTATCAATTTTAGGCTTAATATCCTTGTGTTGATCCGATGACAGCAAATAGCTATTCTGAGGGACACTCATTTACTAGACCTCCCTTATTCAATGGCTCCAACTATAACTATTGGAAAAGCAGGATGAAAATCTTTGTCGAATGACAAGATTATAATCTGTGGAGAGTCATTGAAGAGGGACCTAGAATTCCATCAAAGGAAATCACTATTGGATATACCATTCATACAATGCCTAAACTCAAAACTGAGAACAATGAGGAGGATTGTAGAATGATGTCTTTCAATAGTAGAGCAACAAGTATTTTACATTGTGCTTTAGATATATCTGAATACAATAAAATCTCTGCATGTGTTTCAGCTAAGGAAAAATGGGATAAATCACAAGTGACATATGAAGGAACCAGTGAGGTTAAAAAATAAAAAATCTATATGCTAGTGTCTAAATATGAATCTTTTAGAATGTCTCCTAACGAAACAATTTCTCAAATGCACTCGCGTTTCACAACTATTGTTAATGGTCTGAAGCTTTTTGGTAGGAACATTGATGAATTTGAATTAACAAGAAAAATCTTAAGGTCTTTGCCATCCATATGGAAAACAAAGAAGACTGCTATCATGGAAGCCAAAGATCTCGACAAACTTGATGTTGAGACATTTCTTGGGTCATTATTAACATATAAGATGGAGGAAATGAATCCCATTGTCAATGATGATAAGAAGAAGAAAAAGGTTATAGCTCTCAAAGCCTCTACATACAATAGAGAAGAGGAATCGGAAGAAGAGGCAGTGAGTAGCGAAGAAGATGGCGATATAGCTTTAATCGCCAAGCGGTTTCATAAATTCTTGAAGAAAAGCAAGAAACCTTGCACAAAGAATCCTACCTCAAAAAGGGAACCACTTGTGTGCTATGGATGCAAGAAACCTAGTTATATCAAGGCCGATTGTATGGCTACAAACAAACCATATAAGAGCTTTAAGAAGAAGGATATGATTGCAACCACTTGGAGTGATGATGAAGAAGAAGAAGAATCCTCGGATAAAGAGGTCGAATATGAGGAAATTGCCAACCTATGCCTTATGACAATTGATGATGAAAATGAGGTATTATCTTCTCCCTCTTCTAAAAATAACATTGTGAGTAGTAGTGAAGAATTGTTAAAAGTTATAAATGAAATGCATGATGAATTGAAGAAATTTGATTCTAGGAACTCTACTCTTAAGAAAGAGGTGTCAACCCTTTCTAAAGAGATGATAAGTCTAAGAGAAGAGAAAGAAAAATTATTTTCATTGCTATATGATGCTTCTCAAGACTTCCTCAAAGATGAAAATGAGAATTTAAAGAAGAAGATATTAGAATTGAATGGTACTATATCTAGACTCATGCTTGGTAAAGAAAAGCTCGATGAAGTGCTTTCTTGCCAAAGATTAAGTGGAGGAAAATCTAGTTTAGGATACTCTCCATTAGGCAAGCAAAAATCAAAAGAGGGCTTATTCATGAAAGCTTCATACGTGAATGAAGCCTCTACTTCTAAGGTTAAAATCACACCCCCATTGAATGATAACATGTCTAGAAATACTAATTTTAATGCTAATATAAGATTGAAGAATCCTAGAAATACTCATGCTTATATGTATGCTCATTCAAGGAATGCTTATGCACATGTTAGGAATAATCGTCATGTGCATCCTAGGAACAATTTGTATACCCAAGACTTGCACACTGGACAAGCATATTGTTGTGAGTTTTAAATTACTCGCAAGCGCACGAGTCGTTCGCAATATAGTGTTGTGCAAGTGCGAGGTCGAATCCACAGGGAATTGTATTGTGAAAATATATTTTCAATCTAAACTAACTCTATCTTAACCTAGTTCCAAATTTCAGAATGATATTGCAAAATAAATTAAAACTAAACTAAGTTGATTTAAAAACTAATAATAAAAAGCACTAAGGTTTCCGAATCCACCCCACCGAAGTTAAGCATACATGTTCTAAAAATATAGCCTATCAAAACATTCCATGAATCCAACTATAAGACAAAAAACAAAGAATATCCCAACTAAACCAAAAGCACCCAATGTATCCGCTCTTAACAAATCACAAAGGGAATCCAATTTAATCGAAAAGCATTCAATGTATCCATCAGATGAAACACAAAGAAAATCCAATAGACAATTTAAACTCAATCAATTATAAGATTAACTCAAACAATTGACAGAACATTTATACTAAAAATTGTCAGATTTGTACAAGCAAATCTGAACTACTACGCCAAACAACAGCGGGGCTTCATCTTCAACCTTAGCTAAAGAGTCTAGCCACTTATAACTATAAAACTATAATAAAAAGTGCTAAACATTTAAACTAAAACAACTGAATATAAAGAAATAAATAAAAAACTTTACATGGGAGAAATTCCACTCGCTGACGGGCGGCGCTTCCCCTCGTGGTAGCAATGCCTTCGGGATCCACCAAAATGCTGGCGGAAGTCCACCGGTAAACACCAAAATGGCTCAGGAATTGTACACTGAATGATGAAGCTAGATGTTGTTTATATAGGGGAAGACCTGGAGCAATATGGGTTGTAGATTCGATGTGGGATACTGCCCGTGTGCGCTCGATCGCAGTGTGGTGCGATCGATCGCAGGTACGATCGATCGCATGTCTTGTGCGCACGATCTCATGTGCGCTCGATCGCATGTCTGCTACGATCGATAGCAGATGCACTGAACTTTAAATATTTCGATGTGGGATGTTGACCATGCGCTCGTTCGTAGGCAGGTGTGCTCGAGTGCAGGTGCGCTCGATCGCATATCTTGTGCGATCGATCGCAATGTCTCCAGAAGCTTCACATCTCCTGAAATGCTTTATTTTCTCCACAAACCTGTAAAAATACACAAAACACAAGAAAGACGTAAAATAAAGTGAAATACTACTAACTAAGAGCATAACAAATATAAGTTAAGGGTCTAAAATATGCAATATTTAAGACTCATCAAATACCCCCAAACTTATATTTTGTTAGTCCCTTAGCAAAACAAAATAAAAGACTCAATAAAAAACAAAGAACATAAAGATAAAGTCATCACTCATGGTATCCAAAAATTTAAGGAGCACACATCACCATGATATTCATTCATAAGCAAGCTTAAAAAGGTAAACCCATCTTCGCAATGAATAGAAATGTTAAAATCTAATTACTTACGAAAGGCAGGATAAGGCATCACAAGCTTGAATCAGTGTAAGGTGAATTAGCATATAAAAATGAAGCTTCCAAGTAACTCTAATGTGTAAGGTCTCCATGTCTCAAGATTCACCGAATTTCCCATCAAAAATGAACGAAAAGGCATAGTTTTTATTTTATTCTTTTTATTTTTTTAACAATAATAAGGCACGACTATGTTTAGTTCCCTTAAGCTTTCTAATTGACCCATGTAGCGAGTGTTGAGTCAATGACTCCCAAACCAGGTGGTTTGAAGGCATTAGGTGTAAAGACACCCCTAAGGACTTACTAACTCGAGTCAAAAAGGCTACGAAATTAAACCGACCTTAATATTACCAAGCAAAATTCCACCTTTTGACGTGAACACTCACTGCTTACTGAGGCAAGAGGTCCAGCTACTCAGCGAAAAGTTTATTGATAATTTTTTTTTTTAATATTTTCCTATGCCCAAGAGTTCATCCAACAAGTCATCCAGTTTCAGTTAAGATAAAGAAAAATACACATTAAAATCACATGTCATACCTCACATAATTTGTGCTAATGTGCTCGTGTTAGATTATGTCAAACATGTGAATTCTCAAATGCCTAAGGTACGTAACTAAATTTTAAAATTTATCACCAAATCATGTGTTCAAAATGTTAAGCTCACCAATGACATCACATCACAGAAAATGTTTAGATCAACCAAAATTTCACGATAACATGAGCATGCATTTATCTCTATGACGAAAAGACAACAAATTAGGACAAAGTGTGTGATGTGTCTCCCATACCCCCAAACTTAAATTACACATTGACCCCAATGTGTGACTAATATGGAAAGAGCTGACCTGAGATATGGAGAACTATCTAGACTGGTATGGCTCATAGCATACCCCCAAACTTGAACTGAAGTACGCTTTGTCCCTGAAAAATAAAAACTGGAAAACAAAAAATACTGGAAACAAACATTAATCATAAAAATACGAAATAATAAATAAACAAAAGAAAAGATAAGCTGTGGGGTGCCTCCCATGAGCGCTAAGTTTAACGTCTTCAGCCAGACCCAACATTAGTAAACATGCCCAACTAAGTGCTCCACCATCTTATCAATAAATGGGAATGAAAAATAATCAGGCCTAGTGGCAACATTCAATTTACGGTAGTCTAGACACTTTCTCCATCTTGACTACACTCGAGTTGGGACCAACTCGTCATCTTTATTTTCTATCGTCAATTTAGCACGTTTGGGCACGACTGGAATCTGGCTCACCCACTTGCTATCAGAGATGGGATAAATGATCCCTGCCTCTAACAGCTTAATATCTTTCGCCCTCACAACCTCTTGCAAAGCAGGGTTGAGCCTTCTTTGTGGCTCCCTCGATGGCTTGGCATTCTCCTCCAATTGTATCATGTACGTCACCACCGAGGGGCTGATCCCCTTGACATCCTCAATAGTCCAGCCTATAGCTTCCTTATGCTCTCTTAAGACGTCAAATAATTTCTCCTCTAGAGCATCACCCAAATCGAAAGGTATAATCACAGGCAAACTATCGGCTGAACCTAGGAACTTATGCTTAATATTATCTGGTAAAGGCTTAAGTTCCTTCTTGGGGGTTTCAGGTGCGGTGGTCTCCTCCTTCTCATTGCTTTCTCGAGGATCAGACTCCAAAATGACATTTACTTCATCGAGTAACTTATCTAAGCCCAAGTCCTCTCCAAAGTGAGCAAAGGATGCCTCCAAGGGATCCTCAATACGGGATTCATCCATAGTCTTCTCTGTCCTACTACTCTCCCGAGGAGCAGACTCCACGATAGTAATTGCTTGCTCAAGCAACTTATCTAAATCCAAATCCTCTTCAAACTGAGCAAAGCATGCCTCAATAATGTCCTCAGACTTCCCTTCTTTCTTGGGCACTTGTAGTCTCTCAGGGTAAGGCGCTTTAGGTAAAAACGACCTAGAGATATCCTTAATAATACGAGTGGCTGTAGATGGCTCAGCATCTCTCTTCTCATTGTTGCCACTCTCTTGCCCTTGGTGCATAGCAGGGTTCTCTTCCACTTGATTGTCCACTTGTCTCCTAGACAAGTATGGGACAGTTGATTGTACTTGTTCTTGCCAATGCATTGGAGTTGAAGAATTTCCCACCGCAAATTGTTCCTTTGGGTTAGGCTCAGATTGACTGGGGAACTCTCCTTCATCTCCTTCACCCACGTAACTTGCGATTTGATCAATTTGACTCTCTAGTGTGGCAATCGCTTGGGTGTTTTCTATTGTTGCACTCATCATTTCACTCATAGATTGGCTAGTCGTTTTCATGAAATCATTGAGAGCGTCCTCCAATGACTGTGAAACCGACGCTAGCGCTTGAATGGGAGCTTGGTAAGCGGGTGATGGTGCTGGATAAGCTGAGTGACCATAATTTGGAATTGGTGGAGGAAATTCGGGAGTGTATTGATTGTGAGCATGGTAAGGGGCTCCTCCCTGACTCATTGGTTGGTTCTGCTCCCATGAAAAATTAGAGTGGTCCCACCACCCTGGATTGTATGTTTCGGAGCAAGATCCATTTGATTTCCAACAACAGTCATTGAAAGCATTCATTTGTTCCATAGGATACTCGGCACAAGCCGGCATTGATGGGCAATTCTGTGCTAGATGCATGGGACTAGCACAGATGGAACAGCTTTCAACATTGAAAGTGTTGGCAGCATTGAGGGACGGGCCAGTCATTTTAATGAAATCCTTGAGGGCGTTCTCTAAAGACTGTGAAACCGGCGCTGGATTCATCCACATGATTTTTTTTTTTAACAAAAAAGATAACTAACTAGTAGAAAAATAAAATCATTTTAGACAAAAAATTTTCGCAAACCAAACAATTCCCCGGCAACGGCGCCAAAAACTTGTTGTGAGTCGTTTGCAATATAGTGTTGTGCAAGTGCGAGGTCGAATCCACAGGGAATTGTGTTGTGAAAATATATTTTCAATCTAAACTAACTCTATCTTAACCTAGTTCCAAATTTCAGAATGATATTGCAAAATAAATTAAAACTAAACTAAGTTGATTTAAAAACTAATAATAAAAAGCACTAAGGTTTCCGAATCCACCCCACTGATGTTAAGCATACATGTTCTAAAAATATAGCCTATCAAAACATTCCATGAATCCAACTATAAGACAAAAAACAAAGAATATCCCAACTAAACCAAAAGCACCCAATGTATCCGCTCTTAACAAATCGCAAAGGGAATCCAATTTAATCGAAAAGCATTCAATGTATCCATCAGATGAAACACAAAGAAAATCCAATAGACAATTTAAACTCAATCAATTATAAGATTAACTCAAACAATTGACAGAACATTTATACTAAAAATTGTCAGATTTGTACAAGCAAATCTGAACTACTACGCCAAACAACGGCGGGGCTTCATCTTCAACCTTAGCTGAAGAGTCTAGCCACTCATAACTATAAAACTATAATAAAAAGTGCTAAACATTTAAACTAAAACAACTGAATATAAAGAAATAAATAAAAAACAATACATGGGAGAAATTCCACTCGCTGATGGGCGGCGCTTCCCCTCGTGGTAGCAATGCCTTCGGGATCCACCAAAATGCTGGCGGAAGTCCACCGGTAAACACCAAAATGGCTCAGGAATTATACACTGAATGATGAAGCCAGATGGTGTTTATATAGGGGAAGACCCGGAGCAATATGGGTTGCAGATTCTATGTGGGATACTGCCCGTGTGCGCTCGATCGCAGTGTGGTGCGATCGATCGCAGGTACGATCGATCGCATGTCTTGTGCGCACGATCTCATGTGCGCTCGATCGCATGTCTTCTACGATCGATAGCAGATGCACTGAACTTCAAATATTTCGATGTGGGATGTTGACCATGCACTCGTTCATAGGCAGGTGCGCTCGATCGCATATCTCGTGCGATCGATCGCAATGTCTACAGAAGCTTCACATCTCCTGAAATGCTTTATTTTCTCCACAAACCTGTAAAAATACACAAAACACAAGAAAGACGTAAAATAAAGTGAAATACTACTAACTAAGAGTATAACAAATATAAGTTAAGGGTCTAAAATATGCAATATTTAAGACTCATCACATATCCTAGGAATTACTATCATAATTATTCTAGAAATAATATGCATACTCGTGTTAATGCAAGTATGTATCCTAGGAATCATCATCATACATTTTCTGGAAATGACATGTATATTCATATTCCTTATAATAGAAACATGTATCCTAGGAACTTATATCCTAAGCATTATAGGCATGCGCAACTAGGAAATCCTAGAAATTTCAATAACTATTATCCTAGGATTGTGCATCATCAACATGTCTATAGATCACCATATGCTGTTAAGAAAGTATGAGTCCCAAAAGGAATCATATTTTCAAGGACTAACCCCAAAGGACCCAAGAAATTTTGGGTACCTAAAAATGCCATTGTGTATCCTTGTGTGATATAGATATGTCTCCACACCAAGAAAAATGGTAACTGTTGATACCTTGATAGTGGATGCTCAAAAAACATGACCAGTGATAAAAGTGTATTCAATGAGCTAACTCTAAAAGATGGTAGACTTGTTACCATTGGAGACAACACAAAAATAAAGATCATAGGGTATGGAAAAGTTGGTAATGATTTCTCAACCATAAATAATGTATTGCTAGTACAAGGCCTTAAGCCAAATTTACTAAGTATTAGTCAACTTTGTGACAAAGGCAACAAAGTCACATTTGAGACCACTCACTGCCTAGTTATAGACATCAAGAGTAACAAGATTAAATTTGTTGGCCATAGACATGAAAAAGTCTATATAGTTGATTTGAAATCCTTGCATTCTGAAAATGAAAAATGTTTTCCTGCTATTAGTGAAAATCCATGGCTATTGCATAGAAGGCTTGGTCATGTGAACATGAACTTGCTGAAAATCATTTCAAGAAAAGATTTAGTCATTAGACTTCCCAAAATCAATTTTGAAAAAGACAAAGTATGTGATGCTTGTCAAATGGGAAAACAAACTAGGATTTCTTTTAAATCAAAGAATGTAGTCTCAACTACTAGACCTTTGAAACTTTTGCATATGGACTTATTTGGTCCAATTAGTACCATTAGTCTAGGTGGCCATCAATATGCTCTTGTTATTGTTGATGACTATTCAAGATATACCTTTGTTATTTTTATTGCTTACAAGGAAGAAACTTTCAAAGGATTTGAAAACTTTTGCAAAAAGGTTCAAAATGAAAAAGGAATTTGTATTTCAAGCATTAGAAGTGATCATGGAAAAGAATTTGTAAACCAAAGTTTTTCAAAATTTTGTGATGAAAATGGAATTGATCACAACTTTTCAGCCCCTAGAACTCCTCAACAAAACAGAGTTGTTGAGAGGAAAAATAGAGTTCTAGAAGAATTTTTAAGAACAATACTTTGTGAAAATAAGTTACCAAAATATTTTTGGGCTGAAGTGGTAAACACCTCTTGCTATATCTTAAATAGAATTTTAATTAGGCTTATACTTGACAAAACTCCATATGAATTATGGAAAGATAGAAAGCCTAATATCTCTTATTTTCGTACCTTGGGTTGTAAATGCTTCATACTAAATAACAATAAAACTAACTTGGGTAAATTTGATTCTAAGACCGATGAAGGAATATTTTTAGGATATTCAACCTCTACTAAGGCTTATAGAGTTTTCAACAAGAGAACTCTAGTGGTAGAAGAATCAGTACATGTAACTCTTGATGAGTCTAACCCAATTAGAAGTAGAGAAGTTTCTTTTAATGATGATGCAGATTTTATTCCAAGAACGAAAACTCCTACTCCCATTGTTGACCCAAAGGAGAGTCCACCTCAAACAAATGGAGAGATGGAAACTCTCAAAGTAGACCAACCATCTACAAGTCGACAAGAGGATAGTCTTCCCAAAGATTGGAGGTATGTAAATTATCACCCGATTGATCAAGTGATTGGTGATCCTTCACAAGGGGTAAGAACTCGTTCCTCTATTAGAAATGTTTGTAATTATGTAGCTTATTTGTCTCAAGTAGAACCTACAACATTTATAGAAGCTGAAAAGGATAATGATTGGATAATTGCAAGGCAAGAAGAAATAAATCAATTTAAAAGGAACAATGTATGGAATCTAGTTCCTAGACTTAATAATCATTCAATAATTGGAACTAAATGGGTATTTAGAAATAAGATGGATGAAAATGGAATAGTAACTAGAAACAAGACTAGACTAGTTGCTAAGGGATATAATCAAGAAGAAATAATAGATTTTGATGAGACCTATGCTCATGTAGCTAGATTGGAAGCTATTCGAATGTTGTTAGCCTTTGCATGCTTTAGTAAGTTTAAGTTAATTCAAATGGATGTAAAAAGTGCATTTTTAAATGGCTTCATAGAAGAAGAGGTTTATGTTGAGCAACCTCTTGGATTTGAGAATCCTAGTATTCTAAATCATGTCTACAAGCTTTCTAAGGCTCTATATGGGTTGAAGCAAGCTCCAGGAGCATGGTATGAAAGACTAAGTAAATTTTTAATTGACAATGACTTTGTAAGAGGTAAGATGGACACAACCCTTTTTAAAAAAACTCACAAAAATGACACTTTGCTAGTTCAAATATATGTTGATGATATTATATTCAGTGCTACTAATGAATCTATGTGTCAAGAGTTTGCAAAATGCATGTAAGGTGAGTTTGAAATAAGCATGATGGAAGAACTTACCTACTTCCTTGGACTTCAAATCAAACAATTAAAAGGAGGCATCTTCATCGATCAATCAAAGTACACTAAGGACCTACTAAAGAGGTTCGGGATGGAAAGCTCAAAGGTACTTGGAACTCCTATGAGCACAACGACAAAACTTGATCTTGATGAAGGAGGTAAATGCGTAGATACTAAATATTATAGAAGCATGATAGGAGCCTTGCTTTATTTGACTGCAAGTAGACCTGATATAGTGTTCAGTGTATGTATGTGTGCTAGATTTCAGGCTAATCCTAAGGAATCACATGTAGTTGCAGTAAAAAGAATCCTTAGATATCTACAAGGAACTCAAACCATAGGATTATGGTACTCTAGAGATTCATCTTTTGAGCTTGTAGGATATTCAAATGCTGATTTTGCTGGATGTAAGTTAGATAGAAAAAGCACAAGTGGAATATGCCAATTCTTAGGTGCCATGTTAACCTCTTGGTTTTCCAAGAAACAAAACTCAGTTGCATTATCAACCGCTGAGACGGAATATATAGCAGCTGGAAGTTGTTGTGCTCAAGTGTTATGGATGAAACAACAACTCGAAGACTATGGCATGATCTTTAAAAGTATCCCAATTCATTGTGATAATACTAGTGCTATCAATCTAACTAAGAATCCTATTAAGCACTCTAGAACTAAACACATAGAAATTAGACACCATTTCTTAAGAGACCATGCTAAAAAAGGTGATATAAGACTAGAATTCATACCTTCAGATGATCAAATAGCTGACATTCTTACAAAACCTCTAAGTGAAGCTAGCTTCTGTAGAATTAGACTATTAATGAGATTGTTGGATTATGATAAACTGAATGTCTAATTGCTTCATCATTCATCAATATGCATATTTGACATCTAGTGAATGAGTATTAATCCTTGTTTAATATCTCTCTCACACAAGATGGCATACATAAACAAATTTCGTGCTAAGACTCAAAACTGAAAATTTTCTCAAGAGTCTAGTCGACGGGTAAGTCTATCCCAGTCTACTGGAAAGTCACTGCCTAATTTCCCAGTCGACTAGTTCAACTAGACCTTATTTGGAGCCAAAAATTTGAAATTCAATTATCACCCTAGTTGACTGGTAAGAACTACCCAGTCGACTGGTATCTCTCTACCTATTCTTCCAGTTGACTGATACCTTGACCCAGTCGATTGGTATGCAAAACTGTTCATCTTTGCAAAGGATCCAGTCGACTGGTATCCTTACCCCAGTCGACTGGTATTGCGATTCTATAAATAGTCTCTTCATTTTTTCCAGATTTTCATGCCATTTTCAAAAACCCTAACTTTCTCTCTCTACAAAATCTCGCCATTTTGATCCAAAAACCTTCAAAACACTACCTAAACACATTGATCTACTCATCCCAAACATCTATTTCAATTTTCTATGGTTGAAATCTCCCATTTCCTTTTAAAACCACTTTTGCGCAAAAACTCCATTTCTACAAAAATGTCTGAAAGAATCCGGATAAAGACCACCGTTGGGGGACCTCATGCGCTTACAAGACCAATGTCAACCAAATCCACGGCTCCCGAGTTACGGGGTAAAGGAGTGGTGGGCTCATCCAGCAAAAAGCCCATAATAGAGCTTGACGACACTCTGTTCTCCAGCCCAGTGGCAAAGGCCAGGTATAATTCCGTTATTCGTCACAAGAAAATCATGACGGGTAGAGTTGTCGATTTCGACTCTATTCGTCATGGTAATTTTGACATATTACCTACCTTCGAGGCCATACACTTGACCCTACTGGTCAAGGTACATGAGAAGTATTACCCCAGACTGATTCACCAGTTCTATGCGAACTTGGTGAAACCCAGTCCACTGGCTCTGAGATTTAGAACCAGTGTCATGGGTGTGGAGTTTGAGGTCAATACTGACCTCTTAATGAGTATTTTGAGGATCTTTGTGGGAAGGATCCAATAGAGTCTAGATGGATGGCCAGACAATTTCGAGATTGAGGAGGCATGTCAGATAGTTAGGGGCGACCCTAACTATGTGTACCGACCCACTACATTTCATACATGTAGTGACATACCCTTAGACTCGAAATTGTTCAACCTTATCGTGAGTTGGACCATCCACCCGAGACTAGGGAGTCGGAGGTATCTATCTAAGATAGATACAGTATTGATTTGGTGCCTTAAAACTGGGCACCACTTCAATATATACCCCCTGCTGCTCACCAATATGATAAATGGCAAAGTGAGCGACTCCGGGTGTCTTCCCTACAGGATGCTCATCACACTCATACTCCAGCACTTCTGAGTGCCTCTCCCCACCTCCAAGGCTCAGGATGTTGGGGCAAAGGACATCATCAATGTCTCATCGCTGAAGAAGATGGGATGCACGGTCCGTGATGGCTTCATCTACTCTAAGGTCGGGAAGCACATTCGGATTGGAGAGGATGACAGTAGTGATGATGAGGATGCTACTGCTGCTGCTGATATGGATACAGATGCCCGAGCACATCCTCTGGGTGACTTGAGTATTGGTCAGGCTGGATACAACGATCTACTTCAGGCTATCACAAGCCTCCAGCTGACCATGCAGTCCGGATTCTAGACCTTGAGCTCTTCTATTGAGACCCTCCGGGATGACTTCGAGCTGCACCGAGAGTTCACTGACTGAGATTCATGATCTCATTCGTGATGGCTCGGACTCTCCCGCTCCATGACTCACATTACTATCTTCCTTTTGAGATGTATTTTTTTCATAGACTTTTTCACTGTTCTTAGCACGAACATATTTTCATATCTTTATGTCATTTTGTACTTCTGCATGGCTCTACGAAGCCTGTACTTGTATAGAATTTATATATATATGATGATACCTTATGCTTAGACCTATTTCATGTACTCAGTCTACGTAAATGAAATTTAGTTGCATGCTTTATATCACTTTATATTCGTTAAAAGAATTAAAATTGTTTCTGCTTGTATGAAAATTTTCGGTTCTTCCCGGGGAGGCTTTCGAACTTCGAATGATGCCAAATTTTTGAGTACAAGTTTCTTTATGCATTGTCTTGATGACTATAGTAGCTATACAACTTATTTTTTAGTTTCCTACTCCATTTTTTGCTGTTGTCAAAACGGGGGAGAAAAATGAGAAAATGCGAAAACTAAGTGTAAACTCAAGATAATGCATAGATTTAGGGCGATCATTGCTCCAAAGATATTAGAATATGATTATATATGTTATCTTGGTTGGTTGAGTTGTATATGAACTGCATTTGATCCTTTTTCAGGTTGGTTTTATTCAAAAAACAGAGGAGACTGCTCGATTTTCCAAAAAAAATCCAACACTTAGTTTCTTAAACTGTTTTTATTTCTCATAAGTTTTGTCATCATCAAAAAGAGGGAGATTATTGACCCTCACCTATATTTTAATGATGAAAAAACACAAATTTTATTATACTAACGATGCTATCTAAGTGTATTAAGCAATGAGAGCATTCAACCAAGGAACAAGGTGCAAGAACTCAACCCGAATCAAACACCAAGTGAAGACAGAATAACTAGTATAGGTCTAAGGTATTGAAACAAGTTGTAAATCTCACTTGTTCAGGTATTTAGCTTGTCCAATGGCTCTTTTTGAAAAATCATTTTAACATAACCTTTTAAACAAATGTTTTAAAGTTAAAATTTATTCAACACATGAAAACTGGGTTGTTAAAGCAACCCAGTCGACTGGGTACTTATACCAGTCTTCTGGTATAAAGGTCAGTATGTTCCTAGTCGACTGGATGTTTTATACCAATCGACTAGTGTTTTGGTCAGAGACTTCCCAGTCGACTGGTAAGAACTACCCAGTCGACTGGTAATCTGGGCAGAAGGTTTCCAGTCGATTGGTAAGTTATACCCAGTCGACTGGTACCTTCAACAGCCTTAAAAATGTGATTTAAAGAGGACTCAGTCGACTGGTACTAAGACCCAGTCGACTGGTAGTTCAAAAAATATGACCGTTGGGACACGAGATTTTAGCACAAATTGTACATAAATGGACAAAATCAGTTACAAACGGGCATATTACATCAAGGCTATATAAACCCACTCTATTAAACATTTTAAGATAGAGCTTTACACATTAAAACAAGTTTTTACTCATTGATACTCAAAAAAAGCTTTAAAAAATTGATTGTTGAGCCATTCTTCAAGCTTTACCTAGAAAGAGAGATATTATTCAGTTATATAAGCTTCCATTGTTGTCTTTCTACTGTTTTCTTTACAGTATTTATTGCAAAGGGATTTGCTTCCGAAAGGAAGGGGTTTTTGCTTATGAGAGGAAGGGGTTTGCTTCTAAGAGGAAGGGATTGTAAGGTTTGTGCAACATCTGTGAAGTTGCACGACTAAGTTTCTTAGTTGGACTACTTCATGGAGGTTCCTTGAAGAGAGTGGACGTAGGGCAGGAACGATTCCGATTTTGCCAAACCACTATAAACTGAGTTTGCATCCTTTATTCCTTAAACTCTTTATTTACAGCACATATTACTTGTTGTATGCTTGTTGTGTTATCTATTTTAATAAACTTGTGTTTTAATCCGCAAAAAGTTTTTAAAACCCAATTCACCCCCCTCTTGGGTTGAAACCTCAGTCTACAAGAGTCTATACTTTTTTCATCTTGAGATTGAGGGAACTTTGCGTAAAATCAAGATAAATAAGAAGCAAGAAGTCACCACACCTGTCATCACTATAGCGGATCAACAGAATGGAGAGGCGAATAGGGCTTTGAGAGACTATGCTACGCCCTCGGTTAATGGGGCTACATCTAGCATAACGAGGTCAGCTATACAAGCTAATAATTTCAAGATTAAGTCGGTGATAATTCAATTGATACAGCAAATTGTTCAGTTTGGGGGGTTGTCACAGGAGGATCCTAATGTTCATATTGCAAATTTTCTAAAGATTTACGATACCTTCCAGCACAATAGATTGACAGATGATGCTATTCGTTTGAGACTTTTCCCTTTTTCACTCAAAGATAAAATGAAAGCCTGGTTGAATTCTCTACCACCTGGTGTCATTACTACATGGGAGGAGTTAACACAAATTTTTTTTGGCAAAGTACTTCCCTTCAGCCAAGATAGCAAAGCTAAGGAATGATATTACCACATTCACTCAATTTGAAAATGAATCTTTGGATGAAGCATGGGAGAGGTAGAAAGATTTATTGCGAAAGTGTCCTCATCATGACCTTCCAGCATGGCTTCAAGTCCAAACATTCTATAATGGTTTGGGAGCTACAAATAGGTCCATGGTTGATGCAACAGCTGGAGGGGCTTTAATGAGTAAAACTCATGAAGCATCTTATAAACTTTTGGAGGAACTGGCATCCAGCAACTATCAATGGCCTTTGGAGAGAGCAATGCCAAGAAAGACGGCTGGAGTTTTTGAACTTGATTCTATTACCACATTGGCGGCACAAATGCAACTTTATCTAAAAAACTAGGTAAGATGAATGTAAATGCTATTCAAACTAATGTTGTGTGTGATTATTGTGCAGAAAATAACTCAAATATCGATTAGTGGATAATTCGTTTGCTCAGTCAAATTCTGAATAAGCTAATTACGTGTCCAATTTCCAACATCCAAGCAATCCTTATTCAAACATATTCAATCCTGGATGGAGAAATCACCCCAATTTTTCGTGGAGCAACAATCAAAGGGCAGCTAGACCACCTCAAAATTTTTCACAAGAAAAAATGCCAACACTCGAGGAGATGTTCATGCAATACATGAAAAAGACAGATTTGGCGATCCAAAACAATTCTGCATCAATCCATAACCTTAAGGCTCAAATTGGTCAGCTTTTGAACATTCTTACAGAGAGGACAACAGGAACTTTTCTGAGAAATACCGTTACCAATCCTAAGGAATATGTCAAAGCAATAGCATTGAGAAGTGAGAGGACAATTAAACAGCCACAAGGAGCAAGTACCGAGAAAGATAATGCTGGAAATCATGTAGAGTCTAAGCCAAAGATGGAGGAATTGAAGCAGCAAGTGGCCGACCAACAAGCTGAAAGTTCTAAAGAGAATAAAGAAACTTCGAAACCCATGAATTCCAAGGAATTTACATCTAAAACTAATTCTCCTTCAATTTATGATCCACCGATTCCTTTTCCTCAAAATTTTTTTTAAAAAAAGTTAGATAATCAATTCTTTAAATTTCTTAGTATTTTTAAGCAATTGCATATTAATATTCCTCTTATTGAAGCTTTAGAGAAAATGCCTAAATATACTAAGTTTTTTTAAGGATATTTTATCAAACAAGCGGAAGTTGGAAGAGTATGAGACGGTGGTGTTAACCGAAGAGAGTAACGTAATTTTACGAAAGAAATTGCCACCAAAATTGAAAGATCTAGGGAGTTTTACAATTTCTTGCACTATAGGAAATTCTTATTTTGATAAAGCTTTATATGATTTAGGAGCAAGTATTAATCTTATGCCTTTTTCGATTTTCATGAAGTTAGGTCTTAGAGAAGCAAAGCTTACTATGGTCTCTTTACAATTGGCAGGCAGGTCTATCAAGCACTCGCGAGGACTCATTGAAGACATTTTGGTGAAGGTGGACAAATTTATTTTTCTTGTGGATTTTATTATGCTAAATATGGAGGAGGATGAGGTAATACCTTTGATTTTGGGGCGACCTTTTCTTGCTTCGGGGAGAAATTTAATTAATGTCCAACAAAGGAAATACATTTTAAGGGTTGATGATAAGCATGTTACTTTTGATGTATTTAAGGCTATGGGTTTTCCTTCCGAAGTATACTATTGTTTTCAAATTAGTGACATAGACTTAGTGGTGGCCGAGACCTATAGGACTAGATTTTCAAAGCTGCCACTTGAGGTATGTCTTACTCATTCTACAACTCTTGAATATGAGAATGAAGAGGTTAGGGAGTGTGTAAGGTATTTGGAAGCTACACCATCATTTCATCCTTCCATAAAGCCAAAATTTGAAGAGCTAGGTTCATCCATGCTAATATCTTCAAGTAAGGAACCACCCAAACTTTAGCTCAAACCACTTCTATCAAATTTGAGGTATTCTTTCTTAGGCTAAGATTATACTTTTTTGGTTATTATTAATGGTTATTTAAGTGATGTAGAGGAAGAAAAGTTTCAAAGAGTTTTAAGGGAGCATAAGATGGCTTTGGGATGGACAATCTCAAATATCAAGGGAATTAGTTCTTCCATTTGTATGCATAAGATTTTAATGGAGGATAGTTTCAAGCTGATAGTTCAACCATAACAGAGATTGAATCCATCAATGCAAGAAGTGGTGCATAAAGAAGTATTGATGCTCTTAGATGCTGGAATTATCTACCCAATCTCTGATAGTGCATGGGTGAGTCCAGTTCAAGTGGTCCCAAAAAAAGAAGGAATAACCGTGGTAAAGAATGACAACAATGAACTTATACTAACAAGCATAGTCATGGGATGGCGAGTATGCATAGATTATCGAAGACTTAATGATGCAACATTTTCCATTGCCTTTCATTAACCAAATGTTAGAAAGACTCGCTGAGCATGCTTACTATTGTTTTCTAGATGGGTATTTATTGTGCAAAAATATACCTAAATTAATAAGCAAATATTTGAACAGTTTTACTTGCAAGTGCACAAGGTCAATAGTAGCATAGTGTGCAAATGCGAGATCATCTCCACAGGGATTGGTGAATTTCGCTTTAGAATCAGTTTCGCAATATAAAATGATAGAAATAAATATCGAGTTTGAATTAATAATGATAAAAGCATAGGGACTTGATATCCACCACTAATCATGTTGCCTTAACAAAACAATATGTTAATGCTTTACTCATACAATGAATACCTAATGTTTGTCAACCTAAGGGCATGGTGTATACTCCTTAAACTATTGATTTCCCTAAGCAACGAGTTAGGCATGGTGTATACTCTAGCTTTTTTCTTTCTTAAGGGGTTCAACATGGTGTATACTGAGTTGTTCCTTAAGAGGGCAAAAGATCTGTGGAAATCGATAACCACATGAGACCTAGGGCATGGTGTATACTCCCAGTTTTCAATGTTGATTAACCCAAGAACCGGGCAAGGATTTCTTTTGTTACTATTGTTAAACCTAGGACTCGGTCATCCAAATTGATTTAACTAACTAATCCATACCACATGCATATGTTGATTAGGCAAACACATATGAGGAATTTAAATAAAAAAAAAATTAATCAAGTTAAAAATCACAACATAAATATCGCAAATGCACCAATACTGAATTATTGAATAAATATGATTAGGGCTTCAATCAAGCCCTTACTAAGAAGTTAGTTACACATAGTTTTGATGACAAACATCTTCACAAAATAAAATAAAGGGAAAAAGAAACCCGAAAATACTGTGGAGAAGAGTCGTCAATTCGTCTCCAAAGCTTAAAACTAAAAAGAAGCCCCTATTTCTGTGTTTTACAAGTTTATTTATAAGGTTTTAAGACATCTGGAAACCCTAACTAGAAAAACAGAACCCTAACCCTACTTTCCATAACAGGTTTTGCCATTTTATTGCATGTGTGCGCTCGATCTCATGCTGGTGCGCTCGAGTGCAAGGTTGCGGTTGAGCCTTCTTCTTGTGCACATGAGTGCTTGTGCGCTCGATCACACTCTTCTTTGCTCGATCGCACTAGGCTGCTTCCAGGTCTTCCAGATTTCTTCTTCTGAGTTCCAAAATGCTTCATTTTCTCCAAGAACCTATAAAAACACAGAAAACACAAAAATGAAGTAAAATAGGATAAAATACGTAAACTAAAAGCTTAACAAATGTAAATTAAAAGGCTTAAATATGAGTATTTAAGCACTTATCACGCCTCCAAACTTACATATTCCTAGTACTTTAGCAATACAAAATGAAAAACTAATTGAAAAACAATAACAAAGATAAATCCATCATTCATGATATCCAAAAATTTGGGTCCCACAAAAAACCATGATATTTATTCATGAGCAAGCTTAAAATATAACCCATTTTCGTAATGAATAGGAGTTTTAAAATCTAATCACTTACACGAGGCTGGTTAAGGCATCACAAGTCTGACTTAGTGTGCGGTGAACTAGCATATAAAAGATGAAGCTTCCAAATAACTCCAATGTGTAGTGTTTCGGTGTCTCAAAATTCACTGAATTTCCTATCAGAATGAACAATAATGGCATAGTTTTATTTCCTTCTTTTCTTTTATTATGAGATTTTTGCCATGTTTAGTTCCCTTAAGCTTTCTAATTGACCATTGTAGCGAGTGTTTAGCCAATGACTCCCAAACTAGATGGTTTAAGGGCATTAGGTGTAAATACACCCCTAAAGACGTACTAACTCGAGTAAAAAATGCTACAAAACTAACTAGCCTTAATGCTGCCAGGCAAAATTCCCACATTTTGACGTGAACACTCACTGCTTACTGAGGTAAGAGGTCCAGTTACTCAGTGGAAAATTTATTTAATGATCATTAGGAGCATTTTATTTTCTCTTTTTTGTGCAATAAATTTTTTTTCTTCTATTTTTCTATGCCAAAGTGTTCATCTAACAAGTCCTTTGGTTACAGTTAAGCCAAGGAAACATAAAAATTAAAATTACATGTCATAACCCACACAATTATGTGCTAATGTGCTCGTGTCAGATTAGATCAAACTTGTGAATTCGTAAATTCCTTAAAGTAAGTAATTAAATTTAAAACTTTATTATTAGACCATGTGTTCTAGATTTTAAGCTTACTGATGAAATCTTATCACAATATTCATTTAAATCAACCAAAATTTTTAGAACAATATAAACATGCATTTATATTTTCAATAATAAAATAAAAAAAACTGGGACAGAGTTTGTGTGAATGTGTCTCCCATACCCCCAAACTTAAACTACACATTGTCCCCAATGTGTGAATAACATGAAAATATCTGACCTAGGAGATGGAGAACTAGCTGGCTGGCATGGCTCATAGCACACCTCCAAGCTTAAACTAATGCACACACAATGTCATTGAAAAAGAAAAACGAAAGTAATACCGGAAAACAACAGGTACGAAAAGTAAACAGTTATGAGAAAAACAATAGATCAACATAAAAATAAAGACTAACAAGAAATGTGAAAAATACTAAAAATAAAAGGATATGCTGTGGGGTGCCTCCCATGAGCGCTAAGTTTTACGTCTTCAGCCAGACGGTGCACCACTCTCACTGATGGTCTCTATATGGTATAGAAAATGAGGTACCAGGGGCAGGAGGTAGGCGATCAAGAATGGCATGTAGCATCACTTTTTACCTCGTAAAACATGCCTTTAAACCATCGATGCGCTGATGAACTAGTAGTGTAGCCTCTCGATCCTCCTATCGAATATCAGAGAGCTCACACCAGAAAGAGGACATCTCCTCAAAAATGTGCTGGTACTCAGTGGGTCCCATGTCAGCATAGTCTTCCTCCCAAGTATGGCTTGTTGTGGGCTCCTCGGTCTCCATAGGATCATCCTCCACTCTCTCAGCAGTAGATGCATGCCCTCGGGGTCCTCTGGGCATGTGCGACTGGCTCAGGGTCCATTAGCTCTTCCTAAAGAATGCTTGGTCTCGGACTGGTCCATCGATAAAGGAGCCCTTGATTCCCTTCTTCTTAAAAATATATAAGAGGAGGAACGAGAATGGGAGCCTCCAAGCATTAGCAGTGGTGACTTGGCATGCATGGATGTGGTCCCGAAACTTATGAAGTTAGCCCCAGATGATAGCTGGGATGGAGTACCAGTGGCCTCTGTGGAATGCATATAGTGCCTGTAAGAACTGGTCATGCATCTGGGTCTTGTGTCCCAAGGGGCACACATTGCTCTGAAGAATGGAATCCACGAGCCAGAGTCGTGGAGACAACTTGGACCAGCTCCCCGTATTGTTATGTCAATCGATATACTGTCCAGCACACAAAACCTCAATGATAGTGGACAAGTAAAAAGACTCCGGGTGCTCATCTATCTGGGTGTCTTCAAGAGGAGACTCATCACAACAATGGAGGGCAGCAGCTATATCTGTAGATGTCACGTCGATGTACTTGCCCTGAACAGATGAGGACAAGACCCTCGACCTGCTACAGTCAAAAGATAGGTTCTCATAAAACTAAACCATGAATCCAGTGTAGGCAATAGAGCAGATAGGCTTGAACAACCTCTTCAAACCTCGACGCTTGAATTCTTGGACGGCCCATTGAGTGGCTTCAAACCTCTTAAAATCATCATCTATGTTGAACATGGTTTCGAATAAGATCTCCTGTTGTTCAAAGCTGGGTCGCGAGGATTGTGTGCGGCTTCCCGAAGCACGGGATGTGGAGGCAACTTATTTAAGCATGCTGGATAGAATTTGCAGCAGAGGTGTGCTCGATCTCAGTATTGTGTGCTTGATCGCACTCTACCCTTCGCTCAATCATAGACTCTTTGCACTTGAGCGCACTGTGTCAGGCATTTAATTAAACAGGTAGTGTGCTTACATAAACCAAGTTGTGGCTAACACTTCAAAAAGTTCTCAACCTCTTGCAAAACCACCAGAAATAACCCAAAGAGCACAAGAAGAACAATATATATGAATTTATTTCATAAAACAATAATTTATTCAACAAAAACAATCGCAAATAGAAGGATATGATGAGTGCCCCTGTGTGTGAGTGAAGGGCAAAACAGGAATTACCTATTGGTAGAGAGGGGGAGGGGACGACGGTATAGGGTGGCCGGTTGTGTGGTGATGTGAGTGGTGGCATAAGAGTAGGTGCAATCAGTAGCAACATTGTGAGTGCTGAAAGCAGCGAGAGAGCGAGTGCGAGTGAAGGGAGTGAAAGTGACAGGGAATAAAAAAAATGACCTAAATAAACATGTAACTTTTTGCCCTGAGTGCACTCGATTGAACTTGTGCGCAAGTGTGTGCGTTGGTGTTGTGCACTCGCGTGCCATTGAGCATATGGCGAGGTTGGGCTTGAGTGCACTATGGAGTGCGCTCGATCGCAAAGACAGAAAGTGCTGACAACTAAATGAACTATAAAAAGGACTAAAAAATTAAAAATAATGAAAACAATTAGCTAAAATAAATAAAACTGTACCGTACTCAGTGGCCTCAGTACCACTGACCTCAACAGAGGCATTTGAGCTATACGTTTTCAAAGCATGGACTGCTCAAATGCCCTCTATAGTAGCTTTAATGATAGTCTTTTGGTAAGGAGTACTTAAAGTCACCATATGTGGCTCAAGTGCTCTTGATGTTGCTGCATATTCATCATGCCTCAAGTCTCCCAGCTCGTTCAAATGTAACTTCCTCTTCTTACCCGATCTTGGATGCATTGGAGAGGCCTCAGGGAGGTGCACAGCTTCAAAGATGTCATCAGTGACATCTTCAGATATAGGCTCAATATCCGATCTTTTGAAACTCTGGGTTAGGGTGGTCTCCACTGGATTAATGTGCTAGACCTAAAAAACATGCTCAACAATACCTTGCATCATACAGACATTAAAACATTCCATATCATCTTGGGGTAATTTTAATGCATCAAATATTTTGAATTCTATTTTCTCACCATTTACCTTCATACTTACGATACCTTTTTTCACGTAAATTTTTGTATCAGTAGTTCTCATAAAGGGTCATCCTAAGATGATAGGCAAAGGTAATGGCATAGGGGATTCCTCTATATCTAATACAATGAAATCAGCAGGTAAAATAAACTCATCTACCTTTACCAAGACATCCTTAAGAATACCTCGAGTCTTTTGATGCTTCTGTCTGCCAATTGCAAAGTGATGGAGTTGGTTGAAGCTCCTTCAAACCTAGTGTTCAAATACCGAGTATGGCAACAAATTGACACCCACTCCTGAATCCAGTAATGCTCGTTCTAAAAGCTAGTCTCCTATCCTGCAAGGAATGGTAAAACTACCTGGATCTTTTAGCTTGGGTGGTAGTTTCCTTAACAATAACACACTTACCTCTTCAGTTAAAGCCACGATTTCATGCTCCTGAAACTTCCTTTTATTAGTGCAATAATCTTTCAAAAATTTAGCATATGCAGGAATTTGTTGAATTGCATCTAATAAAGGAATATTAATTGCTACTTTTCTCAAAGTTTCAAAGATATTGAACAATTTACTTTCTTTCTTTGACTTTACTAACCTTTGAGGGAAGGGTGGTGCATTCACCTTCTCCATTTTACTTACCTTGGATGTGGCTGTTTTAATTGGAGATGCTTGTGTAGGCTCATTGGTTCCTATGATCTTCCTATTTCTGAGAGTTGTCACGGGCTTTAATTGCTGGTGTCCTCTTGGATTAGGTAGTGTTTGGGCTGGAAATTCACCTTGCTTTCTTCCACTCAGCTCCTTAGCTAATTGCCCCACTTATACCTCTAGTCTTTGAATGGCTTGCTCATGCTTTGCATTTGTTTATCTTTACTCAGTTCGAAATTGTCTTTCCTCTGCCATAAACTGATCTTCTGAAGTCATCAGTTACTGTTGTTGAGTGGCTAATTGCCTCACAAGACTTTCTAGATCGCTCCTCTTTGATTTCGGAACTAACTGGGCTACTTGTTGGGAGTTCCTTTGTTACCCTTGAAGATTCAGGGTATTTTGATTGTTGTTCCATGAAAAGTTGGAGTGGTTCCGCCATCTAGGATTACAGGTATTTGCATATGGGTTGTTCTTGGGAGGATAGTTGTTTGGTCCCACATAATTCACTTGCTTTGGATCTGCAGATGAATATAAAGGACGTGTCTCAGTATTATGATCAAAATGAGAACATATAGCACATACCTGGAGTGGTGTAGTTAGTGGACTAGGTGAGGCGTTCTGAGCAGTCATGGTTTTAATGAGCATATCTAGCTTCCTCTCCACAGCAGCTATCTGATTAGAGGATCCACCATTTAGAGTCACCTCATATATACCTTTACTCTTAACTCCTTGTCTACCTCTAGAGAAGAATTGATGGGTGTGTTCACTTATTGTCTCAAACAACTCCACGGTTTCTTCACTGCTCTTCTCCATCAGCACACCTCCACAACCTAAATCCACAATACTTTTATTAGTATCACTCAAACCTTCATAAAAAGCTTATACCAGTTCATCCTGAGGTAGATTGTGATGTGGGAATTTGAGTAGAAGCTCATTGAAATGTCCCCATGCCTTAAAGAACAAGTCTTCATCCTTCTGTTGGAAAGATTGAATCTCCTTCCTCATTTGTCTTGTCTTTTGAGCTGGGAAAAACTTCCTTAGGAACTTACTGGCCAACTCTTCCCAAGTATGGATAGAAACTGCAGGCAATGAATTGTTCCACAGTTTAGCATTATCTTTTAATGAGAGAGGGAAAACAATTAACCGGATTCCCTCTTGGTCTAGGCCCCGGATATGCTGGAACTTGCAGAGATCAAGAATTCTCGAAGATGCAAATGTGGGTCCTCAGCAGGTGTACCCCTAAAATGAGTCAAAGCACTGAGTATCTACAGGGATATGTGATAATTACCTTCTGCCTCAGGTTGATACACAATGCATGAGGGCTATTCGAGGTTCTGTGGAATGAAGGATTGCTTCATGGGTCTTCGCTCTGGTGGCGGTTGGTTGTCAAGCTGTTCCACCATTTGTGCTTCTCCGTCGAATTCCTCTTCTACCTCTTCAACGTTTTCTCTAAGTTTTGGTCTAATGGTTCGCTCAAGCTCTGTATCGAGGGGAAAGAAAGTTGGATTCTTGGATCGAAACACTTGTATGAATTAACTATACCGCTTCAATGCAACAGTATCAGTACTGCTGCTAGGGTAATCTCTACCACGAGTGCGCTCGATCGCAGTGCCAAAGATTTCTCTGCTGCACACCTGAAACAGAAAAACAGCAAACACACAAAAGAAATAAATTAGGTTTTTGATGAAGCAGAATAAAATAGATCAGAAAAAATAAAACTGAACGAAAAATAATTCTAAACAAAAATTTAGTGCAATCCCCAGCAACGGCGCCAAAAACTTGTTGTGCAAAAATATACCTAAATTAATAAGCAAATATTTGAACTGTTTTACTTGCAAGTGCACAAGGTCAACACTAGCATAGTGTGCAAATGCAAGATCATCTCCATAGGGATTGGTGAATTTCGCTTTAGAATCAGTTTCGCAATATAAAATGATAGAAATAAATATTGAGTTTGAATTAATAATGATAAAAGCGTAGGGACTTGATATCCACCACTAATCATGCTACCATAACAAAATAATATGCCAATGCTTTACTTATACTATGAATACCCAATGTTTGTCAACCTAAGGGCAGAGTGTATACTCCTTAAGCTATTGATTTCCCTAAACAACGAGTTAGGGATGGTGTATACTCTAACTCTTTTCTTTCTTAAGGGATTCAGCATGGTGTACACTGAGTTGTTCCTTAAGAGAGCATGTGGAAATCGACAACCACATGAGACCTAGGGCATGGTGCATACTCCCGATTTCCCATGTTGATTAACCTGAGAACCCAGCATAGATTTCTTTTGTTACTATTGTTAAACCCAAGACTCGGTTATCCAAATTGATTTAACGAACTAATCCATACCATATGCATATGTTGATAAGGCAAACACATATGAGGAATTTAAATAAAAGCAGGCATTAATCAAGTTAAGAATCACAACATAAATATCGCAAAGGTGCCAATATTGAATTATTGAATAAACATGATTAGGGCTTCAATCAAGCCCTTACTAAGAAGTTAGTTACACATAGTTTTGATGATAAACATCTTTATAAAATAAAATAAAGGGAAAAAGAAACCCGAAAATACTGTGGAGAAGAATCGTCAATTCGTCTCCAAAGCTTAAAACTGGAAAGAAGCCCCTATTTCTATGTTTTACAAGTTTATTTATAAGGTCTTAAGACATCTGGAAACCCTAACTAGAAAAACAAAACCCTAACCCTACTTTCCAAAACAAGTTTTGCTGTTTTACTGCATGTGTGGGCTCGATCTCATGCTAGTGCACTTATACTCGAGCCGTCTTCTTGTGCGCTCGATCGCACTCTTCTGTGCTCGATCGCACTAGGCTGCTTCCAGGTCTTCCAGATTTCTTCCTCTGAGTTCCTAAATGCTTCATTTTCTCTAAGAACCTATAAAAACACAGAAAACACAAAAATGAAGTAAAATAGAATAAAATACGTAAACTAAGATCTTAACAAATGTAAATTAAGGGGCTTAAATATGAATATTTAAGCACTTATCTGGATGGGTATTCCAAATATAACCAAATTGTAATTGCTCCTAAAGATCAAGAGAAGACTACTTTCACGTGTCTTTACGAAAAATTTTGCATATAGAAGGATACCTTTTGGTCTTTGCAATGCTCTTGCCACGTTCCAGAGATGTATGATGTCCATTTTCTTCGACATGGTGGAAAAATTTATAAAGGTATTCATAGACGACTTCTTGGCTTTTGTTTATTCTTTGGACAATTGTTTATCTAACTTGCTTTGGTTTTGCAGCGATGTTAGGAGACTAATTTAGTTTTAAATTGGGAAAAATTCCACTTTATGGTCGAGGAAGGGATAGTGCTTGGCCATCGAATTTCCTTCAAGGGAATTGAAGTCGATAGAGCCAAAATAGATGTTATTGACAAACTCCCACCACCGGCCAATGTGAAGGGCATGAGAAGTTTCTTGGGTCACGCTAGGTTTTATAGATGATTCATTAAGGATTTTTCTCAAATTACTAAACCATTTTGCAATCTTTTGATTAATCATACACTGTTTGATTTTTTTCATGAATGCTTGCATACTTTTGAAACATTGAAAAAGAAATTAATTTCAACACCTATAATTATTTCACCAGATTGGAATTTAACTTTTGAATTGATGTGCGATGCTATTGATTTTCCTATAGGGGCTGTTTTAGGGTAGAGAAAAGATAAATTGTTATGTTATTTATTATACAAGTAGGACTTTAACGAAAGCTCAACTTAATTATGCTACTATTGAAAAAGAATTATTAACGGTTGTTTTTGCTTTTGAAAAATTTCATTCTTACTTGATAGGTTCGAAGGTTGTTATCTATACCAATCACTCCGCTTTTAAATACTTGCTTACGAAGAAGGATGCTAAACCAAGATTACTTCAATGGATTTTGCTTCTACAAGAATTTGATTTGGAGATCAAGGACAACAAGGGTACCAAAATTTTGGTGGTAGATCACTTGCCCTGGATTGAGCCTAAAGATGCGGATGATGAGCAGCAATTGCCAATTAATGAAATATTTTCGAATGAGCATTTGATGGTTGTATAGGTTGTTCCATGGTATACTGACATAGTCAACTACTTGGTGTCGCGAATTCTACCTATCGGGATGACATATCAACAAAAGCAAAAGTTCTTCTTCGACTTAAAGTATTATTTTTGGGAGGAACCTTTTCTATTACGGCATTGTACAGATCAGATAATTAGGAGATTTATACCCGAAGAGGAGATGGAGAGCATACTCCGACATTGCCACTCATTAGAAATGGGTGGCCACTTTGGTGGAGCAACAACAACAGCAAAAATTTTGCAATCCAAGTTTTATAGGCCTTCTATTTTTAAAGATTCTTTTAATTTCTTTTAATTTATGTGATCATAGTCAACGGGTTGGGAATATTTCTAGGAAACATGAGATGCTTTTGAATAATATTTTAGTGATTGAATTGCTTGATGTTTGGGGGATAGATTTCATGGGTCCTTTTCCATCTTCATATTCTAACAAATTTATTTTAGTGGCTGTAGATTACGTCTCCAAGTAGGTGGAAGCTGCTACTTCGCCGACCAATTATGCCAGGGTTGTGGTGAATTTTCTTCGAAAAACTTTTCCCGATTTGGCACTCCCAGGGCGATAATTAGTGCTGGTGGGAAGCATTTTTGTAACCATGAAATTGAAACTTTACTTACTAAAAATGGAGTTACTCATCATGTGGCAACACCATATCATCCTAAAAAAAGTGGCCAATTTGAGGTGTCCAATGGGGAGTTGAAGCGCATACTTGAGAAGACCGTTAGTATCTCACGAAAGAATTAGGCACGAAGGTTAGATAATGCATTATGGGCTCATAGGACAACATTTAAAACATCGATTGGAATGTCACTTTATCGATTAAAAAGCATGCCATTTACCCATGGAGCTAGAACATAGAGCTTATTGGCCGATAAAGACACTTAATTTTGATTTAATGGTTGTGGGTGAGAAGAGAATAAGGGAGTTCGAAGTGGGGCAGCAAGTTTTACTATTCAATTCAAGACTTCAACTTTTTTCGGGAAAGTTGCGATCTAGGTGGTCGAGACTATTTGTTGTGACTTGTGTTTTTCTATATGGAGCGGTTAAAGTTCATCATGAAACAAAAGGGACATTCAAGGTTAATGGACAGAGGTTAAAGCCTTATGTGGATGGAGAATTTAGCACACAAAAGTTTTCCATCGATCTTGCCAATCCTAAATAATGATTTGGAGAATGTCTAGCTGACTTTAAACAAAACGCTTTTTGGGAGGCAACCCAAGTTTTTTTTTTGTTTTTTTTCTCTTTAATTTTTTTTTGTTTAATCTTTTTATTTTTTTTCATCTTGTAGGTTTGCATAAGTTTGAGGGCTCTCCAATGTGTTACACGGTTGCACTTTCAAGGACAACATTCAATTGGAAATCGGAGGAACATTTCTTACCTTTTCTCATTCTTTTTCTTTTTTCTTCTTCTTTCTCATTGAGGACAATGTGTTATTTAAGTTTGGGGGAAGGGAGTTTATGTTTAAAAAATTAATTTCTTTGTTTTTGGTTTGATGAATAAAAAGGTATATGATAAGAATATGGTTGAAATTGATTACAATTTTTAGGGAAAATTCTTATTGCTTGAGTCTATTTGTTAATCCTTGACTTGATTTTGCTTAATTTGAGATTTTCTATATTCAGCCTATGTTATCATGATCATTAATTATTTTGCATACCTAAAGAAATTTTATGTGAACATTGTAAATTTGTATGGTCTCAACAAACTCTAGAACTTGTTTGATGACACTCGAGGCGAAATTCTAGACAAAATATTACTTGGAAATGATTTAGGCATTCTTTGAATCGATTTAGCCTTTCAAGCTTACCTATTTATTATCTTTATCCCTAGTCACCCCTTTGAGCATTGTTGAATTATACTTTGGCCTTATATTTTTTTCTTTTTTTAAAACATCATATTCCCTACCTTATTTGAGCTTAAACACTGATTTCCTTACCTTTCAAGAGAACTAAGTTTACACAAAGTCAGAAGAGCATGGAAGGTGTGAGAGGTAGAAAGTTTAAAGTAAATTTTATCACAGCCCATGTTATCAAAGTCATAGGATTGGAGGTGTAAAAAGTCAAAGAGGTGTAAAAAGTAAAAAAGGTGTTGGGAAATGTTAAAAAAAATAAACATAAAGGGAGATCTTTGAAAAAACGATAAGGAAAGGTGTTTTGAGAGATTCAAAGGATTGAGAAGAAGTGTATGTGTTAGAAGTGAGTATGCTCTATTTGTTTTGTTTGTGTTCAAATCTATTTGTTTTGTTTGTGTTCAAAACTAAGTTCTCTTGCTTTGTTTGAATCCTATCTCTTCTTTGTAGCTCTCACCTTAGCCTTACATTACAAGCCTAATAAAGACCTATTGATCCTTGGTAATATTTTTATTCTACATTAGTGGAGAGTGATTTGAAAAGCAAGCCTATGGATTTCGAATAATCAATTTCATAACTAGAGATCCATTATATATTTACTTGTTTGCATAAAATCATATGGGAAGCTAATAATGAAGTGAGAATGATAGGTATGCATGAGTAAGAGGATTGATAATGAGGTGGAATTGAGTTTTGAATTAAATTTTGAACTTGTGTGATATTGATTGATTCCTTTGGATTATAAACTTTAGGCAATCTTTGAGGTAACAAATTTTATTAATTAAACCAATTCTTGTTTTTAGTTTTTTTTTTCTCTTTTTCTTTGCTTGAGGGCTAGCAAATTTTAAGTTTTGGGGGATTTGATAAGTGTAATTTTTACATGATTTTTATTACTCATTTACTTATTAAAATTGTTAGTTTTCCTTTATTTCTTTTGATTTTTATTTTATTTTATATTATTTGCTTGTGTTTGAAAGAATGAGAAGGTTTACTGAAAAAGAAGATTGATATGCCTAGAAGATTAAAAACACCTAATGACTGTACTAATCAGGATGTGCACCCACTGTGTTAAGGACTAGGACCAGCTCAGGAACCAAATTTGAGAATGCGTACAAGCCTAAGACATGATGCACAAAACCTTCACATTGATCCAACATCTAGCCCGCACCATGCCAAATTGTGTGCGCACACAACCCCAATTGCTTGTGCCGCACTTTTTCCTGTTTTGTGTTATATTTCCTTTTAGTTACTTTCCTATTTCATATTATATTTCCTTTTAGTTACTTTCCTATTTCATGTTTTCCTAGTAGTAGAAGTATTTCCCATTTCATTATCTTTCATTTTCCTAAAAGTAGTATTATTGTACTTTCATTTTCTTTTCTAGGAGTTTGCCTATATATATGACCGGGTGCTCTCTTATTTGAGAGACTTCAGATTTTTCCTAGATATTAATAATAAAGAGAGAAGAGAAGGAGGGTGGCTATCAAGTCTCAATGAAGAGAGATCTTCAACAATTTTGAATGCTTCATTAACTTATTTCAAGCAAAAGAGTTTTATTCTCTTCTCTTTAGTTTTCATTTGATGCATTCCAATAAGAACATGGTTGATTTCAGATTTGTTGTGAACTAATTTTATTTTTCTAGGGCTTTAATGTAGTCTAGCTTTGAACACACAATATAAATTCCAAGTTATTTTATTTCAAAGTTTTTTATGTTGAGTGTTTATCCTTGCTCTTATTGCTTACAATTTTTTGGCCAATTATTGTTTGATTTATTGAATCATAATGAAACCAAGAGGTAATTTGTGATTAGAAGCTTTAGGATTAAACGCCATTAGTTGAGCAAAAGATAGAGATACTTTACCGCAATTAATGTGATTTAGATTAAGAAAAATCCAAAGAACTTAATGAATCTTCAAATAATTTAATTTACATAGAGATATGATGAATTATTAGGTAGAGATATTTATGATGTTATTCGAGAGAAAACATTGAATAATTAAGGGATTTACTTTTCATCAACTTGAAAAATTGGAATTTTATAACGAGGAATAATAAATTATGTGGGATTAGTTAGATGAAATCAAAAGCTCTAGATTTATTTTTATTATCTTTACAATCTTAAGTTTTATTCTCTTTTCTTTTAATTTATCTTTGTCAAGCACTTTAGTTTAATTTAGGTGGTAAAGTCTTTAAAATTTCAGTTTTATTTCCAAATAGTAAATAATTTGGCAAATTTCAACACTCAATAGCATAAATAGTCCTTGTGGGTTCGACATTTTTTGTTCTTTAAAACTTTACTACTTGTTGCGATTTTGTTCACTTGCAAATATTATCACACCACTTGTCCTCTTGTTCTTCTTCTTACCTAGGAAACCTTGAGCCATTTTTTGTTAATAAGTGAACCATGTGAAATTCCACTTATTTTAAAAAGGTCGACATATTTTGGAAAATCATGGAAATACACTTTTATAATTGAGTGAAAATCCAATTTTCCAATGAAGTGAAATCATGTGAGTTTGAGTATATTCTCATTCAACAATTGCTTTCTCAAGGTGAACAAAATAATGAGTGGAAGCAGGAGATTATTTTATTGATATGAAAGAAAGATGAAGAACTCATAAACTCAACAAAAGAAAATAACAGTAGCTTAAAGGCTCTTTAAAGAAATTTTGGGCTATAGAAAGAAGACTTGACCATCGGCACTATCATCCACCTCCTTCTTCATTATTTTTTTCTTGAAAAATCCATTACTTAGGCGATTTTCTCATTATTCCTCGCAAAATCACCATTTCCATGATGAATTCCATTACTTGTGTGATCCAAATGTGCACTCTCATTCCAAACTAACTCCTTGGTGGTGGGGCTAGGGTAATTTTTTGTGTAAGTTGTGGGAAGGCTTTGGTTGGAATAAGGTTTAGCCATATTGAGGGTATTTTGTGGATGAGCTTAATTATGGTTGGAAAAGAGATTAGGCTTGGAGTCAATGAAGTATTAAATCTCGTTGCGAAGCTTGAAGCATTCCTTAGTGTCTTGGCCGAGTTGTTGATGGTAGGCATAATGTTTAGCAAAGTTGAAATCGGAAGGGACACGATTGGTTAAAGGCTTGGTGGTTAAGGGGATAAGCTCACCTTCTTGCCAAGGCGAGTCAAGGCTTGAGAAAGGCACATTTCTAAAGGAGTGTAGTCATTTGGGCCTTTATTTAACCACTTTTTTTTTTCTCGCCAGAGCGGTTAGTGCGGCTGTTCTGATTTTTAGAAGTTAAATTCTTGTGGTTGAGTTGCTTCCCTTTCAAATTCCCCACTTGGTCTTCTTTTTTGAGGACTATTGGAAATCACCTTGACAAGATGCCCAGGTGGTGATCTTTCAAACACCCAAGTCTAGAATGACTTGTAGAAAGAAATACAGCCATCGAACACAAGAACAGAAAATCAAAGAATGAAAGAAGACAAGCAATTTGTTATCAAGGTTCTGCAATGTGCCTACGTCCCCGTGAGTTCCTCTGAACTCTCTGCACTAAATCAATGGTTCTTCACAATTTATCAACCCTCTCCAAGAAACCTCAAGTTCTTGAAGGAACCAAGAAGAGAACAAGAAAGTGATAGACCTATTACAATGCTTCCTATCAATTCTCTACTACCCTCTCTTCTTTACAACCAGCCTCTCTATAATGAGTCCCTCTTGTGTTTTGTATCTTTGCACTCTCACATAATTCTCTCATTCACACACATGTCTCACAAGTTACATCATCACATTCTTGTGTCTTCTTTTTGCTTTTTTGTTGTTGTTGAGATTGAACCTAGGTGACCCTTTATATAGTGCACCAACTTCTTGTCCAATCTTGTGTGTCATTCTCCACCCTTAGATCTTGATGACCACTTAACCATGGCCCTCCATCAAGCCTAAGTGGTGCTGTGCATTTTAACCTTGCATTCACACACCTAAGAGAAGGCTAAAGCATGCTGTCTATGTGTGCTGGCCAGCGCTACAGCTTTAAGTTTCTGTCCCTTTTGCTATTCTTGCCAGGTTCCAGCGGTGCTGCAGCTTGGAGTTGTTGTCCCCTTCACACAACACTCTTCTGCTTGTGTGCAGAAGTGCGCACACTAGTGCGCATGGCCTTCCCTTGCTCCAAAATGAAGCACACACATGTGTGCAGCCTTCTAACTTGCTGAACTTTGATCCTCCACCTTTGGTTTAGACTTTAACCATCTTTGAACCATACTTGGACCTATTCAAACCTTAACCATGTTTGAACCATGTTTAAACCTTAGACAATTACCAACATTCTCTACCTTGTCTAAGCGTTTAAACCCGAACCATTGTGCAGAGACCTTCGGGATCCAAACTCATCTTGAATCATCAATCAACTGACTCCAATCCTAAGAAGTCCAAGGCAATGATTGGGCCTTCTTAGAGGTAGAACCTTAGTACCCAAATCTGCAGGACTTTCCTCCGTGATCTTCTTGTCAACATGAATGCATCCTTTCATACCATTTTCCGGAATGTAATGATACCGAACATCTATATGCTTCGTCCCCTTATGGAACACCGGATTCCTCGACAAGTACCCTACACTTTGGCTATCCGAAGACAGCATAACCTGCTCTTTTAGAACCTCCCACTCGTCTAACAACCCTTTGCACCCTATAGCTTCCATAGCCGCTATGTATTCTGCCCCGGTTGTTATGAGTGCTACCATTGGCTACCACTGAGCCTTCAAATACCTTAGCAACCCAACCACTTCATCCCAAGCCAATGCTTCTTTCCGGGATTACTCACAAATTTGCTGAGAACACCCATTGCCCAAGAAACCCTCGACCGGTTTCTCTCATTTTCTTGGATTATACACATCCCAATGATCTTTTGTGTAAGGCTGAGATCCTTCCTTTCGAACTCCTCACTGAGTTGAGATGTAAATCTTTCCATCCTCTTCCTGCTGTTCCAAACCAACAACCCATTAGTGACATAGGTGAGGATACTCACCATCTTCTCCACCTTGTGTCCAGGTGAGAAAGTTTCTATGAAACCTATATCTTCTCTTCTTGTGAACCCATTCACCACCAGCCTAGCCTTGTTCCAGACTTTATCTCCTAGAGGGTACCTTTCTTTGACCTTGTAAGTCCACTTACAATCCACAACTCTCTGATTTCCCGGAATGTGCACCAATTCCCAGAAGTTGTTCTTCCTCAAAGAATCTATTTCTTCCTCCATAGCTAGCTTCGATCTTGGCGAATCCTTACATCCCATGTAAGTCTCTTGTTCACTCATCCCTCCTATTATCCAAGGAGTTGCTGCATCCACAGTATCCACAAACCCATATCTTGAAGGTGGTCCGACCAGCCTTCCTTCCCGGTCTTTTGTGAGCTGATAGTCCTTCTGACTTGCTGCATCAACCTCTTTTAGTTCAGCCTCCTCTTGAGTGCCCTGAGCATGGCCTTCATCTAAGGGCTCTACCTGGTCTGAACCCTCTTGCCTTCCTTGCTCTACCTGAACTGAATCTTCCTTAATGCTATGCTCCACAAGAACCAAACTGGTTTGCTCACTAGCCCCTATAGGGTTAGTTTTCTCCAAATAGGTAAATAACAATTCATTAAAATGAACATCCCTACTTATAATGAGTTTCAATCCTTCTAAGGACCACAACCTATACCCCTTAGCCCCTTCCTCATATCCTAGAAACACACACTTTCTAGATCCTGGGCTAAGCTCATCATCCTTTTATTGTGCATATGTAGCACACCTAAAAGTCCTAAGGTTGCCCAACTCAGGGGGTTTTCCACTCCACATCTCTTTGGGAGTCTTTTGATACACAATCCTAGAGGGTGATCTATTCACTAAATATGTAGCAGTAGACACAGCTTCCCCCCAAAAACATTTGGGTAATCTGGATCCCTTTAACATGCACTTAACCTTTTCCATAAGGGTCTTATTCATCCACTCAGCAACTCCACTTTGCTGAGGGATTTCCACAACCGTCCTATGTCTTAGAATGCCATTTAACCTACAGAATTAATCAAGTTACTGGTTAAAAATTTCTAAGCTATTATCGGTTCTTATCCTCTTAACTACTCTACCCATTTGAGTCTCAACCAGCCCTTTCCACACCACTAATTTATTCAAGGCATTCGATTTATTTCTAACCAAATAAACCCACACTCTTCTTGAATAATCATCAATTAATGACAGAAAGTAAATGTTACCTCCCTGTGTTGGTGTCCTTGCTGGTCCCCAAAGGTCCACATGAATGTAGTCAAGAATGCCCTTAGACTTGTGCACTCCAGTGTTGAAGCTGACCCGGTGTTGCTTCTCAAGAACACAACACTCGCAGAAATCAAGTTCCTCTACTTTGTCTCCACCAAGTAGGCCATCATTGCTGAGAACTCGCAGGCCATCTTCGCTCATATGTCCCAAGCAAGTGTGCCAAAGGGCTACCCTATCCATCTCAGCCATCATGCTTGCTGCTTGATTATTGATTTCTATCTCTCCAATCATCTCACAGAGTCCATCGTTTCTTGCTGCCTTGATCACTACCAAAGATCCCTTGGCTACCTTGATCTTTCTTCCCTCTATCTTGCATGTGTATCCTATGGAATCCAGCTGCCCCAATGAGATCAAATTCCTCCTCAAATCCGAGAGATATCTCATATTTTCCAGCAGCCTTGTCATTCCATCAAACATCCTCACCTGGATGTCTCCTATGCCTCTCACTTGGTAAGAAATATCATTCCCCAAGAAAACCCTTTCATCATTGGTTTCCTTGAAATTCTTGAACCAACTCCGGTGAGGGCACATGTGATGAGTGCACCCGGTATCCAAGATCCATTTCCTGCTGCCTTCTTACCCCTTGCTCACATCCGAGCATACAACAAGAACATCGTCATCTTGCTGTTCTGTTTTGGTAACCGAAGCCTCTCCATTCTTGGTATGGCTTCTTCCTATATCCCTTGTCATTTTCTTGCAATCTTTCTTGACATGACCCTCCTTATGGCAGTAGTAGCAACTCTTCCCTCCAAATCTCAGTTTGGAATGCATTTTCCCATGACTTTCTCCTCTACCTCTGTCCCGGTAGTAGCCATGCATGCTGCCATACCAAGTTGCTGGCCTTCTTTTAAAGAACAACCCTTTACCACTTGATGCACTCCTTATCTTGGCATCAAAATCATCTTGCAACTCTTTCATAGGATCAAATTTAAAAGCAAATATTCATTTACGAAGATACCTCTTATTAGGGAGAGTCTTGGCAAGAAACAACTCATCTAGTTTCTTCCATATTGCAGCTGGATCTTCCGAGTCTTCGCACTCCCTTGTGACATTATCCGACATGTGCAAGAAAATGGTGTTGTAAGCCATCTTCTTCATCTCAATCCACTAGTCCTCCGTGGTAGTTGCTGGAAAAGCATCATCTTCTCCAAGAGCCAAGTCCACTTTCTGTTGCACTAAAACCTCCTTGGTCTTCCGCTTCCAAAGGGCAAAGTCTCCCTTTCCATCAAACTTCTCAATACCAAAATTTGAATCCATCTTTTGTGGACAAGATCCCTGATTTATGCACTACCCACAAATTCTTTCTTCAACCTCAAGAACACAAATCGAAGATGGATCTTAACACCGTTCTTAAATCAACCTTGAAGAACATGATCAGATCTTGATCTTTACACCGTTCTTGAATCACCCAAGAAGTTTAATCTTTGATTCTTAGAGTCTTGGCTCCGTACCTTCTACTTCTTGCTTTGATAACCAGCTGTGCAGCTCTGATGCCACTGACCAAAGCTCTGATACCACTATTGGAAATCACCTTGACAAGATGCCCATGTGGTGATCTTCCAAACACCCAAGTCTAGAATGACTTGTAGAAAGAAATACAGCCATCGAATACAAGAACAGAAAATCAAAGAATGAAAGAAGACGAGCAATTTGTTATCAAGGTTTGGCAATGTGCCTACGTCCCCGTGAGTTCTTCCGAACTCTCTGCACTAAATCAGTGGTTCTTTACAATTCAGCAACCCTCTCCAAAAAACCTCAAGTTCTTGAAGGAACCAAGAAGAGAACGAGAAAGTGATAGATCTATTACAATGCTTCCTATCAATTTTCGACTACCCTCTCTTCTTTACAACCAGCCTCTCTACAATGAGTCCCTCTTGTGTTTTGTATCTTTGCACTCTCACATAATTCTCTCATTCACACACATGTCTCACAAGTTACATCATCACATTCTTGTATCTTTTTGTTTTTTTGTTGTTGTTGAGATTGAACCTAGGTGACCCTTTATATAGTGCACCAACTTCTTGTCCAATCTTATGTGTCATTCTGCACCCTTAGATCTTGATGACCACTTAACCATGGCCCTCCATCAATCCTAAGTGGTGCTGTGCGTTTTAACCTTGCATTCACGCACGTAAGAGAAGGCTAAAGCATGTTGTCTATGTGTGCCGGCCAGCGCTGCAGCTTTAAGTTTCTATCCCTTGTGCCATTCTTGCAGGTTCCAGCACTGCAGCGCAGTGCTGCAGCTTGGAGTTGTTGTCCCCTTCACATAACACCCTTCTGCTTGTGTGCAGAAGTTCGCACACTAGTGCGCATGGCCTTGCCTTGCTACAAAATGAAGCACACATATGTGTGCAGCCTTCTAACTTGCTGAACTTTGATCCTCCACATTTGGTTTAGACTTTAACCATCTGTGAACCATACTTGGACCTGTTCAAACCTTAACCATGTTTGAAACATGTTTAAACCTTAGACAAATACCAACAAGGACAATTGATTTTAAACCATTTTGCTCTCTTGAACTTGATTCCCTTTGACACCACAAATTGATTCGGGATTGCTCAACCTTTTCATCATGTCAATCAACATGTCAACCAATATGTCCTTGAGATCTTCCATCTCATTCTTTTGCTCTATGTGAGTCATGGCTTTAACTTCAACTAGATTGATCTTTCTTAATCCTCCAATTTGGAATATGTTGAGGCAGAGGGTCTATGGATGCAAGGAAAATGAAAATAAAATTCCAAATCAATTTCATGATATGCATGTTTGAGTTCATCCTTAGTAGAGACTGGACCATATGTTAGGTTTGAAGCTTCTTTATAAAGAAAAATGGGTTTTGAGAAAACATACTTCATTCAATCCCCTTAATTGGTCCAAACCTACTTAGCATTGACTTTTTTCGTGGTATACATGAAGAGGGAAGGTTCAATTGAGGTTCATGTGTCAGTTCTTGAGATATGCTTGAAGCCCATTTAGTAACTTTCTCTTGTCTAACCTTAGTCTTACTCGAATCATATGTTGGGATTTGGCTTTTAAAAAACAATGAACTTTTCAAGAGGGCAAAGCATAACAAATATTTTAAAACAAAAAAACACATTTTTTCCAACTTAAGCCGATCATTAAATTTGAGTCCACTTGAAGTTGGTTTCGATTAACACACAAATATATACAAAAATCAACAAGAGATACTTTCTAATTTCAAATTGTTTATTTTTAAAAACTGAAAATCTTCAAAGTCAACTCTCATTAGGTCAAACATCAATTAAAAATCCTAGTCTTTTGGTTAATTGACTTCGGTCATTGAATTTCAAAAATTAAATTGATTTAATTATACTTTATCAATGATTTAGTCAAATCTTGTGGAATTAAGTACCAACATCTTTGATTTGACTAAATCAATTCGGTATAATTAAAAATATTTAATCAAAGATATTTCACAACCTAATTCTATCAAGGGGATTTTTTTATTGATACCAACCTAATGACACTAAGTGGAAATTAAAGTCTCTTCTAATCATGAAAAACACTTCCTTTAAATTCTAATAAAACTTTTAAGTAATCCCAAGGTTTTGATACTTTTCAATCCCAAGTTGGTTCTCTTAGAGTTAAGTGTTTTGGGCTTATCATTACTAAGCCTCCTAAGGATTTTGAAGCCCAATATAAATTTGAACTAAACCTAAGAGGCCTAAATGAATTATAATGCCCATGTCGAAGATCATCCTTTGGTATGGATCATCCCACTTGATCCTTGGGCTTTCTCTCATATCAATACCTTCATTTTAAATCTCCCATGTTAAGGCCAAATTACTTTTCTTCTCTTTTCATTGGCTTATTAGTTAGGTCAATCTAATAAGACTTAACTAAGAGAGGGTCCCTTATCCTAGATTAAACCATTTCGCAACCTAGGTTTTGATTTGTCTAAGTTTGAATTTAATTTAATCAAAACGAAAATAAATTCAACCAAACAAATGTACAAAAATGTTATCAATCAATTTAGTTCATTTTATCTTTCACATGTGAGGTGAATCAACCACATTAAATCAAGTAGACAAAGGGATAGAAAGGGTCCTTATCCTAGAAGGAAGATTTTTGGGTTTTTCTATAGGTTGGCTTCACTTCATATATTTGGTTGGCTTAAGTGTACCCCATTGCTAGAGGGATGCCTTTAAGTTCATCAAGTGGCCTAAATAGGTTGACCATAAGAGTACAAGCGCGGTGACAAACCTATGTTACTTTGACAAGAATCGAGAGGAACATATCACACACCAAAGGCTGATGTAAACAGATTAAAGTGACACCAAGATTCCTACGTTGATATTGGGCCCCCAACATACTCATTTGTTAGAAAAGGTAAATGTAAGTGTGCAAGTAGAGTGTTGTAAAAATAACTTAACTTAAAATTTAAAAACTTATCCAAAAACAATATAAGGTTGAGTCTCCCTAATGGAGTCATCAACTATGGGTACTGCACCCTACATCGCCCTTTGTCAATTAGTAAGGGGGCTCCCTCGAGGAGAGTACTTCTAGGTCAGGGCACATTTCGCATATTTGGACTTCATGTCATCTGAGCACAGAACAAGTATAACAAGTAAGGAGCCACCATTTGACATTGAAGGGGGTAAATCCCTTTTCATTGGTATATGCGCAAGATTAACTAGGCAAGAAGACCCGGGTATTAGAGCTCCCTCTCCCACCTAGGTCGAAGCCTAACCCTTTATGTTCTAGGACAAATGTTTAAAAATTAAGAAAAGATACCTTACCAAGCACTATCATTCAACACATACAATTTCAATTTATATCAAACAAGAGTGATAATTTAAACAAATCATCACAACCAAATAGGAAGCTTGTATACTTGGGAGATTATGAACCCAATATTCAATTGTTGGACAAAATTTTCCTCTGAAGGACAAATAGGCTTAACCTAATTAATTTCTTCTTAAGCAACCATTGACGAATCAAAGTAACAAAAAAAAAGATACTAAAATAAGTTAGAATAATGTAATAAATTAAAGGGAGCAAAACATGGTTGTTAAAATCATTTTAACATTCTATAAATAATGATTAAATAGAAGGAAACACACTAGTAAAAAAAGGATAAAATAGATAATTTTTTTGTCTGAACAAAGCATGAACTGATCAGTCCAAGGGTTGGACCGATTGGCTCAGCTTATGGACCGATCAGGTCTTATGTTGAACCGATCGGCCTAGACTTGTTAGGTCTAGAAAATTTGAATGAAACTTATAAACTAGCTGCCCAATTATAATATGGATTCAAGCTACATATTAATCATGTTTCATACAAGTTTGGCTTCTACACAAATTCAAAATATCATGACAAGTGTTTCATTTCAAAGACATTATACCATTTTTGGTTGAAAAGAAACAAAGGTGTAAGGATTAACAACCTTTGTAAGGCTTCGGATAAACCACTTGTTGTGCTGTGCTAGTATCAAAGATCCACAAGCTTTCTTGGAGTGGGGAGATCCTTGAACTTTAGCTTCATTTTTTTAGATGAAAGAACAATTACAAAAGAGAAGTAATTTGGATAGTAGTTTCTATGTAAGGGTGTAGTATTCTTTTGGAATCCCTACCTATTACAGATCACTAACCTAAAAGGTACCAAAAAGATAAAGTTTTGTAGGTGCAAATTACAAGAGTTTCAATTAGATAAGGTGTAGGTAAGAAATAGGTGTCCTAAAATGGTGAATGGAAATAGGTATTTATAGGATGATTTGGGAGATAAATGTGTAAATGGGGGTTAATAGGTTGTTGGAGACATTATAGAATAAATTTTTAATGCTTTTATTTGAATTAAAACTAGAATCACAAGGATAAAGCTCTGGTAACGACTTGGAGCTTATCAGTCCGTTGATTGGATTGATTAGCTCTAAGGTTGAGCTGATCGACCCAAATTTCCAAGTAAGGTCTTGGTTCAGGCTTTTGAGTTCTGGCGCGAGTTTTTATCTTGGGTGTGGGTTTTAGGCTTATTTTGAGCTGGTTTTTGGCATTTTGAGCCTTTTGTGTTAGAAGTATGTCGTACAAGCCAATGAAATTTGATTTCTTAGCATATTATTTATCAAACAATGTTATTCAAATTATTATCATAATTAATGGAAAGTTTTATTTATCATGAATATTTTTTAAATACATTATCATGATTAAGTCCTTAGAATAAGAGCAATGGAGATAGGATTATGATGTAATCATGATTATGAGATCTAATCTTCATGAAATCTTTATTCATAAATATTTCTGGTCGTAGGATACTAATTAGACATTAGTAATTTTATTAGACTGGTACATACTATGTTTGCTCAATTAGGAAAGTGAATGATTTTAATGTCATTTGTATGGTAGACACTAAAATAAGTATGTTGGTGTTCAGTAGAGAATGAGTTCACTGAACATGACTCAACTTAAGAACACTTATATGAAGTTTTACTTGTCTATTAATAGGTGGTTCATACGTTACAATTGTGCATGTGATCCTTAGACATAACGCATACTTTGATGTTATTTAATATGGTTGTATTCTTGAATCATTAATTAGTAGCAATTGGGTATAATGGGTTTCATATGGAGATATGTTAGTATAAATTAAGGGATCTATCACTCTTAAGTAAAAAGAGAGAATGTCCTATGTGATCTACTAAGATATAATTCGAAAAGTTCCTTGGCCAAGACAAAGTGATAATTAGAAATGAGTTTTTAATTTCACCATTAGAGTTATAGTCTTAAGATCTAGACATATATATTAATGCTAAGGGTTTGACTGTAATTTCATACCCTAATAGCTTAATTATGACATTTCATGATAGAATGATTGAATTACACTGTAACTGATAATGGAAAGGTTCAAGGTTTTACAATCAAATTCATAATGTTTGGGTAGTCATGATATGCTACAGTGTCAGTCATGATTGTAGAAGCATTAAGAATTAATTTAAAAGATAATTAATTAATTCTAATAAAAGGGAGAATAAAAAAGGGTTTTGATTCAAAATAAATTAGATGGAGTTCTAATTACTTGGAAAGGATTCTAATTGCAATTACATAAAAGTTATGGCTTATAACCAGATTATTTTGAACCTAGGGGGTCACACACAGAAGGGGCAATGTGTAATTAGAAAACAACTATAAGGGTTTAGTTTGAAATTTATGGTTAATTATAAGTAACCCTAAAACTATGAATAGTTTATTAGTGTGAGGATTTTTGCTAGCAAAAATTATACACATAAGTTTTTCCTATATATTTTTATTATTCTTCTTTGAGGACATTGCATGATAGAATGATTGAATTACATGGTAACTGATAATGGAAAGGTTCAAGGTTTTACAACCAAATTCATAATGTCTGGGTAGTCATGATATGCTACTAAGTGTCAGTCATGATTGTAGAAGCACTAAGAATTAATTTAAAAGATAATTAATTAATTCTAATAAAAGGGAGAATCAAAAGAGGTTTTGATTCAAAATAAATTAGATGGAGTTCTAATTACTTGGAAAGGATTCTAATTACAATTACATAAAAGTTATGACCTACAACCAGATTACATTGAACCTAGGGGGTCACACACAAAAGGGGCAATGTGTAATTAGAAAACAACTATAAGGGTTTAGTTTGAAATTAATGGATAATTATAAGTAACCCCAAATAAATAGTTTATTAGTGTGAGGATTTTTGCTAGCAAAAATTATACACATAAATTTTTCTTAGAGATTTTATTATTCTTCTTCTAGGATGTTGCATGATAGAATGATTGAATTACATGGTAACTAATAATGGAAATGTTCAAGGTTTTACAACCAAATTCATAATGTTTGGGTAGTCATGATATGCTACTAAGTGTCAGTCATGATTGTATAAGCACTAAGAATTAATTTAAAAGATAATTAATTAATTCTAATAAAAGGGAGAATCAAAAGGGGTTTTGATTCAAAATAAATTAGATGGATTTCTAATTACTTGGAAATGATTCTAATTGCAATTACATAAAAGTTATGGCCTACAACCATATTACTTTGAACCTAGGGGGTCACACACAAAAGGGGCAATGTATAATTGGAAAACAACTATAAGGTTTTAGTTTGAAATTAATGGTTATTTATAAGTAACCCTAAAACTATAAATAGTTTATTAGTGTGAGGATTTTTGCTAGCAAAAATTATACACATAAGTTTTTCCTAGAGATTTTTATTCTTCTTCTTCCCAAAAGAGAGAACAAAATTTAGAGAGAAATCCTAATTTATGATTTGCTTTGTGTGGACTAAACCTTATATATCACATAGTTTTGTGATTGTTGTGGATTCAAGAATGCAAGGGATTCAGTGACGCTCTTGGAGTCACGCAAAGGAGATCATGAACACTATGAACCAAAGGTAATGATTCTAATCCTTGAATGTTCTTGTGGTTGAATATATGTTCTATATGAATCATAAGGTGATTAGGATTTATGGAAATCGATGAAAATTTTAAAATTTTTATTGCGTTTTCTAGATCGATTTCCTTGATTAGCTTAGGTTTGTAATTGGTTCTTTTTGAAAAACGAAACCTTGATTCTCATTTTTTCCAAATCTGAACATTTTCATATTTAATTCTCATCATCAAACTCCACATGTGGCCCATTCTAAAATTTGGAACGAAGTTGGGTCTCTATAAGGTTCTGAAAAAGTTAGAAAATGTGTGAGTTTAGAAAGTAAAATTTAAACGAGTAATCGGTAGTGATTTACTAAATGGGTACAATAATGGGTAGAACAAAATTCATGGGTACACTACCCATTGCCATGCCTATTTACATTCTTGGTTGTTGCATCACTCATTTAGATTGTGAAGATCGGTACAGTGAAAATTTTGCAATCTTTTTCCAATGAAAAAAAATAAAAAATAAAACTAGACTTGAAAGATTGGGTGGTAAGAAAACGATAACAAAGGATTTACTTTATTTTTTTTCATTTCATTTCTTCCCTAAACTCTGAGTTTGAATCATTTATGTTGTGCATACTTTTCTATGTGATTGATAAGAAAATGCAAGGAAACAAATTTTAGTGTTAGTTTCTATACCACTTTGAACCTTTTTAAAGCGAAAATTGCCTTATATATATATATATATATATATATATATATATATATATATATATTGTTTTTATGGAAAATTGACTCATATAATCAACCTTGTGTTATTTTTTTTCCCCTCAATTTTCTCTTTGTTTTAGGAATTGAAGTCATTACTTTATTGGTTGACCTTTAAGGCCATTACTAAAATTTCTAGCCTTCTTGTTTTGTGGCCACCCATTTGATGTTGGTGATACTTGCAAAATTGATGGATATAATCACAAGGTAATTTTTTTAAGAGGATGCACGAAAACCATGAAACCTAGAGGTTAGGTGGGTTTGGGGAAGGGGGTTTTTACAATATTTTTAGGAAATATTACAAAATTTGGCTTTATCTTTCCCTTGCTCAATCACCTAGTAAGAAGTCCTTTCAAATTTGACCTCATTCCTATGTTTCAAGAGGGCCCAAATTGTGCATACCACGACTTCAATTCTTTGGAATGAGAACACTCGAATTAACGAAGAAATGTTTTGCTAGAGCTAATTAAGGATATCACAATGACTTGAGGCATCAACTTTCCACGCTAATAGATAACCAAACCACATAGTTATAGAGAAATGATATGAGAGGAATAAATAATTAATAGTTTCAAATTCCTCATCACACCAAGGGAAATTAAGGTTTTTCTGTAAGTTCCTCCATTGAAGTTCATCCCTGGTTGTGAGACCTTGAACATAAAGCTTCCAAAGAAAAATCAGGATTTTCTGAGGAAGATAAAGTCACCAAATTGTCTTGTAGAAACGAGCTAGAAGTTTGGCAGTTCGTAAATGAGACTCATCACAAACACTACTAGCCTTTGCATAACTCTTTTTCATTTTGTATGTCATGTTGCTCCAAAATGGTTGAGTTGAAGTAACATATTCTAGACTATTAGGGGAAGAAGGGTGATTTTCTATGTCACGCACCACATTTCGAAGAAGCTACCTTCCTTGAAGGATCCCTTTCCAAATGCATAAGGCATTGTTCTTCTTTGTACAATTCGAAAAGTCAACATCCGAGTAGTATTTCTCCTTCAAGGCTTGGGTTAAGGGAAAATCTTGATCTCTAGATATTCGCCAAGCTTGCTTCACTAATAAGGCTTTGTTTGTTCCTGCAAATTCACAGATCCCCAACCCACCCTTGTATGAATACTGTATCCTATACCACCCCTTTTCAATTAGTAAAAAGAGCTCTCTCAAGGAGAGCACTTCTAAGTTAGGGCACATTTCCCACATTTTGGATTTTATGTTACTCAAGAACGGTGCAAGGGTTATAAGTAAAATGTCTCCATTTGACCTTGAAGTGGTCCAAATCCCTTGTCACTGGTCTATGCACGAGAGATTCTTATGCAAGGAGATTCGGGTGTAGGAGAAGGAGGAATTAAAGCTCCATCTCCCACCTAGGCCGACGCCTAACCCTTTATGTTCTAAGACAAGCATTTAAATATTAAGAAATGATATCCTACCACTCTCTAGAATTCAGCACATACAATTACAATTTATATCAAGAAAAAATGATAATTTAAACAAGCATCCTAATCAATAGAGAAAGCATATCTACTTGGGAGATTACTAACCCAAAATTCATTTGTTGGACAACATTGTCCTCCCAAGGAATTGTACTTGACCCAATTGATTGCTTTTCAAATAAAAATTATAACTTAAAATTAATTGATTAAACTAAAAAAAATAAGAATAACAAAAGACAAATTACTTTGAGTGATAAAACATGAGAGAGTGTGGACATAACAGTGCTTATATAATAACATAACAACATGAGCTGAAATAAGAGAACACGAATAAAAGTTTATACATGAATAGAGTTGGAGCCAATCGACTCAAGGGTGAGGTCAATCACTCTAACGGCTGGAATGATCGGGCCTCATAGGGGGGCGATTGATTCCTCTCTTTTTTGGTGCACAAAATCAAATAAAAACACATGACATTTCAAAAAACTAGAAACACATGACATACAATGAATTTATCATAAGAACTTGGCAAAATGACATATAAAGAAAAAAAAGAGAACAATGCTTAAAACCTAAATTACATGGTATTTAAATTTTCATACAATAAAAAATTAAGATCTTAGACTACATGACACATTGAATTTATGAAACTTCAAGATATTCTTTTTAATAATATGTGAATTGAATCTTTCTCATTTCAATGACAGCAAAACAACCATGGTCAAAAGAGAAAATAGAAACTACTAACCTTTTGTAAAGGGTTAGAACTACCACATATAGGTGTATTGCACCACCCTCAAAGATCCACTATGCTCTTTTGGATTGGACGGACTTAAATTCATGGACTCGTTCTTGAAAAGAGAACCAATTTCCAAAGGAAGTTTTTTATTTCTATAGAAAAGTGGCTAGAGTTTTAACTGGCAAAAAATGTAGAGAAATGTGGATAAATTTTACTATAGTTTAGCTAAGAGATAGGGAATTTGTTCATGTCTTGGAAGAAGATGGGAAATGGTATTTATAGGATGGTTTGGGAGACAAATGAGTGAATGAGAGTTAATAGGAGTACACAAATTGTTAATGGTCATTACAAAATTGATTATGTAAAGATTACAATATTGATTTTATAAAAGTTATATAATTAATTTTGTAACGGTTACAGAATTGATTTTGCACGGTTACAAAATCGATTTTGTAACGGTTACAAAATTGATTATGTAACGATTTTGTTTGGTGTTGAATGTAGGATAACTAGATTGAAACTAGCATATATGATTTGTGTTGGAAATCACCTCAAGATGCCCAGGTGATGATCTTCCAAACAACCCAAGTCTAGAATGACTTGTAATGAACCGAAACAGACTAATCAAAGAAAGAACACACGCAAATGTTATCAAGGTTCGACAATGTGCCTACATCCCCGTGAGCTCCTCCGAGCCCTCTGCACTAAATCAATGAGTTCTTACAATTTACAGCAACACCTCTTCAAGAATCCTCTTGTTCTTAAAGAACGAAAGAAGAGAAAAAGAAAGTGACAAGGTCTTGAGTTTCCCTGGAATTTTCCCCAAGAAAATTTCACTTACAAGGCCCTTGAATCCCCAATCTATACTACTCTCTCTCTAAACAACAATCCTCTCTAATGAGTCTCTCTTGTGATTTGTGTATTTGCACTCTTACACTTGATCTCACTTTCACAAGTTATGTCATGTCATGTTGAGATTGAAGCTAGGTGACCCTTTATATAGTGCACCACTTCTTGAACCTATCTTGAAGTCAATCTCAATCCTTAGATCTTGAGGACCAATCAATCATAGCCCTTCAACAAGTCTAAGTGATCCTATGTGTTTTGATCAACCCTCACGCATCAATCCAGAGTGCCCAAAATGAAGCATCAGGTGTGCCTGGCACCGCGGCCCAGAACAGGGCAGGTCGCAGCTCAAGCCAGAGTACACAACCTCCACCTTCTGGGCGCCGCGGCCCAGAACAGGGCAGGCCGCAGCTCAAGCCAAAGTACACAACCTCCACCTTCTGGGCACCGCGGTGCACCCTTCATGAGGTGCGGTGCACACCTATGCATGAACCGTTCTCCTTGTTGGAAGGTGAGGCACGAACTTCCTGGGGTGCGGCGCACATTTGGGCCTGAAATTGAATTTTTACACCCTTTAGTTCTAGGACAAATCCTAATAAATCTCTACCTTTGTCTAAGCAACTAAAACCGAACCCATAGTGCATAGAGTTTGGGATCCAAACTTAACTTGAGTCACCACATCAACCGACTCCAATCCTAAGAAATCCAAGGCAATGATTGAACTTACTTAGAGGTAAAACTTTAGTACCTAAATCTGTAGGATTTTCTTCTGTGGCCACCTTGTCCACATGAATGCATCCTTCCGTAACATTTTTCCCAATGAAATGGTACCAAACATCTATATGCTTTGTCCTCTCATAGAACACCAGATTCTTGCACAAATGCAATGCACTTTGGCTATCTGAATACACCACTACCCGCTCTTTTAGTACCTTCAACTCTTCCAACAACCCTTTGCACCACATAGCCTCCTTAATGGCTTCCGTTGTCGCTATGTACTCAGCCTCGGTTGTTGAGAGTGCTACCACCAGCTGTAACTAAGCCTTCCAACTTATACAACATCCGTTTAAGTTGAAGAAGTAAAAGGTAATCGATCTTCTTTTATCTCGGTCTGCTCCACAGTCCGAATCAGCATAACCCTCTAGACAAATGAACTTACCCTTCTTCTCATAAACTAGCCCCACATCTGGGCTTCCCTTCAAGTACCTCAGCAACCACTTCATCCCAAGCCAATGCTCCTTTCTGGGATTACTCATAAACCTGCTGAGAACACTCATTGCATGAGCAATATCGGGGCTAGTGCTTACCATCGTGAACATGACTGATCCAACCGCACTGGAGTAAGGGACCTTTTCCATTTTCTTTTTCTCTTCATCTGATCTCGGACATTGATCGCTAGAGAACCTGAAATGACCAGTAAGGGGAACCTTCACTGGTTTGCTATCTTCCATAGAAAACTTAGATATCATCTTTTCTATGTAGGATGTTTGAGAAATCTTCAACCTGTTTCTCTCCATTTCCTGGATTATACACATCCCAAGGATCTTCTGTGCATGGCTAAGATTTTTCATCTCAAACTCCTCATTGAGTTGAGCCTTCAATTTTCCTATCCTCTCCATACTGCTCCCAACCAACAACATATCATCAACATAGATGAGGATGATCACCATTTCCTCCAACTTGTGCCCCTTGTAGTACAAGCACGAATCATAGTAGCTCCTCATGAAACCCAAACTAGTTACAAAGGAATTTAACCTCTTATTCTATTGCCGAGGTGATTGCTTCAGGCCATAGAGAGATTTCTTCAATTAGCACACCAAATCTCCCTGCCTTCCTTCCTTATAACTTTGCCCTTGATGAAATCACTCTAGTGAGTGGGGCTGAGGCTTATGAATAGGTTCTGGAATTGGTGGTCCACTTTGGTGGTGGTTATATCTTTACCGCTACTAAATATGTCCTTTCAAACCACCATTATGTCTCATTAATATTAGTTTCTTTTGTTTTAGAAATACTTTTCAATATTGACTTCCAGTTGAAATATTTTTTCATAACTAATTCAAAATTATTAGTTTAATTAGGCTCTGTAACTAACATGATAAGATAATATATGAAACAAGTATAAAAAACAACATTTTTTAACGGAGTAACTTTTCACTTGACATAAGTGGAGGTAGAGGTAAGCAAAAATAATTATTTTTGGTGGGAGCAATTTAAAAATTCCTTAAATTGTTTTGGTTTTCGGGACTTCAGTGGGGATGCCTCCAGTGGGCCCAATATGGATCTGTCCATGCTCTCCTAATATTTTTGTTCCTTCTTCTTTTCTCCCACTTTTCCTCTAAATAAATTAGATCATGAGTATTAACAATCCTAATTTTTGGTTTAGTTTTTGAATTATATGCAGTTTTGTTGTCCAAACTATCAAACTTTTTATGATTTTATTAAGTGGAAACAGAGTTTTTTTGTTTCAATGTGAGTTTTTCTTTTTGTGCAGTGGGTATCATTTTACCTCTACTTGAATAATTCTAGAAAAGTTCATGGTTTGGACTTTCAGTTTGTTGGGATTAGGCCCAAAATCTAATTAAGTGTTATTGAAGACCTGATTATAATAGAGAGGTTTTGATCGGGTGGAGGTGAACCTGATCCCAATGATGGCATGATCAATATTGGGATTTTCTTGGCTCATAATTTATTGGTGTGAAGAACATGCTACTTTATGAGCAAACAACTTGGAGAGCAAGCAACTTAGTTACCAATTTATTGAAGGCAATAAATATGGGCATCAAGAGGGGTAGTCTCTCACCCTACTCCTAAAACAAAAATAGTTGGTCAGATGTATAGTGTAGCGAACCAAACACCAATATAACTTGTAAAATAGGGTTTTTACAGGGATATAATGGTTAAGTGAACATTGAGTGTATTAGGGTTTGAGTTGTAAAATTGGGGAGTGTTTTTATCCAGTTTTGTCTAGAAAAATTGTGTACTGATTGGGGAGAGTTTTTGCACGTTTTGTCTAGAAAAATTGTGTATTGTAATATAGTGAGTTATAACTGCTTTCCTTCATCAAAAAGTTACAAAAGAAGTAGAATAGTTATTGTGTGGTTGTTGATTGGGTGTCTGATTCCCAATAAGTGGTATCAAAGTAAGGTTTAACAATGGAAAAAATTCAGAGAATTGAATCAGTGAATATACAAGTCAGATTTTTCTATTGAAGATCATATTTTAATCTTAGGTGGAGGATTGTTAGGATTTGGCCAAAAATCTGATTAAGTAGTATTGAAGGCTCGATTAAAACAGTGAGGTATTGATCAGGAGGAGGGGAACTTGACCAAATGATAGCTTGATCAAGATTGGGATTTTATTGGCTCATAATTTATTGGTGCGAGTCTCTAAGTTACTTGGTGTGAAGAACAAGTTACTTGGTGAGCAAGAAACTTGGCGGGAATCAAGAGAGATAGTCTCTCACTTTATTCCTGAAGTAGGAATAGTTGGTCAGATGTAGAGTGTAACAAACCAAACACCAATATAACTTTTAAATGAGGGTTTTACAAGGATCTAGAGGTTAAGTGAACATTGAGTTTATTGGGGTTTTTCTTGTGAGATTGGGAAGAGTTTTCACACAGTTTTGTCTAAAATAATTGTGTACTATTTGGAAAGAGTACATCAATTGCTTCCTAAAAACTACTACATAACTTTTGGATGGTTGAAAATGGTGGTTAAATGTTGTGGTATGTATAACATTTCACATTTAGTGGTTAGTATTGATAATGAAATTTTTTTAACATGCTTTCAAAATAAGAAAACACACCAACAACAATTGTAAAAAAATTTCCACTTACATGGAAATAAGGTTTTTGTTGTACTATTGAATTTATGTTTAAGCTATTTTATATGAAAATATCCATATCATATTACATAAAATATTTTCAAATATGTGTTTTGTAAAATTATCTTAATACTTTCTCTTAATTTATAAGTAAATATGATCTAATAACTTTGTCCCACTGATGAAAAATTCTATAGGGAAATAACATAAAAATGAGATAGTTACATCTTCTGTTTGGTAAAAATGATGGAAAAAAGAAAGTAAAGAAGAAAACAACAAAAATAATAGTTTAATTTAGCTTTCACTTCTCAATCATATCAATTTCAGAAGATTGTGATTTGTTCATGTAGGAATAAAACACTAATCATTCTACGCTTCTTTTTTTTCTTCTCATTTTTCTTTCCTACCAAACGATAGAAATATCACTATTTTTCCTCTCCCTTTTCATTGCTCTCACTTTTTCTCTTTACTATCACAGCCTAAGAGTCAAGAAATCCATAGGCAAATTATCAAAACAATGTTAGTTAAAAATTCAAATCACATTATCTCTCTTACTTTCTATTCCATTTTCTAAAACCAAACGGATCCGACTTATAATGTACAAAAGAAGATGAATATGATCTCTAATCTCTGCAAATTTTTTCTTTTATTATGCTCATTGATGGAGGTAGGATATGGATTATAGAGAATATTTCTGAGTTGGTAATGAAAATTGGGAAAGAAGAATAGAAATTCTTGTTTCAAGCACAAGAGAAGCTCCCAAGAGAAAAGATAAAGTCTGTTTATTTTTTATGATCCTAATCAACTAGAGTGAAGCTATTTTTATAGCTTTAATCTTTAGTTAGTTACAAATCTTCATCTACTTTTAAAATTTCAAGAATGACTAAGTGATCTTCAACTAACTTCTAACTACCTAACTGTTTTTGTAACTATCTTCTTGGTGCCTCTTTTGATCCTTCTGGCATCCTTACTCTTCTGGCTCCCTAATCTTAGTTGGTCTTCTTATAGCTTCCCTATTTCTTAACTTCCTTCTTGTATCATTACTTCCCCCATTGACAGCCACCTTGTCCTCAAGGTGTGAATTAGGAAAGAAGTTTTGGACTGCTTGAACATCTTCCCAAGAAGCATTTTCTAGAGATAGTTGGTCCCATTTTACCAAGTATTGACACACCTAGTGGAATTGTTGTAGTACTTCTCTCTCTCCCAGAATAGCAATGGGGTGATAGATAGGATGAGAAGCAAAACAATCCATAGAAAGAGAACTTGGCTATATATTTGAACCTTTAAAAGGTCTTAGGTGGGAGATGTGAAATATAGGATGCAACCTACAGCCTTCTGGTAACTGTAATTTGTTTGTAACTTTCCCTATCTTTTTTAGGATGGGAAAAGGCCAAAGTATCTCCTTCTCAACTTCTATGAAGCTCTTTTGCCACTGATTGTTGTCTGTAAGGTTGTAGTTTAACTAAAACTAATTCAACAACTTTAAATTGCATATCAGATTTGTGTTTTTCAGCTTGCTGTTTCATTCTCTGATATGCTCTAAGCAAGTGAGTCTTTCCTTTTTGTAAAATATCTTCTCTATTACTCAACTCACTGTCAACAGCTTCAATGGATAAGGATCATCTACAATATACTGGAATGGTTGGTGGGATTCTTCCAAATACAACTTGAAATGGGGTCATGCCTAAGGGAGAATAGAAGTTGGTGTTGTAATGATATTTAGCACAAGCCAAGCACTTGGACCACTGATGAGGTTGATCAACAATAAAGGATCTCAAGAAGTGTTCAAGGCATTTGTTTACAACCTTTATTTGTCCATTAGTTTGAGGATGGTAAGAGGTGCTCATCATTAGTTGAGTGCCCTATAGTTTGAACAACTCTCTCCAAAAGTGAATAGTAAAGAGAGGGTCTCTATCACTAACAATTTACTTTGGCATACCATGTAACTTATAAACTATGTTCATGAACACTACAACAGCTTTACTTGCTGTAAAATTAGGAATGAGAGGGGCAAAATGGGAAAATTTGTTGAACCTGTCAACTACCACTAATATAGTAGTAAGCCCATAAGAAGTTGGTAATTGTATTATAAAATCCATGGAGATATCCTCCCATATCTGATCAGGAACTGGCAGAGGTTGTAGTGATCCATACTGCTTGATATTAAGCACTTTCATTTGTTGACAAGTGAGGCATTGTGAAAAAAATTGAGCCAAAATCTTCCTCAGTCCTTTCCAGTAAAAGTTAGCATATAATCTGATATAGGTTCTCAAAATTCCAGCATGACCACCTAATGGAGTGGTATGGCATTCAGTTATGAAGAGATGTTTTAATTTGGAATCCTTACCTGCAAAGAATTTCCCTTAATAGAATAAAACTCTCTCATTCGCAATCCATTCTTTTTGTTGCTGGAGTTCAATAGTGCAAGCTAGTTGCAAAGCCTCAATTTCACTAGAGTCTGTACTATCTATTCCATCAAATACTTGAGGGTTCTATGATCTGTCTTGATAAAGAACTTTGCATCCAGGAGGTATTGCCTCCACTTCTTGACATTTGTAGTGATAGCATATAATTCTCTGATATATGATGATTGTGATTGCATTCTGATACCCATTTTCTTGCTATATAAGATAATAGGATGGGGAGGTTATAAGAGAACTGCCCTTATACCAGAACCACTAGCAGTTTCCACTTCTTGTCAGTTGTAGTGATAGCATATAATTCTCTAATATATGTCGATTGTGATACCCATTTTCTTGCTATATAAGGCAATAAGATGGGGAGGTTGTAAGAGAACTGCCCTTATACCAGAACCACTAGTATCAATTTTAACTCCGAATTTTTGGAGAAATTAGGTAATTTAAGCACTAGATTTGATGTCATAGATTGTTTTAATGACAAGAATGCTCGCTAAGCCTCATTTTCAGTGAAAATTATCATTTTTCGATAGATCGATCAAAGGACTAGCAAGACCTACATAACCCTTTAAAAATCTTCTGTAATATCCTGTCAATCCAAAAAAAAACTCCCTTAACTGTTTTACTGAGGTAGGTTTAGGCTATTCCAGCATTACTTTAATCTTGGATTGATTAGGCTCCATGCATTTTGCTGTAATAATGTAGCCAAGGTACTATATGGACTGTTGAGCAAAATGACATTTACTTAGTTTAGCATACAATGTATGTTGTTGTAGACATTGTAGTACGAATCTCAAATGAGTTGGGTGGTCCTCCAAGCTTTTGCTTTAAACCAGAATGTCATCAAAGAAGATTATGACAAATCTTCTCAAAAACGGTTCAAAAAGTTGATTCATTGTTGCCTAAAAAGGTAGCAGGGGCATTTGTTAATCCAAAAAGCATTACCAATAACTCATAATGTTCTTGGTGAGTCCTAAATGTTTTCTTGGCAATCTCTTCCTCATTCATCCTGATTTGATGATACCCAGCTCTGAGGTCTAGCTTAGAAAAGAGCACATCATCGTGTAATTCATCCATCAATTTGTCAACAGTGGGAATGGGGAATTTTTCTTTGACAGTTAAGACATTTTTGGCCCTGTAATCCACACAAAATCTCCAACTACCATCCTTTTTCTTCACTAACAATATATGTGAGTTGTATGGACTATTGCTAGGTTGAATTATACCTTCTATAAACATTTCATTGACTAAGTTCTCATTTTCATATTTTTGGTAAAAAAAGGTGGTCATCTTCTAAACACCCAAGTCTAGAATGACTTGTAGAAAGAATTTCAGCAATCGAACACAAGAACAGAAAATCAAAGAAAGAAAGAAGACAAACAATTTGTTATCGAGGTTCGGCAATGTGCCTACATCCCTGTAAGTTCCTCTGAACTCTCTGCACTATCTCAAATGGTTCTTACAAGTTACAGAAATCCCCTTCAAGAAGCTCAAGTTCTTGAAGAAACCAAGAAGAGAAGAAAGAAGATTACAATGCTCTCTCTCTATACTATTCTCTCTTCTTTACAACCAGCCCTCACTACAAAGAGTCCCTCTTGTGTTTATGTCTCTCACACAATTCTCTCTTGTATTACAATTGATCTCAAAGTGTGTCTTGTATGTGTTGAATTCTATATATGAAAAATGAGGCTTAAGAACTCCTTTTATAGCCTTTCACTTCTTGTACATTCTTGTGAATCAATTTCCACCCTTTAATCATGATCTCCACTTAATCATAGCCCTTCATCACTTCCCAAGTGGTGCTGTGCATTTTAACCTTGCACTCACGCACTTAAAAGGGTCTTAAAACAGGCTGTCCATGTGTGCAGCCCTTTGCTTAGCGCCTAGTTGCTCAATAGGAGGCGCCATGGTGCTGGGCAAGGAACCTTTGCACACCTTCTAGACACCATGGTGCTGGTACTAGGTGCCATGGCGCTAATGCGGTCCTTTAGCACATCATTCTAGATGCTATGGTGCTGGTGCTGGCCGCCATGGTGCATGCTGATGCTGATGCTGCTACTGTGCGCACACTTCCCTAATTGAGTGCTGAAGTGCGCACACTAGTGCGCATGGCCTTTCCTTGCTCCAAATTGATGCACACACATGTGTGCAGTCTTATAACTTGCTGAACTTTAATACTAAACCTTTGGTTTAGAATTTAACCATTTTTAGCCCATGGTTGGACCTGTTTGAACCTTAAACAAATAACAACAATCTCTACCTTTGTCTAAGTGTTCAAAAAACCTGAACCATTGTGCAGAAAGCTTCGGGATCCAAACTTATCTTGAGTCATCAATTAGCCAACTCCAATCCTAAGTAATTCAAGGTAATGATTGAACTTACATAGAGGTATAATTTTAGTACCCAAGTCCGCAGGATTTTCTTCCGTGGCAACCTTGTTCATATGGATGCATCCTTTCGTAACATTTTCCCGAAAGGAATGATACCGAACATCCATATACTTTGTCCTCTCATGGAACACTGGATTCTTCCAAAAGTTTCACATATTTTGGCTATCCAAAGACACCACAACCTGCTCTTTTAGGACCTCTCACTCGTCCAACAACCCTTTTCACCCCGTAGCCTCCTTTATGGCTTCCATAGCCGCTATGCATTCTACCCCGGTTGTTATGAGTGCTACCATCGGCTACCACTGAGTCTTCAAATACCTCAGCAACCTCTTCATCCCAAACTAATCCTTCTTTCCGGGATTACTCACAAATTTGCTGAGAACACCCATTGCCCAAGAAACCCTCAATCGATTTCTCTCCTTTTCTTGGATTCTACACATCCCAAGGATCTTTTATGTAAGGCTGAGATCCTTCCTCTTGAACTCCTCACTGAGTTGAGATGTAAACCTTTTCATCCTCTTCCTGCTGTTCCAAACCAACAGTCCATCAATGACATAGGTGAGGATACTCACCATCTTCTCCACCTTGTGTCCAGGTGAGAAAGTTTCTGTGAAACCTATGTCTTCTCTTCTTGTGAACCCATTCGCCACCATCCTAGCTTTGTTCCAGACTTCATCCCCTAGAGGGTACCCTTCTTTGATCTTGTAAGTTCACTTACATTCTACAACTTTCTGCTTTCCTGAAATTTTCACCAATTCCCAGAAGTTGTTCTTCATCAAAGAGTCCATTTCTTCCTCCATAGCCAGCTGCCACTTTGATGAATCCTTACACTCCATGGCATCCGTGTAAGTTTCTGGTTCAACCTCTCCTTCTATCCAAGGAGCTGCTACATTAGCATTTTCAAACCCATATCTCAAGGTTGGTCTAACCACTCTCCTTCCCCGGTCTCTTGTGAGCTGGTAGTTATTTACTGCATCAACCTCTTCTTGAGTTTCTTGAGCTTCTTGGCCTTCATCCAAGGGCTCTACCTGGTCCGAACCCTCTTGCCTCCTCTGCTCTACCTAAACGGAGTTCTCCTTAATGCGATGCTCCACAACTTTTGGTTTGGTTTGCTCACTAGCCCCTACAGGGTGAGTTTTCTCCAAGTAGGGAAATAACAATTCATTAAAAATAACATCCCTACTTATAATCAGTTTCATGCCCTTATTTTCTAAGCACCATAACCTATATCCCTTAACCCCATCACGATATCCTAGAAATAAACATTTTCTAGATCTTGGGTCAAGTTTATCCTCCTTTTGATGTGCATATGCTGCACAACCAAAAGTCCTAAGGTTGTTTAATTCAGGGGTTTTCCACTCCATATCTCCATAGGAGTCTTGAGCTCTAAAGCTCTAGAGGGTGATCTATTTACCAAGTATACAGCTGTAGCCACAGCTTCTCCCCAAAAATATTTTGGTAAACCGGATCCATTTAAAATGCACCTAACTTTTCCCATAAGGGTCTTATTCATCCACTCAGCAACTCCACTTTGCTGAGGGGTTTCCACAACCGTCTTATGTCTTAGAATATCATTTAACCTAAAAAATTGATCAAGTTCTTGGTTAAAAATTTCTAATCCATTATCAGTTCTTATCTCTTTAACTACTCTACCCATTTGAGTCTCAACCAGCCCTTTCCACACCACTAACTTATTTAAGGCATCTGATTTATTTCTAAGCAAATAAACCCACACTCTTCTTGAATAATCATTGATTAAAGATAGAAAGTAAATGTTACCTCCCTATGTTGGTGTCCTTGCTGGTCCCCAAAGGTCTGTATGAATGTAGTCAAGAATCCCTTTGGACTTGTGCACTCCAGTGTTGAAGCTGACCTGGTGTTGCTTCCTAAGAATGCAACTCTCACAAAAATCAAGTTCCTCTACTTTGTCTCCACCAAGTAGGCCATCATTGTTGAGAACTTGCAGGCTCTCTTCACTCATATGTCCCAAGTGAGTATGTCAAAGGGCTACCTTGTCCATCTCAGCCATCAAGCTTGCTACTTGATCATTGATTTCTGTCTCTGCGATCATCTCATAGAGTCCGTCGTTTCTTGCTGCCTTGATCACTACCAAAGATCCCTTGGCCACCTTGATCTTTCCTCCCTCTATCTTGCATGTGTACCCCATAGAATCCAGCTGCCCCAATGAGATTAAATTCCTCCTTAAATTCAGGAAATACCTCACATTTTCCAGCAGCCTTATGACTCCATCAAACATCCTCACCTGGATGTCTCCAATCCCTCTCACTTGGCAAGAATTGTCATTCCTCAAGAAGACCCTCCCATCATTGATCTCCTTGAAATTCTTGAACTATTCCTTATGAGGGCACATATGATAAGTGCACTTGGTATCCAAGATCTATTTCACACTGCCTTCTTGCCCCTTGCTCATATCCGAGCACACAACAAGAACATCATCACCTTGCTGTTCTTCCATGGAAACCAAAGCCTCTCCATTGTTGGTATGGCTTCTCCTCTCATCCTGTAACCTCTTCTTGCAATCTTTCTTGAAATGGCCCTTTTTGCTATAGTAGAAGCATCTCCTTCCTCCTCTAAGTCTTGTCTTGGAATGAGATCTCCCATGGCTCTCTCCTATACCTTTGTCCCGGTAGTAGCCATTGTTGCTACTGCCATTCCGAGCTGCTGGCCTTCCTCTTACGAACAGCCCTTCACCACTTTATGTCTCCTTCATCTTGGCTTTGAAATCATGTGCCCTTATGGCGTTGATCACAATCTCCTTTGTCAAAGTATCCCTTCCATACTCAACAGCATTAATCAAATTATCAAAGCAATAAGGAAGAGAATTTAACAAAATGACAGCAAATTGTTCATCCGGAAAAATAATGCTACAGCTATTCAAATCTTGAACTAGCTTATTAAAAACATCAAGATTATCTTGCAACTCTTTACTAGGATCCATTTTAAAAGCAAAGATTCTTTTAAGAAGATAAATCTTGTTAGGAAGAGTTTTGGTACGAAACAACTCATCTAGTTTCTTCCATATGACAGCCAGATCCTCCGAGTCTCCACACTCCCTTGTGACACTATCCAACATGTGCAAGAAAATGGTGCTGTAAGCCATCTTCTTCATCTCAGTCCGATGGTCCTCCGTGACACTTGCTGGAAAAGCATCATCTTCTCCAATAGCCAAGTCCACTTTCTATTGTATTAGAACCGCATTGATCTTCCGCTTCCAAAGGGCAAAGTCTCAATTTCTATCAAACTTCTCTACATAGAAATTTGAAGCCATCTTTTGCGGATAAGATCCCAGATTTATGCACTACCCACAAATGCTTTCTTCAACCTCAAGAACATAGATCGAAGATGGATCTTAACACTGTTCTTGAATCAACCTTCAAGAACACGACCGGATCTTGATCTTTACAACGTTCTTGAATCACCCAAGAAGTTGATCTTTGATTCTTGGAGTCTTAGCTCTGTCACCTTCTACTTCTTGCTCCGATAACCAACTGTGTAGCTCTGATACCACTATTGGAAATCACCTTGACAAGATGCCGAGGTGGTGATCTTTCAAACACCCAAGTCTAGAATAACTTGTAGAAAGAATTTCAGCAATCGAACACAAGAAGAGAAAATCAAATAAAGAAGGAAGACAAGCAATTTGTTATCGAGGTTCAGCAATGTGCCTATGTCCCTATGAGTTCCTCCAAACTCTCTGCACTATCTCAAATGGTTCTTACAAGTTACAACAATCCCTTTCAAGAAGCTCAAGTTCTTGAAGAAACCAAGAAGAGAAGAAAGAAGATTATAATGGTCTCTCTCTATACTACTCTCTCTTCTTTACAACCAGCCCTCACTACAAAGAGTCCCTCTTGTGTTTATATCTCTCACACAATTCTTTCTTGTATTACAATTAATCTTAAAGTGTGTCTTGTACGTGTTGTATTCTATATATGAAAAATGAGGCTTGGGAACTCCTTTTATAGCCTTTCACTTCTTAGACATTCTTGTGAATCAATTTCCACCCTTTGATCATGATCTCCACTTAATCATAGCCCTTCATCACTTCTCAAGTGGTTCTGTGCATTTTAACCTTGCACTCACGCACTTAAAAGGGTCTTAAAATAGGCTGTCCATGTGTGCAGCCCTTTACCTAGTGCCTAGGCGCTCAACAGGGGGCGCCATGGTGCTGGGCAGGGCACCTTTGCACACCTTCTAGACACCATGGTGCTGATGTGGTCCTTCAGCACATCATTCTGGATGCCATGGTGCTGGTGCTGGGCGCCATGGCGCATGCTGATGCTGCTGTTGTGCGCACACTTCCCTGATTGTGTGCAGAAGTGCGCACACTAGTGCGCATGGCCTTCCCTTGCTCCAAACTGATGCACACACATGTGTGCAGTCTTCTAACTTGCTGAAATTTGATACTCCACCTTTGGTTTGGACTTTAACCATTTTTAAGCCATGGTTGGACCTGTTTGAACCTCAGACAAATAACAACAGATGCCTAAAAAGGTAGCAGGGGCATTTGTTAATCCAAAAGGCATTACCAATAACTCAAAATGTTCTTGGTGAGTCCTAAATGTTGTCTTGGCAATCTCTTCCTCATTCATCCTAATTTGATGATACCCAGCTCTGAGGTCTAGCTTACAAAAGAGCATATCACCATGTAATTCATCCATCAATTTGTCAACAGTGGGAATGGGGAATTTTTCTTTGACAGTTAAGACATTTTTGGCCCTGTAATCCATACAAAATCTCCAACTACCATCTTTTTTCTTCACTAACAATACATGTGAGTTGTATGGACTATTGCTAGGTTGAATTATACCTTCTATAACCATTTCACTGACTAAGTTCTCATTTTCATATTTTTTGTAAAGAAGGTACTTATATAACCTTATGTTAACTCCCTTAGCATTTTTTTCTAACATGATCTTATGGTCAGTGGTTCTCTGTGGTGGTAGTACAGAGGGCATGGAGAAAACAATACTTAATTCTTCCAATATTTGTGATACCTAAGGGTATTGTATGTTCATAGAAGTGTTGAGTGGTTCAGTTTGCTCACTATCAGTAGTCATAGACTTTAAGACAAAATAAGAGTATAGTCTATTATGTGCAGATAGTTTTCTAAGAGAGCTACACGAGATATGTTCAGGTTTACCTATTTTTCTCCTTGTAAATGCACTCTGTAGCCTTTCCAGAAGAAATCCATGGTTAATGCATTATTATCTATTGTGATAGGCCCTAGTTCTTGTAACCATTGGACTCCCAAGATGAGATTTGCTCCTTGAACGGATATGACAAAGAAATCTGCTTGGCATACATATCCTTGAATGGAGACTTTACTTTCTCACATAAGCCAATACAGGTTAAGTATTCACCATTGCCTACTTGAAGCTTAAAAAGGGAAGGAGTAATAGGTAAATAAATAAATTTGGCCATTTTTTCTTGAATGAAATTATGAGTGCTGTCTCTATCAATAAGAAGTTGTACTGTATGATTATTGACATTACCCAGCAGCTTATGAGTCTTGGGTGTTCTATGCCCAAGAAGAGCATGTAAAGATAGTTCTAGAACCTGTACTTCTTCTTTTGTTGCATAAGGATTAGTGTACTCCTGATCTGAAGCTCTCTAATCTTTTCCTTCTAGGAGTAACAATGAACTTTTTGTTTTACACTTGTGTCCTGGATGGAATTTCTCATCACAATTAAAGCAAAGCCCTCTCTCCCTTCTTTGTTGCACTTCTTGATAACAGAGACTTTTGATGGGTAACTTTCGTACTGGTGGAGCGGACAGCAAGACTCTATGAGTTTTTGATCGCAAACTGATAGAAGCTTAAATATACATATTTAAGACCCCTTAGTTACACTCGTTTGATCATTTATTACGTTAATTTGGTATCCTTTACTCCATTTGTGTGTTTTACATGTTTTTGTAGGGTCTTGGAGAAAAAGAAGCAGTTTTGGCACTTTAAGGAAGAAATCTAGAAGCCCTAGAGCACTTTCTGGACAAAGGGCGATCGAGCGCACATGCAATGCGATCGAGCGCACATACGATCGTGCGCACACTTGTAGGATCGAGCACACACTGTGATCGAGGACAAGGACACATCCGATCGAGCGCAAATGTACAGGCGTGAATAGTAAACTACATAATCCTATTTTGGAAATAACCCTATTTTGGAAATAACTCTATTTTGGAAATAAAGGAGTTTTGTGTTTTAGGAAAGTTTAGAAACTCATGAGTCTATTAGGACTTCTCAAAGACCTATAAATACACTTGTAAACTCACACACAAAAACACACCTTAGATAGTAAACACTTTTCTCTTTTCTTTTACTTGGAGTGGAGAGCTTGGGAGAGAATTGACGCCTCTTCTCTCGGGTTTATTCTTCTCCCTTATGTTTAGTTTAATTATGTTTACTTCAGTTAGTATGTGTAACTAACTCTCTTATAGGGCTCGATTGAAGCCCTAGTTATGCATTCCCATATTTTTATTCATTGATTAAATCTTTGCATAGCTTATTATGTTACTTAACTTGATTAACACCTGTGCTTATTTAAATTCCTCATATGTATGTGTAAGGCCAACGTATGCATGTGGTATGGATGGGTTAGTTAGATCAATTTGGATGATCGAGTCCTGGGTCTAACATTAGTAACAAGGGACCATCTTATCCGGATACCCGGGTTAATAAACATGGGAAACCAGGAGCAGATACCATGCCCTAGGTCTCATGTGGTTGTCGATTTCCACAGTACCTATGTTTTCTTAAGGAACAACTCAAGTAGATACCATGTTGAATCCCTTAAGGAAGAAAAGAGTTAGAGTAGATACCATGCCTAACTCGTTGCTTAGGGAAATCAATAGCTTAAGGAGTAGATACCATGCCCTTAGGTTGGCAACCAGTAGGTATACATAATAAGGCTAAAGCACTGATACCTTATACAAAATCGGGAATGTATGACTAGTGGTGGATATCAAAGCCCTATGTCTTTATTATTATCGAATCACCCTTCAGTTTATTATTTCTATCTTTTTACATTGCAAATATAATTCTAAATCGAACTTTACCAATCCCTGTGGAGATGATCTTGCATTCGCACACTATGCTACACTATTGACCTTGTGCACTTGCAAGTAAAACAAAGTCCGATCATTCACCTATTTATTTAGGTATATTATCGCACAACAAGTTTTTGGCGCCGTTGCTGGGGATTGCGTTAAAAGTTCATTTTAGGATTACTTTCATTATTTTATTTTTACCATCTTTTATCAAAACTTAATCAAAGTTGTTTTATCTTTCAGGTACTTCACGAAACCCTACTTGCACTTTCTGTGGAATTTGCGATCGATCGCAAGCTCCTGTGCGATCGAGCGCATTTAGAGCAGAGAGTACCCGAGCAGCAGAGCTGCACTGCTGCACTAAAACTGGTTTTTCTGCTTTATGCACGGACTTCGATCCCGACATCCGGAATTCTTTTCCCTCGATCCCGAGCTTGAACGGACCATCCGACAAAGGCTTAGGGACAACTTTGAGGAGAACAAAGGAGAAATCAAGAACGAAACACAAATGGTGGAACAGCTCGAGAACCAGCAACCACCTACACGAGTTCCGATGAAGCAATCCTTCATCCCTCGGACCATTGATCAACCATCATGCATTGCATATCAACCTGAAGCGGCGGGAAATTATTACATATCTCCGTAAATCTTGAATGCTTTGACTCATTTTAAGGGCACTCCTAACGAAGATCCACACTTGCACCTCCGAGAATTTATCGATCTTTGCAAGTTCCAGCATATTCAAGGCCTAGATCAAAAGGGAATCAGGTTAATTCTTTTTCCTTTTTCATTAAAAGATAATGCTAAAATGTGGTATCATTCATTGCCTGCAGACTCCATCCATACTTGGGAAGAGCTATCCAATAGATTTCTAAAGAAATTTTTTCCAGCCCAAAAGACAAGGCAGATTAGGAAGGAGATTCAATCATTCCAACAGAGGGATGGTAACCTTTTTTTCGAGGCATGGGGACACTTTAATGAGCTGCTACTCAAATGTCCACATCACAACTTACCTCAAGATGAGCTGGTCCTGGCTTTCTATGAAGGTTTGAGTGGCATAAATCAAAGTATAGTGGATTCTGGTTATGGAGGTATGCTGATGGAGAAGACTAGTGAAGAAGCCATGGAGCTGTTTGAGACTTTAAGTGAGCACACCCAGCAATTCTCCTCGAGAGGGAGACAAGGAATAAAGAGCAAGGGCATGTATGAAGTTAACTTACTTGGTGGAATTCCAACTTAGATAGATGGAATGGAGAGGAAACTAGATATGCTTGTAAAAGCCATGACTGCTCAGAACACCTCACCGATTCCACAAGTCACACAACGCGAGGTATGTGCATTATGTTCTAAATTTGATCACACTACTGAGACCTGCCATTTGTATTCATCTACAGATCCCGAGCAAGTGAACTATGTCGGATCGAACAATGCATATGCAAATACATACAACCCTGAATGGCGGAACCACCCCAACCTCTCATGGAGCAACAATCAAAGCAACTTGAACCTTCAAGGGCAACAAGGGAACTGTCATAAAGCAGCCCAACCAGTTCCAGAACCCAAGAATGATGATCTAGAAAGTCTTGTAAAACAATTGGCCACTCAGCAACAACAACTAATGGCAACATTGATAACTTCACAAGATCAGCAAAGACAAACAATTGCAAAGCATGAGCAAACCATCCAAAGACTGGAAGTACAAATAGGGCAAATGGCTAAGGAGTTAAGTAGAAGACAGCAAGGAGAACTTCCTGCACAAACACTACCAAATCCAAGAGGACATCAGCAGCTGAAAGCCGTTACAACTCTCCGGAATGGGAAGATCATAGGAGTTAATGAGCCAGCTCAAGCATCTCAAGCATCTCAAGCTAAGCCATCCACATCCAAGGTAAGTGAAGTAGAAAAGTGGAATGCACCACCCTTCCCTCAAAGGTTAGTAACACCAAAGAAAGATAAATTGTTTGATATCTTTGAAACTTTGAGAAAAGTAGAAATTAACATTCCCTTATTAGATGCAATTAAACAAATCCCTTCCTATGCTAAATTTTTAAAAGATTGTTGCACTAATAAAAGAAAGTTTCAAGAACATGAAACAGTGGCTCTAACTGAAGAGGTAAGTGCGATTTTGTTAAGAAAACTACCACCAAAACTAAAAGATCCGGGTAGTTTTACTGTTCCCTGTAGAATAGGTGATCAGTTGTTTGAGAAAGCATTACTAGATTTAGGAGCAAGTGTCAATTTGCTACCATACACAGTAGTTGAAAAGCTAGATTTGGGGGAGCTTCAACCAACCTCTATCACTTTGCAATTGGCAGATAGAAGCATCAAAAGACCTAGAGGTATACTTGAAGATGTATTGGTAAAGGTAGGAGAGTTTATTTTGCCTGCTGACTTCATTGTGTTAGATATGGAAGAATGCTCTATGCCATTACCTCTGCCCATCATCCTAGGAAGACCCTTCATGAGGACGGCTGATACAATAATTAATGTAAAAAAGGGTATTGTAAGTATGACGGTAAATGGTGAGACAATAGAATTTAAGATATTTGATGCAATGAAATTACCCTAAGATGATAATGATGATGAATGTGTTAATGAATTTTTTATGCAAAGTGCTATCAAGCAAGCTTTTCAGGTCTATCACATTGATCCATTGGAGGCCGCCCTCACCCATAGCTTCACAGGACCTGATATTGAGCCAGCATTAGAAACTGTCTATGATGACATTTTTGAAGCCGTGCACCTCCTTGAAGCCTCTCCAAAGTATCCAAGTAAGTTCACTCCTCCGTTTGAAAATCTTGAGCATACTAATACTACTTTTCTCTCATCTATTGTCCAGGCACCAAACTTAGAAATACAGCAGTTGCCTGCAAGAAATCAGACCTTCACAGTACATGGACACAAAGTCACACCACACTCAGAAATTATAGTGCAACCAAGGGATGAAGATTTAACACCCCAAATTGTTCAGTATGCAACAGCAACCAGAGCACCTAAGCCACATGCAGTGAATTTTAAGTACTCTTTGCCAAAAGACTAAATGATGAAGCTACTATAGAGAGCATTTGAGCAGTTCAGATAAACGTGCAGCTCAAGTGCCTCTATTGAGGTCAGTGGCAGTAAGACCCTTGAGTGCGCACTCTCTGCCACAAATGCGATCGAGCGCACTTCACAGTGCGATCGAGCGCACATTGGACAGCAACTTGCCATGATGCCTAAACTGTCAACCTCCACCTCCTGCACCCGGTTCCTTCTCGACTGCACCACTTGGAGACCAGCAGTGAGAGGGTACCACGTCTGGCTGAAGACGTTAAACTTAGCGCTCATGGGAGGCACCCCAAAGCATATCCTTTTCATAGTTTATTATTAGTATTTCATAGATTACTTTTCTATTGTTTTTTATTACTTGTTTTCCATTTTATGTCTATTTTTCTTTCTTTTTCGAGGACAACGTGAGTGCATCAAGTTGAAGTTTGGGGGTGTGCTACAAGCCATGTCAGCCATCAGTTCTCCATCTCCCAGGTCAGCTCCTTCCATGCTATTCACACATTGAGGACAATGTGCAATTTAAGTTTGGGGGTATGGGGACACATTCACACACTCACTATGTCCCACATTTTTTTGTTGTTTTGTTATTATTTTCATAGATAAATGCTTGTTCATTATGTCCAATAAACTTTTTATGATCTAAACAAAATGTTATGATTTGTCTTCATCAGTGAGCTTAACACTTTGAACATATAGGTCAATAAACAAGTTTTAAACCTAGATCACTGCCCTTTTGGCATTTAAGAATTCACAAGTTTAACTTGAACTATCACGAGCACATTAACACATAGCTGTGTGGGCTATGACATGTTATTTGGATTGGTATGTTTCTTTTGATTGACTGTAAACTAGATGACCTATTAGATTGACATTTTGGCATATAAAAATAGAAAAGATTGATTCGTGCTCAAAAAATGCTCCTAATGATCAATAAAAATAAATCTTCCGCTGAGTAACTGGCCCTCTTGCCTTAGTAAGCATTGAGTGTCACGTCAAAAGGTGGAAAATCTTAAGTGATCATTAAAAAGAAATTTTCTGCTGAGTAACTAGCCCTCTTGCCTCAGTAAGCATTGAGTGTCACGTCAAAAGGTGGAAAATTCTAAATGGTAGCATAAAAATCAGTTAGTTTCGTAGCCTTGTTGACTCGAGCCAGTAAGTTCTTAGGGGTGTCTTTACACCTAATGCCCTAAAACCATCTGGTTTGGGAGTCATTGGCTAAACACTCGTTACACGAGTCAACAAGAAAGCTTAAGGGAACTAACCTAGCAAAAATCTCGCAAATAAAAGACTATGCCATATTTGTTAACTCTAATAGGAAGTTTGGTGAATCTTGAGTCATCGAAACGCTACCCATTTGAATATCTTGTAAACTCAATCTTCTATGTGCTAGTCACCACACACCAAAGTCAAATTTGTGATATCTTAAAATACCTCGTGAATATGATTTACGCTCAAAACTCTTATTCATTGCAGATATATGTTTACACTTGTTAAGCTTGCTCATGAATGCGCATCATAGTTTTGTGTAAAATCTATATTTTTGATTGACACTATGAACATTGGATTTATCTATATTTTCGTTTTAGTTTTTAATTTAGTATTGCTAAGGGACTAGCAATATGTAAGTTTGGGGGTGTGATAGACGCTTAAATATACATATTTAAGCCCCCTTATTTACACTCGTTTGATCATTTATTACGTTAATTTGGTATCCTTTACTCCATTTGTGTGTTTTACATGTTTTTGTAGGGTCTTGGAGAAAAAGAAGCAGTTTTGGCACTTTAAAGAAGAAATCTAGAAACCCTGGAGCACTTTCTGGACAAAGGGCGATCGAGCGCACATGCAATGCGATCGTGCGCACACTTGTAGGATCAAGCGCACACTGTGATCGAGCGCAAGGACACATGCAATCGAGCGCAAATGTACAGGCGTGAATAGTAAACTGCATAATCCTATTTTGAAAATAACCCTATTTTGGAAATAACTCTATTTTGGAAATAAAGGAGTTTTGTGTTTTAGGAAAGTTTAGAAACTCATGAGTCTATTAGGACTTCTCAAAGACCTATAAATACACTTGTAAACTCACACACAAAAACACACCTTAGATAGTAAACACTTTTCTCTTTTCTTTTACTTGGAGTGGAGAGCTTGGGAGAGAATTGACACCTCTTCTCTCGGGTTTATTCTTCTCCCTTATGTTTAGTTTAATTATGTTTACTTCAATTAGTATGTGTAACTAACTCTCTTATAGGGCTCGATTGAAGCCCTAGTTATGCATTCCCATATTTTTATTCATTGATTAAATCTTTGCATAGCTTATTATGTTACTTAACTTGATTAACACCTGTGCTTATTTAAATTCCTCATATGTATGTGTAAGGCCAACGTATGCATGTGGTATGGATGGGTTAGTTAGATCAATTTGGATGATCGAGTCCTGGGTCTAACATTAGTAACAAGGGACCATCTTATCCGGATACCCGGGTTAATCAACATGGGAAACCAGGAGCAGATACCATGCCCTAGGTCTCATGTGGTTGTCGATTTCCACAGTACCTATGTTTTCTTAAGGAACAACTCAAGTGGATACCATGTTGAATCCCTTAAGGAAGAAAAGAGTTAGAGTAGATACCATGCCTAACTCGTTGCTTAGGGAAATCAATAGCTTAAGGAGTAGATACCATGCCCTTAGGTTGGCAACCAGTAGGTACACATAATAAGGCTAGAGCACTGATACCTTATACAAAATCGGGAATGTATGACTAGTGGTGGATATCAAAGCCCTATGTCTTTATTATTATCGAATCACCCTTCAGTTTATTATTTCTATCTTTTTACATTGCAAATATAATTCTAAATCGAACTTTACCAATCCCTGTGGAGATGATCTTGCATTCGCACACTATGCTACACTATTGCCCTTGTGCACTTGCAAGTAAAACAAAGTCCGATCATTCACCTATTTATTTAGGTATATTATCGCACAACACAAACTGAGGCCAATATTCTAGTGACTTGTGTTTTGTGATCTGTAATTTTGTCTACGACAAGATCTTAGAGATCTTTTAGCCTCTCCCCATCTATCTATCAATCCAGAAATAAAAAAGTTCATCAAGAACTGATCCGTAAGCCCATCCACTCTATTAAACAAGGCTTCAAACTTTTCTTGATACTCAAATACAATAACTTCCAGAGTTAGTTTAGTTAATGCTTCTTGAGGCTCTTCATACACAGAGGGGCCAAATCGACAATATAGTGCCTTTACAAATTGATTCAATGTCTGAATAATCTTGTTCTGTTGTGTCCATTGAAACCAACTTTCTGTTGGTCCATTGATGAGAGTCATAAAATGCACTTTAACAGTACTTAATTGTTAGCATTTTAGGGTTGATCTAGGTTTTAATTACACTTTTATACCTTAACAATTCTAAAGTGTCATTCTTGGATCATTGATTTGTTTTGATGTATTTTCAGGTGTTTGGAGTCTAAAAGAGAGGGAAAAGCTACCGTTGAATAAAGCACAAAGATCCCATGCATATCAGAGCGAAGGAGTGCTTTTGGAAGGACAAAATGAAGGGAAGAAAGTGTGTGTGCCACGGCTTGGAAATGAGTTTCACTAAATTGCCAGAATTGCCGTACAGATCAATCATTTTTGTAAATTAAAACTGTATTGATGCAAGAAGAACCAGGAGATGAGGAATATATGCTTAGAAAGATCCAGAAATCTATTTTATGGAGGATAATACGGCTCGTAAAAATGATTTTTCTAGAGCAAGTTATGGCAGTTTTAGTAGACGAAGGTCAAGCTGGAAGATGCCCAGTGTGATCGATCACACCAGGACTGCGATCCATCGCAAGTGCGCACTCGTGACATCCCACATCGGTCAGAAATACCTTCTAAAGCACCATAGTGCACTCAATTGCACCAGGCTGCGATCGATCGCACTCGGGCAGTATCCCACATCGGTTAGACAACACATAGCACTCTGGGAATTGCCCTATAAAAACCCCCCTCCACTTCAGCTTTTGGCATCAATCGGGGATGAATCCAGAGGGCCTTTAGGAGCAATCCAGAGGGCCTTTAGGAGGAATCCGAAAGTATAAATTTGGAGGGCAAGCTGAGGATGATCGTTGAGAGGCCGAAGGCAACTCAAGGAAGCATGAGCCCCATGGCTGGCTAGTCTCCAAGCAAGGCGAAGGGATGAATCCCTAGGTGTAGTTGTTCTTATTTTTCTTTAATTGATTCGGTTGTAGTTGGATATTATTTTCATTAAACATTGTTATGTTTTATTCTTAATCTAATTAGTAGATTTATTATTACTCTGGTGATTGCATGCTTCTTTTCCATATAAGTTCAGTCATGCTTTTCTTATGTGTACCTATTTGGGTGTGAATGAGTCCTGTAGATCTCTTTTATAGATTTGTCCATTGCTGTGGTATTTTCATTTAGATATATCGTCGTCTCTTGATAATTTATAAGTTAGGTCATGTGTGCTTGAAAGTAAAGGAGATTTCATAACAATTACATTAGGATTTATAAATGTGCTTTAATTGAATATTTGTCGATTACCTGTTTGGGATGTGAAACTTGCAATCGAGATAAAAACAACTGAATCAAGTTAGGATTAGAGCTTGTCGTTTCTTTATTATATCCATCAATCATTCACACAACTTCTATAAAATAAACAATTCAGATTCTTTCAATCAATCTTTTATCGTTTGTGTTCAAATTTACACCTTCTTCTGTAATTAACTTGTTTCCCTGTGGAATCGACACCCCAAAGCTGTACTACAAATAACCGCGTTATACTTTAGGCGTAATCAAATTTTGGCGCCGTTGCCGGGGAAACGCGCTTAAGTACAAGGAAGATTGTCAACTTTTGACATGACGGTAAAAGAACTGTAAATAGTTTTTCTTTTCAGCAGTTTGTAAATGCGGTAATTTTGTTCCCTCTTTTAGCTAGCTGCATTAATTTTATTTTATTTTATCTTATTCTTTCTTTTTATAGTAATTTTTTTCATTATTTTGTTACCTTGAATGCAAAGGCATAGAGATGCTTGTAGGCCTGTGCTAGAGTCAGAATTCAATTCATTTTTAAATCCTTTATTTGACAGTCCATCTAGTCCCGAAAAAATGAGTGAACATGAATATCAACCCCCTAGGACCCTTCAGGATTACTTCAACCCTACACGCACAACCACACCATCATGCATCATATTTCCAGCCAATAATCGCCCATTAGAGTTTAAAACAGGGATGATACATTTATTCCCTACATTTCATGGCTTGGATAATGAAAACCCATATGTGCACATTAAAGAGTTTGAGGAGGTAGTCGCGACTTTTCATAGTCAAGACGAAACCGATGACGTTGTGAGGCTTAAGTTCTTTCATTTCGCTTTGAAGAATACAGCTAAGAGTTGGCTATACTCACTTAGACCACGATCTATTGGGTCGTGGACTGAGATGACTCGAATTTTTTTTAATAAATACTTTCCCCAACATAAGACCAATGCTTTAAAAAGGCAAATCTCCACCTTTGCACAAAAGGACAGCGAGACTTTGTATCAGTCTTGGGAGAGATTTAAAGAGTTATTGAGTATGTGCCCTCACCATGGGTATGAGAGTTGGCGCTTAGTGAGCTATTTTTATGAGGGACTTACATATAGAGAGCGCCAATTTGTAGAGATGATGTGTAATGGTGAGTTTTTAGAGAAAGATCCTGATGAGGCCATAGAGTACCTCAATGAGCTTGCTGAAAAAGCTCACACTTGGACTAGACCTAGTGCTACTGAAAGCACAAATAGGTCATGACCTATAGGGCACCCAAATAGTGGTGGAATTTACCATCTTAGGGAAGAGGATAACCTTAGAGCCAAGGTCGAGATGCTCACTAGGGAGCTCGATGAGTTAAAGACTAAAAGCTTAAAGCCAACACACGTAGCTAATAATGCAAAATATTTTGAACCATGTTTTGTGTGTAGTGGGGTAAATCATCTCGCCCAAGAATGTCCCACATTTGTTAAGATGAGAGGGATGTATAAGGAACAATGTAATGCCTTAGGCATGTACACGAAGCCTTCTGTACCCTTCTCTAATACCTATAATCCGGGATGACGAAATCACCCCAATTTCAACTGGAAGTCGAAAAACCAGCAGCTTGCACAACCCCCTACACCATATCATGAACCATATCATGCACCTGTATCTTCTAGGAGTTCTTTAGAAGACACTTTACATGCTTTTATTGAGGCACAGGGTAAGACTAATAAAAGACTTGAATCGTTAATTGTGCAGGCTGTTGAAGAACATAAAGAGATAAAGAGCCAAGTGTTCAAGTTGATGAGCTACTTGAGTGTGACTGAGCGAGGTAAGTTTCCTTTTCAAGCTCAGTCCACACCCTATGGTCAGCATCTAGCACAAAAGAATTTGAAGGAGGTGAATGCCATTGAGACACTGAGAGGCAAGTCATTACGCATCCCAACAACGGAAAAATCAGAGGATGTGGATGAAAGCCATCAAGCGAAAGCCATCAAGCACAAGCATACATGATTGAATCATTCATGGAAATGGTCCAGCACCTTAATCCATTTGAGTCCACCCTCATCCATGGCTTCACCAAAGCATATATCGAGCCAGAATTTGTGGATGTTACTGATGACATCCTTGAGGCCCTCCAAAAGCATAGAAGCACCAAATTTGGCAATGAAGCAGTGGCGGATGCATTCAACCTATGTTTTTCAAGGAGGGAATAAGAGCGTCTGGCTGAATACGTAAAACTTAGTGCTCATGGGAGGTAACCCACAACGTATCCTTTTATTTTTATTTTTTTTCTATATTTCTTTTTTTCTTGTTTATTATTATTATTTTGCTGTTTTCCAGTTTTACTATAGTATTTATTTTTCAGTGATAAATAAAGGTAGCAGTTCAAATGATCGTGCACAACTTTCAACTCCACACACCGTTGGTTAAAAAAAGAGTTTCCTTAACTTTTTCTTTTTCATTGAGGACAATGCTTATCTTAAGTTGGGGGTGGAAGATATACATTTCTTATTGCATATCATTGAACTGCTTGGTGTCATCTTTGTTTTTGTTTAGCATGCTTTGTGTTAGCCTTAGAGTCAATTTACATGTAGATGATATAAACTTAATTGAGATAGCAGATAGCATGTAGAAGAAGTTAAATCTTGCTTCAGTTTGAAATTAATTTAAATATCAATCTTCATTTGGTTTGAGACTCTAGTTTGTGGTAAGATTGTATGATTAGTCTTAAACATTTAGAGAAATTTTATGTGTGATTGTTTTATGAATACTTTTACGGTCTTGACAAGCTCTAGAACTTACTTGATATCACTTGAGGCGAATTCCTAGAATACACACTACTTAGGATATGATATAGGCCATTTTTGAACCGTTTGAGCCTTTCAAACCTACCATTGCTATATTTATCACTAGTCACCTATTTGAGTATTTTTCTTGAAAAGAAAAATTGAGCCTTATTTCTTTCGATAAACCATTTACTGACCTTTATGAGCCTAAAAATATTTTATCCTTACCTTTCTTTTAAAAGAACTTAGTCATACACATGTTGTGAGAAGCACATAAAAGGAGTAAGGGTGGAAATATGAAAAAATATCACTACCACAACCCAAGTACATTAAAGGATATAAGTTGGCGGTTGTGGAAAAGAAAAGAAAAAAAATGATGAAAAATAAGGTGAATGGTTATGTGCCAAAATAAATAAAAAATGAATTATGGTGGAGAAAGAAGAAAGAAAGAAAAAAAAATGGTGATTTGTTGAAAGAAATGCTCGAAAAATGGTTGGAAGAGTTGGGTATTGAAGTAAGGTTATCCAGTGCTTAAAGAGTTGTGTTCAAAACTAAGCGATTAAGTTCTTTTACTTGTTGAATCCTTCCCATTCCTTCTTAACCTTTACCTTAGCCTAACGTTACAAGCTTATTAAAGACCTATTGATCCAATGTAGTATGATTTTTCTACAATAGTGGAGACTGATTTGAAAAGTGAGCCTATGGAGCTTGTTTTTGTGATTGATGTCACACAATTTATCATGTTATAGAGGCCAAGACTTGTATTCACGAATGTTATGCATAAAATCATCCGGATGTTCAGATTAATGGATTGTGGTAAGATAGATGTTAAGAGTCAATAACGATTTTAAGATTGATGTTTGGATTATTTTTGGACTTCAGTGATATTTAATGATTCTATGTGTCGTGTGTTATGTGCAATTTTTGAGACAAAAGTGAATTACTCTTGGTTTAACACTAGCATTGCTTTACTTTGTTTTGATTCCTACCGTAGGATTCATTTCTTGTTTTCGCTTAAATTGCTAGGAACTAGCAATAAGCTAGTTGGGGGTTGTGATGAGAGTCATAAAATGCACTTTAACAGTACTTAATTGTTAGCATTTTAGGGTTGATCTAGGTTTTAATTACACTTTTATACCTTAACAATTCTAAAGTGTCATTCTTGGATCATTGATTTGTTTTGATGCATTTTCATTTGTTTGGAGTCTAAAAGAGAGGGAAAAGCTGCCGTTGAATAAAGCACAAATATCTCATGCATATCAGAACGAATGAGTGCTTTTGGAAGGACAAAATGAAGGGAAGAAAGTGTGTCTGCCGCGACTTGGAAAGGAGTTTCACTAAATTTCCAGAATTGCCCGTACAGATCAATCATTTTTGTAAATTAAAACTGTATTGATGCAAGAAGAACCAGGAGATGAGCCATATATGCTTAGAAATATCTGGAAGTCTATTTTCTGGAGGATTTTACGGCTCATAAAAATGATTTTTCTAGAGAAAGTTATGGCAGTTTTAGTAGACGAAGGTCAAGCGGGATAATGCCTAGTGCGATCGATCGCACCAGGACTGCGATCGATCGCAAGTGCGCACTCGCGACATCCCACATCTGTCAGAAATACCTTGCAAAGCACCGTAGTGCGGCGATCGATCGCACTCTGGCAGTATCCCACATCAGTTAGACAACACATAGCACTCCAGGAGTTGCCCTATAAAAACCCCCCTCCACTTCAGCTTTTGGCATCTATCGGGGATGAATCCAGAGGGCCTTTAGGAGCAATCCAGAGGGCCTTTAGAAGGAATCCGTAAGTATAAATTTGGAGGGCAAGCTGAGGATGATCGTTGAGAGGCCAGAGGCAACTCAAGGAAGCATGAGCCCCATGGTTGGCTAGTCTCCAAGCAAGGCGAAGGGATGGATCCCTAGGTGTAGTTGTTCTTATTTTTCTTTAATTGATTCGGTTGTAGTTGGATATTATTTTCATTAAACATTGTTATGTTTTATTCTTAATTTAATTAGTAGATTTGTTGTTACTCCGGTGATTGCATGCTTCTTTTCTATATAAGTTCAGTCATGCTTTTCTTATGTGTACATGTTTCGGTGTTATTGAGTCCGGTAGATCTCTTTTATGGATTTGTCCATTGTTGCGGTATTGTCGTTTAGATATATCGTCATCTCTTGATAATTTATAAGTTAGGTCATGTGTGCTTGAAAGTAAAGGAGATTTCATAACAATTACATTAGGATTTATAAATGTGCTTTAATTGAATATTTGCCAATTGCCTGTTTGGGATGTGAAACTTGCAATCGAGATAAAAACAACTGAATCAAGTTAGGATTAGGGCAACGAACCTAGGGAAGATTTTCGGAACCTCGTCGTTTCTTTATTATATCCATCAATCATTCACACAATTTCTATAAAATAAACAATTCAGATTCTTTCAATCAATCTTTGGACGTAATCATCCATTAAGAAGAAATTAAACAAGCTGTAATTTCTTATATATAGGAGTATTGTAGAAAAGAAAGAATTGTTCAGCTTGAAAGATCCAATCAATTGGGTCTCCTTTTTTGAACCTTGGTAATTCTAATTTCATATTCGTGATATTTTCCATTTGATTGTACTCTTGATGAGAACCTTCTAGTATTTGTGGATTGTTGTTGTCTTCCTCGTTGTGTATATGTTTCAGAACTCGATCTCCTCCTGTAATGGCTTTATAGCAGCGCCAATCGATCTTCTCCCTGATACACTTGCATAGTTTTTCCCAAGAAAAGTCGGTCCTGTCAGATTTGTGTCTTAATCCTTTTGCCATTGTAGCTTCTGTGAGTATGATTGGAACAAAGATTGAGGGCTTGAATTCTTGTTTAATCAATGAAAGAACCAATGATGGATGTAGGGTATGGATAACAGGGAATATTTCTGAGTTGGTAATGAAAGGAAAGAAAAATAAAAATTCTTGTTTGTTTTTGATGATCCTGATCAACTAGAGTGAAGCTTAATAAATTGTTAGGGGTTCTGTCAAACCCCTCCACCACAAGGGGTTCTGTCAAACCTAGCTGGCCTTCTTATAGTTGCCCTGTTTCTTAGCTGCCTTCTTGTATCACTCATTGATCTACCAACACAAAACTAAAGTGTGATCTCATGTGTAAAGAATAAATGTTAACCACAATTACAGCGATAGATCTTATTGCTGAAAATTAATGTGACTGAACATGAAAAGGCTTGATTGGTTTTAGTGATGGAGTGAGTAGTCATAAGCACGAACCAACAACATACTAAAACTTGATAGGTCTAATGTGACATTTTGATGTTCAAGATAGATCTCCTTTGTGAATTGCCATCCCTTATCAGTCACACTCTTGGGGTCTGTAAGAACAGGATCGTTCTTATCATATTCTTTATACAGTGAACTCTCTCTCGGAAGAATTTTGTACCCAATATACTTCAAACCAAACTTCCTTGCAGGTTCCCCAAAATATGTCTCTGATGCCCAATCTGCTCCTAGTGGAATAATCTGAATAAACACACAGCCAGGTTTCATATATAGAACATGGGTCAAGGCAGCACCATGAACTCCAATCATAACATCACTCGAGTTAAGTTTCCTATAAATGTCTGCCAATTCAGTTGTTCGACCAGGATTTATAACTTCAACTCGAAACCCTATTTCCTCTGCCATTTTCACCAATGAATTCTCATTGCTTATTGATCTTGACCCATTTCTTGACATAATAACCAGTTTTGATTTCTTTCACTCATCTTCTTTCTCAATATAATCTGATGGAGATAAATAAAGTTTCCCTCTCAGTTTTTCTTGTTCCTCCTCTTCAATCAAGTCCCTAATGCGAGGTGAATATGCTTGGTCTAAAAGATTTCGGAAATCGATGATGCTTTTCTTCCCCAGCATCAAAGAAGAATCCACGGTGAGATCATCATGGATTCTCAAACCAACAATGGCTTCTGGGAAGCAATGTGTTCTCTTGTCTCCACTAAAATCTATAGCAGGAAAATCTGAGAGTTGTAAAAGAATATCTCCGTACTTCATTATCCACCAATCATGATATTCAAGAATCGTAAATACAACCTTCTTGTTCAAATGCTGGGAGGTAATGTACAATGGCAAAATCCCATCGTTGAGTTCATGAAAAAGATTGCCAGTATAGCCAGCAGTCGAGAAGAACACAGCCGGGACATCATGATGCACGTCACAATGATGGTAAACACCTGATTTTTCTTTCTTTCTAATAAGGTCTAATTCACTTACGGTATCCATTGGAAATTTTTCCCATTTTCGGGTATATGGTTTGATCTTTTCATGTTGAATTTCCTCATCTTTTGTTTCTTTGTCATCTTCAACATTGCTTGAAACATAGGTAATGAATCCATTTGTGTTACTTGAGCTGTAGAGGAAGATTGAAGAGGAAGGAGAGTGTGTTCTCACATCTCCTCTCATTATACAAATATCTGAACGATAACCGCTTCTATCACAACATATACTTCCTGCATAATTTAACCCAAAAAAGGAAAAAAAAAAACGTAAGATTAAGATATAAATTTTATTTTTGTTAAATAAAATTAAGATAAATTGACTACATTAAAAATTAAGTAGTAAGTCATAAAGTTGGATTAAGGGGAAACGGAGCGAACGAGAGAAGAGTACTTAATTATACGATTTCCTCTCCTTTAATTCCCTAGCTTCCGAACTCTTAAAACAATAAAGGTATCCTGTCAAATCCTCAACTTTCATTAAAACTCTCAAACAAAGAAATACATATAACTTTTCATTTCACTACCTTTGCTTCCCTTCTTTCCCCTTAATCCAAAGAAAATTAAGCAAAATGAGTTTATTGCTCAGTCATGTTAAAAAGAATAAAATTTTTAAGACAAGAACTAAAAAACTCCAAGACTCTACTCAACTAAGCCAGCAAGCCAAGTGCTAAAAAATAGGCAAAATTCATAACGTTTCTATTTCTTTTGTTTTCCCATCCTTCAAATTGAGCAAAAGGAATTCAAATAATCAGAATGCAACCACCCGATGGGATTGAATTAAAAACAAAGTCCATGCAAAATTGTTAATGATGCTTGATGAAACATTTTACCTTAAAAAGAAATCGGAAACAAAAACCTTTAGGAAGAGAGAGAGAATGCTAACCATTAGAGGGAGCATTTACATCACCATGAGCAATAACGACCTCATCTTCTCCACCAAATGAATCTGCAAAACCAGTAAAACAGAGAAGACCAAAAAATTAAATCACCAATAAAAATAATAAAATAAAGCAGAGGAAACAGAGGGGAAACAAAGGAAAATAGGCAAGACCCGTGAGAGAGAACTGAAGGGAGAAGCTTACAGAGGACAGACAGAGTAGGGGACGAGCCAAGCAGCTGAGCAACCAATATAAAGCTGCAACAGAGAAGAGAGAGGAAGATGAGAGAGAGAAGCTTGGGCCTTTTTCTCTTGTAATAACCACCAGAGTTTGTCCACAACAAAACTAAGGCCTGTGTCTCTTCATCTCTCCCAACTTGCTCCTCTTTTTTCAACTGATTGAAACGTTGATACCGCACCATTTCCTATGCAATAAACCTTTAATCTTTTCTTCTTTTTTTCTTCTTATTATGATAACGTTTTTTTGCTTGGCTTAGCTTTTTGGTAGTGTTTGTGGGTTTGCTACTTCTCTTCAAATAGATACAGACACAGATCAGAGATATTTATATGGGGGAAGGGAGAGAGAGAGAGAGAGAGAGAGAGAGCTGTTTCTGGTCTGTTAGTCTTTCTTTGATGAAATGAAATATAACTAGAGAGGAGGTACCAAGGAGGGTAGTTTTGGAGAAATTCTTGCCTCGACCGGCTGTTGTAGACATGGTACATCAGACACCGTTGGATTGCAAGAATCTAATTCAGCATTTGAATTGAACTGCAGAGATGTTTACAGTCAAATCCTGGCTGCGTACAAATTGGATTACTATGGCGTATAATGTAAGGAAGGTCATAATGACAGAATGGGATTTGTTAACGCCAGAAGAGTATCTATTAAATTTAACAAATTTATCACAACCGAAAGAAAACAATCTAAGTAATAAATGATACTACCAAAATTAGATTTGTTAGTGTTTTATTAATATCTATAAAACTAAGAGCTAGATTACTATATAATGTAAGGATTGTTAGAACCTGATTTGTTAAATTATCTTAAATTAAAATAATTGATATTATCACAACATGATTTGATAATATCATAGCGATACATATTGTAAATTTGACAAATTTATACTATACTATTTACTTTTATATATATTTAATAAAATCATAATTTTTATTTGGTATCCATCTTTTAAAATTATGTTCATCCCTTAAAATAATACATAAACTCCTTAAAAATATTTAAATAATATTTATATGTAACTTGATTTACTTAAACTACTCATATCTTTTTTTTTTATTATCCTACTCAGATCTAATTTTTTCGTTATTTTATCTCTTTTATCTTTCATTTATGTTTTTCTCTTCCACTATTCCACTCAAACTTAACTTTTTCACTCTCACTTAAAATAACAAATCAATATAGATTAATTAATTTTTAAAAAAAATGATAATAATGTTAAATAAATTTGATAGTTCAATTGATATTGTTTTGACGTTAATAAATGGCAATTGTCGCAATATGTAATCCATAATTGTATAAAGAAAGTAAAAAGCTGCTTGGTAAGAAATTATTAGGAGCCTTATAATCCTACTACAAATGTTCTCCACGTGCCTTTCAAAGCTTCCAATGAAATATATGATCATTTGCTTGTTTTAATTTTTGTGATTAATTAATTTTGCAAGCGATTTTAAATACAGGCGCAATAACGAATGGTATTTCTTCACCACATTGCCATTGTTAATTTATGGCTTGTATTTTATGGAGTTATAAATAAAAGGAAAAGGAAAGCCCAATAGAATATGATAGAAGAACGGGTCTATTATTTTTTTAATTACCGTATAATCTTGTAAGAGTGTAAATTGCAGTAAGACTCCAAAAATTAAAAAAAAGTGACTGTTTTGGTATTATTAGGATAAAGAATACAAAATTAAATAAAAGAATAATTCTCTTTGACATTATATATATATATATATATATCTATGTGTGTGTGCGCGTGCGCCTAATTTTTTTCTTTCCACAACAGAGAGAAAGCTATAGTAGTACATCAGAGGATGTTGAAGACAGAGCTGTACAACAAGCAGATCTCTTTGAATGGTTGAAACATCTTTTCTTCTAGGCTATTGTATTTTTTCAATTAAATTTGTAATAACCTAGATTTGGGTGTATTGGGAATTTGGACTCAGGAAGTTTTATCTCTTTTAATTTATACTCCAATTTTGATTATAGTAGAATCTATTACCATCACATGTGGATGTAGGATTTTTAGCTCTGAACTAGGTAAAATTTATGTCTGTTTATTTTTTTATACTTTATTCTTAACAAACTAGTATCAGAGCTATTGTTAAAATCGATCTGGGCATGATGTCTTCTATCACTTCGTACGAGATACATAAATTTGATGGAACCGACAGTTTTAATCTTTAGCAAGTAAAGATGCAAGCTGTATTAACCCAAAAAATGTTGAAAAAGGCCTTACTAAGGAATGAGAAGATTCCTAGTACGATGACAGATGAACATAAGGTAAAGATGGATGAGAAGGCTTTGACTGTAATTCAGTTATATCTATCATATGGAGTTTTATGTGAAGTTCTTACTGTTGTGAGTTTTAAATTACTCGCAAGCGCACGAGTCGTTTGCAATATAATGTTGTGCAAGTGCGAGTTCGAATCCACAGGGAATTGTGTTGTGAAAATATTTTTATCTAAACTAAGCCTATTTTAACCTAGTTCCAAGTTTTGAATTGTCTTTTTCAAAATAAATATAAACTAAACTAAATTGATTTAAAGACTAATGATAAAAACACTAAGGTTTCTGAATCCACCCCACCAAAGTAAAGTATATATTTTCATGTTCTATAAAAATAATCTATCAAAACATTCCATGAATCCAACTTTAAACAAATCACAACAAATATCCCAATTAAACCAAAACAATCCAATGTATCCGCTTTTAACAAATCACAAAGGATATCCAATTTAATCAAAAATGATTCGATGTATCCATCAGATGAAACACACGGAATATCCAACAGAACAATTTAAAAACTATCAATCATAAGAATTTATTCAAACAATTGACCAAAACATTTATACTAAAAGAAAACATCAGAATTGTATAAACAAATCTGAAAATCTTATGCCAAACAACGGCGAGGCTTCATCTTCAACCTTAGTTGAAGATTTTAGCCACTCATAATCATGAAACTAAAGTTCACAATAACAGTACTAAACATTAAAATTTAAAACTAACAAAAGCAGTAAATTAAAAACTGACTATACATGGGAGAAATTTCACTCGCTGTTGGGCGGCGCTTCCCCTCGTGGTAGCAAAGCCTTCGGGATCCACCAGAATACTAGCAGACGTCCACCAGATTGCACCAAAATGGCACTTGGATTGCTCACTAAAGATGTAGTGAAGAGGGGCTTATATAAAGAAACATCACGAGTGCAATGTATTTCCAATACGATGTGGGATACTGCAGATTCCAACTTTTGCTCTTTGACATTTGTCTACTAAAACAGCCATAACTTTCTCTAGAAAAATTATTTTATTGATCCACAAAATTTCTCAGAAAATAGACATTCGGATCTTTCCAAGCATATATGGCTCATCTCTTGGTTCTTCCTGAATCAATATAGTTTAATCCTAAAAAATGGCTGATCTGTCACGCTGAAATCATGCACAGCCTAACCTTTGTCTACTAAAACTGCCATAACTTTCTCTAGAAAAATCATTTTATTGATTCGTAAATTCCCCAGAAAAAATAGACATCCGGATCTTTCCAAGCATATATGGCTCATCTCCTGGTTCTTCCTGAATCAATACAGTTTAATCCTCAAAAATGGCTGATCTGTACGAGAAATTCTAACAATTTAGTGAAACTCCTTTCCAAGCTTGTAAACCTATAAAACAACGAAAAGCAACTCAAAGTAACAAATTCCTAAGCTAGCAAATGTAAATTAAGTTGCCAAAATATGCAATATTTAGCACTCATCAAATACCCTCAAACTTACATTTTGCTAGTCCCTTAGCAAAACAAAATAAAAAACTAATGAAAAACAAAGAACATCAAGATAAGTTCATCACTCATGGTATCCAAAAATTTAAGAAGCACTCAAAACCATGATATTCATTCATGAGCAAGCTTAAAAAAATATAGCCCATCTTCGTAATGAATAAGAATTTTAAAACTTAATTACTTACAAGAGGCAGGCTAAGACATCACAAGCTTGAATCCGTGTAAAGTGAATTAGCATAAACAGATAAGGTTTCCAAATAACTTTAATGTACAATGTCTCCATGTCTCAATATTCACAGAATTTCTCATCAGAATGAACAACGATAGCATAGTTTTATTTTATTTATTTTTATTATAAGGCTCTGCTATGTTTAGTTCCCTTAAGCTTTCTAATTGACCCATGTATCGAGTGTTGAGTCAATGACTCCCAAACCAGATGGTTTTAGGGCATTAGGTGTAAAGACACCCCTAAGAACTTACTAACTCGAGTTAAAAATGCTACAAAACTAAACTGGCCTTAATGCTACCAAGCAAAATTTTCACATTTTGATGTGAAAACTCACTGTTTACTGAGGCAAGAGGTCCAGTTACTCAGCAGAAAGTTTCTCAATGATCATTATGAATAAAATTTCTACCTTTTGACGTGAACACTCACTACTTACTGAGGCAAGAGGTCCAGTTACTCAGTGGAAAGTTTATTGATGATGATGATTATAAATATTAGTAGTATTATTTGTTTTTTTTCTTTTTTTTCTTTTTTTTATGCTTTTCTATGCCCAATTGTTAATCCCACAAGTCATCCAGTTTCAGTTAAGTCATGGAAACATGCACATTAAAATCACATGTCATACCTCACACAATTATGTGCTAATGTGCTCGTGTTAAATTAGATCAAACATATGAATTCTCAAATGCCTAAAGTAAGTAACAAAGTTTTAAAACTCTATCATCAAATCATGTGTTCACAATTTTAAGCTCACCAATGACATCACATCACAGTATTTGTTTAGATCAACTAAAATTTCAAAATAACATGAGCATGCATTTATCTCCTTTTTTAAATAAATAAAAACAACAACAAATTAGGACAAAGTGTGTGTAATGTGTCTCCCATACCCCCAAACTTAACTTACACATTGACCACAATGTATGAATAATATGGAAAGAGCTGAACTGGGATATGGAGAACTATCTGGACTTGGTATGGCTCATAGCATACCCCCAAACTTGAACTAAAGTACGCATTGTCCCTGAAAAATAAAGACTGAAAAACAAAAGAAACACTAGAAATAAGTAGTAACAATAAATATGTAAAATAATAAACAAACGAAAAGGATATGTTGTGGGGTGACTCCCACGAGCGCTAAGTTTAACGTCTTCAGCCATACCCAACATTAGTAATTGTGCCCAGCTAAGCGCTTCACCATCTTATCAATAAATAGAAGTGGAAAATGATCATTCCTTGTGGCAGCAGTCAACTTACGGTAGTCTATACTCACTCTCCATCCTGACTGCACACTAGTTGGAACCAACTCATTGTCTTTATTCATCACTACCGCCAATCCAGCCCACTTTGGTACGATATGAAATTGACTCACCCACTCGCCATCAAAGATTGGATAAATGATCCCTTCATCCAGTAGCTTAATCACTTCAGTTCTCACAACCTCTTGCATAGCTGGATTGAGCCTTCTTTGTGGCTCCCTTGATGGCTTGGCATTCTCCTTCAAATGTATCTTGTGCATGGGGCTGATTCCCTTTATATCCTCAATAGTCCAGCCAATAACTTCATTGTACTCTCTTAAAACGTCCAATAATTTATCTACTTGAGCATCAACCTAATCTGAAGCTATAGTCAGAGGCAAAGAATCTGCTGGAACTAGGAACTTATACTTAAGATTGTCCGGTAAAGGCTTAAATTCCTTCTTGAGGGGTTCAGGTGTTGTAGTCTCCTCCGTCTCACTGCTCTTCTGAGGAGCAGACGCTAAAGTAGAATTTGCTTGCTCAAACAACTTATCCAAATCCAAATCTTCTTCAAACTGAGCAAAGCATGCCTCCAGGAGGTCCTCAATGCTTGATTCACCCACAGTCTCCTCGGTCTTACTGCTCTCCCGAGGGGTAAACTCCAAGATAGCATTTTCTTGCTTGAGTAGCTTATCCAAATCCAAATCTTCTTCAAACTGAGCAAAGCATGCCTCCAGGGGGTCCTCAATGCGAGACTCATCTACAGTCTCCTCCGTCTCACTGCTCTTCTGAGGAGCAGACTCCAAAATGGCATTTGCTTGCACAAGTAACTTATTTAAATCCAAATTCTCTCCAAACTGAGCAAAGTATGCCTCCAGAATGTCCTCAAACTCCCCTTCTTTCTCGGGCGCTTGTAATCTCTTAGGGTAAGGCGCTTTAGGTAAAAACGACCTAGGGAGATCCTTAATAATAGGTGTGGCTATAGATAGCTCAACATCTCTCTTTTCCTTGTTGCCACTTTCTTGCTCTTGTTGCATAGCTAGGTTCTCTTCCACATGATTGTCCACTTGTCTCCTAGACCTCAATGAGACAATCAATTGCACTTGTTCCTGCCCGGGCATAGGAATTGATGAATTTCCCACCATAAACTGTTCCTTCGGGTTAGACTCAGGTTGACTGGGGAACCTTCCCTTCTCTCCTTCACCCAAATGACTTACGATTTGACCCATTTGACTCTCTAGCTTGGCAATCACTTGGGTGTTTACTATTGTTGCACTCCTCACTTCGCTTATGGATTGGCCGGTCATCTTCTTGAAATCATTGAAGGCATCCTCCAATAACTGTGAAACCGATGCTAGCACTTGAATGGGAGCTTGGTAAGCGAGTGATGGTGCTGGATAGGCTGAATGACCATAACTTGGAACTGGTGGAGGAAATTCGGGAGGGTATTGATTGTGAGCATGATAAGGGGATCCTCTCTGATTCATCAGTTGGTTCTGCATCCATGAAAAATCAGGGTGGTTCCGCCACCCTGGATTGTACGTCTCGGAGTAAGATCCGTTTAATTGCAACCAATAGTCATTGAAAGCGTTCATTTGTTCCATGGGATACTCGACAAAAGCTGGTGTAGATGGACAATTCTGTGCTAAACGCATAGGACTAGCACAAATGGAACAACTACCAACATTGAATGTATTGGTTAGATTGATGGATTGGTCAGTCATCTTCATGAAATCCTTAAGGGCATCCTCTAAAGACTGTGAAACCGGCGCTGGATTCATCCACATTATATATATATATATATATATATATATATATATATATATATATATATATTATTTTTTATAGGCCAATGCAAATAGAAACAAATAAAATAAAATTGCAAAAAGAAAAAATAAAACAAAAATTGCTAACTAACTAGTAGAAAAATAAAATTAATTCAGACAAAAATTTAATTTTCACAAACCAAACAACTCCCTGGCAACGGTGCCAAAAACTTGTTGTGAGTTTTAAATTACTCGCAAGTACACGAGTCGTTTACAATATAGTGTTGTGCAATTGCGAGGTCAAATCAAATATTTTTACTCGCAAGCATAGGGAATTGCATTGTGAAAATATTTTTATCTAAACTAAGCCTATTTTAACCTAGTTCCAAGTTTTGAATTGTCTTTTGCAAAATAAATATAAATTAAACTAAATTGATTTAAAGATTAATAATAAAAACACTAAGGCTTTTGAATCCACCTCACCAAAATAAAGCATATATTTTCATGTTCTATAAAAATAATCTATCAAAACATTCCATGAATCCAACTTTAAACAAATCACAACAAATATCCCAATTAAACCAAAACAATCCAATGTATCCGCTTTTAACAAATCACAAAGGATATCAAATTTAATCAAAAACGATTTGATGTATCCATCAGATGAAACACACGGAATATCCAACAAAACAATTTAAAAACTATCAATCGTAAGAATTTACTCAAACAATTGACCAGAACATTTATACTAAAAAAAAATCAGAATTGTATAAACAAATCTGAAAATCTTATGCCAAACAACGGCGAGGCTTCATCTTCAACCTTAGTTGAAGATTTTAGCCACTCATAATCATGAAACTAAAGTTCACAATAACAGTGCTAAATATTAAACTCTAAAACTAACAAAAGCAGTAAATTAAAAACTGACTATACATGGGAGAAATTCCACTTGCTATTGGGCGGCACTTCCCCTCGTGGTAGCAAAGCCTTCGGGATCCACCAGAATGCTAGCAGACGTCCACCGGATTGCACTAAAATGGCACTTGGATTGCTCACTAAAAATGAAGTGAAGAGGGGCTTATATAAGGAAACATCACGAGTGCAATGTATTTCCAATCCGATGTGGGATACTGCAGATTCCAACTTTTGCTCTTTGACATTTGTCTACTAAAACAGCCATAACTTTCTCTAGAAAAATTATTTTATTGATCCATAAAATTCCTCAAAAAATAGACATTCGGATCTTTCCAAGCATATATGGCTCATCTATTGGTTCTTCCTGAATCAATACAGTTTAATCCTAAAAAATGGTTGATCTGTCACGTTGAAATCATGCACAGCCTAACCTTTGACTACTAAAACTGCCATAACTTTCTCTAGAAATATCATTTTTTTGATTCGTAAATTCCCCAGAAAAAATAGACATCCGGATCTTTCCAAGCATATATGGCTCATCTCCTGGTTCTTCCTGAATCAATACAGTTTAATCCTAAAATATGGCTGATCTGTACGAGCAATTCTGACAATTTAGTGAAACTCCTTTCCAAGCTTGTAAACCTGTAAAACAACGAAAAAAACTCAAAACAACAAATTCCTAACAAATGTAAATTAAGTGGCCAAAATATGCAATATTTAGCACTCATCACTTACACAAAAAACTGTTGCTGGCTTATGGAGTAAGTTAGCATCTCTGTATATGACGAAATCCTTCACCAAAAAACTGTTCTTGAAGTTGTAATTTTATGTGTTGTGTATGACAAAAGGTATGTCAACGAAATCTCATGTTAATGAATTTAATTCCATTATTACTGATTTGAATTCAATGGAAGCTAAATTAGATGATGAGGATCAGGTCCTACTATTGTTGTGTTCCCTACCACTATCGTTTTCACACTTTAGGGAAACTTTTCTCTTTGGTAGAGATACAATTTCTTTAGAAGATGTTAAAGATTCATTATTTTCTAAAGAATTTCTTAAGTGGCATAAGTTTGGGAATAATTATGAGAAATAAAGTCATGGTAATGATCTAATCACTAAAGGTTCTAAAGGCAAATCTAGAGAAAAAGGTTCAAGTAACAATAGCCATAAATTTTGATATAAGTCTAGAAATAAGAATGTGACCTACCATTATTGTAAGAAAAATGGATATTACAAGTCTGAGTGTCGGAAAGAGAAATAACTTGAAGCTAATATTATTGAAGAATACTCTGATGACTATGATTGTGTTCTTGCTGCCAGTGATAATGGGTTCCTTATGTCTGATTGGATTATGGATTCTGCTTTTTTCTACCATATTTGTTGAAATAAGGATTGGTTTTCAGAATATGAGCCTTATGACGAAATTGAATTGCTGGGTGATGATGCAACTAGAAAAATTACTGGTATAGGAACTGTTCAGATCAGAATGCATGACGGTGTAATAAGGAGCTTGACTGAAGTTAGATATATTCCTGCCTTCAAGAAGAATTTGATTTCTCTGAGTACTCTTGATGTCAAAGGGTACAAGTATCCATACAAAGGTAGAGTTATAAAAGTTATTAAAGGTGCTCTAGCTGTCATGAAAGCAAAGATTACTTTGCCAAATTTGTATATTCTGTAGGGTACTACCATTACTGGTTCAATATTTGGTTCTACTATATCAGATTCTGAGGTAACAAAATTGTGGAATATGAGATTGGGTTACATGAGTGAAAATGGACTAACTTTGTTGAGAAAAATAGGTCTGCTATATGGACATAATATAAGTAAAATGGAATTTTGTGAGAATTGTGTTTTTGGAAAACAGAAGAGAGTTAGTTTCAGTACAACGATTCACAAAACCAAGGGTACGGTGGAAAATATTCACTCTAATCTTTGGGGACCCTGACGTGTTCCATCTAAGGGTATTTCCAAGTATACACTTACTTTCATTGATGATTACTCAATAAAAACTTGGGTGTATATGTTGAAGACTAGGAATGAGGCATTCAAGCGTTTTAAACAATGGAGATTTATGATGTTTGAAAAGATTACTAGTTGCCTTGTGAGTTTTGTGTGTTTGCACATAAGTCGGGGCGCTCGAAACTGAAAGGTGATAATGCCTCCTTGGGTAGAGCTCACCCAGGGATGGGTTGTTACATGTATAAATCAAGATTAAATTGAGAAATGATTCCCTTTTAATTGTGATCTTAAGAGTTATTGTTTTGTTTTGAAAAGTTTCTTGTACTTAAGGTTTTATGTATGGATAGAATTAAATTGATTGAAAAAGAATGTTGTTGAATTATATGTTTTGTTTAGTTGCATTTTAAGTCAAAGCACTTAGTGCTAAAAAGGTAATGGAGTCGTTCTGAGTAAGGCTTACTCGGGATGGATTGTTACATGCAGCGTCCATGTTCTAGTGCTATGGCTTTTAGAAAAAAAATTGGTTCATTTTTTAGTTTTTAAGTTTTTCAAATATGTTTGTTTTTAGTTATTTTTATATGAGAATACACATATAATACCTTTTTTATATGATGTGTTATTTTAAATTTTTGAAAAAAAAAATAATATTAGTTATTTTTGTGATTATTTATTCAACAATCACACATAATTATAGCTATAAAATTATCTAAAAAACTTTTCACTATTTTTCTGTTTTTGAAAACTATTTTTGAGTTATTGTTATCCAAACATGTTTTCTTCAGAAAATATTAGAAAATTATTTTTTATTTTCATTTTCGAAAATTGAAAACTAAAAACTGACTCCAAAAATGCCAAAAAAAAACCCTCCCAAGCTGAGCAGGGAACCAGTCATGCAAAATAAATTAAGTTACAGTGATCAAATTAGGCATTTACTAGTGCAATTGGAACGGGGTTTAGACGGAAAGAATTTGCATTCAGAAAAGAAGAGATCAAATTAATGAAAGATTATTGTTGTTCATCTTGTTAGACTTGGTGGTTCCAAAACTATTACAAAATAAATTAATGTCATGGATAATTGGGCGTAGAAATTAACAATAATTTTTAGATCATATGAAAGTCCAATACAGGGAACTATAGCCAATTAATACCCCTATAAAGGTTATGACTCTTGAGTTGGTGTCCTTTGGAGTTCCTACGGTTATGGATTTCATTATTGAGATTCACGAATCGATTATGAATCCAAAGAGTCCCAAAACTCTTAGGTTGTTAGATGATACTCTATATAAAGCTTCAAGGTCTTACAAGTGAGGTATGCTAATACAACGAGTTTGGCCGAATGGAGCAAGCCAATCACTTGTAGAAATCTCTACCAAAATATTTTAGAAAAATTCTTTTCTAGATCAAACTTGTCAGACAGGCTCTTTTAGAGGAATGTCACTTCAGTTTGGGAAAAGGCTTTTGGAACAAAATTTAATTTGAAAACATGTCAGGTACATCTTTTGAATTTCAATATCTCCCATGTGGATATGTCTACTTAATATATTATTTATATTATGAAATTGTGTTTATTTGTCAATAAAGATAATTGTGAAAATGTGTTTTATCTTACAAATACAAGTGATTCGACCTCTTCTAATTCTACAGTTAATGACTGGCATGAATAAAAATTTAGTTTATCAACATAGAGGTTCAATTTTATGTGAACATATAAACATGTAATGATATAACTTGGGTACTGTCCATATCGAGACGAATATTGTTCGTTTAGATGATATAACTATGGTATAACGTTGGGTCTTGGTTAATCATGTTAGGATAAAATTGAGACTTTCTTATAAGATGATATCTATTCACTAATGAGACAAATGAATATAATAATAATAATAATAATAATAATAATAATAATAATAATAATAAAAAGGAAAGGAATGATGATTTACCTTTTTACCTTGGTTCCCTGTAACATGTTTATAAATGAAAGTAAAATAGCATGACAATCTGATGGTATATAGTATAATCTACCATTAAATTAATTTATACTTTCTAATGGTTTGAATTTATTTTATATACGTCCAACATGAAAAGAGAAAATTTTATTATGTGCCATTTAAATGTATGTGTGCTTTAACAATTGTGGTTGGCATGAAGAGTTAAAGATTGCTGGTTTACATATACATATGAACAACAAATTATTATCCGTCATATAATTAGTTTTGTTAGATATATTTCGTTATTGAAATATTACTCACTTTAATGTTCTCTAGTTTTTTTGTTTGTTTTGAATTAAAATCAACAAGTCAATATACATGAAATGAGTAATTCATACTATTATAAATAATTTCGGTTATATGATTACCAAAATCCCCGATGGGTAATGAGGGTCATATAATCTAACATAATTTTAACAAAGGCTTTGGAAAAATCTCCAACGAGCAATGCACATTTAATTATTATTATTATAATTTTTTTGCAAAAATTTTTCGGGTAATGTAATCTTGTTAGGATATCAATAAAATAATTTTCAAGAATCCCCGATGGTTAAGTGGAATTCATTGTAAGTGATGTTGTATTGTTTATTCATATTAAGATTTTTGTTACCTGCTCCTAGCGGTGGATCTGCTTTTGATGACATCCTTAAATCGAAAATTTTAAATGGCACTAATTATATTGATCGGAAGCAAGAGGTAGATATGCTTTTGGATAAGTTAGAAATTAAGTTTGGGAAGAAATCTGATTCTCGTGTGAACAATTTGTGGAAGAGATTCTCTATAGGTTAGTGTAAGAAAGAGGTTGATGTTAGGAAATCTGTTAATGAGATGGTTGCCATGGCAGATGAGTTGGTGTATCATGGAAGGTCTATTGATGAGAAAACTAAGGTTTCCACCATCATTAATTTCTTACCAGATTCATATAAGTACATAGAATATTTTTATAACTTGGTTGAGTCAGACTGGTTGATTGAAAGCCTTATTAATAAGATTGACCAGCAAGAGGATAGGAAGAATGAGGAAAATTTTGGAAAGATAGTTGCAGGAAATCCATCTATTAGCAATGTGGAGTTAAAACCCAAGAAGAAGTAACTTTAAGAAGATTGGTAAGAAAAATCAACTTTTTAGGATCCCAGCTCAATTTTATAATAATTGTAATTTGAATATGAGGGTTAAAGTTAGGACTGGACAGAAGGTTTACTTTTTCTGCAATAAGCCTGGTCACATACAGAAAAATTGTAGGGTGTTTAAGAATTCCTAGTATTAAAGGCAACCTAATCCAAGTGAGTCATCTCTTCTTGAGTCGTGTTTTGCTTACATTGAACCTTTTAGTTGGTGGGCAGATTTAGGTGCCATTGTTCATGTGTCTAATGATATGTAGAGATTCAAGGAAACAAGGAAAATTAACCATGGTGAGAACTTTATTTACATGGGCAGTGATGATAAAACACCAATTGAAGGAGTTGGGACTTTCTAGTTAAAGCTAGAAAATAATAAAGTACTTGATTTGGAAATTATCTTTTTGCCCCATCAGTGAGAATAAATTTATTATCGGTCTCTTATTTGGAGAAGTTTGGTTTTACTTTTTTATTTTGAAAATGGAAAATTTGTAATGCTTAAGGAAAATCAAGCTATTTTGAGATGTTTTATAAATTCTGATATGTATCAAGTTCAGTTACGTGGAAATATAGTTTGTGAAGTCAGAAATTCTTCTAATGATTATTCCAATGAATTTATCTTTGGCATATTCGTCTAGCCCACATCAGTAAAGAAAGAGTGAATAAATTGATTAAAAATGGCATGCTTGAGATAAAAGATCTCAAAGAGTTCCCCACTTGTGAATGATGCTTATATGGTAAGATGGCCAAACTACCATTTCCTACTAAGGCTTTGAGGAGTGAAAATGTCTTGGATATAATTCATTCAGATGTTTGTGGTTCGATGAATGTGCATACTAGGAACCATCATCAATACTTCATAACATTCATAAATGATTATTTAGGATTTGGTAAAGTATATTTGTTGCATAGAAAGTCTAAAGCCTTTAAGGTGTTCAAAGATTTCAAGTTGGAGGTTGAAAATGCAATTGACAGAAAAATTAAGAATTTTCATTTGGATTGTGGTTGTGAGTACTATTATGATTTTTTTTGGAGATTTTTGTAAGGAAAATTTTATTGTCCATATGGTTATTATGCCTCGCACACCTAAGCGAAATGGAGTCGTTAAACGATGAAATAGGACTCTATCAGATATGGTTGGATTGGTGTTGGCATTGAAGAATTTACCCACTTATTTATGGGGCGATGAACTTCTTACGACTGCATACATTCTTAATCAATTAGTAAGACTCCTTATGAAAGTTTGTGCCGAAAGAAGCCTATGTTGAATTATATAAAAGTTTGGGGTTGTATTGCTCACATGCTTATTCTTGATCCTAATAGAGACAAGTTGAAGGCAAAAACAAAGAGTGTCTATTCATTGGATATCCTGAGCATTCCAAGGGGTATAGGTTATATGATCTAGTGGATAAGGTTGTGTTAGAAAGTAGACATTTGAGGTTCTTGGAAGAAAGGATTGATTGTGATGAAGTTCTTGGTGACAAATTGAATCTTGGGGAAGTTAGTGAATCTGTATCATCTGAGATTCCTATTGTTCTTGTGGATTCTGAGACTTCATCATAGAAAAGGAAAGATCATCCTGAGCCCACCACAAAATCAACAAGAGATAGAAAACCAGGTTTTATCATTTCATTTTCTTATTTGTATACATATGGAGGCGAAGTTTTTGAGAAGATTAGACTCAATGAAGACCTTTTAGACCATTGGTCTTTTGAAAAGGCTATTAATGATGTTGATGTTGATGTTGAAAAATGGAAATTGGCTATAGAAGATGAAATTAATTACATACACAAAAAATAAGGTTATTTGATGGGCATAGTAATTGTTGTGAGTTTTAAATTACTCGCAAGCGCACGAGTCGTTTGCAATATAGCGTTGTGCAAGTGCGAGGTCGAATCCACAAGGAATTGCATTGTGAAAGTATATTTTCAATCTAAACTAACTCTATCTTAACCTAGTTCTGAATTTCAGATGATAATTTGCAAAAGAAATTAAAATTAAACTAAATTGATTTTTAAAAACTAATAATTGAAACACTAAGGTTTCCAAATCCACCCCACCGAAGTTAAGCATATATATTCTAAAAATATAGCCTATCAAAACATTCCATGAATCCAACTATAAAACAAAAAACAAAGAATATCCCAACTAAACCAAAAGCATCCAATGTATCCGCTCTCAACAAATCACAAAGGAAATCCAATTTAATCGAAAAGCATTCAATGTATCCATCAGATGGAACACAAGGAATATCCAATAGACAATTTAAACTCAATCAATTATAAGATTAACTCAAATAATTGACAGAACATTTATACTAAAAATTGTCAGATTTGTACAAGCAAATCTGAACTACTGCGCCAAACAACGGCGGGGCTTCATCTTCAACCTTAGCTGAAGAGTCTAGCCACTCATAACTATGAAACTAAAATTCATAATAAAAGTGTTAAACATTTAAACTAAAACAACTAAATGTAAAGAAATAAATAAATAACTTTACATGGGAGAAATTCCACTCGATGAAGGGCGGCGCTTCCCCTCGTGGTGACAAAGCTTTTGAGATCCACCAGAATGCTAGCGGATGTCCACCGGTAAACACCAAAGTGGCTCAGGAATTGTACATTAAAGACGAAGTGAAGAAGGGCTTATATAGGGAAATATCACAAGTGCAATATGCTTCCAATCCGATGTGGGATACTGCAGATTCCAGTTTTTTCTCTTTGAAATGTTTTTACTAAAACTGCCATAACTTTCTCTAGAAAAATCATTTTATTGATCTGTAAAATTCTCCAGAAAATAGACATCGGGATCTTTCCAAGCATATATGGCTCATCTCGTGGTTCTTCCTGAATCAATACAGTTAAATCCTCAAAAATGGCTGATCTGTCACGCTGAAATCATGCACAGCCTGACCTTTGTCTACTAAAACTGTCATAACTTTCTCTAGAAAAATCATTTTATTGATCCGTAATATTCCCTAGAAAATAGACATCCGGATCTTTCCAAGAATATATGGCTCATCTTTTGGTTCTTCCTAAATCAATACAGTTTAATCCTCAAAAATGGCTGATCTGCACGAGCAATTCTGGCAATTTAGTAAAACTTCTTTCCAAGCTTGTAAACCTGTAAAATAACGAAAACAACTCAAAGTAACAAATTCCTAAGCTAACAAATGTAAATTAAAGGGTCAAAATATGCAATATTTGGCACTCATCAAATACCCCAAACTTACAATTTGCTAGTCCCTTAGTAAAACAAAATAATAAAAAAAACCTAAATAAAAAACAAAGAACATAAAGATAAATTCATCACTTATGGTATCCAAAAATTTAAAGAGCACACATCACCATGATATTCATTCATTAGAAAGCTTAAAAAGATAGACCCATCTTCGCAATGAATAGAAAAGTTAAAATCTAATTACTTACAAAAGGCAGGTTAAGGCATCACAAGTCTGACACTGTGTAAAGTGAATTAGCATATAGAAATGAAGCTTCTAAGTGACTCCAATGAGTAAGGTCTCCATGTCTCAAGATTCACCGAATTTCCCATCAAAATGAACGAAAAAGGTATAGTTTTTTTATTTTTTTTATTTTATATATATATATATATATATATATATAAGGCACGGCTATGTTTAGTTCCCTTAAGCTTTCTAATTGACCCATGTAGCGAGTGTTGAGTCAATGACTCCCAAACCAGATGGTTTTAGGGCATTAGGTGTAAAGACACCCCTAAGGACTTACTAACTCGAGTCAAAAAGGCTACGAAACTAAACTGACCTTAATGCTACCAAACAAAATTTTCACCTTTTGACGTGAACACTCACTGCTTACTGAGGCAAGAGGTCCAGTTACTCAGCGAAAAATTTCACAATGATCATTATGAATAAAATTCACACCTTTTGACGTGAACACTCACTGCTTACTGAGGCAAGAGGTCCAGTTACTCAGTAAAAAGTTTATCGATGATGATCATTAGTAGTATTATTATTATATATATTTTTCTCCTTTTTTTTATGCCCAAGTGTTTATCCAACAAGTCATTCAGTTTCAGTTAAGACAAGGAAACGTACACATTAAAATCACATGTCATACCTCACACAATTTGTGCTAATGTGCTCGTGTTAGATAAGATCAAACATGTGAATTCTCAAATGCCTAAGGTAAGTAACTAAATTTTAAAATTTATCACCAGATCATGTGTTCAAAATGTTAAGCTCACCAATGACATCACATCACAGAAAATGTTTAGATCAACCAAAATTTTATGATAACATGAGCATGCATTTATCTCTACGACGAAAAGATAACAAATTAGGACAAAGTGTGTGATGTGTCTCCTATACCCCCAAACTTAAATTACACATTGACCCCAATGTGTGACTAATATGGAAAGAGCTGACCTGAGATATGGAGAACTATCTGGACTGGTATGGCTCATAGCATAACCCCAAACTTGAACTGAAGTACGCATTGTCCCTGAAAAATAAAAAAAAAAACTGAAAAACAAAAAATACTGGAAACAAATATTAATCATAAAAATGCGAAATAATAAATAAATAGAAAAGATAAGCTGTGGGGTGCCTCTCATTAGCGCTAAGTTTAACGTCTTCAGCCAGACCCAACATTAGTAAACATGCCCAACTAAGAGCTCCACCATCTGATCAATAAATAGGAATGGAAAATGATCAGGCCTAGTGGCAGCATTCAACTTACGGTAGTCTATACTCACTATCCCTCCTGACTGAACACGAGTTGGCACCAACTCGTCGTCTTCATTCTTCACTACCGTTAATTCAGCATGTTTGGGCACGACTTGAATCAGGCTCACCCACTTGCTATCAGAGATGGGATAAATGATCTCTGCCTCTAACAGCTTAATATCTTCTGCCCTCACAACCTCTTGCATAGCAGGGTTGAGCCTTCTTTGTGGCTCCCTCGATGGCTTGGCATTCTCTTCCAACTGTATCGTGTGTATTACCAACGAGGGGTTAATTCCCTTGACATCCTCAATAGTCCAGCATATAGCTTCCTTATGCTCTCTTAAGATGTCCAACCAAATCTAAAGCTATCGTTATAGGCAAAGAATCTGCTGGACCTAGGAACTTATACTTAAGATTGTCCGATAAAGGCTTAAGTTCCTTCTTTGGGGGTTCAGGTGTTGTGGTTTCCTCTGTCTCACTGATCTTTTGAGGAGCAGACTCCAAAGTAGCATTTGCTTGCTCAAACAACTTATCTAAATCCAAATCGTCTTCAAATTGAGCAAAGCATGCCTCCAAAATGTCCTCAGACTTCCCTTCTTTTTAGGGCGCTTGTAGTCTCTCAGGGTAAGGCGCTTTAGGTAAAAATGACCTAGAGAGATCATTAATAATAGGTGTGGCTGTAGATGGCTCAGCATCTCTCTTCTCATTGTTGCTACTTTCTTGCCCTTGGTGCAAAGCAGGGTTCTCTTCCACTTGATTGTGCACTTGTCTCCCAGACCTCAATGGGACAATTGATTGCACTTGTTCCTGCCAATGCATAGGAGTTAATAAATTTCCCACCGCAAACTATTCCTTTGGGTTAGGATCAGTTTGACTGGGGAACGTTCCTTCCTCTCCTTCACCCACGTAACTTGCGATTTGATCAATTTGACTCTCTAGTGTGGCAATTGCTTGGGTGTTTTCTATTGTTGCACTCATCACTTCACTCATAGATTGGCTAGTTGTTTTCATGAAATCATTGAGAACGTCCTCCAATGACTGTGAAACCGACGCTTGTGCTTGAATGGGATCTTGGTAAGCGGGTGATGGTGCTGGATAAGCTGAGTGACCATAACTTGGAATTGGTGGAGGAAATTCGGGAGGGTATTGATTGTGAGCATGATAAGGGTCTCCTCCCTGATTTCTCAGTTGGTTCTGCGTCCATGAAACATTAGAGTGGTCCCACCACCCTGGATTATATGTTTCAGAGTAAGATCCATTTGATTGCCAACAACACTCATTGAAAGCATTCATTTGTTCCATGGGATACTCGGCAAAAGCCGGCATTGATGGACAATTTTGTGCTAAATACAGAGGACTAGCACAGATGAAACAGCTATCAACATTGAATGTGTTGGCAGCATTGAGGGACAGGCCGGTCATTTTAATGAAATCCTTAAGGGCGTCCTCTAAAGACTGTGAAACCAGCGCTGGATTCATCCACATTTTTTTTTTAAATTGATAACTAACTAATAGAAAAATAAAATCAATTCAAACAAAAAATTTTCACAAACCAAACAATTCCCCGGCAACGGCACCAAAAACTTGTTGTGAGTTTTAAATTACTTGCAAGCGCACGAGTCGTTTACAATATAGCGTTGTGCAAGTGCGAGGTCGAATCCACAGGGAATTGCGTTGTGAAAGTATATTTTCAATCTAAACTAACTCTATCTTAACCTAGTTCTGAATTTCATATGATAATTTGCAAAAGAAATTAAAATTAAACTAAATTGATTTTTAAAAACTAATAATTAAAACACTAAGGTTTCCAAATCCACCCCACCGAAGTTAAGCATATATGTTCTAAAAATATAGCCTATCAAAACATTCCATGAATCCAACTATAAGACAAAAAACAAAGAATATCCCAACTAAACCAAAAGCATCCAATGTATCCGCTCTCAACAAATCACAAAAGAAATCCAATTTAATCGAAAAGCATTCAATGTATCCCCATCAGATGAAACACAAGGAATATCCAACAGACAATTTAAACTCAATCGATTATAAGATTAACTCAAATAATTGACAGAACATTTATACTAAAAATTATCAGATTTGTACAAGCAAATCTGAACTACTACGCCAAACAACGGCGGGGCTTCATCTTCAACCTTAGCTGAAGAGTCTAGCCACTCATAACTGTGAAACTACAATTCATAATAAAAGTGTTAAACATTTAAACTAAAACAACTAAATGTAAAGAAATAAATAAATAACTTTACATGGGAGAAATTCCACTCGCTGACGGGCGACGCTTCCCCTCGTGGTGACAAAGCCTTCGAGATCCACCAGAATGCTAACGGACGTCCACCGGTAAACACCAAAGTGGCTCAGGAATTGTACATTAAAGATGAAGTGAAGAAGGGCTTATATAGGGAAATATCACAAGTGCAATATGCTTCCAATCCGATGTGGGATACTGCAGATTCCAGTTTTTGCTCTTTGACCTTTGTCTACTAAAACTGCCATAACTTTCTCTAGAAAAATCATTTTATTGATCCGTATAATTCCTCAGAAAACAGACATCGGGATCTTTCCAAGCATATATGGCTCATCTTGTGGTTCTTCCTGAATCAATACAGTTAAATCCTCAAAAATGGCTGATCTGTCACGCTGAAATCATGCACAGCCTGACCTTTGTCTACTAAAACTGCCATAACTTTCTCTAGAAAAATCATTTTATTGATCCGTAAAATTCCCCAGAAAATAGACATCCGGATCTTTCCAAGCATATATGGCTCATCATCTGTTTCTTCCTAAATCAATACAGTTTAATCCTTAAAAATGGCTGATCTGCACGAGCAATTCTGGCAATTTAGTGAAACTTCTTTCCAAGCTTGTAAACCTGTAAAACAACGAAAACAACTCAAAGTAACAAATTCCTAAGCTAACAAATGTAAATTAAAGGGCCAAAATATGCAATATTTGACACTCATCAGTAATAATACAAATAGAAGTGGAATTAGAGAGCATGTTAATTGAATAAGAGATAAATTAGTTCGTTAGAAATTAGTTAGTAGTTAGTAGTTAGTAGTTAGTTAGTTAGGATTGGTAGCTGGTTAATCCTTGTAATCATTTCATAGCCTATATTAGGCATTGCACACTGATTTGTAGAATCAATGAAAAATAAAGAAAACTTTTAGTTTGTAATTTCTCTCTATCATTCTTACAGGTTTGGTCACTAGCCATTAATTAGTACAAATTATCTTTATCTTCCCTACAATTCACCATCAAAATCTATATTCATCTCCATTAGCACTAATAATCATCATCCACCCAAATCTAATTCGTAACATTTGGAGCTTTCATTGTACTCGATTCTTGAACTTTTATGGTTCTTGAATTTATTTACTCATCCCCCTTAATTCCTTTCATTCTTCAAGCTTTCTTAATTCAAATCCATGAAACGGCTATTCAACAAATACAGCACATTGGTTTTTCTCCTATATGCAATGCAACAACAAAATCTAAATGATCCAATGATCCCACAATTTGAAGAAGAAATTTCCAAGGAGATGGCAAGAATCCAAAGTATTGATTTGGATACTTTTTATTTTGACAACCATGATCCTACTCTACTAAAACAACACAAAGAAATGGTGCAACTTAATTCCAGTATTTATAGTATTGAGGAAATTCAAAATTTTCTCTCTACTCTATCTTTGTCATCTCAACAAGAAGAAGATAGTGTCTATACTCAAGATATACAAGAACAAGATTCAATCTATGTCCAAAGAAATTATGTAAGTTCCAATGGAAGACCAAGTGTCAATGCACAATGATGATGTGCACTATGCTGGTGAAATCCCACTCCACAATCATTCTCCACTCACTCTCTCCTCTCCACACCCTAAAATGATCTTAAAGACATGCCTTTGATTTTCGATTCTAATGATTGGACAGAAAACAAATAAGAGCAAATGGGCCAAATGGGTTGACACAATGGCATCTTTGCATGCACTCGCATGGAACAAAGCCGGTTGTTATGATGCCATCTTGAGTTCTAAGTATCAAATCACAACAAACATTGTTTTGATTCTTCGGGTTATAAAGCAATGGTAGGGTAACACAAAAAGTTTCAATTTTAATTAGGGTGAAGACATTAGTATGCTAGAGGATGCAAGGATTCTTAAAGACCATTCGCAGAGTATGGGTAGCATTTCTTTGGGCCTTAGTCCTCCGATGCCAGCACCAGTTTAATTTACAAAGAATATACTGTATGAATCTATGCTTAGTTTGATGCACAAGAATAAAAAGAAAATGATTAGGATGGCCTCTTCTAGTACTACGTGGGGGTAAGAAAATGCAATTGGATGTTTGTATAATTTGGTATCAGATGATGACGATGAGAATTTAAAGCTCGTGGTTGTTTGAGGAAATACTGCAAAGAAGAATGCTTGATGTTGATTTGAATGCATGGTTGGGTGATTATGTAGTGGCAGCTAAAGGCAATGCATTTTTTTATAATAATTTTCGAGGTGGCAAACACAATTGTTAAAGGTTCCAATCTTATGCATGAAGATAATACAGTGGCTACCCAAAGAGGTGAAAGCCTTGGGATCTTGATTGAGTCTTGCAATGTCTTTATTCTTGGTAATGATCTGATCAGATACTTAGCTTTGCTGATATTTTCACACATGTATGAGATTGATTCATTAGCAGTTCATAGTGAAATTGATTATTGGAATAAGGGCATCACTTAAACTTTGAGGACAAGGTTTATTTAATAGGCATAAGAATAATACAAATAGAAGTGGAATTAAAGAGCATGTTAATTGAATAAGGGATTAATTAGTTTGTTAGAAGTTGGTTAGTAGTTGGTTAAGTAGTTAGTTAGTTAGATAGGATTAGTAGTTGGTTAATCTTTGTAATCATTTCATAGCCTATATAAGACATTGTACGCTAATTTATAGAATCAATAAAGAATAAAGAAACCTTGTACTTTATAATTTCTCTATTTTTCCTCTATCTTTCTTTGAGGCTTGGTCATTAATTATTAATTAGTGCCAATTATCATCATCTTCCCTACAATTCACCAACAAAACTATATTCATCTCCAATACCATCAAAAATCATCATCCACCCAAATCAAGTTCGTAACACTGGGGAGCATATTTGTTTAGGTGAAAGTTGCATATGCAACCTACCATGGTGTATGGCATTTTAAAACTATATGACTTGATATTATAAAGTGTGTTCGGCTCGATTAAATTTGCAGGAGCAAATTTCCTAAGGGCTAAGGAATGCATCAAATGACTTGATAAGACTTAAGATGCTCTAGTAGAGATTCACACCTATTTGCAAATATCTTGCATATGGCAAAGGTACCCTTTAAATCTTCTCATTTTCATTAAAAAAATATATACAAAAAAATCTTTCAAACAAAAAAAAAAATACATGTATCATTCAATTTGCTTTCCCTTTTTTTCCTTTATTCCTCTCAAATCTCAACAAGGGGGGTTAGGATTGATTTGTTCGAAGAGAGAAGTTCTTGCCTAACATAGGTTCATGAAAAATATATGACACAAAGGTCCATCTCCACCATTGAATGACATGAGGCGAGAGAGAAAAATATATATTTTTCTTTCATCCAATTGTGAGATGGATCTTATGCTATGTATCTTTTGTGAATCTGAGCTAGACAAAAAATTTTCGTGTAAAGATCCGACTTTATTTCATTGAGAACCTAAACCATACCAAAATAAGAGATCCATCCAAATTGAAAAAATTCATTTCCCAAAAGTTATGGTGTGTTTGGTTTTAAAAAACATGATTCTTTTCTGTTTTCATTTTCATCCGAAACAAAAAAAAATAAAAAATGTGTTTAATCATTGAAAAAAATTGATTTTTAAAAATAAAATTGAAAACATCTTCAATTTATAAAACAAAAAAAAAAACTATTTCGACTGTTTTAAAACGCTGAAAACACGGACTGCAGACTTGTAAGCGTTTTTTTTTAGTTACCTGCAGTCCACCGGGGTTCAAATCTAACGTATACAGATTTTATCACTTGTATATATTTACGTTTTTTTTTGGGTCAACGCCGTTGATTCTTGCCCTTCACTCTCCCCAGTCACTCTCTTTCTCCATGGCTCTCTAAAGTCCTAGAATTTTGGCTAATCTACTCGTCTCTCTAACTCTCTATCTCTGCTCAGTTTCACTCTCTCCTTTTCACGCATGTCCGCGCTGGCCGCCCTCCTGATCTCCCAGGTATGTCATAGTCTTCTATTCTTCTTTTTCTTTCTTTTTTTTTCTAGGTATTTTGTGTATTTTGAGACATGAATTCACTATGTGAAAGAGAGAATCTTGGGGTTTTTTGAGATTTTAATTTGGGGTGATATTAGAGGGGTGAGGGGAGAGATTAGTGACTAAGAGAAATTTTTAAAGATTTTAAGTTGAGCAGACCACACTAATGCCCAAATTTAAAGATCAGTATTTTTATTCAAAAAATTAAAGAAATTAGTCAATTCTGGACAACTTAGAAATTGTTGTGAAATTAAAGGAAGCTTGATTATTTTATTTAGCTAGACTAACTAAACTTAGTTTACAGGATCCATGTCCAATAATTTATTTATTCCATATTTTATGTGATATATGACCCATGTATCATAACATTCAATCAAGGTTCTTATATCATCGGTGAAGTTTTAAGAAAGCATAACTGATAGTACCAGTATATATGAAGCTTCATAAAAGTTAGGTTGGATGCTGATCGAAGTAGCTGTTTTTGTTGTTATAAGAAGCATAATTGAATAATTTCATAATAATTGAATGTCAATTCTTTTTGTTAAAAATAAGTAGTTCTGTTTTCTATTCATTTCATAGCTCTTTTTAGATATGTATACGTACCTCCATGTTTTGGCTTGGTCTTTATATATGATTATGTGTTTGATTTATGTCCCCAGAAGGTTTCTAGCCTCTCTTCTGGATTGATTTGTGTTGGTTCGCACTCTTCAATTTTATGGACCTATGAGACTGCTCATTTGCTGCTTAATGTGCTGTCACATGGATTTTTTTTCCTATTCGATGGTGTCTTGGGTGGGTTCTTTGCTCTTTTGATATATAGGTGTTTGTGTTACCCAGAGTGTTCTCGGCAACACTATGATTGGAAATTTGTATATTATAACATGCAAACTGATGCTTCTATTTTTGTTTCATTTTTTTTTTGTATTTATTTGGCATGTATTAAAGAAAATAATTTCATTTTTGTTATTTAAAAATTTTGAAGTTTTTATTTTATTTGCAATTTTGCATGGATGATAATATATTAGAATACAACCAAAGACTTGTATTAGGAAAAAGATATGCTAAGTTACCCGTCTAACCCCGAACTTAAATGTCATACATGGATTGGATACGAATTTTGATTTTGCGATCATATAGCTTTCTTTAACGGTTGAAAATTCCAAATAAAATTGCTTGAAGAATTCAGTGAATACGTATTTTGTTAAGCGATGGTAATTACAAATAAAATCGTCATTCATATTATCCAGAAACAATTTTGAATTTTGTTAAGCGGCGATAATTTTATTTACTAATAGCACAAATATAAATATAAAAATATTTCACTTTAATAGTTTACTTAACAATAATTTATCATTTTCAAGTTTTTTCTTTCAAGACAAAACAGGATCACCAAACATATTTTCTCTGTTTTCGTTTTTAAAAAACAGTTTTTGTTTTTATTGATCAAACAAGTTTTCTGAAAGACAGAAAATAAAAAATGAAAACTGTTTTTATTTTTTAAAAACAAGATAAAAAACAAAAAACGTTTTCCAAAACAAACGCACCCTTAATTTCCAGGGCCATGGAGTAAAAGATCATGAGCCCATTATGAATAAAGTCCAAAAAAAATTAGAGGACCAACTTTTGCATATGTTTTAGACAACCATTTTCAAGATTAAAACCATAATTATTAAATTCGGACTGTTTATCAAAAAAAATTATTTAAATCGAATCGGTTGGTTGAACCGATGAACCAAAACTTTGATCGATTTAGGTTTATAATTAAATCATTTCTGCATTTAAGCCTGTCAAAACCGGCCGACCCGGCTTGGTTATTAGGTGTGTGGAAAATTTTATTTTTCAGATGCAAAAGTTACCACCTTCGTTAAGGTAGAGTCATGCACCAACAGATTAAACCACCAACTGATGCAATAATGTCCATCATTAATAATTTAAAACATTTAAAAAGTTGCTTTCTCCATAACCTTGTACTAAACGGTACTAATTACTTTTGTTACTATAATTATGCTACTCCGTAGATTAATTATTTCGATTCTCCTTAGGAATTTGAAATTTTGATACTAGGAATAATTAAGGAACAAACCTATTATTTAAAATCTTTACATTAATATGAATTTTTTTAAATATATATATACTATTCAAATATAAAATATATGCATATGTTCACATTTTGTGAATATTATAAATTAATTTTATTTTTTTGAGTATTTTAAATATAAATTTATAAAAAAAATATAAATAAATTTAGATAAGCAATAAATTATCTTATAACCTATTGACTCATTCTTTCAATTGAGTCGGTGTTTGATCTGGTTTTAATAACTATGATTAAAACACTCTCCCAAGACTAGAACGAAGAAGTATCTTCCATTGTCTCCCATAGTGGCAGGGACACCTCACCCCTTTCATTAGAGTAGGGTTTCAATTCATCCTTCCGACAGATGTTGTATTGTTGTTTTTTCTAATATATATATATAAAATATATATCTACAATAATATCAACAAGTGAAAAATCAAATTGATCAATCATAACCTAAAATGACTTGATCTGGGATTGCTTTAGATTAGAAATAATTTAAACCCAAATAACTCGAACCAAAATTGAAATGAAATCTGAAGCAATCTTAATTTAAAATGACAATTTGAAAATTACTTGATTCAAACCCTACATGACTTGACCCGCTCTCACCTCTCTTCTTAGCTTCAAAACCTTTTTTCTTTTCTTTTCTTCTTTTGAAAGATTAAGAGAAATTGTTACATTAAATTATAATATCTTTTAGGCATTTCCATCTCTAAAGTATAGTTATCAAAATCAAAACGATTAATCTAATTGGTTGAATCACGAATCAAGATCAAACTGGTTTGATTTTTATAAATGATTAGGAATGCAATTAAGCCAGTAAAAACCAGTTGATTCTATTTGAACCCGGTGTGAATTATTGTAATTGGATACAATTATACTTTTGGACAGTCTTGTGAGAAAATGTTATAAGGGTATAACTACCCTTTCAATAGAAATCCTCATTTTCTTAAATTTTAAATTTCAAACTTAATGTCTGCAACTTTTAGAGAGAAAATGTTCAGTGTCACACTGTATTAAATGTCAATTAAGTGAATGATGTCTAAGAACATGACTATAATATTTGCGTTTTTAAAACCGTATTTAATAGTAATACCCAAATCACGATACTATTAAAAACAGTTGCGAGTTTTGTATTTTAACATGTGAAAATACAACATAATAATGACCTTGTCAATAAAAATGGTAATCTTGCCAGTTGACACTACAATCTCTCTATACAATTAACACTAAAAACTGGTTTTGGAGGAGTACCAACTACCAAGTGGTGTTATAGGTATTAGATGCGATAACAAGAGCCGTTATTTAAGAAACCAATTGATGATGTTATATTTATTATTTTTTTTAATTGAAGGGTTTCTATAAACATTAATATGTACAATTGTGATTTGATTACAATATTGCTTATATAGAAGCCCACAATATCGCAACCCAATTCAACCCACAATGTTACCGTAACTCACTTAAAGTGAAAAAAATAACTAATACATAAATTAAATAAATAACTTACACATTGTAGAAATTAAACTTGAGATCTTATACTCCCGTTACCTCAACTTTGACTACTATGCCAATACCTCATCGATGAGAAAAGAGTTATTATTGTATCATTTGTCTATTTGATATGACATTTAATCTTATATTTATCAATTATTCCTCAATATTAATTTTTCTTTTGTTTAATAGATAACTAGGAAAGCATTCAAATTTAGATTTTGTGAATTTTGTTTTTATCACGATATTTATTTTGATGGATACCCAAGGTTTCATTGCAGAGTATAGTAGGCTAATATAGTTGTTGCTCGTCTTTCTTTTATTTTTTATTTTAAAAAAATATATATTTCTCATTTAATAAATGGTTTAGTTTTCTAACGACCCATCCTAGGTGGGCCCTAACCGAGACGGTATCGTCACCTTTCTGTCCCGAGGCCTATCTTGAATGTCATGTATACATCTTTAGATACAATATAACTCACATTTTTATCAAGCTCAATCAAATTATTCTATGTACAAACATATTTACACAATACCATATTTCTTTAAATCCAAATAATTTACAAATATTTAAAATTTTCTTCCTTTTAACAAATAACACTACTAAAAGAAATAAATAGACTCAAAAGACTTTAGGGTGCCGCTTCCAAACCAGTTGCGCAAACTTTCACTAATAGCTCTCAACTAGTTTTCTCCCTTTTTTCGGTTGCTACATCGAAGAAAATGAACTTTAAAAGGCTTATTGAGTAAAACATTACTCAAAGTACTCAATCTTTTAATTTTGATTTACCAAATCTTTATTATACATTTAACTATCTAGTTTAAGATTCTAAGTCATTTTTATTTCTTTTGAATATAAATTTCTTATATTTCTTATCTTCAACTCAAGGAAGAGCACTTACCACAAAATGACACTTCACACCATCTTAAAATCGCAAAATATATTTTCAAGCTCATTCACGCAAACATTCACAAGCCACTCTCATACTTTTCACATCACAAAAAATTGATCAACAAGCATATCATTGTCACATCACACAATTCAACATCATATTCCCTTCACCAAGCCAATCACATCATATGCCCCTCATTGGGCCAATCACATCACTCATCATATGAAATGCAATGCAAATATATGATCATATCTTGGTCTATTTCATCTCTCAATATTTCTTTTCATTTCATTGCCCCTCCCTAAGCAAATCATATCATAACGGGGATGTCTCCTCACTTATCGGTACGTCATTCAGCATCATCACTCAACATCATCACTTAGCATCATCATTTGGATTGTAGAGTTAGTTATTTTAAATTGGAATATTTTAATTTCAGAGTTTACACTTTGATACGTGAAATTGTATACCCGTTCAATTTTGAGTATTAAATAATTTGTACTTGGTTGTGTAGAGCTTGGGAACAAGTAAATAATGAAAATTTGATAAAAAGAACTTGTGTTTGGGAGCTTTTGAAATTTTTAGAAATGTTTGTGTAATTGATGAAAATGTTTTAAAGTGGAATGATAGCTTTGTGATTTAGAAAAGCCTTGTGGTGAAAATTAAGAAGAAAGGTAAGTTGAAGGGTGATTTTGCAACAAGTAAAAGGTTAGTCTATATATATACGTATATGCATATACATATACATATACATATATATATATATATATATATATATACACATACATACATACATATATATGCATATATCCCATCTTCGAAAAATCATTCATTTCTTAGACCACCCACCGCCCTCTTTTCAACTGTTGTGAGCCTTCGGCGATTGAGAATATAGGCCTCGCCGCTAGAGAGTACCCATATTCTATTTTATTTTTATTCTCCTCAGATTAGGACAGACTGGTAACGCATTCGAATCGTGTTTACTCCGGGATGTCTTTTCTTGCGAACGATTGAAAGTTCCCATTCGAGATTCGGTACACTTGTCGATACACGGTTCTCAAATTGACTTTCTCTTAGTCTATCTATCTCTGTCGGCAGAGTCCCATTCTTGAGATACCTGGCATTGATATCAATATATATATATATATATATATATATATATATATATATATATATATATATATATATATATATATATATATGAGAGGGAAGAGAAGGACCAGCATATGCTGGATCCTTCTAGAGAAAGAGAGAGATTTCGAGAAAAATGAAGAAAAATGAAAGTTTTTGGCAAAGCTTAAGGTAAATTTTTTTTTGTTGTCTTGTTTCTTATTGTTTAATCTTACACGTTTAATTTGTTAAGATTTTGAGTTGGGATTTTGAAAATCCAAGTGCTCTTGAGAAGATTTTGAGAAAAATGGGTTTTGACCAAATATGTTGATTTGAAAGTTTTGAGTTTGATTTCTCTTGTGGGTAATGTAAAGAATTGATGTTTAACTCTCAAAAGCTTATGTTGCAAAAAGATTTAAGAGTTTCATGATAAATTAAAGGAGTTTTGGAGAAGAAAAGTAAGATTTTCGTGGGTTTTAAGTGTTGAAACCTAGTAGACAGTCAACTGTTTTGAACGAACAGCCAACTGTCATCTAGGTAGAAAGCCCATATCGTGAGGACAGTCGACTATCCAAGCTGTTTGAACTTTCTGGAACTCGAATAGTTGATTGTAGGTCTCTGTTTTCATACAAAAACGACAATTTTTCATACCTTTTTAACCCAAAGCCTTTTCAAAACAAATTAATTAGATTATTGGGATAAAAACATGAACTTATGGTATTAATGAGACTACTTCTTTTCATCTAAATCTCTAGAAGAAAATTTTATGAAAAACATTTAAACAAAAAGAAAGTTTTGTTAAAAATTCAAAAGTCTAGTTCTTTTCCTCTATGCAAGCAATAAATTCAATGATTTTGTTGGAAAACTACCTTCAAGATGCCCAGGTGGTGATCTTCAAAACACCCAAGTCTAGAGTGACTTGTAATGAATCGAAATAGAAACAGAAATCAAAGAAAAGAAAGAACACAGCAATTGTTATCGAGGTTCGGCAATAGCCTATGTCCTTATGAGTTCCTCTGAACTCTCTGCACTAAATCAATGAGTTCTTACAGATTTCAGCAACACCCCTTCAAGAATCTCAAGTTCTTGAAGAACCAAAGAAGAGAAGAAAGAAAGTGATAAGAACTATTACAAAGCCCTCTACCCAATCTATGCTACTCTCTCTTTACAACTAGCCTCTCTTTTGAGATCTATTATAGTGTCTCTCCTGTGTTTTGTGACTTTGCACTCTCACATTTGCACTTGAATGCTCTTGTATGATGATCACTTGTATGTCTTGTGTCTTACCTGTTCTTAAGATTGAAGCTAGGTGACCCTTTATATAGTGCACCACTTCTTGAGCCAATCTTTGAAGTCAATCTCCACCCTTAGATCTTAAGAACCATTCAATCATAGCCCTTCATCAATCCTTAGTGATCCTATGCATTTTGGTTCATGCCCCACACACCTTTCAAAAGGCTGAAGAGACTAGTTTCAGTATACCTGGCGCTGCGGCCCAGAACAGGGCAGGCCGCGGCTCAAGCCAGGGCACACATGCATCACTCTCTGGGCTCCGCGGCCTGGGGGAGGCTAAGCCGCAGCGCACACCTCCTCCAGGCTTCCTCCATGCTGGGCGCTGCGGCCTGACCTGATGCTGCACTTCTTTGACTTACTGTACGCTGAGGTGCACACTTTGTGTGCTGAGGCGCCAAGGTCTAACGAAGAACCTTGTCAAACCATGTTTAAACCTTAAACAAACACCAAAAATCTCTACCTTTGTCTAAACGATTAAACCTGAACCCATTGTGCAGAGAACTCAGGATCCAAACTCATCTTGAGTCATCATATCAACCGACTCCAATCCTAAGTAGTCCAAGGCAATGATTGAACTTACTTAGAGGTAGAACCTTGGTGCCTAAATCTGCAGAATTTTCCTCCGTGACTACCTTATCCACATGAATGCATCATTCCGTAACATTTTCCCGAATAAAATGATACCGAACATTCATGTGCTTTGTCCTCTCATGGAACACCGGATTCTTACATAAGTGCAACGTACTTTAGCTATCCGAATACACCACCACCTGCTCTTTCAGGACCTTTAACTATTCCAACAACCCTTTGCACCACATAGCCTCCTTAATGGCTTCCGTAGCCGCTATGTACTCAGCCTCGATTGTTGAGAGTGCTACCACCGGTTGCAATTGAGCCTTCCAACTTACACAACATCTGTTTAAGTTGAAAAAGTAGGAGGTAATCGATCTTCTTTTATCCTGGTCTGCTCTATAATCCGAATCTGCATAACACTCAAGACAGATGGCTTTACGCCTCTTCTCATAAACCAGCCCCACATCTGGGCTTCCCTTCAAGTACCTCAGCAACCACTTCATCCCAAGCCAATGCTCCTTTCCAAGATTACTCATAAACCTACTGAGAAAACTTATTGCATGAGCAATATCTAGTCTAGTGCTTACCATGGTGAACATAATTGAACCAACCGCACTAGAGTAAGGGACCTTTTCCATTTTCTTATTCTCTGCCTCCGATCTCGGATATTGATCGTTAGAGAAATTGAAATGACCAGCAAGGGGAACCTTCACTGGTTTGCTATCTTCCATAGAGAACTTAGATATCATCTTCTCTATGTACGAAGTCTGAGAAATCTTCAATCTGTTTCTCTCCCTTTCCCAGATTATACACATCCCAAGGAGCTTCTGTGCATGGCCAAGATCCTTCATCTCAAACCCCTCACTGAGTTGAGACTTCAATTCTTTTATCCTCTCCATGCTGCTCCCAACCAGCAACATATCAATAACATAGATGAGGATGATCACCACTTCCTCCACCTTATACCCCTTGTAGTACAAGCGTGAATCATAGTAGCTCCTCATGAAACCCATGCTAGTTACAAAGGAATCAAACCTCTTATTCCATTGCCGAGGTGATTGTTTCAGGCCATAGAGAGATTTCTTCAATTTGTACACCAACTCTCCCTGCCTTCCTTCCTCATAGCCTTCGGGTTACCTCATGTAGATGATCTCATCAAGCTCCATATATAAGAATGTTGTCTTCACATCCATTTACTCGATTTCCCAATCGAATTGGACCACCATTGCCAATACTATCCGTATCGTCTTGTACTTCACAACCAGTGAAAATATTTCGGTGATCTTGTGTGAACCCCTTCCCCACCAACCTAGCTTTATACCGGACTTCATCCCCTGAAGTGTTCCCTTCTTTGATCTTGTAAACCCATTTACAATCCACAACTCTCTGTTTTTCTGGTTTGGGCACCAATTCCCAAGAGTTGTTCTTCCTCAAAGAATCCATTTCTTCCTCCATAGCTAGCTGCCACTTTGATAACTCCTTACATTCTATGGCTTCTATGTAAGTTTCTGGTTAAACCATCCCTCTTTCTGAACAAAGAGTTGCTATATTAGCATCCGCAAACCCATATCTCAAATGTGGTCTGACCACCCTCCTTTCTCGGTCCTTTGTGAACTAGTAGTCATTTTGACTTGCTGCATCATCCCCTTCCATTTGAACCTCCTCTTGAGTATCCTGAGCTTAGCCTTCATTAATGGGCTCTACCTGGTCCGAACCCTCTTGCTTTCCTTACTCTACCTGAACTTAATTTTCCTTGATGCGATGCTCCACAAATTCCGGACTGGTTTGCTCACTAGCCCCTACAGGGTTAGTTTTCTCCAAATAAGAAAATAACAATTCATTAAAAATAACATCCCTACTTATTATGAGTTTCATTCCTTTTAGTTCTAAGGACCACAACCTATACCTCTTAACCCCATCACCATACCCTAGAAATATACATTTTCTAGACCTTGGGTTAAATTTATCATCATTTTTATGTGCAAATGCAGCACACCCAAAAGTCCTAAGATTGCTCAACTCAGGGGGTTTCCCACTCCACATTTCCAAAAAAGTCTTGAGCTCTAAAGCTCTAGAGGGTGATATATTTACCAAGTATGCAGCAGTAGACACAGCTCCCCACCAAAAATATATTGGTAATCCAGATCCTATTAACATGCACCTAACCTTTTCCATAAGGGTCCTATTTATCCTCTCAGTAACTACATTTTGCTGAGGTGTTTTTACAACCATTCTATGTCTTAGAATTCCATTTAACTCACAGAATTTATCAAAATCCTTATTGCAAAATTCTAAGCCATTATCGGTTCGTAAAGCCTCAACTACCCTACCCATTTGAGTTTCCAGCAATTTCTTCCATACCACAAATTTATTCAAAGCATCTGATTTATTTTTAAGCAAATAAACCCAAACTTTTCTTGAATAATCATGTTGGTGTTCTTACTGGTCCCCAAAGGTCCGAATGAATGTAGTTAAGAATGCCCTTAAACTTGTGCATTCTGGTGTTGAAGCTGACTCGGTGTTGCTTCCCAAGAACGCAACACTCACAGAAATCTAATTTCTCTACTTTGTCACCACTAAGTAGACCATTCTTGCTGAGAACTTGTAGACCCTTTTTGCTTATATGTCCCAAGCGAGTGTGCCAAAGGGCTGCCTTATCCATCTCAACCATTAAGCTTGCTGCTTGATCCTTGATTTTTGTCTCTCCGATTATCTCATAGAGTCCATCTTTTATTGCTGCTTTGATTACTATCAAAGATCCCTTAGTCGCCTTGATCTTTCCTCCCTCTGCCTTATATGTGTACCCCATGGAATCCAGCTACCCCAATGATATCAAATTCCTTTTCAAATCTGGAAGATACCTCACATTCTGCTGCCCTTGTGAATCTATTAAACATCCTCAATTGGATGTCTCTTATCCCCCTCACTGGGCAAGAAGTGTTATTCCCCAAGAAAACCTTTCCATTATTGGTTTCTTGGAAATTCTTGAACCAATCCTTGTAAGGGCACATGTAATAAGTGCACCCAGAATCCAGGATCCATTTCTCGCTGCATTGCCTCCCGCTCACATTTGAGCACACAACAAGAACATCATCTTACTGTTCTCCTTTGGCAACCGAAGCCTTTCCATTCTTGGTATGGCTTCCTCCTCTCTCATCCCACATCTTCTTCTTGCAATCTCTCTTGAAATGACCCTCCTTATTACAGTAGTAGCATCTCCTTCCTCCAAACTTTGATTTGGAATGTGATCTCCCATGGCTCTACCCTCTACCCTTTGATTTCTCTCGGTAGTTGCCATGAATGCTACTGCCATTCTGAGTTGCTGGCCTTCCTCTAATGAGCATCCCTTCTCCACTTGATGCTTCCCTCATCTTAGCTTTGAAATCATGAGCCATTATAACATTGATCACAATTTCCTTAGTTAAAGTTTCTCTTCCATATTCAATTGCATTGATCAAATTATCAAAACAATCAGGAAGAGAATTCAACAAAATAACAGCCAATTGTTCATCTGGGAATGTTATGCTACAGCTATTCAAATCTTGAACTAGCTTATTAAACACATCAAGATTATCTTGCAACTCTTTATTAGGATCCATTTTAAAATGAAAGATTGTTTTAAGAAGACAAATCTTATTAGGGAGAGTTTTGGTAAGAAACAACTCATCTAGTTTCTTCTATATGACAGTAGGATCTTTTGAGTCTCTGCACTCCCTTGTGACACTATTTGACATGTGCAAGAAAATGGTGATGTATGCCATCTTCTTCATCTCAATCCGCTGGACTTCTGTGATACTTACTGGAAAAACATTATCTTCTCCAATAGCCAAGTCCACCTTCTGTTGCATAAGAACCGCCTTGATCTTCCGCTTCCAAAGGGCAAAGTCTCCCTTTCTATCAAACTTCTCAACAATGAAATTTGAAGCCATCTTGCGGAGAAATTCTTAGATTTATGATGCACCCAAAATTGCTTTCCAACTTCTTCTAAACCTCAAGAACGCGATCGAAGATTGATCTCAATACCATTCTTGAATCACCCTCAAGAACATGATTAGATCTTGATCTTTACTCCGTTCTTGAATCACCTAAGAAGTTGATCTTTGATTCTTGGAGTCTTGACTCCGATACCTTCTGTTCTCGCTCCAATACCCACTCACCAAAGTTCTGATACCACTGTTAGGAAACCACATTCAAGATGCCCAGGTGGTGATCTTCCAAACACCTAAGTCTAGAGTGACTTGTAATGAATCGAAATAGAAATAGAAATCAAAGAAAAGAAAGAACACAACAATTTTTATCGAGGTTCGGCAATACTCTACGTCCTCGTGAGTTCCTCTGAACTCTTTGCACTAAATCAATGAGTTCTTACAGATTTCAGCAACAACCTTTCAAGAATCTCAAGTTCTTAAAGAACCAAAGAAGAGAAGAAAAAAAGTGATAAAAACTATTACAAAGCCCTCTACCTAATCTATTCTACTCTCTCTTTACAACCAGCCTCTCTTTTAAGATCTATTCTAGTGCCTCTCCGGTGTTTTGTGACTTTGCACTCTCACACTTGCACTTGAATTATCTTGTATGATGATCACTTGTATGTCTTGTGTCTCACTTGTTCTTAATATTGAAGCTAGGTGACCATTTATAAAGTGCACCACTTCTTGAGCCAATCTTTAAAGTCAATCTCCACTCTTAGATCTTGAGGACCATTTAATCATAGCCCTTCATCAATCCTTAGTGATCTTGTGCATTTTGGTTCATGCCCCACGCACCTTTCAAAAGGCTGAAGAGACTAGTCTCAGTCAAGCCAGGGCACACATGCATCACTCTCTAGGCGCCGCGGCCTGGAGGAGGCTGAGCCGCGGTGCACACCTTTTCTAGGCTTCCTCCATGCTGGGCGCCGCAGCGTGAGTTGATGCTGCACTTCTTTAACTTGCTGTGCACTAAAGCGCACACTTTGTGTGCTAAGGCGCCAAGGTCTAATGAAGAACCTTGTCAAACCATGTTTAAACCTTAGACAAACACCAACAGATTTTTTTTTAATATTTATGTGTGTGCACTTCTTGGCTGAATTGTTGTTGTTATATTCGTTATGTATGGTGAAGGATAGTGTTAGAGACAAAGAGATATCTTGAGACTAGTAGTCAGTTTGCGAGGTGAGTTATACATTACTTTTAGTAAACGTATTAAATTGTAAAATAGAAATAAAAATATAAAAAAACATGATTGATTGTGGAAATCACAAATGGTTGAATTATAAGAAATGTGAGTATAGAAGATTTAAGTATGAAAATAATAAAAAATAATGTTGTAAGAGTTGTATAAACGTATGTGAAAACACGAATGTACAAAATAGAAGTTTAGAAATGATTTGAGGAAGTTATGCTTAAGAAATTGTGAGGTTTGTAAATGTAATGAAAGTGATTAACTTGATTGCTATGAAATTTTGATATGTATGATTGTGATGAACGTGATTGGTTGGATTGGTATGAAAATGTGATGAGGTTGATTGATTAATGCTTGTTTGCATATTAATTGCTTGGTGAATGCTTTTTCACGTTATATATATGGTTAGCGTATTATAAGAGGGGAAGCGGTAAGATTGCAGTAGGTCCCTTCGCACAAGGGATGTAAGGGTACCGAAGAAAATTTGGATGTGAAAGACCTCTCCCAATAAGGGGTAGGGGAGGATACAAGTTGTATTATGATGTTTAACATACCGATACGTGGGGAGATGTCCTTATTGTTATCTAATTAGCCCAATGAGGAGCTTTGTTATATGTTAGCCCAATAAGGGGCATTGTTATGTGCTTAGACCAATGAGAGGTATTATAATGATATGAAATTATGCATGATTACACATCTCATTACATTCATATTTGCACTACATATCATTGATAATGGATGTTGTGATGGAATTGACCCATAAGGGATAATGATTGTGAATTGCCTTTAAGAGGCATGTGATGTGTTGGGCCCGGTGAAGGGCATGAATGATGATTGTGATGATGGAATAGCATTGAGTGTAAATTGCCGTATTCTTATTAACTTTATGATTGAGTGTAGTGTTGTAAGCTTAGTATGCTTGAAAGGCTTATAACAACCATGGTGAATCCTTTCTTAATTAATATTTTCTTCTTACTAAAAATTTGAGAAAGATGATCAGAGGAAACTTAAAAAATTTAAATTCATGTGCTTGGAATGTGATGATTTACATGCTATAGCTAATTAAAACGAGAAAGGAGGAAGAAGAAAAAGAGAAAAATGAAGGAAAATGAAAGGTTTTGGCAAAGCTTAAGGTAAAAAAAAAATTGTCTTCTTTCTTATTGTTTAATCTTTCATGTTTAATTTGTTCAAATTTTGACTTGGGATTTGAAAATCCAAGTGTACTTAAGAAAAGTTTGAAAAGTTTGCAAAAGAAAAATAAGTTTTGACCAAATATTTTGATTTGGAAGTCGAACGAACAGTCGACTGTCCAAGTTGTTTGAACTTTCTGGAACTCGGACAGTCGATTGTCGATCTTTGTTTTCATACAAAAAAGTAATTTTTCATACCTTTTTAACCCTAAGCCCTTTTGGTGTGCAAATTTTAAATGCTCGCAAGTGCACGAATCACAAATAGTATTGTGATGAGTTTACTCTCGAGATCGATCTCTCAAGGAATTATAGTGGTTTAAATCCTAAATTACTTTCTTAAAATTACTGAAACAAACTCTGAAATTAAATCCTAAACACTCTAATTAAAATATTGGTGAAGAGAAAATTGAAATAAAAACAATTAAGTAAATTAAACAACACGAATTATGAAGAGATGAATATAATCATTGAGAACAATTAGGAGTTTAGCTTGCTATCCAATCATGAATTGGAACATTTGGTGAATATAAAGAATTAATCAACATCCAAGATTATTGGTATTTCCGCTAAGACTAGAGAGTGCTATTGATCGTGTTTATTCTCAATTTATAACTAATTAATTAAATCTCATGGATCGTGTTCATCAATTAATTAGTTAAATTAAATATAAAGAAAACACAATCACCTAAATCACAATTTGATTTGAATCCGGATTTAAATTCCTATTCAAGAAAGTTTAATTAGATCTAGACGATTTGTCCTCAACCTAATCTCAAAATATTAACCTTAACTATCAATAATAGATGACCAATCCACAAGTAATAATCAAAGGTATGAAGAATATTGAATAAGAAATAATCTAGAAAATTTCATAAAACTAAATCCACTAAAATATCCAAAACAATCAAGGCAGCTAAGCCAAACGCCCAACAATGCATTCAGCCGCTCATGTTTAAATCTCATTCACAGAATTCAAATACTAGGGTTACAAGCATATTGAAGGACAAAAGGAGCAAAGACAGAATTTCTTCCTGAATTACAAGATGAATCCTCAAAGTATTGAAGCAATTGATCGTCGTCTTCAATCTCTTGATAAGCCATCTTGATGAAAGAAACTGTCTCCTCCTTCAATCTCTTAAAACACCTCTTGATAATATCTTTCCAAGAACTGCCATCGTCTCCCCCCTTCTTTGAGTCTAAAATTCCTATATATAGCTATATGGAGATGGATTTGTAGACAGAAAAGTCGCCTTAGGGTTTCTGTTCAGGTTGTGTGCTTTTGCTGCTGTCCAGACCCGGTTCGGCAAAAACTGCCATAACTTTCTCTAGAAAAATTATATTTATGAGTCGTAAAATTCTCCAGAAAATAGGCATCTGGATCTTTCCAAGCATATATGGCTCATCTCCTGGTTCTTCCTAAATTAATTCAGTTTAATTCACAAAAAACACTTTTTCCACGTTGAAATCACGCACAGCCTGACCTTTGTCTACTAAAACTGTCATAACTTTCTCTAGAAAAATCATATTTATGAGCCATTAAATTATACAGAAAATAGATATCCGAATCTTTCCAAGAATATATGGCTCATCTTCTAGTTCTTCCTGAATCAATACAGTTTAATCCAAAAAAAATCACTTCTGCCACACTAAAATCACGCACAGCCTGACCTTGTCTACTAAAACTGCCATAACTTTCTCTAGAAAAATAATATTTACGAGCTGTAAATTCTTCAGAAAATAGATATCCGGATCTTTCAAGAATATATGGACCATCTCCTGGTTATTCCTAAATCAATACAGTTTAATCCACAAAAATGAATGATCTGTATGGGCAATTATGAAAATTTAGTGAAACTCATTTCAAAGTGCTTGTGAACTGTAAAACAATGAAAACCAACTCAAAGTAACAAATTTCTAAGCAAAACATATAAATAAATACTTGAAAAACATACAAAATACTAGGACAAATATTCGTTCATCACTTTTCAAAAACAAATTAATGAGATTCTTGAGAGGAAAACATAAACTTATGGTGTTAAAGAAACTACTTCTTTTCATCTAAATCTCTAAAAGCAAAATTTATGAAAGAATTTAAACAAAAACGAAGTTTTGTTAAAAATTCAAAAGTCTTGTTCTTTTCCTCTAAGCAAGCAATGACTTGAATGATTTTTTTTTTTTATATATTTATGTCTGTGTACTGCTTGATTGAATTGTTAATTGTTATATCCTTTAAGTGTAGTTGAGGAAATAGAGCTAGAGACAAGAAGATATCTTGAAACTAGGAGTCAGTTCGAGAGGTCAGTTACACCTTACTTTTAGTAAGCGTATTAAATTGTAAAATAGAAATAAAAATATGAAAAACATGATTGATTGTGGAAATCACAAATGGTAGAATTATAAGAAATGTGAGTATAGAAGATTTAAGTATGGAAATAATAAAGAATAATGTTGTAAGAGTTATATAAACATATGTGGAGACACGAATGTACAAAATATAAGTTTAGAAATGATTTGAGGAAGTTGTGCTTGAGAAGTTGTCGAGTGTGTAAATGTAATGAAAATGATTGATTTGATTTTATGAGATTGTGATGAATGTGATTGGTTTGATTGGTATGAAAATGTGATGTGATTAATTGATGAATGGTTGTTTGCATATTCATTGCTTGGTGAATACATTTTCACGCTATATATATGGTTAGAGTATTATAAGAGGGGGAGCAATAAGATTGTAGTAAGTCTGTTCCCACAAGGGATGTAAGGGTACTGTAGAAACTTTGGATTTGAAGGACCTCGCCTAGTAAGGGTTAAGGGAGGATCTGATTGATGAAAGAACCTCGTCGAGTAACGAGTAGGGAGGATCTGAGTTGTATTGTGATGTTTGATGTACTGGTACGTTAACTCAGACTTTGCAGGTGATTTTGACAAAAGAATATTTACTACAAGTTATGTATTTACTTTTGGTGGATGCACTGTTAGTTGGAAGGTTACTCTACAATCAATTGTTGCTTTATCGACTGTAGAGGCAGAGTATATAGCTATAACATAAGCTATCAAGGAAGTTGTTTGGTTGAGAGGTTTGTTTAGTGAATTGTATTGGGTTTATGAAGCTACAGTTATCTATTGTGATAGTCGAAGTATCATTCACTTAATTAAGGATCAGATGTTCCATGAAAGAACGAAACATATTGATGTTCGTTACCACTTTGTTTGTGACACAGTTGATAGTGGTGAGATTGTTGTGAAGAAGATTAGGACAACAGATAATCCAGCAGACATGCTAACTAAATCACTTTTAGTGTCCAAGTTTGAGTATTGCTTAGACTTGATTGGTGTTACTTACAACATTTGAATTATGCCTAGTTGAGGCATTTGTGGAGATGGTGGAGTGTAATTTATTATTTTTAAAAATTCAAGTCAATGTGGAGATTTGTTAGATGTGGCTTATAATTTTGGAGTAAAAGTGGGTCCATTCTTCTTTTAATTGCCTTGTCATCATGCAAGAGTACAAATTATAGCAAGAATAGCAAGAATTAAAAAAAAAATGATTGTTTTGGTGCTTGTAGGACAAGGAGTACAAAATTGAATAGAAGAAAGATTTTTTTTTTTACCTTACCTATATATTGTGTCTATTTCTCTTCTTTTAACAATAGAGAGGAAGCTACAATGGATAGAGTTGTACAATAAACAAATCTATGTGAATGGTTAAAACTTCTTTTCTTCTAAGCTATTGTATTTTCCTAATTAAATTTGTGGTAGCCTAGATTTGGGTTTATTTGGGATTTGGGCTTAGGAAGTTTTTATCTCTCTGGATTTGTACTCTAATTTTGATTATGTTGAATCTCTCACCATCGCTTGTGGATATAGGAGTTTTAGCTCTGAACCATGTAAATTTTATGCATCTGTTTATTTTTTTATTTCTATATTCCTAACAAACTACTGTTTATGCTTTCCTCTGAGCTTAGCAAGAAATGCCATCACAAATTAACATACCATTTTGAGAAATTCAAAAATAGGCTCATGTTGGAATTTTGGCACTTAACACATCAGTCAGTACAATACTTGGGACTTATTTCCTAGATCATCTTATATGAATGTTGTGGGTTGTCGATGGGTCTTTAAAACTAAACTTAAATCTGATGGTAGTCTTGATTGCTTAAAGGTGCAACTTGTTCTAAAAGGATAGCACCAAGAAGAATGAGTGGATTTTACTAAAATTTTAGTCTAGTGATTCATCCAGACAGTATTAGTGTTGTGTTCATTATTGCACTTGTTTGCTATTGGCCAATTCATCAATTGGATGTCAAGAATGATTTTTTGACATTGCAAACTTGATATTCTAATTTTCATGGTACAACCTCATGGATTTATTGATTCTTTTTGTCCTGATTATATATGTCGACTTCGATGAGCATTGGACGGTCTTAAACATTCTACTTTCATTGACGATCTTAGTCGTTAGTTTTCTATAAAGGATCTTGGTCCATTACATTATTTTTTGGGCATTGAAGTACTTCGTAACTTTGATGGATTCCATTTATCTCAGATTAAATGTGCCATGGACTTATTGGATCATGCTTTAATGGGAACTTGTAAATCCATCTCCACACCCATGGCTACTAATCTAACCATCATTAAAAATAGAGAACAACCTTTTTTTCTTATCCTACTCATTACCTAAGTCTTATTGGTGATTTGCAGTGTTTAAATTTTAACAAATCAAATCTATTTGCTATTAATACTGTTCTCAACACATGCAAGCTCTTATTGTCAATCACTTCCAAATGTTAAAGAGAATTTTACTTACATCTTGGTATGAGGCTTCTTGCTCACAGTAGTCTCAATCTTTATGCTTTTAGCAATGCCGATTGAGCTGGATGTAAGGAAACTCATCCTTCAACAACTAGGTACTGTACATTCTTGGGCTCCAATTGCATCTCTTGGAGTGCTAAGAAACAACCATTTGTTGCTCGTTCAAGTATGGAAACAAAATATCGGGCTCTTACATTTACAGCTGCTAAGCTCACTTGGCTATCATTTGTTCTTCGCGATCTTGGGATATCACACTCACCTTTTTTTTCTCTAATAATCTTTCCGCTCTCTATATGACAGTTAATCTAGTCTTTCACGCTTGAATCATGCATGTTGAAATTTATTATCATTTTGTTCGAGAAAATATCACCCTTAGTTCTATTATTACTCATTTTGTTCCCTTTAATGAGAAATTGGTTGATCTTTTCACTGAATTGATCCATCCCATTTGATCATCTTGGTGCATTACATAACAAACTTAGTCTTTAGCTTCGCCCAAAGCCCAGTTTGAAGGGGAGTATTAACTAAACAAGTTCACATACATTGTGCAGAGATAAGAAGCTAACTAAATCCTCAACAAACTCTATAACTTAAGGGAATTGTTGTGTGATGGATTTATCCTTATCACAAACTATATCTCCTTAAGGATGGAAACGGGGCAGATTTGAAGCAAAGAGTGTCATCTTCGTCTCCGTCCCCGTTTACAAAAATACTCTTCGTCCACGTCCCCATCCCCGTCGAAAATTTCATTTTTTCCTTCTTCCTCGTCTCCGTCGAAAATTTTCAAATATCTCAATCTTCGTCTATGTCCCTGTTTATAAATGAAAATGAAGATTCTTCATTAAAAAACTAGAAATTCTCTGTTATTTCTCATTTAAAAGAAATAAAACAAAAATTTAAGGGATTAGTTGGGTAATTAACAAGTTTATCTAATACATATAAAACATAAAAACCTAATATAATAGGAGGTGGGGATGAGGATTTTGTGGGACGAAGATTGATCTCTTCGTCTCCGTCCCCATTCAGATCGAAGGTTTTTAAAAATATTCGTCCTTATCCCCATAGGGATAAAATCATCTTCATATTCATTCTCGACAAGTCGAAGAATTTCAAAGCTTCACCGAACATGAATTATTTTGCCATCCCTATGTCTCTGTATTTAAATTGTTTATCTTCTTGCAACAACTATATCTATGAACTTATAATAAATCTCTTTCTCATATATATATATATATATATATACAATGCTCACTATGTGTTGTAGTGAAGCTTTTCAACACTTCATTTTTTTTTGTTGTTGCACTGTCTTCACCTACAATTAAAGCAATTTTCTCATACATATTGATTGGTTTATCTAACAATTCTTCTTTTCTTAAATGTGCTTGAAATAATAATCTGGTAATATAAATTGTTAAAAATTCAAAGTCAAATTATAAAAATGTAGCAGAACTTGAAAAAATAATTCAACTATAAAAGAGTTAAAAATGGAATTGGAATTTTAAATAAAATATAATAATTTAATGATATAAAAATAAAAATAAAAAACTGTAAATTTATCATTGAACATGTTTTTACTTTCGAGATTTTAAAAACGAAAAAAAAAAACAATTGAAAACAAGAAACAAAATCCTTGAAATTGGGAACGATACCTAAATGATTACCTTAAAAGATCCACATACTGTTTGGAATTGCTTGTACCTTGTGCTTCAAGTGTGAGTACCATTTTTCCGTTTGGGTGATTGTTATGAGAAGATTCAATAACAATTAATCGCACTAGATCTCTACTTCTCGTAAAAGTAAAATAGTGATCCCATACAAACACGACCCTTGTAGAAGCCTTCTTCTACAAAATTTCCAATTATACCACGCTCTCACTCTATATATATATAAACCCTTCGTCAAGGCACCAATATAAACAAAACAAAATCCCGCTGCACTTTTGTGGCAGTATTAAAAAAGATTTTTTAATTTGTTTCGCTAATTAATTAACAATGGATGGTCGTGAAGAGCTTAATCTGCCACATTGCCATAGGTTTAGTCCTACAAGATCAGAGTTGGTTGTTTATTATTTGAAGAACAAAATTTTAGGTCAGGTATTACCAGCTGATATAATTCCGACTATAGATTTGTACTTGAAAACACCAGATCAGCTTCCTCTCAGTAAGTACTCTTGTTTCTTTTTTTTGTTAATTATTGATTAGTTTGAATTAATTTTTTACTGATTAATATATGAATTATGTTTTATGTATATCAAAGATCTCAATTAAAGGTCGTTTGTTCATTGGAATTTTATTTGCAGTGGTATATATAAATCTTCCATAATGCAGGTTTGTTTTTCCTTTTTTATTCTCTGATTAATGTAGAGCTCATGCATGCTGCTTGGCTTGTTTATGAACTGTCAAAATAATGTGTGTTTTCTTGATTAAACGCAACATTCCACGGTTTCCAAATAGTGAATTCTTTTGGAGTTGACATTAAATAATTAAGCTTGCTTATAGATGGCTAGATTGAACAAAAATTGTCTGGAATTTTTTTAAATGTTTTTTTATATTTAAGTTTTATTTTGAAGCAATTAATCTACCGATGTTTGTGAGGGAATTGAGCCTTTTCATATAATTTTGTTTCATGTATTTTGAGAAAAAGCAGAATATTAGATTTTTCAACACTTCGAATGGGAAATTAGGGGCAGAAGGTTTGTTTTGAAAGTTGAAGATATATAGTCTACTGCTAATATATATTGCTTCTCTGGTTTTGTTTCTTATAATGACAAACTAAGCACTTATCTCTCATAATTGGCATGCCATTAGTGGATGCTTTGATTGACATATCTTTCCTTAACCATATGTAATTAGAATGATTTTTGGATTCCTGGACTTGACTTGTATGTACTAATGTACAGCACCTTTTGACAATTAAATGAAGGGTTTTGGTTCTAAATCGTGGTTAACGCTTCATTAAGTCCAACTTTTCTGCTTGTTTAATTATGATTTCTGTTATGCAATTTCTGCTTGTTTGTTAATGACTATAGTATGTTAATTAGTAGTCTTAACATATCTTATTGGTTGGTTTTCCATTTTGAGAAAAAATAATTTTGATTTCAAGTTTTAGTTTTATTTTCCTTTTTCTAGGCTTCAAGCTCTCGATTCATAATATATATATATATATCCCTTTCACATTAACTTAAGCTTGATTTTGAAATTACTGGTAGTTAACATGATAAACATCTTCTTGTTATTAGTTTGGCAAAAGTGATTCCATATAGCTAAGCTTATCATGGAAAATTTGCTTAATCTTATTCTTTCAATATGCCTAAGGCCCAGATGCTACATAATATGAAATGATCATTTGCTTGTTTAATTGTATCCATAACACAAATCTAACTCTTTGTGATTAATTCACAGGTGATTTTAAATATGGGTGTGAGAATGAATGGTTTTTCTTCACCACTAGGCCAAATGGAAATCTCATAACCAATGACGGCTATTACACTGAGATTTGGGAGGAGGATGAGGATATCATTGATCGAAGTACTAAGAAACGTGTTGGCTTCATGCGAAAACTGTCTTTCCAACATTGTGATCAATTGCCTAAAGTGAGAGAATACAGATGGGTCATATATGAGCATAGAGTTGACCCTGACATAATTCCAGCTGATCAACTTGATGATAGTACTCTACAGAAGGTAAACATATGTCGTGTGTTAATTAGTGTATATTTAGAGTATGTAATTACTTGTCAAGGATGTGTTCGATGTTATTCTCATGATACTTTAAAACATTAACTATGATGAGAAATTACGGAAACAGTCAATGCTTTTCTTCTCTTTTTATTTTTTCTTAGATTGAATCGAAACCTTGACATTACTTCCATTTGAAGAGATATGCCACTGTTAGGCTAAGCTCAAGGCCACATACAACTCTTTTTCCCCCTACAATCTTGTGAAGATATAGAGGTTTTTATTGTTTTATTTTTCCCTTATTTTTATCCTTTTCTCCAAAAGAATGAAATCTGTAGATACAAAAAGTTTAGTTGGAAACTTTTTTTTTACTGTTCTTCTGTACTTCTCCCTATCTTTTTCCCTACGTCATCTCAATGATTAGTTTATTGATTGCCTAATAATGTTTTACATGTCTCTTGGGTTTTGATAATAATGTTTTAACTTTATTTCTGTTTTAGGTGTCAAATTTTGTTGCATGTAAAGTTGTTCGTAAGAAACTGAAGTTTCCAGAAGCAGAAAGTAAGAGCAAAAGTCTCTGAAAGAGATTGGGGTCAAAGGAGAGAGCGGAAGACAAAATGAAAACGCGGTTTGCAGAGATAGCAAGTTTTTTCTAAACAATTAGTACGTTGTAGGACAACAGAATACTTTTCCTGCTTAAATTTACGATATCAGAGCAGTTTCAAAGAGTACGTGACTTTCGTGAGCAGTTTCAACAGACTTTGTGTAGGGCAACAGAATACTTTTCCTGCTTAAATTTGCGATATCGGATGCTTTTCCTTTTTTTTAAATCAATTATGATAATTGAGAGGAGAGTACTTCCTCTTGAGAAGAGAAAGTATGGTAATTTACGTTATGCGTAGGCCAGTATATACATACCTGGGTAATTAACTATTAGAAAGCAAATATGGAATCACATGTATAGAAAAGATTGAAATGTTCATTAAATAATCATATTGTAAGGGCTGTTAGTCTACTTGCGACTGGTGCATTGGATTTCATGCGCGCGCACCTGCTTGATCTCATGCGTGTTTTCAATTGTGTTGCAACAATTACATTGTTTGGATATTTCTCCAGAAACTTTAATTTTTTTAGGTCAATTGGAGTTCCACATATCTATTTGCAACAAAATTATACTACTATTAAATCTTCCTTAGTAGACATCTTCATCCGCGATAAAACAGAATTATTTGCTTAAATTTGCCTGCAAATGTTTTTTTTTCTTTAAAAGAGACCCATTAGATTTACGAGTCACATAATAAAAAATAACTTTTTTTCATTTTTGATATAATTGAAGTATGATCTCTGAACTTTTGGATAGATTTTTACTGTAAATTGAAAATGACGACGAGGATTTTCATCAAGAATATGATCCTTCACTATCACTATGAAACCGCCATAAACATTTCTGTTGTTGCATGTGAATGATTTTCTTGGAATTTCACTTCCGATTTAGAACAGTTTCAAAGAGTACATGAGGAACCTATGATGCTGATGCACGTAAACGTTATGATAAGTTTCCGCAAGTTATGTCTTTAGAAAATTAATGTTTCATTTTATCCCATAATATTTATTTAATGAAATGGTTAATTTTAAATTTTAAATTAATAAATTATTCAAAATTTTCAAATATAGTAGTATTTTTCAAAATTTTAATTCAAAAAATTATCTAAAAGAATAAACATCAAATTGAACAAACAATATAAGATAAAGAGAGTACTAAATATATGTGTATTTATCTAACACGGAACAACCTTACAAGCAAGCAGCACCTTCCTGTTCACGACTTTTGACAAGCATCTTTAGTAGGAGAAATGAGAGGAGCCAGTGAAGTCCAAATATTTTATTATTCTTTCTTCTGTCATGATAACAGTTTCTCCTGTCAATTGATTTTGGGACCGAGGAAAAACTTTTGATCTCTGAAAAACCTTGCAATCATCTCAGCCTCGTCCGCTGAAAGGTCAATAGCTTCAATCGAACCAATAGCTTGATTGAGCTGAAAACAGAAAAATGAGATGTTACCTTACAGATTAGAATATCTGAGAACCAATATGATCTCATTTCAAGGAGATCATGCAAATGCAATGCAAATATCAGCTGATCAGGACGCTTTTAGCCATGAACTGTATGAATCTTTATGGACCATTGACTACATAAAATTATTATCCAGAATAACCACTATATGTGAAACATGCATATTTAATAACATTTAGGTCCGTTTGGTTTGCACAAGGAATGAAATAAAATTAACACTCCAAAAATGAAGCTTGAGATAGAATTTGAGGGAATAAGGTGATGGTATTTTATTGATAAAATATGTTGCCTCATGCTCAGCGGAAAAGGAATAGCAATACCATCTTAAATTTGGAAATTCTCTTCTTTTCTATTGAGCATGAGAAAACATATTTTACCAACAAAAACACCAATACTTCATCCCCTCAGGGCCTCAATCCACTCGAGCTTCATTTTTATGGCATTAAGCCAAACTAAACAGGCTCTAAAGGCTTACATTACTTTATAAGAAACAGAAACAATGGGTGAGACCAATCACTTGACAGATCAAAACTAACAGCTTTTTAAACCAATCAAATAGACAAGTACCGTGCAGAAAACAGCCATGTGGTTTTTCACACTACTGCAACAAGTCCTTAACCTAGAGGGATAAAATGGGACATCCATTTCCATGACTATGAAATTTCACATAATTGAATACAAATCTAATTTATAATTACATCAAGAACCTCCTGATTATGACAAAATTATCATGAATCTGCTATTCAAAACTAAGTTTTATTTATCATCCCACAATGGCTGATTTGGGTCAAACTTATCATTGTTCAAGTATTTTCATATATAAAAATTATATGTTATCCTAACATTTCTGCATTTGCATCAACGCAAAATGAATTACCACATTTGCATCATGATTATCAATGCCCGGAATGGATGTGACTACTCGAGGAGAATGTCCATCCCCTGCACTGCTCGCTTCCTCTTCACATGCAAGAGAAAGGAAAGGATTGATGAAGCAAAGTTAAAAAAAATGCAAAAAAAGCAATAAAATAACTTCCACAAACTACCCTCTTAGGAAAGGTTCAAGTGAACTTCAGCAAATAAGATCTTACCTCCACGACAGAGAGCTATCTTAGCAATCTTTACAAACCCCATCTATGTGTCTTGAACTGGCACAAATGTTGGTTTACCAAGCTCTATTCCATATCTTTACCAGATTGAAACAGGTATTTGAGTTCCATTGAATAAGAAACAATACATAGGAATCAACTTGGAAATTAGCTTCATATGACTCACTTGAAGTAGGAGCAAACAAAAGAATCATTTTGCTCTCTGGTTGGTAAGGTGACTATAACATAGAAATGTGCCACCTGCCCCTTCAATTTCTCAACTCTGTATGAATTGTAACAGATCAATCATAAAACAGCGCAAGAGACTCAAATGAAAACAGCAACAAGGTTTTACCTGCTGAAGATCAGTGCAAAGTTTTAACAATCCCAGTTTGTCACAAAAATGAATGCCACTGACAAGCCCCCACAGTTGAAAATTAAGTCCTGCAAATAAAAACCCCTAGTTGAGCAGGGAATCAGTTTTGCAAAATAAATTAATATACAGTGAGAAAAACAAGGCAAAATTTACAGGTGCAATTGGAATGGAAGTTAGACGGAAAGAATTTGCACTCAGGAAAGAAAAGATAAAATTAATGAAAGATTGTTGTTGTTCATCTCTCCATGTGCTGTTCATCATACAAACTCCAGCACTAGCTGCAATAATAAAACATCTGATTCAACTTCACCACGTAAGAGACATGCAACACACAAGAAAAATGCTTAGACAAATATCTGTTGCAGCTCTTGAAAATCAGTGTCCAAGTCAATACTTTCTTCAACACACTATTGGCACTCTTCTTTTGGGTAATTACTATGCAAATTATTCACATCATAGATTCAAATACTAAATCCATGGATTTAAAACATCATACCCAAAGGAATTTTTATGTGAGTAACATCGAGCTATTAAAGATTCGAACACTAAATCCAAGGATTTAAAACATCATAGCCAAACGAAGTTTTATGTGAATAACATCGAGCTAGCATTAGAGACATTATATGAATTCCATTAATGAAGATCGCTAACCAGGGGAGTATAGCATCTATCGAGATCTCATATAAAAAAAGTAACTGCATTCATTCGGTACCTTACGAATATCCATTCAAGATGGATAACAAAGGAAGCTGCCAACTATAAAGATCAACAAGTAGCCAGAGGAATAAAAAGAAAAAAACATACTAAAGATAATTAGATGTAAACTATTTTATGACGTAATGATTAAGGCTGAAACAGCCTTGGCTGAAAGTTTCAAAAGTGATGAGGATGTATACATGAACAGGGAGGTCATTTTGGTTTGTCCCCATCCCCAGCCTTACAAACTCCTCTATCAATTTACACCAGATTTTGACAGGATCTCAAATTCTCAACCTGTAAATCAAACTTGAAGTTTGCCAAGTGACAACTAATGTTTTCCTAACTAATACTACTAATCATAAATCTTTCTGCAAGAGGAAATAAGATACTCTAGATTTCTAGGAATAGACACTGATAAGATATCTCAAACTTCAAGTGAATACACTATGGCCAAACCCTGAGAATATCTCACAGGTGAAAAGTACTCCAAAATTCATTTTTATTAAAAAATGGGGAAGGGGGCTGTAGAATTGTACAGTAGTAGATTCTCCTGCAGAAATGTTTAATCAGTGCAACTTAATCCTTTCTCAATAACCATCATCTGGAAAAGTATCTTGTGATTCTATATGTTTTCCATGAATCACGGTGTGCCACTCTATAAACCAGTCCTCTGTCCGTCATCTTTCAAGGCAAAATAAAGCTTCATTGTTCTCATCCTTTCATTGCTATTTTTATGCTTTCCTCTTATCTCAGCAACATATGCCATCACAACTTAACTTGAAGCAAAATTATTGCTTACCATTTTGAGAAATTATAAAATCAGGCTCATTTTGGAATTTTGGCACTTAACACTTCAGTCAGTAACACCACACTTGCCTTAGTAACAGACGAACAGTGATGCAAAACCAAAACATAAGAAAAAACAGTAGTAATTCCACAAGTAAACTCGTGGTGATTACCACATCCCTGAGCTTAAATAGGCGTGTTTCACATCTGGTATTGATATGAAATGCATGGTTGAATAATGAGCCAATTCAAGGTTCCTGGTAATACCACTGAAACTATTAAAGGCTGTTGAATAACTATCCTAAAAAAATCCTTGAACTGTAGTACACTGAAGTGAACAACCATGCCGGCACCCATCAAATACAGGGTGTCACTCTTTCCATATTCTGTAACTTATGATCCATATATTTAAAAACTAAGGTAGATTACACTGCAGTACCTCAAAGTTTATTGAAATGACACTAACATACCAAACAATTTTAAAACCCACAATTCACCCAAAAACATCAATTTCCACCATCAAACAATCCCAAAATGAATTTTTTTTTTAAGAATCAAAATTTTAATTGTATGTTACTTTTCATGATAAACAAAGTACTGTTAGTATTAAAATATCTCCAATTGATTCTAATAAGTTTAATAATTCTATTTATCAATTATTTATCTCAAAATTATTTATAACACAACTTTTTAGGTTATTTGAATTCATATTTTTCTATAAAAATAACATGCAGTATCATTTTAATTTTTAAAATAGAAAATGTTGTCTTTGATTTTTATTTTATGATGGTCTTTGTTATTTATTTATTTGAGATGTTAGCCTATTTAATTTTATAAAAAAGCATATCAACAAACTTTCCATTTAAAATATTCAATTTTTTTTATGATGGTCTTGATTTTCATTTATTTGATGATGCGATAAGCAATGATATCATAATATTTTTTTAAATAAAAAATATATGAAGCAAAATTTGTTTTATAGAATATAATAAAATATAAATCCATTTAAAATATACTTTTAACAATTTTCGATAAAGAACGATGATAATTTTTTTTTTTTAGAAAATCCGTAAAAAATTTATTGTTAAATATGTCTATCACTGATGCTTCTAATTTTTAAAAAGTAACATTTATGATATCTAAAGTATTTTGGTCATAATGAAAAGTAATATCTAGTAAAAATTTTGATTCTTCAGATAATTTCATTTCGTGCAGTTTGATAGTAAAAATTGGTGTTTTAGGCGTCATGGATTTTAAAAATGTTAGGTATGCTACTGTCATTTTAGCAATTTACCCTGTAAACTATTTAAAGGAAAAAGAAAAATAATTCATTCAAAAGTCAAATCTAATTTCAGTGCTTAATCCAGAGAACAATTGGTTAATATTATTAATTGGCAGACCAAACAACTGATAAATACCAAAAATATAACCAAAACATCATTACACGTGAATCATAAAACTCATTTCCTGTATCATTTTGTCTGAACGAGCAAACAAAACTTAAAACCACTGTTTGGCAGCTGAGAAAATGTAGGAAAGGAAAAACGAACCAGATACTACTGAATCCTAGTTTTTCGTACTTTTAACAAACCGAAACGCTCCAGACGAAAGGATTTCAAATTTCGAATTTCCAATCAGTTCTTTGCGTTTTCTGGGCAACCAAACAAACAGGCGGAGATAAAACGAAAAGGAAACAAAGTAAATTAGAAATGGAGAGAATCTGATGAATTCGAAAAGAAAGGTACCTAAACTTGTGAGATTTGATGGATTTTGAGCTGTTAGACCTCTGAAGCTTGATTTCAAATTGGCCATTCACAAATTGGAAAGCCATTTAGAGAGAGAAAATTTTAAGTGATGGGAGAGTTGAAGACTGATTCAGGTGAGAGAAATTCCCGCTCGGCAAATTTTACTACAAAGAATAGGATGTTTATTACTTATTTGGCGGTCATTTTACTTCGCACCGTAGAAGTGATCATCGACCGGTTGCCCGAAAGCCCGGCACTTAAATTTTGCAGACTCGATAAAAAGAAAAAGCTCAAAAATATTTTGAACCGGGCTTGGACTTATGTGAAAAGCCCGAGCTCGGCCCAAAACAATTTTCTTACATGAAATTATATTTTAATATATAAAAAATAATACTTATAATAAAATTATTTGTGTAAATATATAAATTTAAATAATTTATGACTTTTAAAATATAAGATGTCTCAATATATTTATCTTACACTCCGTTTATAATTAAATAAAAAAAATTCATTTTATTTTCAAATGAATCGAAAGAGAATTCATTTAGAATAAATTTTCATATTTGGTTTTTCTACGTTAAACTGTAGAATTCAATTGAATTTTTATATTTAAAATGTTTGGAATAAATGAAAAACTCAAAAGATGAGAGGGGTAGGGGGAGGGAGAGGAAGGGAAAAGGAGATAGGGGGAAGGAAGAAGGGAGTATTTTGATCCATATAACTTTTTACTTTTCATTTTGTAAAATTCAATTGATAGAATTTACAACAATCTAACTCAATTTTATAGTGAACTCATTTCAAAATAAATTTCATAGTTTTTTATTCTAAACATAATAAATATAAAATTACAAATAAATTTCATAAAATTTATAAATTTCATTTGCTTCAAATACACTTTTGATATTTTTAAAGATAAAAATAATAAAATAATTTTTTAAATTAAAGATACTGAACTTATGGACGGATTTGAAAAATAAAAATAAAGTCTAGTACAAGAACACACCAGCTTAGGTATATATCAAGGATTTGTCCAAATTTGATTCAGGTTGAGGTTTTAAATATCATACATATTTTTTTTTATTGGTACGATACGTATTGATATCAATTTAGTTCGAGGTACCATTTCAAATTTGAATATATATACATATATCAAACCTTTTAAGTTGCCACAATTTCAATAACAAAAAACAATAGATTAAAAAAAAAAAAAACTAGCATCTAAAAGGGCAGAAAAGAGTAGAGAAATTAAAAAAAAAAATGCTTGGTACCAATTGAACCGGTACCACCAAAACCAACCGCAATGATTAGAATTGCCAAGTGTTTTAAAAGGCAGTCTCTTGGCGCGTCCCGAGGTGAGGTGTTTTGAAAACACCTCAAGGCGTTAAAGATCGGGTGTTTCTACTGTTGGGTGTGTTCGCCTTTTAACTTAGGGCGTAAAGTTTTTTAAAAAAAACTTAAAATTTAGGAAAAAAATGCATAATAAAAGCTCGAAGCCATGACCTAATGAGTGTTATAGGCCTTAACCACTGAACTAGTGTTTTTGTTGTGACATTATTATACTTCATAAATATATGATATATGTTATCTAGTTTAATAATAATTACAAACTATTTAATTAATCACTTACAAGTTACAACAATATAGAAATATAAGTTATACTTCATATAATTTATATATATATATTTATAAAATTATAATCATCTCACTATAGAGAGTTAGTAAAGTATTAATCATTGATAAAAATTAATTAATTAATTTAAATTTAAATCACATTTATTTTATTATTCTAATTAATTAATTAATATTATTTTATTAAAATTTTGAAACGCCCCAACGGTTTCAAGAGACTTACATCCCTCGAGACTTACACCCCAACATCTCGCCCAACGCCTTCACCTCTGAAAATACTGGAATTGTCGTCTATCAAATACCAGGCGAAATTGCATTATTTTTGTGTGGTTTTTTTTTTAAAAAAAAAAAATCGGTACATATCGACCATACTGTACGACATGAGATTGATAATCTTGAGATGACTTTTTTAATTGTTTCGATAAAGTTGGAAAGATTGAAACCCTTCTTTTTTAGGTTTAACCTTAATCTTTTGAGAGTAAAATAAGAAAATAATGGAAATGCGAATAAAGAAAGAAAGTAACAGAAGTTTATTACATGATTGATTAATTGGAGTTTGATTAAATCAACTTAAATCATTAAAATTTAAACTTCTATAATTAAAATTTTAAATTTTGATGATTTAAACTTAATTTAACCAAGTAATCAAACATTGTCGTACTTATTGCTATATGAAATGACATCCAATTTACGTATTATTCAAAGATGACATCTAATTTGCGTATTATAATAATCTCTCTCATCCCATCTGACGTTGACGTTCTGTGTGTGAGTACTCTTAAATAAGTGAAATTTTTTATAACTTTAAAAAAAGAGGCATGGAAAACAATTTAGGATTTTCTTTGACGATTGAAAGAAATATTTGGTTTAATACATTATTGGATGAGTGTCACACTGTTTATTGGCACTCATTCAATAACGCATTAATCTAAAAAATTTCTCAAATTAGAGAATCTTGATTCTAAAATAACAAACAACAAATTATTGAGTATATCTATATGTGAGATTGTGATTGATTGATTTCATCTTCCAATTAATAAGAATATATGACATGTAATACATTAAATCTAAGATATATAAATATTTTAAGAAATGCATATAGTTGGTTTGTCAGTCTAGTTCTAAATTTTAAAAATTATAAACTATAAACCAAATTGAATGAAGGATTTTCAGTAAAATGTTTTGAATTAGAAAATGAACTAAAGTTATAAAATCGAATCAAACAGCCAATTTAGTTTCGAACGGACTTAATCATCAATTACCCGAGCTTAACGGTCCAATCCTTAATTGAAAGTTGAAACCTTTTTGCGTGGTTAATTGATGAAAATTCTTTTTCCACCTAAAATTATTATTCTTATATTTTTGCTATTTAAAGTTTCCTAATCAACAACAAATTAATAAATAAAATATGCTTATAAATTATAATCCAAATGTTGGACCTTCACCTTATTAATATTATTTTTCTATTTATGTAATAATTATATATGTTTATGTTATCTTATTAGGCTAAGATAACTAACACATGAGCTTCAAAACTATGGACTTTGCATATTAATTCAAAGTAACTTTTCTAAAATTAATTCAAAGTAAATTTGGTTTCAAAATTAGTGGTCATCAAAGCTATGTACTCTTTTAGAACTATCATGTGTTGTCAATATTCTTTTAGAACTATCATGTGTAGTCAATATGTATCTATTTTCTTTCTACTTTTCAATGTGTGTTTTTTGAACAATTTCTATAAAAAAAACGAAAATGGATAAAAGAAAAGTTCCCCATAACCATCGTTCCATATCGAAAAAGATGTACCTAAAGAGGATTACATATAAGCATTATTCTACGGTTATAAAAACTAGCATCTCAATATGCACTATGCGCATGATAGCGCGTGTTGATCTATTCATTTATATGATAAAATAATATACTAACAATTATTTTCTTACCTATAAGTATGTCAAGCATAATGGTCACTCTTATATGTTTTTAGTTTCCAATCCAAAGCTTAAATATGAGTATGGGAATTATCCACTTATTCTATAGAGCCTATCTCCTTCTTTTAATTTAATTATTTTAGTGGCTTATTAAATTTAAATATTTTTTGGGTGTTTATGAGACCTTAATAATTAGTGATGAGTTAATTGGTTGGGGACTTGTGAAAAAAAAAGTTAAATTTGGGTCCAATTAGAATATTAAGAGGTTTCGAGGGGGCAAGGGGTAACTTAGCCATTTTATTTGGAGGGTAGTATAAATACGTAAGATGAGAGAGAAAGCTATTCATGTCAATTCCTCTCATTTTTCTTTCAAGATACAAAACCTAGCTCTCTTTTTTTCTCTTTTTTATTTTTATTTTATTTTGGTGAATTCAAGTGCAAAGATCTCAAGTAAGTTGTCTTCTTTCCATATCTCTCAAGATTCTTTAGTTTTTTTTTTCTTCAGGATTTTGGATTTAAATTGTGTCCAAGAAAGAATTTAAGAAAAAATTAGGTTTTTGGTTTGAAGAAAAGAGTTTTGTGCTTAGTTGTGGATTTGAAGATTTTAACTTAAAAGATTTGCTATAGGTAATATAGAAAATTGATTTAGATTCTTGGAAAACTTGTGTTTCAAAAGAGTTTGGAAATTTATGAAGGTTTGATTTGATTTTCAAAAGGTTTTTGCCCATTTATAAGCTTCAGCCCTTAGGAAACTCGACTGTCGTGATTGTACAGCCAATTGTAGAAGGGGCAGAGAGTTCAAGTCCTTAACACAATCGATTGTGAAATTTAGACAATTGACTGTGCTTTCCTTTCCGAGAGCCCACAATCGATTGTGAAACTCTCTAGAGGTCCCATAGTCGATCGTGGAGTTAAACAGTAGGCTGTGAAACTCCTTGGAAGTCTCACAATCGACTGTGTAAGTAAGACAGTCGACTGTCCAACTCTGTTTTCAAATTTTTACATCAAAATTCTCCTTTTCTTTCATGTCACAAGTCCTTAAGGATAATTAGACTAATTAAATAATTGATCTTGATTTCTTAACTTGAGTACTAGTGTGTAACTGTATAAACCTCAGAGGTTGATATTAATCGATGAATTCTTTAGGTATTTTTGAGGAATGTTCTAAGGGCAAGGAGGTAGTCCAAGAGTAAAGGTTTAGCCTCCAAGGTGAGTATCACCTTACTCTCAATAAGTGTGAGAATCTTGAATAAAATTAAAGGTTTAGATTATACATGTTAGTAAGGACTTAAGCGTTTCACGCACTATAAAATAAAAGACTTAAAGGATCATGAGATGCATGTAGATAATACTTGTATATAAAATTCTATATGTTTGATTGGCTGGCCTTTGAGGTACAGAAGCATAGTGCTAGCACATCTTTCATTTTTTTACCATCTCTATGGTGTCATGGAGCATTTTCGGGAAATAATAGTTATGGCGAAGTATTTTGAAGGCTAAGGCTTAGCCTTCGATGTGATTGCCACATATACCTTTATGAACTTCTCAGAGGACATAATTTGCATCAGTGGTGCCAAGGCATTTCAGATAAGGAGTGGTGAGACTTTTCTTCTACAACCGTCCATCAATGACAGTATACTGCGAGGTGCGGGAGATAAGCTCTTTGGCTTCACTTTTTTTATAAGAAAATGTTCCATCTTTCATGTACTAGAGAATTGGATACATCCAGGTTTGCTTCTCGACGACAGAAATAACCATTACCTCATAAATTCTTGGAGTGGAGAGAGTTTCAAGGTAGACTGCTTGTGTAAGATCAGTTTACCTAGAGGAGGCAAGTCAAGCCAAGGCATATGCTTTTTTGTTTTCTCTCCGATGTACTTAGGTTATTTAGAATTTCTTGAAGGTCGTCGCGAGCTCGCGGGCTTTTTCAAGATGCCTCTCGATCTTTGCACCCCTACTTTCATATTCGTTGGTCATCTGGTTTACTACCAACTGTGAATCGTTATCGAACTCTATTGCCTCTATGGTTAATGCTTTAGCGAGCTTCATTCTGGCAGTAGTAGTTCCTTACACTCGACTTCATTATTCAAGACTTTGAATCCGAACCTCAGGGCGTACTCCATTGTAAACCCTTCAGAGCTACTGAGGATGAGCCCTGCTTCAATACCAATGCAATTGGAGGATCCGTCCACATAAAATGTATAGCTCAGCGATTGCTCGGTTTTCTTAGGTGCATGTACTTTAGCTGAGACATTAGGCAATGTTGTTTCTACTATAAAATCTACTAAGGCTTGAGCTTTGATAGTTGTGCTGGGATTTTATCGGATATCGAATTCCCCAAGCTCGATGGACCACTTGACCAATCTTCTAAAGATATCTGGTTTGTGGAGTACTTGCCTTAGAGGTTGATTAATTAGGTGAACGATAATGTGAGCTTAGAAATACGACCAAAGTTTCTAAGCTGTGATCAAGAAGACGTATGCCATTTTTTCAATGGGGAGATACCATACCTTGAAGAGCTTGGAACTCAACTAATGTAGTAAATGGGTTTCTGAGTCCCAGCATCCTCTTGGATCATGACGGAGGTCACTACATCCTAGCCCATTGATATGTAAAGAAAGAGCTCCTCCCTAATAACAGGTTTAGTTAGGAGCGTTGGCGAACTTAAGTACTCATTCAGTTCCTCGAAGGCTTTTTGGTATTCTTTAGTCTAAGTGAAATCTTTAACTTTTCTGATAGCTTTAAAGAAGGGTAGGCATCTCTCGGCAGGTTTGGACATGAAACAACTGAGTGCCATTATACTATTAGTCAACCTCTGTACCTCTTTAATATTCCGAGGAGTCATATCCATGATTGCCTTTATCTTTTCAAGATTAACCCATATCTCGTGCTGTGTGATCATGAAACCAAAAAAAATTTCGACGGTGACTCCGAAGGCACATTGGCTGGGTTCAACCTCATTTGGTGATACAAGAGTATTCAAAATGCTTTTTCTAGGTCAGACTCATGGTCCTTAGCGTTGATGCTCTTGACCAGCATGTCATCCATGTAGACCTCCATGTTTTTCCCTATCTACTCTTTGAAAATTTTGTTGAACAGCCTCTAATAGATGGCCCTAATATTCTTGAGTCAAAAGGGCATTGCTTTAAAATAATGCAGGCTTTGATCGGTGACGAAGGCCATCTTAGGCTAGTCAGGCTCGTGCATTAAGATCTAATTGTATCCCGAATAAACATCCATGAAACTGAGTAGTTCATGCTCAGAGGTGGCATCAACCAAATGGTCTATCCATGGGAAAGAGAAGTTGTCTTTCGGATAAGCTTTATTTAAATATGTGAAGTCAATACAGATTCTCCACTTTTTGTAAGCCTTTAACCCTATTTGGTGATATCGGAGTATTCTAAATTCTTTATCTAGGTCAGACTCATGGTCTTCGGCATTGATGCTCTTGACTAGCATGTTATCCATATAGACCTCCATGATTTTCTCTATCTACTTTTGAAAATTTTGTTGACCAGCCTTTAATAGGTGGCCCAAGCATTCTTGAGTCCGAAGGACATTACCTTGTAACAGTACAGGCCTCGATTAGTGACGAAGGTAGTTTTAGGCTGGTCAGGCTCGTGCATTAGGATCTGATTATATCCTGAATAAGCAACCATGAAACTAAATAGTTCATGCCCGGAGGTGGCGTGGACCAATTGGTCTATCCATGGGAGAGGGAAGTTGTCTTTCATACAGGCTTTATTTAAATCTGTGAAGTTAATACAGATTATCTACTTTCTGTAAGCCTTCTTTACCATTACCATATTGGTGACCCATTATGGGCATTTTGTACTTCTTGAGCAAAGGACCTCTTTTTTGAATTACCAGTTTATGTTTTGGGTCCATATTTAATTGGTGGATGATGATTTCGGGATCAATCCCGGGCATATAGAAGGCCGACCAAGCAAATAGATCATGATTTCTTCAGAGGAAAGAGATTAATGATTCTTTGAGGTCTTCTGGGAGGTTGGACCTTATTTGAATAGTCCTTAATTCTACCTTATTTAGGGGGATGGCGATCAGTTCTTCTATAGGTTAGCCCCGTGGGGCTTTAAACTCATCTCACAGGTATTCAATTTCTAAAGGAAAAGTTTCAACTATTTTACGTCTTTTGATGGAATTTAAGTAGCAGGACTGGGAAGCTTGCTGGTTTCCCTTGATTTCCCATAAATCATGCTCTATGAGGAATTTCATTTTCAAATAATAAGTAGAGACCACTGCCCACATCGCGTTAAGTTTCGATCTTTCGAGGATTGTGTTATACGATGATGGATGTTTGACCATTAGGAACGTGGTCCTCATAGTGGTGAGTCACGAATCTATCCTTGTGGTAACTAGAAGGCCTATGTTACCTTCGACAAATACTGGAGCCTTGAAGAAATTGTATAGTGGAGAGGATACTAGTTTGATTTAGTCATCCTTCAAGTTCATTTTCTTGAAGGCGTCGTAGTGAAGAATATCTACCTAACTTCTATTATTTACCAAGTTCACTCAACATTATAGTTGGCGACAAGGAGAGTGACTACTACCGTGTCATTATATGCAGTTTGTATTTCGTCCAAGTCATTGTCTATAAAGGAGATCCGGAGGACTGTCTGCCAGTTGTTGGTCCTCCAAAGATGGTTTTAATAGTTCCCGTGACTGTAGTGGTGTGACCTTGGTCACTCTGAGAAAGCCTATCATTCTAATCCTGTCTTTTCAGACTTGTTCTATAACTTCACCTAAGACTCTGCCTTGGGTTTCTTCTGTAGTTTTGATCATAACCCAAATGATTGAGAGTCTACCTATACAGTCGTCGAAATCAATCTTCTCTATCTTGGAATTGGTGAGGCCCGATGTACTCTTTCAGGTAACCTCTGTGAACGAGGGATTCAATCTGGGTTTTGAGGGAGTGACATTCTTTAGTGTCGTGACTGTAATCCCTGTGGAAATGACACCACCTATTTTGATTCCCACATTCACTGGGATAAAGGTGTTTCGAAGGCTAACGAAGAATATCTCGGTCCTGGATGTTCATGAGTTTGTTTGTTCTGGAGGCATTAAGTGGTATGAAACTCTCAAAGAGAGAGGCAATAGGCTTGTTTTCTTGTCGGGGCTTTTTTGTCGGACCATCTTTCGTCTTAATGGTGTCTTTCTTTCTTTTTTCTACTCTTTCTCTTTCACTCTGAAAAGCTTGATCGTTCTTGATGATCATGAATTCCTCTACCTTAGTAAGGATCTCATTCATGTCCTTGGGAGGTCGTTTGGTGAGTTTGGAACTAAAAGACCTAGACCTTAGTCCGTTCTTGAATGCTAACACATGCATGGAAGGATCGAGGCCTAGGATCTCTTAGGCAGCAGCGTTAAACCGTGATATGTATGCTCGGAGCTTTTACTCTTTTTGTTAGGTAATACTAAAAAGACTCTTTGAAGTCTTTCTGAGCATTTAGCTGCTAAGAGAAGTCATGGCTGAGTTCTTGGAAAAAGCTGATGCTCATGGGCTTTAGGCAGGAATGCCAGGTACTGGCAACTTTCTCAAGTGTTAGAGGGAAAGCTCGGTACATGATGGCATCGAGATGATAATATAACATCATGGTGGTCTTGTAGGGTTGAAGATGGTCTAGGGGATCAATGGAACCATCGTAGGCTTTTATGAAATGCATTCAAAAGTTCTGGGGAAGAGGGGCGTTAAGAATGTCCTAGGTGAAAGGAAGAGCTTGGGAGTTGAGTTCGTCAAGTGCATTGGTGTTTCGCCCCTTGAAGGCTTCTTTTATCCTTTTGTCCATCTCTTCTAGTCTTTTATCCATATTAGTATACATCTTGGAGGCAGAGAAATCTCGAGATCTTGTCCCGATATAAGGAGAAGACCTAGTGGTGAAACAGCTATGGGCTGATCCATTGGGATCAAAGTGCCATGGTTGCTAAAGGTTTTGCTAAGGATATATAAGAGGGAATGCTTACCTCCTAAGTCCAACGATCAAACTTGTAACAAGTTTTCAAAGCTCTAGGAACTGTTTTTAGGTCACTAGTGTAGTTGGATTGGGTGCAAGAGCTGTCTCTAGGTTTTCTTGGTCATTTGGGTCCACAGGGTTGATATGTGGAGGATCAACCGATTTAAGCAGTGGAGGATCTACTAGATCGATCCTATTTTGTCCGTTGGACGATTCACTTTGATTTTTGTTGGAAGTATCATATTCAAAGATTGCAGGGAGGCTTTTTCCAAATTGTTGGCTTTGAGTGTATACTTATGTGGCGGTTAAGTTGGTTCCGGTGGTGTTCTTGGCAAGGTTCTTGGATGGCATCGTGACAAGTAATTTCTTTGTCATTCAAAAACAAGAAGGCCCTCATTCTAGCGCCAATCTATTGATGCCGAAAATCTGAACAGCAGAGGAGGGGAACTTGCACACACGAAACAAGAGGAAAACCTAAAAGTTACCGAAGGATCGGAGGGGGTATGCCTCTATGGGGGCTCTCTGATGCCTAAATTAGAATATAGCTTTGATGAATAAGGAGATTTGTATTGAGCTGAAAGCAGTGAGTGAGTATTGAATGTACATTTTGGTTGTGAGAGCCTTTTTTTTTATAGTGTGTCAAAGTAGAGTCCGATTAGGAGAATGACTTTAGTGTTGTGATAGGAATGTTATTCCTCTTAGATAAGACTAAAGTTATCCATAGGCTGGATTTGAATAACAGTTTATCCAAGATTGGAATGTTGTAGTAATATGGGGACATTGTTGTAAAATTATCGTAATACCTTTTGTCAAGTGTGGCGATATGATTGGTTGATCTGTCTAAATAGTGAAATTGTCCTTTTGCCTTTAAAGGTTGCCTCGTGTCATAACATCATTGGAAAGAGAAATTTTCCCTACATCACCCTCGTCACAAAATCTACATTAAATCATTTCAAAAACCAAAAACCTACAGATACCTCTTCCATGGCACTGAGTCATGCAAGACGATATGGAAATGAATTGAAACAGAGATGAAAGAAGAAAAAACAAACAAAAAAGAAACGGGGAATGCTTAACTCTTGGGGTTCACAATTAATATAGATTATCACCACCTCAGAGAATATCCCAATCAATGAGCAAAAAAAAAAATAAAAACCAAATGATATTTGAGCTTGTTGATGCCAAAAACCGTTGTTGATGACATGGTCTAGACACTGATGTGGCCTTGGATGCTGACGTGACCTTGGTGCTAATGTGGCCCTGCACAAGTAACAGAGGTGAACTAAAGACCCTTGGAAGAAGAGGAAGGGGAGACCTCCGAGGGAGCTCCGATGCTGAAGTTAGCACGAGGGCTTAGGAGAGGCCGAGGCTGAGTGTTAACTCTAAAGTAAATCAAGTGTAATTAGAAAAGTGTGAATGAATTATGAATTTCGTACATCCGTCTTTTTATAGTCCCCTGAGTAGGTATTGCCCACTGGGGGGGTTATGGCCTTGCTCATGTCGTATCTGCTTTCAAAGGTTAGGCCTTAATTGCGTGATCAGTGGATGTCGTGTGTCAGGGGTCGCATGTTGCAGGAGGGTTAGGTCTGCTAACCATGCTTTGACGTGACGATCATATGACCTGGTCATTCCACGTGTGCTCAGCCGTGTCTAGGAGGCTCGATATGTGTCGCCGCCCTATAGGTGACATTCGTGCCCATATGTAGGTTCATTGGGTCGTTTCTTATTAGGCCAGGGTGTTATGGGCTACATCAATGGGTTCTTTATTGGGCTGGAGTGTTATGGGCTACATCACAAGCCCCCCACTTCCTTAAGCAATTGTGTCTCGAGAAAGTAAGATGTGATCTGTCGTGGCCGAGTGTTTATACTAAGGTTGGTGGATATAGACCGAGCGTATGAAAAGTAGCTCATACGCTCAGACTTGGAGAAACTGGGCCGAGCGTATAACGAGCAGCTCATACGCTCGGTCTTAAAGTTATTGAGCCAAGGGCACGAGGAGTGATCCAGATGTTTGGCCTTGGAGCTCTGGGTGTCCAATTCTGGGGAAATTGCAACTGGTGCAACACGTGGCACAAGTCAATTCTGTATTAAATGTGCGTAGCTGTTCTTGGGAAAATGACGGTCGTTGGAAACGAGTTTCTGTCTTTGGGAAGCGAGAAGCCTCCTGGGGAGTTGGTCGGTGTCTAGGGGAACGAAACGTCCCCTAAGTGAGCGTGAGAGTGGCTTTGGGATCCGAAGAGTCACCTCTTTTTCTGTATTTGCATTAAATGTCCTCGTTGGACGTGTTTTTTGCTCCTATATAAGGAGGTTTATGTTTCTTTTCTTTCTCACTTCAGATCAAAGTGACTTTGCTTTAAGAGAAAAAAGTCGAGAGCCTTCGGCCTCGTCCCATTATTTTTGAGTTTTCATCCTCATACCCTGGTCCTTGAGAGTCTTAGCGTTTTAGAGCCTGAATCCTAGGGCTCGGAGGCCTAAAGGACGGCCGTGTCCCTAGAAGGGGAGGGGCCAGCAATTCCTTAAGGGATTTATGAAAGCCAAGAGGAAAGTCGAGGTCAGGTATCCGAAGACGGACTTATCGGGCCTTGATCTACTGGAGTCTGAGGAGGATGAGGAGCATCCTATTTTTGGAGAGGGAGCATCCTGAGGATCAAGGACCTCATTCAAATTCCAAGCAGGGGCAGCTGGTTGGGCAAGAAGGACATCCAAGCGTAGGGCAACCTTCTATGGGGGAGGAGAATCCAAGCTCAGGATGAGCGCAACCAGCCACAGGGGAAAGCCTCAAGATAGAGAGGCTGAGGCAACAAGACAAAAAAGCTGAGGTAGCTCTTATCCTGGACTGTCCTGGATTAGAATTGTTGTTTTTTTCTTTGTACTTCGAGGTCGTTAGGGTACTCTTTTGCTTGTACTTCGAGGTCGTTAGAGTTTCTGTTGTAATCCTTTGGACAAATTAATAAAATGTCCTTCCTGCTTTGCATATACTGTTTTCTTGCTTTTATACTTTGTCGTTTCTTCCTTCAAACAAGACGAGAGCTCGGGCTTGAGCGTATGCAAAGCAGTTTATACGCTCGGACTTGGAGAATCTGGGCTGAGCGTATGACGAGCAGCTCATACGCTCGGTCTTGGCAAATCTTGGCCAAGCGTTTGAGAAACAGTTCAAATACTCGATCTTGGCGAACCTTGGCCGAGTGTTCGAGGAACAGTTCGAACGTTCTGTCTTAGCGAACCTTGGCCGAGCATTTGAGGAACAGTTCGAACGTTTGGTCTTGGCGAATCTTGGTCGAGAATTTGAGGAACAATTTAAATACTCGGTCTTGGTGAAATCTGACTGAGTGTATGCGAAACAGCTCATACGCTCGGACTTGGATAAATCTGGCCGAGCGTATGACAAATAACTCATATGCTCAGACTTTGAGAAATTTGGTCGAGCGTATACGAAGCAGCTCATACACTCGGACTTGGAAAAATCTGGCCGTGCGTATGCGAAGCAGCTCATACGCTCGGACTTCGAAAAATCTGGCCAAACATATGACAAGAAGCTCATATGCTCGGACTTGGAGAAATCTGGCCGAACGTATGACAAACAGCTCATACGCTCGGACTTGGAGAAATATGACCGAGCGTATGGCAAAGTGCTCATACACTCGAACTTTGGAGAAATCTGGCTGAGCGTATGCAAAACAACTCATACGCTCGGACTTGGAGAAATCTAGCCGAGTGTATGACAAGTAGCTCATACGCTCGGACTTGGAGAAATCTGGCAGAGCGTATGATAATCAGCTCATACGCTCGGACTTGGAGAAATCTGGCCGAGCATATGACAAGCAGCTCATACGCTTGAACTTGGAGAAATCTGGCCGAGCCTATGACAAGCAGCTCATACTCTCGGACTTGGAGAAATCTGGCCGAGTGTATGACAAACAGCTCATACGATCGGACTTGGAGAAATCTGGCCGAGAGTATACAAAGCAGCTCATACGCTCAGACTTAGAGAAATCTGGCCTAGTGTATGACAAGCAGCTCATACACTCGGACTTGGAAAATTTGGTTGAGCATATGACAAGCAACTCATACGCTCGGACTTGGAGAAATCTGGTCGGGCGTATGCAAAGTAGCTCATACCCTTAGGCTTAGAGAAATCTGGCCGAGTGTATGACAAGCAGCTCATACGCTCGGACTTTGAAAAAATCTGACCGAGCGTATGCAAAGCAGCTCATATGCTTGGACTTAGAGAAATCTGGCTGAGTGTATGCAAAACAGCTCATACATTCGGACTTGGAGAAATTTGGGTTATGCAGACCTGTCTCAAAGGCTGATCAGTCAGAAGAATGATCGTATGCGCCTGAAAATATGGTTAAAGTTTTCGTGCGGCTATCATCAGAGCATAAACCATCTTCTCAATAGGGGGATACCTCGCTTCTACTTCATGGAGGATCCTACTGACATAGTAGATGGGCTTCTGAATGCTTTTTTCTTTTCTGATCAGGACAGAGGCCACAGTGGCTTACCTAGCTGATAAATACAGAAATAGCTCTTCACTCGGGAATGGTTTGGTTAAGAGTGGGGGCAAGCACAGATACATTTTTAACTCTTCAAATGCTTCTTGGTAATCCCCTGTCTAAGAGAAATCTTTGGCCTTCCTGATGGCCTTGAAGAAGGGTAGGCACTTTTCCGCAAACTTGGACATGAAGTGGCTTAGGGCGGCGATTCTTCCGGTGAGTCGCTGTACTTCTTTCACGGACTTAGGAGAGGCCATATCAAGAATAGCTTTTATTTTTTCAGTGTTGACTTCTATACCCCTTTGGATGACCATAAACCCGAGGAACTTTCCTCATGTTACTCCGAACGCGCACTTCACTGGATTTAATCTCATGTTATGCTTGTGTAGCACTCCAAATGCTTTTTCTAAATCAGATCCGTGGTTCCGTGCCTCCATACTCTTAACCAGCATATCATTCATGTAGACCTCCATGTTTCGCCCTATCTGCCCTTTGAAGATTTTATTCACTAGCCTTTGATAGGTTGCGCTAGCATTCTTGAATCCAAAGGGCATGACCTTATAGCAATACAGCCCTCGATCAGTGAGAAAGGCAATCTTCTCTTGGTTTAGCCTGTATATGAAAATTTGATTGTAAATAGAGTACACATCTATGAAGGAGAGGAGTTCATGTCTCGAAGTGGCGTCCACTAGCTGATCGACTCGCAGGAGAGGAAAGCTATCATTTGGACAGGCTTTGTTAAGGTTGGTAAAGTCTATGTAGATCCACCATTTACCATTGGCTTTCCGGACAATCACTACGTTTGACACTCACTCGGGGTAATTTGCCTCTCGAATGAAGCCAACCTTAAGTAGTTTCTCTACCTCAGCGTGGATGGCAACCTGGCGTTTGGGGGCGAAAGTCCTTTTCTTCTAGACAACTGGCTTGTACTTCAGGTCTACGTTTAGGCAATGCTCAATAGTCCTGGGGTCAACCTCAGGCATGTCTGACATGGACCAGACGAACAAGTCTCGGTTCTTCTAGAGGAGGGAGAAGAGCTCTTCCCTATGCTTTTCGGAAAGGTTTGACCCTATCAGGATGGTTTAGGCGGGGTCTTCCCCCAGGGGCACTGGAGTCAGCTCTTCCGTTGGTCGCCCTCTTGGGGTTTTCATTTCGTCCCTGAGGTCTTCCACCTCGAGGGGCAGGGCTTTCATCTTCTTTCCTTCTTTGATAGCATTCAGATAGCAGGATCGAGAGGCCCTCTGATCACCTCTGATTACCCCCACTCCCTTACTGGTGGGAAACTTGACCTTCAAATGGCACGTGGAGACAACAACTTTCAGTTTGTTGAGGGTGGGTCACCTGATGATCATGTTGTAATAGGAGGGTTGCTTTACCACCAAGAAAGTGGTTTACACAGTAGAGGTTTGTGGCGCTGTCCCTGCAGTAACAAAGAGGATTATGCTTCCCTCAGCGAAGACTGGAGATCAACTGAAACCATAAATAGGGGCCGGGGCTGGCTCTAGATGCTCATCCTTAATCTCCATGCGTTGGAAGACGTCATAGAATAATATATCTACAGAGCTTTCAATGTCAATCAAAACGCGCTGCACCTCATGATTGCCCACTAGGAGGGAGACCGCTACTGCATCATCATGAAGAGTTTGTACATCTTCTAGGTTGTCTTCCATGAAAGAGATCACCAGCTCCAACTTTCTTCACTTATATGGTCCGTTGACAGAGGCCACAGTTTTGGCATAAGCCTTACTGCTTTGTCTTGAGCTTCCTCCGGCGGTAGAACCTTCACATATTGTCTTGATGATCCGTGTGGTAGTTGCTATTTCTTGGTTCTTTTGTTTTGGCACTTCCCAATAGGTTCTAGGGTCTCGCTGAGGGTCTCGTCGCTCTCGGTCTTGGAGATGAAGATGCCCTGGGGTCCCTCCTTGACTGGGCCGACACTTCTCTCTTCCAAAGCCTAGTAAACTCCTTTAAATGCCCGCGGCTGATAAGAGCTTCAATTTGTTCCTTCAGGGCATGGCATTCTTCGGTATCGTGGCCGCAGTTTTTGTGGAAACGGAACCATTGTCTCTGATACCCCCCAAGGTGTGGCGTCTTGGGCGGTCATTGGAAGACTGACTTGTCTTGAAGCTGTATGAGAACATTTATCCTGGATGTGTTGAGGGGAGTGAAACCGTCGAACCAGGGACGAAACTTGTACCTGTTGTCTTAGTGAGGTCTTTTGGCCGCCTCTCTATGTGGATTAACGTCCTTTCTTTTCTTCTCCGTTTCTCCTTCTCTTTCCCTCTTGAATGCATAGTCATCTTTTGCCAGCATATACTTCTCTGCTCAGGGTAAGACCTCGTTCATGTTCTTGGGTGGGTGCCGAGTGAGCTTGGAGCTGAAAATCCCGGACCTCAGCTCATTCTTAAACGCCATCATCTAGACATTTGGGTCAAGGTCTGGGATTTCCCAAGCAGCTGTGTTGAACTTGGATATGTAGGCTCGAAGCCTTTCTCCACGATGTTGGATAATGTTGAACAAGCTCTCTGAGGTCTTCTTTGGTCCCTTGCTGTTGAGGAAGTGTGAAGCAAAGGAGTAGCTGAGTTCTCTTAAATTGCTAATGTTCCCCGGTTTTAGTCGCGAATACTAAGTACCTGCGATCTTCTCGAGGGTTAAGGGGAAGATGCGACACATGATAGGGTTGGAATGTCGGTGTAGCATTATGGTCATCTTGTAGTGCTACAAATGGTCTAGAGGATCACCCGAACCATCGTACGTTCTGACCTGTGGTATTCTGAAGTTAAGGGGGAGTGGGGTTTCGAGAACATCTTCTGTGAACGGAGGGTCCTGGATGCAAAGCTCATCCAGAATACTGAGACTTCTATGTTTTAGGGCCAAGTCTATTTTTTATTCCATCTCTTCGAACCGTCTGTCAAGGTTGAAGTTGCTTTTTGAGGAGGAGCTTTCCTTGGACTAGCTGCAATGCAGCGAAGGCTCGGTAGGGGGCTGATTGTAGGTTGGATCATCTCTGTCAGATGACTTTTCTTGCTCAAAAGCTTGGTGGTGAGAGAAGAAAGGTTGCTGACCTCCGCCCCTAACTTGGGCTGCCAAGTTGACTATCATCTGGGAGAGTTCTTAGAATTGGGCTTGTGTCACAGGGGCAGTGTCAGGATGCACAGCCACTTCCTTGTAATTAGGAGAGTCAGCTCCGGAGAGATGGGGGCTCTGCTCTCTGACGGGGGGCCGTCTGCTTGACCCGAGGGTTACATGCTCGGGGATGGCAGGAAATTTGGGTCCAAATTGTTGGCTGCGGGTGCTGCCCCAGATAAGAGCAGAGCATGCTGCTTCCTTGTCGGTCTTTCTCGTACTACTTCTTGACAGCATTATAACAGATGAGTTCTTTTGTATTTCTTTGCTTTTGCTATAGCGAGAGATTGTGGTTTCCCACAGACAGCACCAATCTGTTGATGCCAAAAACCGTTGTTGATAACGTGGCTTGGGCGCTGATGTGGCCTAGACATTGATGTGGCCTTAGACGCTGATGTGACCTTGGTGCTAATGTGGCCCTGTACAAGTAACAAAGTTGAACTAAAGAATCTCGGAAGGAGGAGAGGGGGAGACCTCCGAGGGTGCTTCGATGCTGAAGTTAGCACGAGGGCTTAGGAGAGGCTGAGGTCGAGTGTTAACTCTGAAGTAAATCAAGTGTAATAAGACAAGTGTGAATGAATTATGAATTCCATACCTCCATCTTTTTATAGTCCCCTGAGTAGGTATTGCTCACGTGGGGGGTATGGCCTTGCCTATGTCGTCTCTACTTTCAGAGGTTAGGCCTTAATTGCGTGATCAGTGGATGGCGTGTGTCAGAGGTCGCATGTTGCAGGAGGGTTAGTTTGCTAACCATGCTTTGACGTGGCGGTCGTATGACCTGGCCGTTCCACGTGTGCTCAACCGTGTCTAAGAGGCTCGACACGTGTCGCCGCCCTATAGGTGACATCCATGCCCATATGTAGGTTCATTGGGTCGTTTCTTATTGGGCCAAGGTGTTATGGGCTGCATCAATGGGTTCTTTATTGGGCTAAAATGTTATGGGCTACATCAGAGCTAAAAAAAAGTGAGTCACTAAGTACATAAAATAAAAAAAACAGAACTTCATTTTAAGAAAGGTCCTGAAACGTAAAGAGGTTGGAATATATTGTCTAACTTTATCTAAAAACCAAGCATCAAATAATTACACTTTGTTTGTTATGAATTCAAGTATAAAATTCAGTTCATTTGAAAATGAACTGAAACTAGAATTCATTCGTGAATGAATTCACAATTCATTTTCAAATGAAGTGAAATTAAAATTCATTTACAAATGAATTTACATTTTATTTTCAAATGGATTAAAACCAAATTTCATTTGAGTATGAATTTTCATGTTTGGTTTCTGTGGAATTAAAATGAACTTTGTGTTTAGGATCAACTAAGAATTCAATTCATTTTTTAAAATTTTACTTAATACCCTTAATTACATCACGTTTTAATTCATTCAACATAAAATTTTTAATTTTATTGATATTATTTGTTGGAAATCACCTTGGAGATGCCCAGGTGGTGATCTTTCAAACACCCAAGTCTAGAATGACTTGTACAAAAAGATACAGCAATCAAAGCAAGAAAGAAAACACAAGCAATTGTTATCAAGGTTCGGTAATGTGCCTACGTCCCCGTGAGCTCCTTCGATCCCTCTGCACTAAATCAATGAGTTCTTTATAATCAGAAACACCTCTCCAAGAAACCTCAAGTTCTTGAAGAACGAAAGAAGAGAACAAGAAAGTGATAAGGTCTTGAGTTACCCTGGAATTTCTCCTAAGAAATTCCACTTACAAGTCCTTTGAATCCCCTCTCTATACTACTCTCTCTCTCTAAACAACTAGTCTCTCTTATAAGTCTCTCTTGTGTTTTATGTCTTTGCACTCTCACACAATTCTCTCATTCACATGTTCTGCCACACACTTGTGTTTCCACTTGTATCACATACACCTCTTTGAAGCTAGGTGACCCTTTATATAGTGCACCAACTTTTTGACCAATCTTGAGGGTCAATATCCACCCTTAGATCTTGAGGACCAATTAATCATAACCCTCAATCAATTCTAAGTGATCCTGTGCATTTTGAACATGCCTCACGGCATCATTTAAAATACTGAAACAAAAGCATCAGGTGTGCCTCGTGCTGAGGCTTGGATCAGGGCGTGTTGAGGCTTAGTGCTTCATGCTGAGGCTTGGATCAGGCCAGGCCACGGTGCGGACCTGGGCACCCTCTTCATCTTTTTTGGGCGCCACGGCGTAGGAGAGGTTGAGCCATGGTGCACACCTTCTCCAGGACTCCTTCTTTGCTGGGCGCCGTACCTTGGAATGAGCTGGGCCGCGGCGCACACTGGTGTGTACTTGATGCTGTTCTTTCCTTGTTTAAACCTTAAACAAATACCAACAATCACTACCTCTATCTAAGTGTTTAAACCCGAATCCATTGTAGAGAAAACTCAGTATCCAAACTCATCTTGAGTCACTATTCATCTGACTCCAATCTTAAGAAGTCCAAGGCAATGATTGAACTTACTTAGAGGTAGAACTTTGGTACCTAAATCTACAGGACTTCTTTTCGTTGTAACTTTGTCCACATGGATGCATCCTTCCGTAACATTTTCCTAAATAAAATGATACCCAACATCCATATGCTTAGTCCTCTCATGGAACACCGGGTTACAACATAAGTACCACGCACTTTGGCTATCCGAAGACACCACCACCTGCTATTTTATGACCTTCCACTCGTCTAACAACCCTTTGCACCACATAGCCTCCTTAATGGCTTCCGTAGCCGCTATGTACTCTGCCATGGTTGTTAAGAGTGCTACCACTAGCTGTCACTGAGCCTTCAAGTACCTCAGCAATCACTTCATCCTAAGCCAAAGCTCCTTTCTGGGATTACTCACAAATCTGCTGAGAGCACTAATTACCCGAGAAACCTTCAACCTGTTTCTCTCCCTTTCTTGGATTATTCTCATCCCAACAATCTTTTGTGTAAGGCTAAGATCCTTCCTCTCGAACTCCTCACTGAGTTGAGATGTAAACCTTTCTATTGTCTCTCTGCCGTTCCGAACCAACAGCATATCATCGACATAGACAAGGATAATCACCACTTCATCCCCCTTGTGTCCAGGTGAGAAGGTTTCTGTGAAATCTATGAATCCTCTTTGTGTGAACCCCTCCGCCACCAGCCTAGCCTTATTCTGGACTTTATCCCCTAGAGGGTTCCCTTCTTTGACCTTGTAAGTGCATTTACAATCCATAACTCTCTGTTTTTCAGGAATGTGCACCAATTCCCAAGAGTTGTTCTTCCTCAAAGAATCCATTTCTTCCTCCACAGCTAGCTGCCATCTTAACGAATCCTTACATTCCATGGCATCAATGTAAGTCTCTGGTTCACTCATCCATCATTCTGTCCAAGGAGCTGCTACAATAGCATCCGCAAAACCATATCTTGAAGGTGGTCTGACCATCCTTCTCTCCCAGTCCCTTGTGAGTTGATAGTCATTCCGACTTGCTGCATCATCCCCTTCTAGTTCAGTCTCCTCATGAGTGTCCTGAGCATGGCCTTCATCAATGGGCTCTACCTGGTTCGAACCCTCTTGCCTTCCTTGCTCTCCCTGAACTAAATATTCCTTGATGCTATGCTCCACAAATACCGAACTGGTTTGCTCACTAGCCCTTGCAGGGTTAGTTTACTCCAAATAGGGAAATAACAATTCAGCAAAAATGATATCCCTACTTATTATGAGTTTCAATCCTTTTTGCTCTAAGGACCATAACCTATACCCCTTAGCCCTTTCCCAATATCCTAGAAACACACATTTTCTAGATCCTGGGCTAAGTTTATCATCCTTTTGATGCGTATACGCAGCACACCCAAAAGTTCTAAGGTTGTCCAACTCAGGGGGTTTACCACTCCACATCTCCTCGGGAGTCTTGAGCTCTAAAGATCTAGAGGGTGATCTATTAACCAAATATGCAGCAGTAGACACTGCTTCCTCCCAAAAACATTTGAGTAATCCGGATCCTATTAACATGCACCTAACCTTTTCCATAAGGGTCTTATTCATCCTCTCAGCAACTCCATTTTGCTGAGGGGTTTTCAAAACTGTTCTATGTTAAAAAATTCTAAGCCATTATCGGTTCTTAACACCTTAACTACCCTGCCCGTTTGAGTTTCCTCCAGCTTTTTCCACACCACTAATTTGTTCAAAGCATCTGATTTATTTTTAAGCAAATAAACCCAAACATTTCTTGAATAATCATCAATTAAAGACAGAAAGTAAACATTACCTCCCTGTGTTGGTGTTCTTGCTGGTCCCCAAAGATCTGCATGAATGTAGTCAAGAATGCCCTTAGACTTGTGCACTCCGGTGTTGAAGCTGACCCGATATTGCTTTCCAAGAACACAAGATTCGCAGAAATCAAGTTCCTCTACTTTGTCACCACTAAGTAGACCATCCTTGCAGGCCCTTTTCGCTCATGTGTCCCAAGAGAGTGTGCCAAAGGGCTGCCCTATCCATCTCAGCCATCAAGCTTGCTGCTTGATCCTTAATCTCTATGTCTTCGATCATCTCATAGAGACCATCCTTCATTGCTGCTTTGATCACTATCAAAGATCCCTTGGTTACCTTGATCTTTTCTCCCTCTGCTTTGTATGTGTAACCCATGCCTCAATGAGATCAAATTCCTTTTCAAATCCAAAAGATACCTCACATTCCTCAGTAGCCTTGTCATTCCATCAAACATCCTCAACTGGATGTCTCCTATCCCCCTCACTTGGTAAGAAGTTTCATTCCCTAGGAAAACCTTTCCATCATCGGTTTCCTTGAAATTCTTAAACCAATTCCGGTGAGGGCACATGTGATGAATGCACCCAGTATCCAAGATCCATTTTCTGCTACCTTCTTGCCCCTTGCTCACACTTGACCACACAACAAGAACATCATCATCTTGTTGTTCTTCCTTGGCAACCGAAGCCTCTCCATCCTTGGTATGGCTTCTTCCCTCACCCCTTATCATCTTATTGCAATCTTTCTTGAAATGACACTTCTTATGGCAGTAGAAGCATCTCTTATGGCTTTCTCCTCTACCTTTGTCTCGGTAGTAGCCATGTATGTTACTGTGCGCTCTCCCATGGCTTTCTCCTCTACCTCTATCCTAGTAGTAGCCATGTATGTTGCTGTGTGCTCTCCCACGGTTTTCTCCTCCACTTCTGTCCTGGTAGTAGCCACGTATGTTGCTATGCACTCTCCCATGACTTTCTCTTCTACCTCTATCTCGGTAGTAGCCATGTATGTTGTTGTGCACTCTCCCATGGCTTTCTCCTCTACCTCTATCCCGGTAGCAGCCATGTATGTTGCTGTGCACTCTCCCATGGCTTTCTCCTCTACCTCTATCCCGGTAGCAGCCATGTATGTTGCTGTGCACTCTCCCATGGCTTTCTCCTCTACCTCTGACCTGGTAATAGCCATGTATGTTACTGGCATACCGAGTTGCTAGCCTTCATTTAACGAACAACCCTTCTCCACTTGATGCACTATTCATCTTGGCATCAAGATAATCTTGCAACTCTTTATTAGGATCCAATTTAAAAGCAAAGATTCGTTTACGAGATACCTCTTATTAGGGAGAGTATTGGCAAGAAACAACTCATCTAGTTTCTTCCAAATGACAGCTGGATCTTCCGAGTCTTCATACTCCCTTGTGACATTATCCGACATGTGTAGGAAGATGGTGCTGTACGCCATCTTCTTAATCTCATTTCGCCGGACCTTCGTGAGACCTGCTGGAAAAGCATCATCTTCTCCAATCGCCAAGTCCACCTTTCGTTGCGCAAGAACCGCCTTGATCTTCCGCTTCCAAAGGGCAAAGTCTCCCTTTCCATCAAACTTCTCAACAATGAAATTTGAACCCATCTTGCGGAGAAGATCCCTGATTTATGCAGCACCCATAATTGCTTTCCAACTTCTTCTAAACCTCAAGAACATGATCAAATATTGATCTCAATACCGTTCTTGAATCACCCTCAAGAACACGATCAGATATTGATCTCTACTCCGTTCTTGAATCACCCAAGAAGTTGACCTTTGATTCTTGGAGTCTTGCTCCGATACCCTCTTGTTCTTGCTCCAATATCCGCTGTTGTAGCTCTGATACCACTGTTGGAAATCACCTTGGAGATGCCCAGGTGGTGATCTTCCAAACACCAAAGTCTAGAATGACTTGTACAAAAAGATACAACAATCAAAGCAAGAAAGAAAACACAAGCAATTGTTATCGAGGTTCGGCAATGTGCTTACGTTCCCGTGAGCTCCTTCGAGTCTTTTGCACTAAATCAATGAGTTCTTTACAATTAGCAACACCTCTCCAAGAAACCTCAAGTTCTTGAAGAATGAAAGAAGAGAACAAGAAAGTGATAAGGTCTTGAGTTACCTTGGAATTTCTCCCAAGAAATTCCACTTACAAGTCCCTTGAATCCTCTCTCTATACTACTCTCTCTCTCTAAACAACCAGCCTCTCCAATGAGTCTCTCTTGTGTTTTGTGTCTTTGCACTCTCACACAATTCTCTCATTCACATGTTCTGTCACACACTTGTGTTTCCATTTGTATCACATACAACTCTTTGAAGCTAGGTGACCCTTTATATAGTGCACCAACTTCTTGACCAATCTTGAGGGTCAATATCCACCCTTAGATCTTGAGGACCAATCAACCATAACCCTCAATCAATTCTAAGTGATCCTGTGCGTTTTGAATATGCCTCACGACACCATTTAAAATGCTGAAACAAAAGCATCATATGTGCCTCATGATGAGGCTTGAATCAGGGTGTGCTGAGGCTTGGTGCTTCATGCTGAGGCTTGGATCAGGCTAGGCCGCGGCGTGGGGGAGGCTGAGCCGCGGCGCACACCTCCTCCAGGACTCCTCCTTTGCTGGGCGCCACACTTTGGAATGAGCTGGGCCGCAGCGCACACTGGTGTACACTTTATGCTGATCTTTCCTTGTTTAAACCTGGTTTAAACCTTAGACAAATAGCAACAATATTAAACAAAATTAATACTATTTACATTTTCAATTCACAAGATAAATTTTTAATTTAAAAATGAAATTTGATTTTTTTTTTGTTGGACGAAATCTAAGAAATAAATGTTAATTTAACTAATTTTTTATAAAAAAAAAATGTTAGTTTTACTTTACGTCAATTTAAATAGTGTAACATATTCATTTTCTGGATTCTCTTCGAAGAATTCCCTCTGTTCTCCCTTCAAATTCTTCATTGTGTAACCCTGCCAACATGAAAACCTCATCAGTCAATTTATAGGCAAAAGTGGTTGGGGTAAAAACGATAAGTAAAAGAGGGAAATTTGGCCCCTTTAGCCTCTGTAATTCTCCGATTTCTGGCAGGATCAGTTGCGCGTTGCATTACGAGGACATGTTCTTCCATTTTCGGGCCAACGAGGACTGTAGTTGCAAAGAGACAAATGTACAATGCCAGCGCAACACAAAGGAAGAGAACGAGTGTGATATGAGGAGAGAGACAATGATTGTCGCGGCTTAGAGGAAAGAGAGAGAGAGAGAGAGTTTCTCCCTCATCTAAGCTGATGAAGGGTGAAGATGGGGTCTGCGTAGGGAAACAGCTAGGATTTGGCCACAAAAGCAGTTAAGGTTTTAGGGGAAATTGCATAGAGGGCAAGGGAGGTGATGGTTGCGGTAGAGCTAGGGAGAGAAGAGAGGGGAGATGAGGATGAATTTATAGTTATGGTTGGGACAGAGGTATCGTGTCGGTTAATTGGGTCAGAGTGGAGGGTACGAGTTGGAGCGTATTTAGAATGGGCTAGTTTAAATTGATTTCCATTATTTTTTCTTTGTTTTGCTTCAATTTTCTTTTTTTATTTCTAAAAATATATTTTTTAGCCTGGACAAAATCAACATGTGACAGGCATAATATTAATTTTGTGAACAGGGATCGCATTTCTTTTCTGTTGGGCAGAATGGGCAATGTGTAAACAGAATTGGACTTTTTTTTTTTATGTTGGGCTAAATTGGGAAAACAGAGGCAGAAAAATTATGCGTGTTTTTTAACTGAATCAGCCGACTGATTGGGAAATATTATTAAGGTTTATCTTGTTGACTCTTTTGCATTTTGCAATGTGTAAACAGTGCATGTGTAAACAATGTATATTTTGAATGCTTGAATGCAAACATGATCTATTTTGCAATGTGTAACAATGCTTGAATGTAAACAGTGTACATTTTGAATGTTTGAAGACTTAAAAGATTTATGAGAACACGGTTTGATGTGGACAAAACAATACTTTAGTCAAGGAATTTTAAGTTGTCTGCATGAAGAATGTTCTTAGTTGCAAAAAAGGATTGGCTAAATAGCCAATGTGGTATATGAGCTTTGGATGTTAAACAATTTGGTCTCTAAGATTTTAGAAGTATGTAAAATGATAATTAACTTTTACAAAAATTAATAAATAAATCACTCCTATTAATTATTTTTTTTAATATCAAACGAAAATGTACTTAGACTTATAAAAACTAACGGAAATCTAATTGAAAAAAAATATAAATTCAAATACATATCTTTTATCTATTAACTTTCATATAAATTTTAAAAATTAAAAATCTGAATAAAATAATTTGCAAAATAAAAAAAAAAATTTGAAAAGAAAATAATACTTTATAATCATAATTCACACAAAGATAGTGACGAGAGAGAATTTCCCTCAATTCTCTCTTGTCGAAACCCCTGAATTACTCTCATTTTTCTCCATTGAATCCCAAACCCTTTCTCTCACCATCACATCTTGCCGTCGTTATCATCTCCTCACGACCTAAACCCACCACTTCCTCTCATATCGCAAACCCAATTGTGCCAACAATCTCCACCATCGCGCCACTAGTTGCAGCGCTCTGTCACCCCCAATGTCATACCTGACCCAACTAAACCACAAGCTCCACTGTAGTACCACCGTAGCAAGGGGCCAGCAAAAATCCATATTTTACGTTAAAATCCAGAAAATGGATTTTTTGGGAAAAAAAATTAGAGTTCTTTCTCTCTACCAACAACAGTTGTAGGAAAATGGTGAGAGAGATCAAACAACCATTAAACACTTTTCCCTCATTGAAATCAAGAGAAGATCTGAAAATAAAAAAAAAAAAAAAAGTTGTCTTCTTTGATTTCATCTTTGATCTTGATTTGACCTACTGTAGTTCCACTGCAATCTGATCGCCAAGCCAGCATCACAGAGCCATTGTCGCAACACCAGATCCACTATGCCTAGCCACCATCATTTTAAAATATCAAAACTATACATCAAAACGTTAAATAACCCCACCGCAGAAAAAAAGAAAAAAACAAAACCAGCCCCAGCCCTAGAATCCTCCAAACGACGAAAAATTCTTGACCGTCCTTGCTCTTAATTTGCACAAGTGAAAACTTAAAATTTCATTAATAATAATAATATTTTAAAAATTATCAATCAAGTGTACAATCAGTATAAACACGATGCAGCAAAGAATTCCTCCTAAATGACCAGTTAATAATACCCATGATTAACTTTATCAGCCCCATACCTCCAAATCACGAAAACGTTAAATAACCCCACCCCGGAAAAAAAAAAAAAACAGAACAGCCCCATAACCATGTTTAGATTTGTATAAGATACGAGAGGAGAACGCCATGATATTAGATATTTAGTGCTGTCGTTGTTCTTTTTCCATAAGATTTCTTTTCAATTTTTTTTCTTTTGATTTTATTAATTATTTTATTTAGACTTTTAATTTTTTAAAATTTATTCATATGAAAACCAAAAGATAAAAAAATGTGTTTGAATTTACATTTTTTTTTCTCAATATTAGGTTTCAACTTGATTTTTAATAAACTTCAACTCAGCTTTTAATAATCCTATTGAACGAATTAATTAACAGAATAACTTATTTATTAAATTTTATAAACAATAGTTCTCACTTTATATAATTTTTAAATCTCAAGAACCAAAATATTTAAGCATCTAACCTCAATGGCCAAAATGGCTATATAGCTAAAAAGGATTTTCGGTTAGACTACTTAACATTGAATATTGATCACACAACAATCGAGCCTGTTAAACTAAGCTGAAAGTGTAGTATGACAGAGAATTGAGAATTTTAGTTTATATCAAAATCACCTCTAAAGTGTGACAGAATTGTAGTTCCCAACAAGTTCTCAATTCGAACAATTGATCATAGCAGAATTTAACTTAAAGAAAATTCTCCCCATACATTACCAATTACATAGCTTTCATTAGAAATTCTCAAACAAGGACACGAGTCAGTTCTTTTACAAAAACTTAGGTTAAATAATACAAGTTAGTTCCCAAATACAAACCAACAAAAGCTACAGTATATATCACCTCCTACCCTAAGCAAATCGCTATGCATTTGCTAAACAAAAACTTAACAACTCCAACCATGAAAGATGAGGACCATATCGGAATGGAGTCACCGGAATTCATCTTCTCATTCTTGCCTCGTCTCTTTATGTTGTCTATCCTTCTAATCAGATCAGCATTCTCTTCATGAGCCTCACTGGAGGGTCGAACCGTGCAAAATATCTACAACCTCCATGCCCCTGCAACACAGCAGATTTCGGTCAAACTAAGAGGAAAAAAAATCATGGAAATACTAGAAAGTAGTTGCAACTACTCCGTAATGCCTGCATCCATATAATCTTCTTCTTGGATTTGCTTCAGTTCAAAATTTTCGGAGCACTGGTGTTTCTGCATATATACCAACATATAGATGAGATCTCACCACTATGTTGAGCCGTTGATATCGAGCTCATCTCGGCCTCCCTTCCTATTTTTCACTTTTTCTCTTTCACTGAAATGAAGAACTACAGAACATGGGCTTTTTTTCTGCCTTTCTTTCTCAATCTCTTTCTCCCTGTCACTGAACTGCAAAAATGGGTTTTTTCTTTTGACCAGATAAGAGGCTTTGTAAGTGGCTGATGGGTTACCAAAATCAATAATTTTTACGTTCTTTTTTTCCATTTTTAATCCTGTGTGGCATCCTAAATGGACTTTCGTTAACTTTGGACAGAATTTATGACAAAACGAATTTGATTATGAAATTAGGAAAGTTGAGGGAATTGATTGGAACAATTGAAAGTAAGAAGAGTTAAATAAACCATGACCCAAAGTCAAGGGATTGCAATCATATTTAAGCTAATTTATTATTACCATCATCTTGATATGGTCCATAAAAGCCCTTACCAATAGGTTAATGACACGTGGAATCACTTCCCACTAATAACCCAATGACAAGTGGAACCAACCCCACCCTATAGCCAGAAGACACGCAGAGCGGGTAGGTAATGCAACCGTCGAGGCAAAATGTGATTAAGAGGATTGAGCCCCGTCTGAGCATGCGAGCGAGATCTTTTACCAGAGAAGCGGGATCTCAGGGATTTCACCATCCTGGCTCACGTGATTGGCCCGCCTCTGGAACTCTATAAAAGGCCCAAAAGAACACGAGAAGAGATTAGGTTCAACTCTCGCAATCCTTCATAAAAGATTTAGATTATAAAATTCTCCTTCCTCAAAACTCCACACTAACAAGAACGCCAGAGTGTCCTCGGAGGCATCATCCACGCCCTCATCCGATGACACTTTTTAGTTCACCTGTTTTTTGTGCAGATCCCCCATCTCCAGCTCAGCAACAAGTTTTTTAGCATCAACAGATTGGTGCCATCTGTGGGAAAAATCAATTTCTCGCTAAACAGTAAAAGCAAAGAAGCACAAAGAACTCATCTGTTGCCCAGAAACGCCACAAAAAAAGCAGCAAGGGAGCCCTTGCGGCGTGCTTCGCCCCCATTCGGAGCAACACCCACAGCCAACAATCCAGGTCGAGGTTCCCCACAATATCTGAACGCATGACCCCTAGGTCGGATCGATGAGCCCCCCTCAGAGAGCAACGCCCTTGCCATTCGGGGACGGATTCCCCCGACCTCAGGAGGGTGACCACGGATCATCCGACCGCCCCAGTGACCCAGGCTCAGTTCCAAGAGCTTTCCAAGTTGATAACTAACTTGGCCGCCAAAGTCCGGAAGGGAAGCTGACAGGCCTCACCTTAGCCCTCTCACCAAACTCCTGGGCAAACTGAATCCTCTGGTAGTGAGCTCCCAGTTGATAGCCATTCCACCGCCGAACCCTCACTACCTTGCGTCGGCCGGTCTAAAGAAAGCTCCTCCTCCAAAAGCAACCCTAATCTAGATAGATGAACTGAAGAGATGGAAGAAAAAATCGATAAAGCCCTCAAACACCGAAGCCATAGTATCATGCACGAGCACAATGTCTAAGACCCCCGTTCACACAGGAGGTCCTCGAGACCCTACTCCCACCAAACTTCAGAATGTTGCAAATCAAAGTGTATGACAGTTTGGCGGACCCCCTAGACCACTTACAGCATTACAAAACAACCATGACGCTGCACCAACATTTCAACCCAATCATGTGCCGCGCCTTCCCCCTGACGCTTGAGAAAGCCGCCGGCACGTGGTATTTACGCTTGAACCCACGAAGTATTGGCAATTTCAGAGAGCTCAGTTATGCATTTGCCTCTCCCTTTCTCAGTAGCAAGGGGCCAAAAAAAACCTTTGAGAGCCTATTCAACATCATCCAGCATTAAGGGGAAAGGCTCCCGGCCTACATATCAAGATTCAACACAGTTGCTTGGGAGATCCCAGACCTTGATCCCAACGTCCAAATGCTTGCATTCAAAAATGGACTAAGGTTCGAGGTCTTTATCTCCAAACTCACCAGGCGTCCACCTAAAGATATGAAAGAGGTCTTGGCCTGAGCCGAGAAGTACATGTTAGCTGAGGATGACTAGGCTTTCCGAACAGAAAGGGAAGGAGAGATAGGGAAAAAGTGGAAAGATGTCGACCCCCATAAAGGGATAGCCAAAAAACCCCACTAAGAAAGTAGATACAAGCCCCAGGCCCGGTTTGATAGCTTCACCCCCCCTCAACGTGTCCAGAATCAACGTCCTAATGTAACTTCAGAATAACTCGGTCCTCTAGTGGCCCCCCAAATCGTAACACCTTAACGGAGACCAAAGTAAATGGTGTCGTTTCCATAGGAACCACGGACATGACACTGAAAAGTGCCATAGTTTGAAGCTGTAAATTGAAGCCCTCATCAACCGAGAGCACTTAAAGGAGTTTATCGGGTCTCGGCAAAGGATGGTTCTCGACTAACTTAGGGGGAACTCCAGACGCCCTTCTATTCCAAAACAAGTGTCTGAATCCTCAGAAAAGCCCTAAGCCTGGGCAGGGAGGACCTAACCAAAGGAACCAGGAAGTAGCAGCGACCAAAATTATCAAAATGATTTGTGGAGGCCCCATCGCCGGAAGTACCTCGGAATAAAGTAGCAAAGCGTACGCCAGAATTGGGGCCTCCATTAGCAGCCCCAATAAATGGAGGAAGTTAAGCTTGGTAATCTCTTTCACGGATGATGATTTAGATGGGGTACAGACCCCACACGATGATGCGGTAGTAGTCTCCCTCCTAGTAGCCAGCCACAAAGTCAAACCTATCTTGGTGGACAATGGGGGCTCAGTAGACATCCTGTTCTATGACACTTTCCAATGAATGCAGCTGAAAGACGAATAGCTAGAACCGGATCCTACCCTGCTGTATGGCTTCGCGGAAACCCCGGTGTTTGCAGAGGGAAGCATAGTCCTCCTTGCCACTGCGGGGACAACACCGCAAACAACCACTGTACGGACCACCTTCTTGGTCTTCAAGCAACCATCGTCTTATAATATGATCGTCGATCGACCTACTCTTAATAAACTGAAGGTGGTCATCTCCATCTACCATTTAAAAATGAAGTTCTCTATCGACGAAGGAGTAAGAGTGGTCAGAGGGAACTAACAAACCTCTCGGTCCTGCTACTTGAGCGCTATCAAGGAAGGAAAGAAGATTGAGACCTTACCAATTGAAGTAGAGGACTTCAAGGATGAAGTGAAAAATCCAAGAGGGTGACCAATGGAGGAGTTGACCACGTTCCTCCTCGATAAGGACCCCTCCCGAACAATTCAGATTCGATCTAATCTTTCGAAGGACCGCAAGAATGCTCTCATGTCTTTCCTAAAAAAGAACTAGTATTTGTTCGCTTGGTCCATATCAAACATGCCTGGAATCGACCCTAAGACTATCGAACACAGATTGAATGTAGACTTGGGGCATAGATCTGTCATTCATAAGAAGAGGACATTTTCCCCAGAACGACAAGCCACCATCAAGATAGAGGTAGACAAGTTGTTCGAGGCCAGCTTCATCCGGGAAGCAAATTTCCCCGACTAGGTGTTAAATGTAGTGATGGTCCAAATGGCCAATGGCAAGTGGAAGATCTGCATCGACTTCACCGATTTAAACAAAGCATGCCCAAAGGATAGCTTCTCTCTACCACGAATCGATCAACTAGTGCCCCAGAAAGATAAGCCGTCATTAAGACAGAGGTAGACAAGTTGCTCGAGGTCGGCTTCATCCGGGAAACAAATTACCCCGATTGGGTGTCAAAGTGGTGTGGTCCGAAAGGCCAAAGGTAAGTGACGGATCTGCATTGACTTCACCGATTTAAACAAAACATTCCCAAATGATAGCTTACCTCTACCGCGGATCAATCAACTGGTGAACGCTACTTCAGGGCATGAACTCCTCACTTTCATGGACACTTATTCCGAGTATAACTAGATCTTTATGCATGAACCCGATTGAGATAAAACCGCCTTTGTCACGAGTCAAGGGTTGTACTATTACAGGGTCATGCCTTTCGGACTTAAAAACGCTGGCGGGATTTATCAAAGGCTAGTGAACAAGATCTTCCGAGGGAAGATTAGGCGGAACATGGAAATATACGTGGACGACATGTTGGTCAAGAGTACCGAAGCCAGAAACCATAACTCTGACTTAGGAGAGGCATTTGAAGTGTTAAGCAAACACAAAATGAGGCTAAACCCAGCAAAGTGCGCGTTCAGGGTAACCGGAAGAAAGTTCTTAGGCTTTATAGTCACCCAAAGAGGGATATAAGTTAGCTCAGAAAAAAAAAGGCTATTCTTGACATGGCCCCGCCCCCCTAGAACGGTGAAGGAAGTGCGTTGACTCACCGGACGAATAACAGCCCTGAACTGCTTCATGTCTAAATTTGCGAAAATATGCCTCCCCTTATTCAGAGCCATCAGGAAGACGAAGGATTTCATTTAGACAGAGGACTATCAGCAAGCGTTCGAGAAGCTAAAAAAGTACCTAAGCTCACCCCCGCTCCTGACTAAACCCTTCACAGGCGAAGATTTCTATATCTATCGGTTGGACAAGATGCCATAGTCTCTGTCCTGATCTGAGAGGAAGCAAACATCCAAAAGCCTGTCTATTACGTTAGCAAGATCCTCCATGAAGCAAAGGCAAGGTATCTCCCAATAGAGAAGATGGCCTATACTCTTATAGTTACGGCATAAAAGATTCGGCCGTACTTTCAAGCACACCATCGTCCTCTTGACGAACCAGCCACTAAGACAAGTCCTGCACAACCTAGTTCTCTGAAAGAATGGTCAAATAGTCCATAGAGCTCAAGAAGTTCGACATCCAGTATTACACTCAAAAGGCAGTCAAGGCTCAGGCTCTTGCCTACTTCATCGTCGAAATAACCCTCCCGATAAATCCAAATGAAAGGTCAAATTTGAAACCAAATGAGCAAACCCTAAGGTGGACCCTTCATGTAGATGGATCCTCCAATACCACTGGAAGTGGGGCCAGGTTTATCCTCTGTAGCTCGGACGAGTTCGTCATCTAGTATGGCCTGAGGTTCAGGTTCAGAGCCTCTAATAACGAGGCAAAGTATAAAGCATTGCTCGTAGGTATGAAACTGGCAAAAGTAGTGGCCACTGAAGCACTAGATGCAAACAGTGACTCACAGCTAGTGGTGAATCAAATGGCAGGGGAATTCGAAGGTCGAGGAGAAAATATATAATGATACCTTAAGAGGGCCAAGGAGTTCGTTGCTGGGTTCAAAACGTTCCGGATAACCCATGTTTCATGGGCTGAAAATTCCAAAGCAGAAACCCTAGCCCGACTCGCCTCTTCTCGATAACTGGAGCTGACTTAAGCCATATACCTCGAGACCCTCACCACCCAAGCATTAATGAGACCCCAGTATTATCAGTGGCAGAAGAAGAAATATGGATGGATCCAATCCTCTGGTACTTGAGACAAGAAGCTCTCCGAGCGAAAAAATGAAGTAATGAAGCTCATATCCTGCGTATCTTGGTACACGGTCATAAACGGGCAGCTTATAAAAGAGCCCTTACCACGCCTTACCTAAAGTGTCTCGGAATGGCTGAAGCCAATTATGCTCTTCGGGAAGTCCACAAGGGGATATGCGGGAATCACCTTGGAGGCCGGGCTCTAGCCTTCAAAGTGCTTCGACAAGGGTACTATTTGTCCGGGATGAAGAAAGATGTTGTGGATTTGGTCCAAAAGTGTAGAGGCTACCAGTAGTACTCTCCCGTACCCCGCCAACCGGCCAATCCTCTCACCTCAATCACGAGCCTCATTCCCTTCGCCATGTGGGGAATGGACATACTCAATCTTTTCACTAGAGCTTCCGGTTTAAAAAATCATCTCATCGTGGCTATTGACTATTTCACTAAGCGGGTTGAAGCAGAACCACTGGCCAGCATAACGGATCATCAAACTTGAAACTTTGTTTAGAAGTCCATCGTGTGTCGGTTAGGCATACTTCAGGTGTTGGTCACCAATTACGGTAAATAATTAGATAGTGTCGGATTCAGAATGTTCTGCGAGGAACTCCACATCGAACACTGAGTCTCATCCGTTGGATATCCGTAGGCTAACGGGCAAGGCGAAGTGACCAATAGAACGTTTCTTCAAGGTATCAATAGAAGACTCGATGAAACCGATAAACGGTGTGCCGACCAGCTTTCCAATGTCCTCTAGGCATATCAGACGACTGCTCGCATACTAACGGGGGAAACCCCATTCTTCATGGCATACGGCTTGGAAACGATCATCCCATTGGAGATCGGAGTACCATCGTTATGCATACAAAACTTTGAGCAAATTGATAACGAAGAAGACTTACAAATGAACACTGATCTTATTGATGAAGCCTGAGATAGAGCCCAGATCTGTCTAGCCGCCTATCAACAAAGGTCAGTCCAATATCACAATTCTTGGGTTCGAAATAGAAATTTCAAGTTATACGACCTCGTCCTCCAAAAAAACAATGTGTCTCACCCCCGGGAAATAGGAAAACTCATTCCAAACTGGGAAGAGCCCGTGAATGAAGAAAGTATGCTGAGCCCGCACCTTCGAACTTGAGGAGTTAAATGGCAAGTCCATCCCTCGCACCTGGAAGGTGGAGAACCTCCGCAAGTTCCAACAGTAATGTATCTTCGGACATAGCTCGCCTTGTCTCATTAGTAAAAAATTGTAAGAAACGTGAATGAAATAAGAAAGACCCAATTAAAAAAACTGAAGCTTCATTAAATCTAACATATGATTAAAAAAAGGAGGCTCTACCGGCCCCTGTCTACATAAAAAATGCAAAAACTATCCTAGTCTTCATGGGACCGCTCTCCCTCGGGTACGGCCTCAGACTCATCTTTCGGCCCAGCTGTCTCCTCATCTACATCACCAGCACCAGCCAAAGCCCCCTCATCTTCCCCAAAGCTCCTTAGCTCAAGGCCAGAGAAGTCAACTATGGGATAAAGCACCTCGGCCTTCTTCTTGGCTTCGTAGAAGCCTTCGAAGAACTACTGCTCGGTCTCTTCCACCAAAGCATCCCGGTAAAAGGTGGAGTCCCTATAGGAAGCCAGGGCCTCCGCCACAGCCTTCCTGGTAGCCTCCTCCCTCGTTTACCACTCTGAGGTAATAACAACGTCCCACTCAGCTACAAGGGCATCCCCGGCTAAACGCATAGCGTCCTTCTCCTTCGCTGCCTATTCTTTGGCTTTGTCAGCCAATTTCAATGACGCTTGGAGTGCTTGGATGAGCTCACGAATCTCGTCTAGCCTCTGCTGACACTTCCCCAGCTTCTCTGAAGTATCTATGCATCGACGGGATAGTACGCTGAAGAGCACACCAGACTGAAGCAAAACACAAGTATTGTTAGCAAATGAACTACTAATAAAAAAGAAGAACCTAAGAAAATGGAGTTGGAAGATTTCTTACTTGAGAAGTCAATGCCTCGACCGCGGAACACAACCCCTCAAGAGGCTTCCGAGAGAGCTCAACATATCTTTGGGAGGGATCCCCATGATAAGATACTCCTGGGCTACTTGTGGATGAGTGAAGACTGAGTCATCCACCTTCAAGGCCCATCGAGGTGTAAAGGCTGCAGCAGATGAAGATACCCCTCAGGATGAGGCGATGCCTAGGGAGGTTCTGGCGGAGGCACGGTCGATGAGACCCTTGGCTTTGGGGAAGACCTCAGAGGGCTTTCGATCATGAAAGTCATGGGAGAAGACGCGTGCACTTTCTTCTTGGAGCATTAGGCCTAAGCCAGCTCCTTCCTTTGCGAGGTCCGTTTCTTCTCTTAGGCAATATTTCTAGCCTTTTCTTTGGCCTTAGCTGCCAACTCCATCTTTGCATAAAAATGAGAAGTATCAGTATCAAGTCAAGATGTAAGGGAAAGAAGTAAAAAACATTGTATCAATAAAATCTAAGTAGAAGAGGAAAGTAAGAATCACAAACTATGATTATCGTGCTCCAAGCTTACTTCGGGACAACTAAGGCAAAGGTCCCGCTTTGCTAATTCCTCATTGTCATTCAACACCTCAACGTCCAAGGGTGCAACCACCATTTCCCTCAGTGTCTCCTGCTCTCGATGCAAGAGGTACGACTTCTTGCATTTGCCTCCACGGTCTAGGCTCCATCTGAGGGGGACTTGAAAGCTCTCGGCGCTCCGGACGAAGAAGAATGACTTCTTCCATTTCTTGATTAAGGTAGGCTTTCTTCTTCAACACTTTCCACTTTGCCCTTGAACTGACCATTACCTATCTGGTCTATCCATGCTTGCTTATTTGGAAGTAGGCTTTAAAGACGTCAATATTCATCAAGCCACCCACCTTCGTGCACACGCAGATGAAAGCTATTATGAGGTGCATCGAGTTGGGCACCAACTAGCATAACACTATATCAAAATACCTCAGCACCGCGCAAAAGAAGGAGTGGAGGGGAAACCTGTGCCTGACCTTCATGTGCTGCTTGTTAACGCATAACTTATAAGGTGCGTGGCTCGAAAGGACGTCATAAGCCCTTTCCTCGAACTCTGCTATCCTGAGGGCATACTCCACCGGAATACGGTACACCCTCATAATGACCTCAAGTTCTTCTTGTCCCACTGCACTAGGTATAGAGTTGGCCGCGTATGACCATTGCTCCATTTCCTCGACCGCCATATTTCTTTTATCTCGGCTAACATCCTGTCGGCCTCATCCTCATCATCAGAAGGTGAGTCATCTTCATCCCTCTCTTCCTCTCCAAGGGTGTAGGGAACCATGGCAAGTGGTCCCTCTTGAGGAATGATATCCTTTGAGTATTCATCCCCACTAGAGGAGATGCCCATGGCCTCCTCCAGCTCCCTCGACGGATCACCACTGTCTTCACTACCACTACTAGCCCTATCACTAGGCCTATCTACCCTAGACATGATAAGGGAGTAGAATGACTCACCAAAAGGTTGGCGACTACTCCGATGTGTGTAACCACAGTCTCAGTCTCCTCTTCGCGAACACTCCACCCAATCTCGAACTCCTTCATGACTCTTGGTCGACTCCGAGAATCCTCCAAAGTTTTCTCATTCCAAACTGTCAACTGACTCCATGGGCTCTCAAATATTTCTCTCAAAGCACAAGTAGGAAGTAGAAAGCAAAGTGAGTAGAAATGGGATAGAACCACCCTTATAAAGGATCACAGGCGTGGCGAATAAGGGGCATTAATTTCCCTATAGTCTGAAAGACGTGACCCTTGGTGTCACCAAAACATCGTTGCTCTCCCCAAAGACTCTAACTAATGTAACGACGCGACGTCTCATGAACCCTAGGCACCACTACACTTTCCAAAGTAAAAAGCGAACGATCAAATAAATAAGTGCCGCCATTTTTATCAAAAGGCAGCAACCCCCCATTAAATGCCTTCAGACACCATAAAAAAGAGAAACGTCCCAATAGCCTAGGCATTAAATAAGCCCCCTAAGAGGCCCAAAAAGAAAAAAACCCTAAGAGGCCCAAGAAGAAAAAACCCTAAGAAGCCCAAGAAAAAAAAACCCTAAGAAGCCCAAGAAGAAAAAGCCCCAAGAAGCCCAAGAAGAAAAATCCCCAAGAGACCCTAGAAGAAAAAGCCCTAGAAATCCTAGGAGGCCCCTAAAAGGGAAGCCCAAAGGTCCACTAAGAACCCTAAAAGTGCGCGGTGTTGAAAATCTCCAAGACCGAACATATGAGCTGCTTGTCATATGCTCGCCCAAAATCTCCAAGACCGAGCATATAAGTTGCTTGTCAAATGCTCGGCCTAAAGTCTCCAATACCAAGCATATGAGGTGCTTGCCATATACTCGGCCCAAAGTCCCCAAGATCGAGCATATGAGCTGCTTACCATATGCTCGGCCTAAAATCTCCAAGACCATTACATGAGCTGCTTGCCACATGCTCGGTCTAAGGTCTCTAAAACCGAGCATATGAGCTGTTTGTCATATGCTAGGCCCAAAGTCCCCAAGACCGAGCATATAAGTTGCTTGTCATATGCTCGACCTAAAATCCCCAACATTGAGCATATGAGCTGCTTGTCATATGCTCGGCCCAAAGTCTCCAAGACTAAGCATATGAACTACTTGCTATATGCTCAGCCTAAAATCTCCAAAATAGAGCATTTGAGCTGCTTGTCATATGCTCAGCCCAAAACCTCCAAGATCAAGCATATGAGCTGTTTGTCATATGCTCAACCCAAAGTCTCCAAGACCGAGCATATGAGTTGCTTGTCATATATTCGACCCAAAGCCTCCAAGACCGAGCATATGAGCTGCTTACCATATGCTTGGCCTAAAATCTTCAAGACCGAGCATATAAGCTTTTTGCCATATGCTCAGCCCAAAACCTCTAAGACCGAGCATATGACCTGCTTGCCATATGCTTGGCCCAAATTCTCCAAGACTAAGCATATGAGCTGCTTGCCATATGTTCGGCCCAAAATCTCTAAGATCAAGCATATGAGCTGCTTGTAATATGCTCGGCCTAATACCTCTAAGACCTAGCAAATGAGTTGTTTGTTATATGCTTGACCTAATGTATCCAAAACTGAGCATATGAGCTACTTGTCATATATACGGCCTAATACCCACCAGGCCGAGTATATTAAATGCTATTCAGACCAAGATTCCTAAGAACATGAAGTAATTGTTCCTCGTACAAATGCATGACCATGGGACGAAGCCACACTATACTTCCTTGAAGCACACAAGTATACTTAAGGAAGTGGGGGGCCTATGATATGGTCCATAAAAGCCCCCATTAATAGGCCAATTACACGTGGAACCACCCCCACTCTATAGCCAGAGGACACGTGGAGCGGGCAGGTAACGCAACAGTCCAAGTGAAGCATGATTAAGGGGATTGAGCCCCGTCTGAGCATGTGATCGAGATCTCTCAGCAAAGAAGCGGGATCTCAGGGATTTCACCATCTCGGCCCACGTGATTAGCTTGTCTCTAGAACTCTATAAAAGGTCCAAAGGAACATGAGAAGAGATCAGGTTCAACTCTCACAATTCTTCATAAAAGATTTAGACTATAACCTTCCCATTTCTCAAAACACCACTCTAACAAAAACACTAGAGTGTCCTTTGAGGCATCACCCACGCCCTCCTTCAACGACACTTTTCAGTTCACCTATTTTTTTTATGCAAATCCCCCGTCTTCAACTCACCAACACGTTTTCGGGCATCAACATAGCCCAAATCGAAAGAAGAGTTACATATTAGGTCGATATCCGATGATTACTAAGGAAGGTAAATAATGTACTAGTGTGTTTGGTTTTAGAAAATAAATAAAATGTTTATTTACTTTAAGATAAGATTGAAAGCAACAGAAAAAAAATATGTTTCACAACTGAAAACAAAAAAATGCTTGTTAAAAGTAGAACTGAAAACAGGCTAGATTTAGAGAAAAAAATTGTTTTTTATTGTTTTCTCGTCTGTTTTACTATAAATGAAGTCATTTTTTCTATAATCTTATAAATTTTATTAATTTAATTTTGGATTTCAATGAAATATAAAAATAATTAAAATTTTATAATTTTACATAAAATTATTTGACTTGAAAGTAGTTTTACATTATACTATATTTTACATATGCAAAGAAAGGGTAAATAACATTTTTAGTCCTTCAAGTATACTCGATTTTCTATTTTAGTATCCCAATAAAATTTTTTTTCTTAAATTGTATCACTAACTCATTATTTTGTTCTATTTTGACTCTACCGCCACCTTTCCGTACAAATTTTCTGTGAAATGCTGTGAAGTGGTAAATGATTGCTAAGGTTACCAGCTCAGAGGACTAAAAATGTTATTAACCCTAGTGACTTAAATGACTAGTAATTTTGGGTCGTTGGATGTGATAAAACAAGAATAAGAGAATATCGTCCCTTGGATGAGGATACCTGTTACCTGTTGGTAATTGGTTATCCTTGTTCACCCTTTTCATTTCATCCTCTTTCATGCAACCCAGCAGTGCTTGACGGCCACACCAGTAGTGAGACACCGACTCTGACGTCTTACCTCTTTCTCCCAATCCCTTTTCTCTTCTCTCCCACAAATCAGAACACAATCCATCATCCATCACGTTCTCACTCAGATTTGCATTGAATGTGGCGTTCATGCAGATTTTCGTCTCCTCCATCATGCCATTGATATGGATGAATATATCCTCTCCTTTACTTTCTTTTTTCTCTCTTCTCTATCGCTCACTGGCAGATGGAGGCTCGTAATTTTTGAGCTTCATCATTACATCAGTTTCTCCTCTTGCCTATTTTTTCTTCTTTGTTGGACAGAGATTTAAGAACTCAACAACAATAAAAGACCTAAAAGACCAAGACACACTTCAGAGACCCGAAAACCCGACTGCTTACTTGGGTAATCACCTTAAACTCTCTTTATATTGATTTATGTGAGCATAGGTATGGATATGTCGTGTTTATAGTTGTCACCTCAGCAATCCTTTGCCACTTCACCATACTGATATGACATTTCACGAATAAAATAGATGCACTACAGCATAAGTCGCACATGCAGACACTTTTTTTTTAGCATATTTTGGATCTTTAAAGTGCTGCAATATGCAATACTAGCGCTTTAAACAACCGTAAGATAAAGCGCTGGTATGTGCGGTGTTGCAGTGCCAGAGCCGGCGCTTAGCATAAGCGCTGCAATGTACATAATTTTGTGGTGCTTTACAGTGCCACAATACGAGAATATTGTGGCACTTTAAGCGCCACAATATACCACATATTTGCAATTTTTGTGGCACTTTAAAGCACCGAAATACACATGGCTTATGTTTTTGCACTATATTGGGTTTAATATCAACACCTACTATATATATAATTAACCCTTGTTCTTCAATATATATATATATATACCATCAAATCCATATAAATTCAAATATCAATACAAAAATCATTTTATTCACACACAAAAATTCATAATTAACATATAAATTCATACACAACCAAGTAATTTAATGAAGTCTAAATAAATATTTTAAGTATCATTACACTTGAAATCAAATATGAGATCCTTCTCTAACCAACCGCTGGAGTAAAGACTTGAGCTCATCCATTTGGGACTACATACTGGTCATTTGATCATCATGCTTTGTCGTTATTTCCTGAATATGATGCTCATGTTTTTATTGATTTCTTCTATTTGTTCTTTCAAATTATGTTTCTCTTCAGCATAAGCTCCCTTGTATCCCACATCATTCCTAATTTGAGCCGAAAATTCGAACACATCGGTGGGATTAACTCCAAACCCTTGATCTTGTACATGTCCAGAACTCTCTTCACCCATAAGCTCGGTGAAGAATTCATTTTGTATTTGTAAATTGTTACTCCTTAACACCAAAAATACTTATTTATGTTATTTCTTTTCTTTGTGGTAGAGGAAGTTTCATTAAATCTCATTGATATTGCTGAAGTTACAAACCTTCAGTGATTCTTTTGTAATCCACTAATACTTATATATCTATCAGTGATTCTTTTTAACTTAATGTGGTTATCATTTAGGTTTCCCTTGTGAGTAATAGCAAGTTTGTTTATCATTTATGCTTTTTGTTGACCCTCATCTAAATTTTAATAATGACAAAACACAACTCCAATTGTAGTATTAGTTTTATCTAAGTGTTTTAAACGATAAAAGCATACAGCCAAGAATCAAGATACAAGAACTCAGCCCAAATCAAACACCAAGTCAAGATAAAAGATCTAGTATAGGCATAAGGTATTGAAACAAGTTGTAAATCTCACATGTTCAGGTAACTAGCTTGTCTAATGGCTCCTTTTGAAAAAGTATTTTAACAAAACTATTCATTCAAACGTTTTTAAGTCAAAAACATTTCAAAACATGAATAACTGGGTGGAAGGATAACCCAATCGACTGGATCCCTATACCAGATGACTGGGATATGGGACAGTATGTCCCCAGTCAACTGGGTGATCAAAACCAGTCGACTAACTTCTTGGATAGTCTGTCCCCAGTCGACTGGGTGATCAATACTAGTCGACTGGCATTCTGGACCAAATGTCCCTAGTCAACTGGTAAGAACTAACCAGTCGACTAGTACTCTTTACAACCTTAAAAGTGAGACTTTTCACTTGACCCAGTCGACTGGTGCTAATACCAAGTCGACTGGTAATTCATAAAATACGACATTTGAGACGCGAGACTTGAATATTTAATGCAATAAAACATTCCAAGTCAGTACGAAACAGCCATATTAATTCAAGGCTATATAAACCCACTCCAAGGAGCATTTGAATATAGGGGATTACACATTCAATCAAGTTTTTGCTCATTAATACACAAAAGCTTTGAAACATTTATTATTGAGCCATTCTTTAAGCTTTACATTGAAAGAGAGATATTGATCATTTGTAAAAGCATTCATTGCTATCTCTCTACCATTTACTTTACAGCAACTCATATTTATTGTAAAGAGATTAACTTCTGAAAGGAAGAGATTAGTTTCCGAGAGGAAGGGATTGTTTGTAAGGTTTGTACAACACCCGTGAAGTTGTACGACTAAAAGTTTTAGTGGATTACTTCAAGGAGGTTCCTTGAAGAGAGTGGATGTAGGATCGGAACGAATCATATATTGCCGAACCATTATAAACTGAGTTTACACTTTCTATTCCTTAAACTCATTTACTTAAAGCATATTACTTGTTTATACACTTGTGCCATTTAACTGTTTTTATAAACTTGCGAGTAATTAGCAAAAGTTTTTAAAAACCTAATTCACCCCTCTTGGGTTGGAACCTCTGTCTACACTTTCGAATGAGTGTTTATGAGCAAGTTTTGAAGCCTAACACCACATGAAAAAATATCAAAGGCTTGACATTCTCATATTACTCCATTTTGTTGGCAAACAATTCACAAGAGATATGTTGCCTTTGCCAGTAAAATATTACTCCATTATGTTTCACATTAAGCTTTATTTTTTTTTATAAGAAATGACAAATAAACAGATACTTGATGTGATGAGACTTGAAAATGAAAAAAAAATGATTATATACAAAAGCTGGTTGTGGCTACTTTGTTTGGGTTGTATTTTTGTTCTTTTTTTACATGAGGTTTTATGGAAAAAGAGGGGAAACTTTGCTCGTTTTTCTGTAAAATCTGATTGCTTAACTTTTGTTCCTTTTGTTTTATATAACTTTCGCTGAAAATAGCTACTTGATCTTTGGGGGAGTTAGTTTATTAACTTTGTTATTTTTTAATTGTAGGCGACTGTTGAAACTCGTGTTGCGGAACTTGTTGTTACTTCAGGATCTTTTGATGCTAGTAAAAATTTACAAATACAAAATGAAGTCTTCATGGAGCTTATGGGTGAAGAGAGTTATGGACATGTATGAGGTCAAGGGTCAAATAGAGATGCTAGATTTATATCTTGGTTTTGGAGAGGCTTTCAGAAAGCCATGGGTACGCAATTACAGTTTAGTACAACTTTTCATCCTCAAACTGATGGACAAATAAAGAGAATCATCAGAATACTAGAAGATATGCTGAGTGCAAGTGTATTGAGTTTCTCAGTGAGCTGTGATGCTTATTTACCTTTGAACGAGTTTGCATATAATAATCAATATCAAACTAGTATTGAGATGGCACTATTTGAGGCTTTATATGGTAGAAGGTGCAGAACTCCAGTATTTTGGGAAGAAGTTGGAGAAAGAAAGATATTTGGTCCAAAAATGATAGATTTGACTGTTGAGAGGATTAAACTGGTTAAAGAGAACCTTAGAGCAGTATAGAATAGACATAAGGGATATACTGATAATAGAAGACGATCTCTTGAGTTTCAGGTTGGTGACTGGGTGTTTTTGAAGATATCTCCATGGAAGTGTGTATTGAGATTTAAAAAAAAAAGAAAGTTGAGTCCGAGATTTGTGAGGCCATATAAAGCAATTGAAAGAGTGAGACCACTAGTATACATATTGGATTTGCCTTCAGAATTAATGCAATTACACAATGTGTTTCATGTTTCACTTTTGAGAAAGTGTTTACATGATGAATCCTATAGTATTCTTAATCAGGATGTAGAACTTCAGGAAGATTTGACCTTTATGTAAGTACTAGTCAGAATTCTAGACAGTAAGGAACCAGTCTTGCGTAATAAAGTTATTCATTTGATTTAAGTATTATGGAAAAACAAAGCTGTTAAAGAAATTGCTTGGGAGCATAAGGAAAGAATGAGAAAATAGTACCCCCATTTTTTTTTATGAGTTAGGTAAGGAAATTTCGGGGATGAAATTTTTATAAAGTGGGTAGAATTGTAATACTCGTGTTCTTAAAGTAAGGGTAAAGAAGTAATTTGATAGATATTATATGGAATTAAAATAATGTATATATGAAAGATTTATTATTGAATAAAATAAGTCTTTTGAAAAAAAGAAGAAGTTCTAGAGGTTGTAAAAAAAAAAAGTGGGACAACACCTAGACATCTAGGTTTTGTCACCAACATGCAAAGTGTGCATGTTGTACAAAAATGAAAGGAAAAAACAGTGGCAGGGGGCGGTTTGTGTGTGTGTATATATATATATATATATATATATATATAGATTTTGTTTTATTTGCCCACCTTTTTTCACAGGTTGATTAAGTGCATTGAAGTGGACCACAATTTTCTCCCCATATTCCAAGGACCACACTTGTGACATTCGCATGACATGTGTTTGCCTTCTCAGCCTCCCTTGAGAATCTATACATTGAAAACATAAATTTTATAAATAGGATAACACTGTGATATCAAATTAGTTATAAATAAAATGTCTTATAATACAAAAATTACCAATTATCTCGTATTTTTCATTATCATTATTTTGAATTTATGTGGTTATTGGCTTAGTCTTAGAATCACTTTGAGAGTCACGACCATCTTCAAGTTGATACTTATGCTCTTGTTCAATATCTTCTTGATGTTGTGAAGACCTAGCTAGAGATTGGTTTGACATAGTAGCACTGATTGAGGGAGAAATAAGTTTTGATTTAAACATGTTGAAATCTATATACATAAAATATATACATGCTTATATCTTTCAAAAAAGAGACTTCAAAAAGCTATATGATTACGCTCAAACTAATACGCAGTTATTGTGTATAGTTGAGGTGTCGATCCCACGTGGAAAAGCGAACTATAAAGGAAAAGTGTAAACCTTAACACGAACGATAAAGATCAAGTGAGAGAATCTGAGTTTTGATAATGAAGTAATGTGAGAAAATTGTGTAAATAGATGAAGAATATAATAGAGAAACAACAAGGGTCCGGGAGTCCTCCCTAGGTTTGTTGCCCTATTCCAATCTCGATTCAATTGTTTTTATCTCGATTATTAGTTTCACATCCCAAACAAGCAATCGGTAAATATTCAATCAAAGCACATGTAAACCCTAATGTAATTGATACGAATTACTCTTTACTTTCGATTTAAGTACACATGACCTATCTTATAGATTTATCAAGAAACGACAATACATCTTAATGAAAATATTGTAGTAATGGACAAACCTAAAAGATAAATCTACCGGACTCAATCACATCCAATAATCTTGACATAAGAAGAGCATAACTAGACTTATATCGAGGAGAAAGATACAATCACCGGATTAAGAGAAAATCTTCTAATTAAATCAAAGAGTAAATCATAACAATATTTTGACTATAAATCCAAACTACAACTGATCAATAATGGAAAATAAGAACAACTACACCTAGGGATTCATCCATTCGCCTTGCTCGGAGATTAGATGGCCATGGGGTTCATTCTTGAACACTTTGATGGGGGAGAATGTGGCAGCCTTCTTGAGTTTTCCAGCCTTAATGAATTTCCATTTATCAAACCCTAAGTGATCTATTTATAATACAAAAGGTCCAAGGGTGTTTTCGGGTTTAAACTATCATTAAAACCCTAATTAAGTAATGACTAGAAAACAAAGCATCGCGCTCGCGCCGTGGTTCACATTAATCCAAGCCGCGGCTCAGCCTTTTGTGGTTTTCTTCATGATTTTGTAGGCCGCGGCCCAGATTGGTCAGGCTGTGGGTCAGACTATCAGGCCGCGGCTCATACTGGTCCGGGCCACGGTGCACACTAAAGGTCTTCTAGCTCTTTTCGGGCTTAGTTCTGGAGGCCGAGGCTTAGACTTTTCAGGCCGCAGCGCACACACTAAAGACTTGGTTTCTCTTCATTTTGTCCTTCCATAACCATGCCTTCACTCTAATGTGCATCGAAGCATCGTCCTTTAAGCTATGATGGCTTTCCACCTCTTTTGGACTCAAAGTACCTGAAAATGCATCGAAATAGATCAACAATCCAAGAATATCACTTTAGAGTTGTTAAGGTATAAAAGTGCAATTCAAACCTAGATCAACCCTAAAAATACTAATAAATAAGTACTATTAAGATGCATTTTATGACTCTCATCATAACCCCCAACTAGCTTATTGTTAGGCCCCAGCAATTCAAGCGAAAACAAGACAATATGAAATGAATTCTGTGGTAGGAATCAAAACAAAGCAGAGAAATGTTAGTATTAAACCAAGAGTAATTCAATTTTTGTCTCAAAAATCGCACATAACACACAGCACATAGAATCATTAAATATCACCAAAGTCCAAAAGTAATCCAAACATCAATCTTAAAATTGTTATCGACTCTTAACATCCATCTTACCACAATCCATTAATCCGAACACTCGGATGATTTTATGCATAACATTCATGAATACAAGTCTTTGCCTCTAAAAATATATTAATTTGCATGACATCAATCACAAAAACAAGCTCCATAGGCTCACTTTTCAAATCACTCTCCACTATTGTAGAAAAATCACATCACCTTGGATCAGTAGGTCTTTAATAAGCTTGTAATGTTAGGCTAAGGTAAAGGTTAAGAAAGAACAGGAAGGATTCATCAAGTAAAAGAACTCAATCTCTTAGTTTTAAACACAACCACTTTAAGCACTGGATAACCTTACTTCAATACCTAACTCTTTTAACCATTTTTCGAGCATTTCTCTAAATAAATCACCACTCTTTTTTTTTCTTTTCTTCTTTCTTTGCCATAATTCACTTCTCTTTTTTTTATTTTTTATTTTGTCATAAGATCATTCACCTCCTTTTTCATTTTTTTCATTTCTTTTCTTTTCCACAACTCCTAACTTATCTCCTTTAATGTACGTGGGTTATAGTAGTGATATTTTTTTTATATTGCCATCCTTACTCCTCTTAAGTGCTTCTCAACAAATGTGTATAACTAAGTTCTTTTAAAAGAAAGCTAAGGATAAAATATTTTTAAGCTCATAAAGGTAAGTAAATGGGTTATCGAAAGAAACAGGGCTCAAATTCTTTTTCAAGAAAAGGCTCAAACAGGTGACTAGCGATAAATATAGCAAGGGTAAGTTTGAAGGGCTCAAACGGTTCAAAATAGCCTATATCATATCCTAAGTAATGTGCATTCTAGGAATTCACCTCAGGTGATTATCAAATAAGTTCTAGAGCTTGTCAAGACTGCAAAAGTATTCACAAAACAATCATACATAAAACTTCTCTAAATGTTTTAGACTAATCATGCAATCTTACCGCAACCCAGAGTCTCAAACCAAATGAAGATTGACACTTAAATTATTCTCAAACCGAAGTAAGATTTAACTTCTTCTTAATGCTATATGCTATCTCAATTAGGCTCATATCATTGACATGTGAATTAACTCCAAGGCTAACACAAAGCATGCTAAAAAAAAAAATGACACCAAGCAGTTCAATGAAAAAAAAGAAATACGTTTCCTCCACCTCCAACTTAAAAATTGCATTGACCTCAATGTGAAAGAAAAAGTAAAAGAAACTCCCTTTGTAACCAAAAGTGCACAGAAGTTGAAAATTGTGCACCACCATTTGAACTGCACGTTGTTCTTCATGTTGAAATTTCAATCTATAACATAGAACAAAACAAACAAAAAGAAAGCAACTGCGGTGTAACATTAAGATTCCCAACGTATGTTAGGTTAACACATGAAATGGAAATAAATAACTAAAAACAAAAATAAAGTTTGAAAAATAAAACAACGAAAATAAATACACAATAAATGTTAGTACAGTCATCCGATAATTAAAAAAATAAAATAAAAAGAGACAAACAAGATAAAACCCAAAACTAATCCTCTATGTCTTCATATTCCTCTTCATTCTCTTCATTCTCTTCACCTTCCTCGGGAGCTGGATCAAAAGATGAACCCAGATAGGGTGGCAAATTGGGAAAGTGATCCATGTCATAACCAGTGGCGGAGGCAAGGTGTTGGTACTGTTGTGAGTTTTAAATTACTCACAAGCGCACGAGTCATTTGCAATATAGTGTTGTGCAAGTGCGAGATCGAATCTACAGGGAATTGCGTTGTGAAAATATTTTTATCTAAACTAAGCCTATTTTAACCTAGTTCCAAGTTTTGAATTGTTTTTTGCAAAACAAATATAAACTAAATTAAATTGATTTAAAGACTAATGATAAAAACACTAAGGTTTCTGAATCCACCCCACCAAAGTAAAGCATATATCTTCATGTTCTATATAAAAATAATCTATCAAAACATTCCATGAATCAAACTTTAAACAAATCACAACAAATATCTCAATTAAACCAAAACAATCCAATGTATCCGCTTTTAACAAATCACAAAGGATATCTAATTTAATAAAAAATGATTCGATGTATCAATCAGATGAAACACATGGAATATCCAACAGAACAATTTAAACGCAATCAATCATAAGATTTTACTCAAATAATTGAACAGAACATTTATACTAAAAAAAAAATCAGAATTGTATAAACAAATCTGAAAATATTATGTCAAACAACGGCGATGCTTCATCTTCAAACTTAGCTGAAGATTTTAGCCACTCATAATCATAAAACTAAAGTTCACAATAACAGTGCTAAACATTAAACTTTAAAACTAAAAAAAGCAGTAAATTAAAAACTGACTATACATAGTGAGAAATTCCACTCGTTGTTGGGCGGCGCTTCCCCTCATGGTAGCAAAGCCCTTGAAGATCTACCAGAATGCTAGTAGAAGTCCTCCAAATTGCACCAAAATGGAACTTAGATTGCTTACTAAAGATGAAGTGAAGAGGGGCTTATATAGGGAAACATAACAAGTGCAATATGTTTCCAATCCGATGTGGGATACTGCAGATTCCAGCTTTTTCTCTTTGACCTTTGTCTACTAAAACTGCCATAACTTTCTCTAGCAAAATTATTTTATTGATCCGTAAAATTCCTCAAAAAATAGACATCCGGATCTTTCCAAGCATATATGGCTCATCTCCTGGTTCTTCCTGAATCAATACAGTTTAATCCTCAAAAATGGTTGATCTGTCACACTGAAATCATGCACAGTCTGACATTTGTCTACTAAAACTGCCATAACTTTATCTAGAAAAATCATTTTATTGATCCGTAAAATTCCCCAGAAACTAGACATCCGGATCTTTCCAAGAATATATGGCTCATCTCCTGGTTCTTCCTGAATCAATACAGTTTAATCCTAAAAAATGGTTGATCTGTACAGGCAATTCTGGCAATTTTAGTGAAACTCCTTTCCCAGTGCTTGTAAACCTTAAAAAAAAACGAAAACAACTCAAAGTAACAAATTCCTAAGCTAACAAATGTAAATTAAGTGGCCAAAATATGCAATATTTGGAACTCATCAAATACCCCCAAACTTACATTTTGCTAGTCCCTTAGCAAAACAAAATAAAAAACTAAATGAAAAACAAAGAACATAAAGATTAGTTCATCACTCATGGTATCCAAAAATTTAAGGAGCACTCAAAACCATGATGTTCATTCATGAGCAAGCTTAAAAAGGTAAACTCATCTTCGTAATGAATAGAAATGTTAAAATCTAATTACTTACAAAAGGCAGGTTAAGGCATCACAAGTCTGACATTGTGTAAAGTGAATTAACATATAAAAATGAAGCTTCCAAATAACTTCAATGTGTAAGGTCTCCATGTCTCAAGATTCACCGAATTTCCCATTAGAATGAACGAAAATAGCATAGTTTTTATTTTCTTCTCCTTTTTTTTTTATTATAAGGCTCTACTATGTTTAGTTCCCTTAAGCTTTCTAATTGAAAATGTAGCGAGTGTTGAGTCAATGACTCTCAAACCAGATGATTTTAGGGCATTAGGTGTAAAAACACCCCTAAGGACTTACTAACTCGAGTAAAAAAGGCTACGAAATTAAACTGGCCTTAATAATACCAAGAAAAATTCCCACCTTTTGACGTGAACACTCACTGCTTATTGAGGCAAGAGGTCCAGTTACTCAGTGGAAAGTTTATTGATGATGATCATTATAAATATTAGTAGTATTATTTGTTTTTTTTTTTTATGTTTTTCTATGCCCAAGTGTTCATCCAACAAGTCATCCAGTTTCAGTTAAGATAAGGAAACATACACATTAAAATCACATGTCATACCTCACACAATTTTGTGCTAATGTGCTCGTGTCAGATTAGATCAAACATGTGAATTCTCAAATGCCTAAAGTAAGTAACAAAGTTTTAAAACTCTATCATCAAATAATGTGTTCACAATTTTAAGCTCACCAATGACATCACATCACAGTATTTGTTTAGATCAACTAAAATTTTAAAATAGCATGAGCATGCATTTACCTTCTTTCTTTTTCTTTTCTTTCTTTTTATTTTAAATGAAGAAAAACAATAACAAATTAGGACAAAGTGTGTAATGTGTCTCCCATACCCCTAAACTTAAATTACACATTGACCCCAATGTGTGAATAATATGGAAAGAGCTAACCTAGGATATGGAGAACTATTTGGACTAGTATGGCTCATAGCATACCCCCAAACTTGAACTGAAGTACGTGTTGTCCCTGAAAAATAAAGTCTGGAAAACAAAAAATGCTAGAAATAAACAGTAACAAGAAATATGTAAAATAAAATAACTAATAAACAGAAAGGATATGCTGTGGGGTGCCTCCCATGAACGCTAAGTTTAACGTCTTCAGCCAGACCCAACATTAGTAATCGTGCCCAGCTAAGCGCTCCACCATCTGATCAATAAATGGGAGTGGAAAATGATCATTCTTTGTGGTAGCAGTCAACTTACGGTAGTCTATACTCACTCTCCATCCTGACTGCACACGAGTTGGAACCAACTCGTCGTCTTTATTCATCACTACCGCCAATCCAACCCACTTTGGCACGACATGAATTGGGCTCACCCACTCGCTATCAAAGATTGGATAAATGATCCCTACATCCAACAGCTTTATCACTTCAGTCCTCACAACCTCTTGCATAGTTGGGTTAAGCCTTCTTTGTGGCTCCCTCGATGGCTTGGCATTCTCCTCCAAATGTAACTTGTGCATCACCACCGAAGGGCTGATTCCCTTGATATCCTCAATAGTCCAGCTGATAGCTTCCTTGTGCTCTCTTAAAATGTCCACTAATTTCTCCTCTTGAGCCTCAACCAAATCTGAAGCTATAATCACAGGAAAAAGAACTGCTGGACCTAGGAACTTATACTTAAGATAGTTTGGTAAAGGCTTAAGTTCCTTCTTGGGGGGTTCAAGTGCTGCGGTCTCCTCCGTCTCACTGCTCTTCTGAGGAGCAAACTCCAAAGTAGAATTTGCTTGCTCAAACAACTTATCCAAATCCAAATCCTCTCCAAATTGAGCAAAGCATGCCTCCAGGGGGCTGTCAATGCTTGATTCACCCACAGTCTCCTCCGTCTTACTGCTCTCCCGAGGAGCATACTCCAAAATAGCATTTGCTTGCTCAAGTAGCTTATCCAAATCCAAATCCTCTCCAAATTGAGCAAAGCATGCCTCCACAATGTCCTCAGACTACCCTCCTTTCTTGGGTGCTTGTAATCTCTTAGAGTAAGGTGCTTTAGGTACAAACGGCCCAGGAAGATCCTTAATAGTAGGTGTGGCTATAGATGGCTCAACATCTTTCTTCTCCTTGTTGCCACTTTCTTGCCCTTGCTGAAGAGCGGGGTTCTCTTCCACTTGATTGTCCACTTGTCTTCCATCCTGGCTGTGCGTAAGAGTTGATGAATTTACAGCTGCAAACTGTTCCTTCGGGTTGGGTACGGGTTGACTGGGGAACTTTTCCTTCTCTCCTTCACCCAAGTGACTTACGATTTGACCCATTTGACTATCTAGCTTGGTAATCGCTTGGGTGTTTACTATTGTTGCACTCCTCACTTCGCTTATGGATTGGCCGGTCATCTTCTTGAAATCATTGAGGGCATCCTCCAATGACTGTGAAACTGACACTAGTGCTTTAGTGGGAGCTTGGTAAACGGGTGATGGTGCTGGATGGGCTGAGCGACCATAACTTGGAACTGGTGGAGGAAATCCGAGAGGGTATTGATTGTGAGCATGATGAGGGGCTCCTCCCTGATTCATCAGTTGGTTTTGCTTCCATGAAAAATTAGGGTGGTTCTGCCACCTTAGATTGTACGTCTCGGAGTAAGATCTATTTGATTGCCACCGATAGTCATTGAAAGTGTTCATTTGTTCCATGGGATACTCGGCAAAAGCCGATGTAGATGGACAATTATGTGCTAAATGCATAGGACTAGCATAGATGGAACAGCTATCAACATTGAATGTATTGGCTGTATTGATGGACTGGCCGGTCATTTTCATGAAATCCTTGATGGCATCCTCTAAAGACTGTGAAACCGGCATTGGATTCATCCACGTTTTTTTAAAATTTTTTTATTTTTTCTAATTTTTCTTTTTTTATGGGTAATTTCCAATAGAAACAAGTAAACTAAAATAAATTTGCAAAAGAAAAATAAAACAAAAATGCTAACTAAACTAGTAGAAAAATAAAATCAATTTAGACAAAAATTTCACAAACCAAGCAACTCTCCGGCAACGGTGCCAAAAACTTGTTGTGAGTTTTAAATTACTTGCAAGCGCACGAATCGTTTGCAATATAGTGTTGTGCAAGTGCGAGGTCAAATCCACGGAGAATTACGTTGTGAAAATATTTTTATCTAAACTAAGCCTATTTTAACCTAGTTCCAAGTTTTGAATTGTCTTTTGCAAAACAAATATAAACTAAACTAAATTGATTTAAAGACTAATGATAAAAATACTAAGGTTTCTGAATCCACCCCACCAAAGTAAAGCATATATCTTCATGTTCTATATAAAAATAATCTATCAAAACATTCCATGAATCCAACTTTAAACAAATCACAACAAATATCTCAATTAAACCAAAACAATCCAATGTATTCGCTTTTAACAAATCACAAAGGATATCCAATTTAATCAAAAACGATTCGATATATCCATCAGATGAAACAAACGGAATATCCAACAGAACAATTTAAATGCAATCAATCATAAGATTTTACTCAAATAATTGAATAGAACATTTCTACTAAAAAAAAACATCAAAATTGTATAAACAAATCTGAAAATATTATGCCAAACAACGGCAAGGCTTCATCTTCAACCTTAGTTGAAGATTTTAGCCACTAATAATCATGAAACTAAAGTTCAAAATAACAGTGCTAAACATTAAACTTTAAAACTAACAAAAGTAGTAAATTAAAAACTGACTATACATGGGGAGAAATTCCACTCGCTGTTGGGCGGCGCTTCTCCTCGTGGTAGCAAAGCCCTTGGAGATCCACCAGAATACTAGTAGAAGTCCTCCAAATTGCACCAAAATGGCACTTGGATTGCTTACTAAAGATGAAGTGAAGAGGGGCTTATATAGGGAAACATCACAAGTGTAATATGTTTCCAATCCGATGTGGGATACTGCAGATTCCAGCTTTTGCTCTTTGACCTTTGTCTACTAAAACTGCCATAATTTTCTCTAGAAAAATAATTTTATTGATCCGTAAAATTCCCCAGAAAATAGACATCCAGATATTTCCAAGAAGATATGGCTCATCTCCTGGTTCTTCCTTAATCAATACAGTTTAATACTAAAAAATGGCTGATCTGTACAGGCAATTCTGGCAATTTTAGTGAAACTCCTTTCCCAGTGCTTGTAAACCTGAAAAACAATGAAAACAACTCAAAGTAACAAATTCTTAAGCTAACAAATGTAAATTAAGTGGCCAAAATATGTAATATTTGGCACTCATCAGGTACATCTGACTAAAAAAAGAGTATACCCCCGCTTGATAATCGGCTTACCTAGCTAAGAATCGTTCTTGATGATCAAACCTATCATGCAAGAGTTTCTGATGCTCGTCAAAATGAATCTCTAAATGCTCAAGGCACTCTGCAATAGTGAAATGCCTAGAGGGAGGAGGGGGGGCAACAATCGCTGCTCTCTCTCCCGGAGCTGACAGCCATGAGGCTTTAATCAGATTGAGCATGCCATCATCAATGGGCTTCTTGGGTTGCTGGGTCTCCTCATCAGGACTGTACTGGACTCCAGCTCGGATGTATAATTGGGTAATTAATGAAGGGAAGTACAATCTGAGCTTTTATCTCACAGTGTGTATGATAGAATTAAATATGATTTGGCCCACATCAATAGTCATGCCCATCAAAATAGCATAAATCAGAATAGCTCTCTCAATAGTAAGGTCGCTATAGTGCGTAGCAGGAATCAACCTCTGACATACAAAATATTGCCAAGCTTGAGCATTAACAGGCAGAGAAGTACCGAGCAAAGTTTTAGGGGTATCACCTGTCATTTTCTATGTTGTGCCCGGAATACAGAGAGTATTGCAAATCTCTTCATAATCAATGTTAGACACATATGCAATATACTTATTGTTTTCTATGTTAGGTAGCCCATAGAATCTATTGATAGATGTGCTGCTAAAAAAAACTATTTTTCTTCTCACCATCACCATACCATTCCTATGTTCTTCTGCATTAGCATAGAATTCTCTAACCACATTTGTAAGGGAATGAGATGGTTGTCTTGAAAATGTACCCCAATGCCTATCAATAATCATTCTAAACAAGGTTGGGTTTTCCTTCTCTGTGATAGCCAATCCTCTTTCAGGAATGGGTTTCCTAGCATTTATCAAGCTAATATATCTCTCACTAGCCTCAAAACTAACAAATTTACTCTCATCATACTCTTGAGGTTGTTTCCCCTTTGGTCTCTTAGTTTTAGGGGTCATTTGAATCAAATGTATAGAACAATATAACTAATTCAAAATCAACCACCCAAATAGCACAAATGAACAACAAAGAGAAGAAATTGGTCTTACTTGATGCCCAAAGTTGGAGAGAAGAAAGAGTACCCACCAACTTGAAATCTTCTTGAAGAACCCAAAATCCTCTTAGAACCAAGCTTTTTGGAGAAATTTTCAGCAAATTCTGCAATATTAATGCTAAATCCTCCAAGAAATGATGTCAGAATCAAGAAATAGTGAGAAAAAGTGAGTGGTTAAGTGAGGGTTTGGAGAGAGAGAGAGAGAGAAAGAAAAGGGGTTGCTATTTTCGCAATGTAGAAATGAAGAAGAACGGTGCAGATTGGTGTTTTAAATGGTCTAGGTTTTTGTGGTGCAGAACAGGTGTGCTGGCGCGGTGCGGTGCGGCTTGTGCTGAGGCGCGGCGTGCTTGGACCTGCTTCTAAAGAAAAACTTGTTTGTTCCACATAAAAAATAAAATTAGCCAAATAAAAAAAATAAAATTAATAAAAATAACCTTTAAGCTAATAATTAGATTAAATCAAACTAAAAAAAAACTAAAAATTAAAATTGAAATAACCTTGAACAAAACAAGCAAAACAAAAAAATAAATAAAAACGTACCTTTATGGTGTGGTCAAGGTGAATAGACTGGATCCATAAGTGGAATGTCTTCCACTTTCGGATTTTTCCTATCAATTAAGATTTTAAGGCGTTGACCATTTACTTTAAAGATTTGACCATCTCTAGTATCCTCTATTTTCTACCGCCCCATTTGCAAAAACATTCTTCACTACAAAAGGACCGGTCCACCTCAACCGAAGTTTTCCTGGATGCTTATGGAGTCTAGAATCGTATAAGAACACCCGATCATTAGGCTTAAATGTTTTTCTCAAAATATTTTTATCATGAAGCACTTTCATTTTAGCCTTATAGATTCTAGAGTTCTCATAAGCATCATTTCTCAACTCCTCTAATTCGGTCAGCTGAAATTTCCTAAGCTTACCCGCTCTTCCTATGTCAAAATTGAAAGACTTGATGGCCCAATAATCTCGATGGTCGAGCTCCACAGGTAAGTGGCAAGGCTTTCCAAAAACAAGCCTATAAGGTGACATACCTAAGGGAGTTTTGAAAGCTGTACGGTAGGCCCAAAGCGCATCAACTAGTCTCAAAGATCAATCCTTGCGATCCTGGTAAACTATTTTTTCTAAAATTTGCTTAATTTCCCTGTTTGCAAGTTCTACCTGTCCACTCGTCTAAGGATGATAGGTAGTAGAGATCTTATGTAACACCCCATATTTTCTCATCAAAGCTTCAAAAGAACGGTTGCAAAAATGCGTACCTCGATCACTAATTATAGCACGTGGTGTACCAAATCGAGATAACATATTTTCTTTGAGAAATTTAATTACCGTTCTATTACCATTGCTTCGGCAAGCTACTGCCTTTACCCATTTTGACACATAATCTATTTCCATAATGATATATTGATATCCGAAAGAAGTAGGAAATGGTCCCATAAAATCAATGCCCCAACAATCAAATATTTCAATTACTAAAATTGGGTTTAAGGACATCATATGACGACGAGACAAAGCTCCTAACTTCTGACACTTTTCACATGAGTGATAATAGATATTTGCATTTTTAAACAAGGTGGGCCAATAAAATCCACACTGTAGAATTTTTGCAGCGGTTTTTTTCATTGAAAAGTGGCCCCCACAAGCTTGGGAGTGACAAAATTCCAAGACGTTGGCAATCTCTTCATTAGGGATGCAACGCCTTAAAATTTGGTCAGGGTAATACTTGAAAAGAAAAGGGTCATCCCAATAAAAATTACGTACCTCATTGAAGAACTTCCTCTTGTCTTGAGCACTCTAATCCATTGGTGTCTCACCAGTAGCCAAATAATTCACGATATCAGCAAACCATGGCAGAGAAGTAATAGAGAGTAAATGCTCATCGAGAAAATCATCCTTGATTGGCATGTCATCAGAGGTGTCCTCAAATGTGAGCCTCGAGAGATGGTCAGCCACTACATTCTCTACTCTTTTCTTGTCTTTGATGGTGATGTCAAATTCTTGCAAGAGTAATATCCACCGTATTAGTCGTGCCTTAGCATTCTTCCTTGTAAGAAGGTACTTAAAGGCTGCATGATCTGTGAGAATAAGAATAGGATAACCAATTAAGTAAGCACGAAACTTTTCCAAAGCAAATACTACAGCTAGCAATTCTTTTTCAGTGGTGGAGTAATTCATCTGAGCACTATTTAGGGTTTTACTAGCATAGTAAATGACAAAAGATTTCCCCTCCCTTCACTATCTAAGAACAGCACCTATAGAAAAGTCACTAGCATCACACATAATCTCAAAAGATAAAGTCTAATCAGGTGACTACATTATAGATGCTGAAATAAGCTTGCCAATCAGTATTTTAAAGGCCTTTTGACAATATTGTGTCCACTCGAATGGGGCATCTTTAATTAGGAGGGCACATAGTGGTCTAGATATGTTGGAAAAATTTTGTATGAACCTCCTATAAAACCAGCATGACCAAGAAAGGATCTCACATCCTTTACTGTCTTAGGTGTAGGTAACTTAGAAATTAATTCAATCTTAGATTGACCAACCTCTATCCCATTAGAAGAAACAATATGTCCTAAGACGATACCTGAAGGTACCATAAAATGACATTTTTCCCAGTTTAAAACTAATTCCTTCTCCTCACAACGAATCTATACTCTTTCTAAATTCAATAAGCATGCATCAAATGAAGATCCAAAAATAGTCAAGTCATCCATAAAAACTTCCATGCAATTTTCAACCATATCACTAAAAATGCTCATCATGCAACGTTGAAAAGTAGCAGGTGCATTACACAATCCAAATGACATTCTACGAAAAGCATAAGTACCAAAAGGACAAGTGAAAGTGGTTTTATCTTGGTCTTCTAATGCAATTTCAATTTAATAATAACCAGAATAACCATCCAAGACAATAAAAAGGATGACCAGCTACACGCTTAAGAATTTGATCGATAAAAGGGAGTGGGAAATGGTCTTTCTGGGTGGCAGCATTTAATTTTCTATAATCAATGCACATTCACCACCCAGTCACAAGTTTTGTAGGGCCTAACTCTCCAATGGTCATTTTTCACCATAATGACACCAGATTTTTTAGGAATGACTTGCGTAGGACTTACCCATTTACTCTCAGCTACGGGATATATAATTCCCACATCTAATAGTTTCAACACTTCATTTTCACCACTTCTTTCATAGTGGGGTTAAGCCTATGTTGGGGGTCTTTACGAGGGCTAGTTCCTTCATCCAAATTTATCTTATGAGAATAGATCAGTCGTGCTCCAACCTAAGGCTGATTTTTGTTCATTTAGGGTCTGAATTAATTTCTCACCTGGAGACTCAGACAATTCAAATGAGATAATAACAGGAAAAGCATCACCTAGACCGAGGAAAACATGCTTCAAATCCTTAGGTAGTAGCTTCAATTCAACTTTGGGCGCTTCCACATTTGAGGGGATTTGTTTCCCGCTTCTTTCAGGCCACTCCTCAAACTTCGGTTGCCATGCTTGAGTTCCATAATCCTAAGATTTATCAAAAATAGCACAAATATCAATTACATCAGATTTATCATTAATAGAATCAAACTCATAATTAACAAGAAAATACTCAAGAGGATCAAAATCATGAGCTATAGAAACTCCCCTATCGATGAATGACTCAATCATGTATAACTGGTGGCCCTCGTCATCATCTTCTGGCTGTTTTGCAACATTGAAGATGTTCACTTCGAGGGTCATGTTTCCAAAGGACAGCTTTATGAGTCCATTCCTACAATTAATAAGAGCATTTGCAGTAGCAAGGAAATGTTTACCCAAAATTAAAAGAATTTTAGAGTTAGTGTCAACAGCAGAAGTAGTATCAAGGATTAGGAAATCAACAGGATAATAAAATTTATCAATTTGAATTAGAACATCCTCTACCACACCCAGGGGTACTTTGACTAAACGATCAGCCAATTGCAATACCACATCGGTTGGTTTGATTTCTCCTAAACCCAGTTGTAAATAAATAGAAAATAGCATCAGATTTACACTAGCTCCTAAATCTAGCAATGCTTGTCCAACCTCATGATTTCCAGTACTACATGCAAAGGTTGGACAGCCAGGATCCTTGTATTTGGGGGGAATCCTTTGCTCAATTAAAGTACTAACTTGCTCTGTTAGGAATGTTGTTTTCTTTACATGGTGCTTCCTCTTAATTGTACACAAGTCCTTGAGAACTTTTGCATAAGTAGGAACTTGTTTAATCACATGCAAAAGAGGAAGATTAAGTTTTACTTACCTTAGGTTCTCTAGAATTTCATTGTTTAGGTCCAGATTTTTCTTGTTTGATTTTAAGGCTTGAGGGAATGGTGCCTTAACAAAGCTTTTGGTAACCTTAGGGTCTCTGGGTAGCTCAGCATCACTACTACCTTGACCCTTTTTCACATCCTCTGATTTGTTCGTTGTTGGGATATGTAATGACTTACCATTCCATGTTACAATGGCATTCACATCTTTTAGATTTTCTTGTGCCATGTGTTGACTGATAAGTGCTTAGATAGTCATATTTAAGCCCCTTAATTTACGTTTGTTAGGTTCTTTATTTATCTATTTTAGTAGATTCTACTTCATTTTCGTGTTTTATGTGTTTTTCACAGGACTTGGACAAAAAGATGATAATTTGGAGATTTTAGGAGCAAAAGTCAAGTTCTGCCATCCAGCAAGAGCGCACCTCCCTTGTGATCGAGCGCACAAGCACACTTGAAGAAAACTCGAGCGCACACTTGCACTCGAGCTCATCTTGCACACAATTGAGCACAATCACTGTAGAGGCGGTAGAGCCAGATATGGAAAGAAGTCTCCGGATTCCAAATAGGAAATTAGGGTTTTGAGACACCGTGAGGACCCTATAAATAGTCCTGTAAAACATATAAATCGAACCTTTTATTTGAGACTTGAAGTACCAAGCTTAGGAGAGGAATTGATGACTCGTCTCCCGAGTCTTCTTCGGTTTTATTTTTTTGTTTTATTTCATTATGTTTAGAATGTTTAGTTTAACTAACATGTGTAACTAAACTCTTATAGGGCTCAATTGAAGCCCTAGTTATGCTTTTCCACATGTTTATTCATTGATTATCTTTGCTATAGCCTTGTTAGAATGTTTAACTTGATTAATGCCTATTTGTATTTAAATTCCTCATATGTGTGTGTCTGATCAACGTATGCATGAGGTATAGATAAGTTAGTTGAATCAATTTGGATGACCGAGTCCTGGGTTCGACATTAGTAACAAGAGATATCCACACCAGATTCTCGGGTTAATCAACATGGGAAACCGAGAGCGGACCAAGCCCTAGGTTCTGTGTGGTTGTCGATCTCCACAGCCCTCATGCTCTCTTAAGGAACAACTCAGTATACTCCCATGCTGAATCCGTTAAGAGAGAAAAGAGTTAGAGTATACACTATGCCTAACTTGTTGCATAGGGAGATTAATAGCCTAAGATATGGGCCAAGCCCTTAGGTTGGCAACCGTTAAATATTCATGATAAGGCTAGAGCATTGACACCTTACTTAGTGGGAAAGTATAATTAGTGGTGGATATCGTAGTCCTATGTTCTCATTATTATTCACTCACAATCAACAGCTATTTCTCTTTTTACTTTGAAGAAACTAATTCTAAGTTGAAATTCACCGATCCCTGTGGAAATGATCTTGCACTTGCACACTATGCTACCATTGACCTTGTGCACTTGCAAGTAAAACTAGTACAATTATTGCGTATTTATTTAGGTAGATAATCGTCACAACAAGTTTTTGGTGCCGTTGTCGGGGATTGCGCTAAATTTTTTTTTATAATTAATTTTTCATTTAGTTTAATTATTGTTATTTCCTTTTTATTCTATTCCATTCTTAATTATTGGGTTTATCTTAGTTTTCTTTTCATTAAAAACCTAATCAATTTCCTTTTTCTCTGTTTCAGGTATTCCAAGAGAGTTTTCTGTGCCACATGCGATCAAGCGCACTCTCTTGTGCGATCAAGCGCAATTGAGGTAGAGAGTTACCTGAGCAGCAATGTTTGACTGCTGCACTCACGTAACTGCCATTGATTCATGCATGGACGTCGATCCAAGCATCCGGCATTCCTTCCCCTTGATACCAAGCTTGAGGAAGAAACACCAATGGTAGAACAGATAACCGAGCAGCAACCACCTGAGCGACGGTCAATGAAGCAATCCTTCATCCCACAGAACCTCGATCAACATTCGTGCATTGCATATCAACCTGAAGCGAAAGGAAACTACTATATATCTCTGCAGATACTCAGTGCACTAACTCACTTTAGGGGTACACCTAGTGAGGATCCACATTTGCACCTTCGAGAGATCTTCGACCTTTGCAAATTCCAACACATCCGAGTCTTAGACCAAGAAGGAATAAGGTTAATTCTTTTCCCTTTTTCCTTGAAATATAATGCTAAATTATGGTATAATTCTTTGCCTACAGTTTCCATCCACACTTGGGAGGAGTTGGCTAGCAAATTCCTAAGGAAGTTCTTCCCAGCCTAAAAGATGAGGCAAATAAGGAAGGAAATTCAATCCTTCCAACAAAAAGATGGAGATCTATTCTTCGAGGCCTGGGGACACTTCAACGAGCTACTACTCAAGTGCCCACACCATAACCTTCCCCAAGACGAACTGGTACAAGCTTTCTATAAAGGTTTGAGTGACTCTAACAAAAATATTGTGGATTCAGGTTGTGGAGGAGTACTGATGGAGAAGAGCAGCGAAGAAGCAATGGAACTCTTCGAAACCCTAAGTGAACACACGCAGCAGTTCTCCTCTCGAGGTAGACATATAACTAAGAGTAAGGGTATGTATGAGGTAAGCCTGAATGGAGGATCATCTCCTCAAATAGCTGCAGTAGAGAGGAAACTTGACCTATTGTTTAAAGCTATGGCTGCTCAGAACATCTCAAAGAACCCACTAGCTACACCACTCCAGGTATGTGCTATTTGCTCACAATTTGATCATAATACTAATGCATGTCCCTTATATTCATCTGCAGATCATAAGCAAGCTAACTTTGCGGGACCCAATAATTATCCGCCAAAGAACAACCCTTATGCAAACACATACAACCCTGGATGGCGGAATCACCCAAATTTCTCATGGAGCAACAAACAAAACAGTCAAGGGCAGCAAAGAAACTTCCAACCAGCAGCCCAATCTGTTCCTGAACCAAAGAAAAATGACCTAGAAATTCTTGTAAGGCAACTAGTGTCTCAGCAGCAACAAATCCTAAATACACATGAACAATTCATGGAAGAGACTAGACAATTTCGGACTAAAATGAGGAAAATTACTGCAAAAGATGATCAAGCCATCCAAGGACTAGAGGTACAAATGGGACAATTGGCCAAGGAATTGAGTACCAGAAAGCAAGAAGAGCTTCCAGCCCAGCGACTACCTAATCCAAGAGGACATCAACAACTGAATACTGTAACAACCTTAAGAAGTGGAAAGATCATTGACACCAATGAGCCTACACGAGCATCTCCAGTCCAAGCCTCTATATCTAAGGTAAGTGAGATGGAAAAGGTAAAAACACCTCCACCCTTCCTTCAAAGGTTAGTGAAGTCGAAAAAGCAAACTAAAATGATTGACATTTTCTAAACCTTGAAAAATGTGGAAATAAATATTCCTTTGTTAGATGCAATAAAACAACTTCTTTCTTATACTAAGTTTTTAAAAGATTGTTGCACTAACAAAAGGAAGTTTCATGAGCATGAGACGATAGCCTTGACCGAAGAGGTGAGTGCTGTGCTATTAATAAAATTACCACCTAAACTAAAAGATCCTGGTAGTTTTACTATTCTTTGCAGGCTAGGTGACCAGCTTTTCGAGCATGCATTATTGGATCTAGGAGCGAGTGTCAACTTGTTACCATACAGTGTATTCGAGACACTAGGTTTAGGGAAACTCCAACCAACCTCAATTACTTTGCAATTGGCTGACAGAAGCATCAAACAATCGAGAGGTATCCTCGAGGATGTTTTGGTAGGAGTAGGTAAATTTATTTTACCTGCTGATTTTATTGTATTAGACATAGAGGAATACCATATGCCTGTACCACTCCCTATCATCTTAGGTAGACCATTTATGATCACTGCTGACACGAATATTAATGTAAAAAGAGGCATTGTCACTATGAGAGTAAATGATGAAGAGATAGAATTCAAAATATTTAATACATTGGACTCCACTAAAACTGATGATGAGTGTTATAATGTGAGCTTCATGCAAGGTATTGGTGAGAAAATTTCTAAAGTCCATTACACTGTTCCATTAGAGACCATCCCCAACCATGCTAACATAAGATTGGACATTGGGCCAGAGATAATGTGATTAAAGATATCAATGGAGCTATGCACACCATCAAGAGCACACATAAGCCTTCAAGTAAGTATAATCCCCGATTTAAACCTTATGAACTTACTAATACTACTTTCCCCTTTTTTACTGTCTAGGTACCAAGGTTGAAGATGCAGCAATTCTCAAAGGCGCTGGAACCACCTAATGTGGGCTCCAAGTGCCTCATTCAAAGAAAGTAGCACCAAAGCTTCTATAGAGAGCACTTGAGCAATTCCCAGTTGCATGACATATAGCTCAAGCGTCTCTATCATGGTTAGTGGTACTGAAGGCCACTAAATTACGGTATGACTGTATCGTTCTAAATTTATTTTTGGTAAGTTTTAATTACTCTCTACATACTGCTTTGCGCTCGAGCGCACCATTTATTAGGCTCGAGTGCACATCCCCTACACTCTAGTGCGCATGAGCGCATTACCCTATGCACTTATGAATTAGTATAATCAAGCGCATTTCCCCATGCACTGGAGCACACTTGGGGCAGAAAGGCTACGTGATGGTTTTTTTAAACATTTCCCCCTCAATCTAACCCTTTACACTCAATCGCACTATCTCGCTCCATCTCTCACACTCTCGCCTCTCAACTTCGTAAGTCACTCTACACGCCCAAGCCTTCTCAACATCTCATTCCATTTCTCTTTTCCGTCAAGCCACAACTCCCTATCCCACATTACATACACCCATCATCAGTCTACATCCACTACCACACACATTTTCTCCCCCGTACCCACAAGGTATGCCCATCCACATTTTTATGTTCTTTTCCACGTCATCACACACGGTTGAATTTGCATTATACTATTTACATATCTATACCATGTGTTGTGACTGTTTATGACATTTGCAGGAGGTTGGGGTCGTCTTTGGGTACTGTGCACAAGCTTCGCATATTTGGCGCATAACAAATGTTTGATAAATTGCCTAAACGAGAGCGCTCGAGCGTCTAACATCTGCGATCGAGCACACTATCTCTCGTGCGATCGAGTGCACATCATCTATGATCGAGTACATTTTTTACGGTAACAACAGTTTCAGGTTTCAGAACATGGCTTCCACATCTCGAGCTTCCAGCAGCCACCACCGACATAGCCGGCTCTTTACACTGCTGTGATGAGTCTCCACCGGAGGACAACCAAATAGAGGAGTAGCCTGACCCATTCCGTCTACCACACATCATAAAAAATATGTGTGTGGGCCAGTATGTAGACTGCTATAACAATACGGGGAGCCGGTCGAGTTTCACGCCGCTCGAAACTGGGCCAAGATGTCTGGTGGCGGCTGCTGGAAGCTCGGGATGTGGAAGCCATGTTCTGAAACCTGAAACTGTTGTTATTGTCAAAAATGTGCTCGATCACAGATGATGTGCACTCGATCGCACGAGAGATAGTGCGCTCGATCGCAGATGTTAGACGCCCGAGCGCTCTCGTTTAGGCAATTTATCAAATAGTTGTTGTGCGCCAAATATACAAAGCTTGTGCACAGTACCCAAAGACGACCCCAACCTCCTGCAAATGTCATAGATAGTCACAACACATGGTATAGATATGTAAATAGTATAAATCAAATTCAACCGTGTGTGATGACGTGGAAAAGAACATAAAAATGTGGATGGGCATACCTTGTGGGTACGGGGGAGAAAATGTGTGTGGTAGTGGGTGTATACTGATGATGGGTGTATGTAATGTGGGATGGGGAGTTGTGGCTTGACGGAAAAGAGAAATGGAATGATAGATTGAGAGGGCTTGGGTGTGTAGAGTGACTTGCGAAGTTGAAAGGTGAGAGTGTGAGAGATGGAGAGAGATAGTGCGATTGAGCGTAAAGGGTTAGATTGAGGGGGAAATGTTTTAAAAAAAAACCATCACGTAGCCTTTCTTCCCCGAGTGCGCTCGAGCACATGGGGAAGTGTGCTTGATCGTACTAATTCGCAAGTACGTAGGGTAATGCGCTCGTGCGCACTGAAATGTAGGGGATGTGCACTCGAGCCTAATGAATGGTGTGCTCGAGCGCAGGGCAGTATGTGGAGAGTAATTAAAACTTACCAAAAACAAATTTAGAACAATACAATCATACTGTAATTTAGTGGCATTCAGTACCATTAACCCTGATAGAGGTGCTTGAGCTATATGTCATGCAACTGGGAATTGCTCAAGCGCTCTCTATAGAAGCTTTGGTGCTACTTTCTTTGAATGAGGCACTTAGAGCCCACATCAAGTGGTTCCAACACCTTTGAGAACTGTTGCATCTTCAACCTTGGTACCTGGACAGCAGAAAAGGGGAAAGTAGTATTAGTAAGTTCATGAGGTTTAAATCGAGGACTATACTTACTTGAAGGCTTAGGTGTGCTCTTGATGGTGTGCATAGCTCCATTGATATCTTTAATCACATTATCCTCTAGCCTAATGTCCAATCTTATGTCAGCAGGGTTGGGGATGGTCTCCAATGGAACAGTGTAATGGACTTTAGAAATTTTCTAGCCAATACCTTGCATGAAGCTCACATTATAACACTCATCATTAGTTTTAGTGGAGTCCAGTGTATTAAATATTTTGAATTCTATCTCTTCATCATTTACTCTCATAGTGAAAATGCCTTTTTTTACATTAATATTCATGTCAGCAGTGATCATAAATAGTCTCCCTAAGATGATAGGGAGTGGTACAAGCATATGGCATTCCTCCATGTCTAATACAATAAAATCAACAGGTAAATAAATTTACCTACTCTTACCAAAACATCCTCGAGGATACCTCTCGGTCGTTTGATGCTTCTATCAGCCAATTGCAAAGTAATGGAGGTTGGTTGGAATTCCCCCAAACCTAGTGTCTCGAATACACTGTATGGTAACAAGTTGACACTCGCTCCTAGATTCAATAATGCATGCCCGAAAAGCTGGTCACCTAGCCTGCAAGGAATAGTAAAACTACCCGGATCTTTTAGTTTAGGTGGTAATTTTCTTAATAGCACAGCACTCACCTCTTCGGTCAAGGCTGCCGTCTCATGCTCGTGAAACTTCCTTTTGTTAGTGCAACAATCTTTTAAAAACTTAGCATAAGCAGGAAGTTGTTTTATTACATCTAACAAAGGAATATTTATTTTCACTTTTTTCAAAGTTTAGAAAATGTCAATCATTTTAGTTTCCTTTTTCGACTTCACTAACCTTTGAGGGAAGGGTGGAGGTGTATTTACCTTTTCCGTCTCACTTACCTTAGATGTGGAGGCTTGGTCTAGACCTGCTCGTGTAGGCTCATTTGTGCCGATGATCTTACTACTTCTTAAGGTTGTTACAGCATTCAGTTGCTGATGTCCACTTGGATTAGGTAGTGGCTGGGCTGGAAGCTCTCCTTGCTTTCTGGTACTCAATTCCTTGGCCAATTGTTCCATTTGTACCTCTAGTCCTTGGATGGCTTGAGCAGGTTTTGCGGTGATTTGCCTCATTTTGGTCCGAAATTGTTAATGTGTATTCAGGATTTGTTGCTGCTGAGACGCTAGTTGCCTTACAAGACTTTCGAGGTCATTCTTCTTTGGTTCAGGAATAGATTGGGTTGCTAGTTGGAAGTTTCTTTGCTGCCCTTGACTATTTTGATTGTTGCTCCATGAGAAATTTGGGTGATTCCGCCATCCAGGGTTATATGTGTTTGCATAAGGGTTGTTCTTTGGCGGATAATTATTTGGTCCTATAAAGTTAGCTTGCTCATGATCTGCAGATGAATATAAGGGAAACACATCAGTATTATGATCAAATTGTGAGCCTTCCAACAAAAAGATAAAGATCTATTCTTCGAGGCCTGGGGACACTTCAACGAGCTACTACTCAAGTGCCCACACCACAACCTTCCCCAAGAAGAACTAGTACAAGCTTTTTATGAAGGTTTGAGTGATTCTAACAAAAATATTGTGGATTCAGGTTGTGGAGGAATACGAAAGGAGAAGAGCAGCGAAGAAGCGATGGAACTCTTCGAAACTCTAAGTGAACACACACAGTAGTTCTCCTCTCGAGGTAGACATATAACCAAGAGTAAGGGTATATATGAGGTAAGCCTGAATAGAGGATCATCTCCTCAAATAGCTACTGTGGAGAGGAAACTTGACCTATTGGTTAAAGCTATAGCTGCTCATAACACCTCAACAAACCCACCAGCTACACCACTCCAGGTATTTCCTTCCTCATTTACCTCGTCTTTTGGGCTGGGAAGAACTTCCTTAGGAATTTGCTAGCCAACTCCTCCCAAGTGTGGATGGAAACTACAGGCAAAGAATTATACCATAATTTAACATTACCTTTCAAGGAAAAAGGGAAAAGAATTAACCTTATTCCTTCTTGGTCTAAGCCTTCGATGTGCTGGAATTTGCAAAGGTTGAAGAACTCTCGAAGGTGCAAGTGTGGATCCTCACTAGATGTACCCCTAAAGTGAGTCAGTGCACTGAGTATCTGCGGAGATATGTAGTAGTTTCCTTCCACTTTAGGTTGATACACAATGCACGAAGGTTGATCGAAGTTCTGTGGGGTGAAGGATTGCTTCATCGGCCTCCGCTCAGGTGGTTGCTGCTCGGCTATCTGTTCTGCCATTGGTGTTTCTTCCTCAATTCCTTCTTCTACCTCTTCTGAGTTGTCTCTAAGCCTTTTTCTGATAGTCCGCTCAATCTCGGTATCAAGGGGAAGGAATGTCAGATGCTTGGATCGGCGTTCGTGCATGAATCGGTGGCAGTTACGTGAGTGCAACAGTCAAACACTGCTGCTCGGGTAACTCTCTGCCTCAATTGCGCTCGATCACAAGTGGCACAGAAAGCTCTCTTGGAGTACGTGAAACAGAGAAAAAGGAAATTGATTAGGGTTTTAATGAAAAAAAACTAAGATAATCACAATAATTAATAATGGAATAGAATAAAAAAGAAATAACAATAATTAAACTAAATGAAAAATTAATTCTAAAAAGAAATTTAGTGCAATCTCTAGTAACGGTGACAAAAACTTGTTGTGATGATTATCTACCTAAATAAATACGCAAATAACCATACTAGTTTTACTTGCAAGTGCACAAGGTCAATGGTAGCATAGTGTGCAAGTGCGAGATCATTTCCGCAGGGATTGGTGAATTTCAATTTAGAATTAGTTTCTTCAAAGTAAAAAGAGAAATAGTTGTTGATTGTGAGTGAATAATAATGAGAAGACATCCACCACTAATTATACTTTCCCACTAAGTAAGGTGTCAATGCTCTAGCCTTATCATGAATATTTAATGGTTGCCACCTAAGGGCTTGGCCCACATCTTAGGCTATTGATCTCCCTATGCAACGAGTTAGGCATGGTGTATACTCTAACTCTTTTCTCTCTTAAGGGATTCAGCATGGGTGTATACTGAGTTGTTCCTTAAGAGTACATGAGGACTGTGGAGATCGGCAACCACACGGGACCTAGGGCATGGTCCGCTCCCGGTTTCCCATGTTGATTAACCTGAGAATCCGGTGTGGATATCTTTTGTTACTAATGTCGAACCCAGGACTCGGTCATCCAAATTGATTCGACTAACTTATCCATACCACATGCATACATTGATCAGACACATACATATGAGGAATTTAAATACAAACAGGCATTAATCAAGTTAAACATTCTAACAAGGCTATAGCAAAGATAATCAATGAATAAACATATGGAAAACCATTGATGAGTCTTAAATAATGCATATTTAAGACCCTTAACTTATATTTGTTATGCTCTTAGTTAGTAGTATTTCACTTTATTTTATGTTCTTTTTTGTGTTTTGTGTATTTTTACAGGATTGTGGAGAAATTGAAGCATTTCAGGAGATGTAAAGCTTCAGAAGAAATTGCGATCGATCGCACTATGCTGTGATTGAGCGCAAGGTCATCAATCCCACATCGAAATGTTTGCAAGGCATCACACCTGCGATCGTACCTGCGATCGATCGCACCACACTGCGATCGAGCGCACACGGGCAGTATCCCACATCGAATCTGCAACCCATATTGCTCTGGGACTCCCCCTATATAAACACAATCTGGCCTCATCATTCAGTGTGCAATTCTTTGTGCCATTGGGTACAATTCCTGAGCCACTTTGGTGTTTACCGGTGGACGTCTGCTAGCATTTTGGTGGATCCCAAAGGCATTGCTACCACGAGGGGAAGCGCCGCCTGTCAGCGAGTGAAATTTCTCCCATGTAAAGTTGTTTATTTATTTTTTTATATTCAGTTGTTTTAGTTTAAATGTTTAGCACTTTTTATTATAGTTTTATAGTTACGAGTGGCTAGACTCTTCAGCTAAGGTTGAAGATGAAGCCCCGCCGTTGTTTGGCATAGTAGTTCAGATTTGCTTGTACAAATCTGACAATTTTTAGTATAAAATGTTCTGTCAATTATTTGAGTTAATCTTATAATTGATTGACTTTAAATTGTCTGTTGGATATTCTTTGTGTTTCATCTGATGGATACATTGAATGCTTTTCGATTAAATTGGATTTCCTTTGTGATTTGTTAAGAGCGGATACATTGGATGCTTTTGGTTTAGTTGGGATATTCTTTGTTTTTTGTCTTATATTTGGATTCATGGAATGTTTTGGTAGGCTATATTTTTAGAACATATATGCTTAACTTTGGTGGGGTGAATTCGAAAACCTTAGCGTTTTTATTATTAGATTTTAAATTAATTTAATTTAGTTTTAATTTGTTTTGCAAATTATCATTCAAAATTCGGAACTAGGTTAAGATAGAGTTAATTTAGATTAAAAATTATATTTTCACAATGCAATTCCCTGTGGATTCGACCTCGCACTTGCACAACGCTATACTGCAAACGACTCGTGCGCTTGCGAGTAATTTAAAACTCACAACAAGTTTTTGGCGCCGTTGCCGGGTATCCCATGGAACAATGAATGCTTTCAATAAGTGTTGTTGGTAATCAAATGGATCTTACTCTGAAACATACAATCCAGGGTGGTGGGACCACTCTAATGTTTCATGGACGCAGAACCAACTGAGGAATCAGGGAGGAGACCCTTATCATGCTCACAATCAATACCCTCCCGAATTTCCTCCACCAATTCCAAGTTATGGCCACTTAGCTTATCCAGCACCATCACCCGCTTATCAAGCTCTCATTCAAGTGCCAGCGTCGGTTTCACAGTCATTGGAGGACGCTCTCAATGATTTCATGAAAACGACTAGCCAATCTATGAGTGAAGTGATGACTGCAACAATAGAAAACACCCAAGTGATTGCCACACTAGAGAGTCAAATTGATCAAATCGCAAGTTATGTGGGTGAAGGAGAGGAAGGAACGTTCCCCAATCAAACTGATCCTAACCCAAAGGAACAGTTTGTAGTGGGAAATTTATTAACTCCTATGCATTGGCAGGAACAAGTGCAATCAATTGTCCCATTGAGGTCTGGGAGACAAGTGCACAATCAAGTGGAAGATAACCCTGCTATGCACCAAGGGTAAGAAAGTGGCAACAATGAGAAGAGAGATGCTGAGCCATCTACAGCCACACCTATTATTAATGATCTCTCTAGGTCGTTTTTACCTAAAGCGCCTTACCCTGAGAGACTACAAGCGCCCAAGAAAGAAGGGAAGTCTGAGGACATTTTGGAGGCATACTTTGCTCAATTTGAAGACGATTTGGATTTAGATAAGTTGTTTGAGCTAGCAAATGCTACTTTGGAGTCTGCTCCTCAAAAGATCAGTGAGATGGAGGAAACTACAACACTTGAACCCCCCAAAGAAGGAACTTAAGCCTTTACCAGACAATCTTAAGTATATGTTCCTAGGTCCAGCAGATTCTTTGCCTATAATTATAGCTTTAGATTTGGGTGATGCTCCAGAGGATAAATTATTGGACGTCTTAAGAGAGCATAAGGAAGCTATAGGCCGGACTATTGAGGATGTCAAGGGAATCAACCCCTCGTTGGTAATACACACGATACAGTTGGAGGAGAATGCCAAGCCATCGAGGGAGCCACAAAGAAGGCTCAACCCTGCTATGCAAGAGGTTGTGAGGGCAAAAGATATTAAGCTGTTAGAGGCAGGGATCATTTATCCCATCTCTGACAGCAAGGGGGTGAGCCTGATTAAAGTCGTGCCCAAACGTGCTGAATTGACGGTAGTAAATAAAGACGATGAGTTGGTTCCAACTTGAGTGCAGTCAAGATGGAGAAAGTGTCTAGACTACCGTAAATTGAATGCTGCCACTAGGCCTGATCATTTTCCATTCCCATTTATTGATCAGATGGTGGAATGTTTAGTTGGGCATGTTTACTAATGTTGGGTCTGGCTGAAGACGTTAAACTTAGCGCTCATGGGAGGCACCCCACAGATTATCTTTTCTTTTGTTTATTTATTATTTCGCATTTTTATGATTAATGTTTGTTTCCAGTATTTTTTGTTTTCCAGTTTTTATTTTTCAAGGATAAAGCGTACTTCAGTTCAAGTTTGGGCGTATGCTATGAGCCATACCAGTCCAGATAGTTCTCCATATCTCAGGTCAGCTCTTTCCATATTAGTCACACATTGGGGTCAATGTGTAATTTAAGTTTGGGGGTATGGGAGACACATCACACACTTTGTCCTAATTTGTTGTCTTTTCGTCATAGAGATAAATGCATGCTCATGTTATCGTGAAATTTTAGTTGATCTAAACATTTTCTGTGATGTGATGTCATTGGTGAGCTTAACATTTTGAACGCATGATCTGGTGATAAATTTTTAAAATTTAGTTACTTACTTTAGGCATTTTGAGAATTCACATGTTTGATCTAATCTAACACGAGCACATTAGCACAAATTATGTGAGGTATGACATGTGATTTTAATGTGTATTTTTCCTTATCTTAACTGAAACTGGATGACTTGTTGGATGAACTCTTGGGCATAGAAAAGCATAAGAAAAAAAAATTTATTATCATAAATAAACTTTCTGCTGAGTAACTGGACCTCTTGCCTCAGTAAGCAGTGAGTGTTCACGTCAAAAGGTGGAATTTTGTTTTGTAGTATTAAGGCCGGTTTAATTTCGTAGCCTTTTTGACTCGAGTTAGTAAGTCCTTAGGGGTGTCTTTACACCTAATGCCCTAAAACCACCTGGTTTGGGAGTCATTGACTCAACACTCGCTACATGGGTCAATTAGAAAGCTTAAGGGAACTAAATATAGCCGTGCCTTATTAAAAAAAATAATAATAAATAAATAAATTAATACTATGCCTTTTTCGTTCATTTTGATGGGAAATTCGGTGAATCTTGAGACATGGAGACCTTACACATTGGAGCCACTTGGAAGCTTCATTTCTATATGCTAATTCACTTTACACAGTGTCAGACTTGTGATGCCTTAACCTGCCTTTTGTAAGTAATCAGATTTTAACATTTCTATTCATTGTGAAGATGGGTTTATCTTTTTAAGCTTGCTCATGAATGAATATCATGGTGATGTGTGTTCCTTAAATTTTTGGATACCATGAGTGATGAACTTATCTTTATGTTCTTTGTTTTTCATTTAGTCTTTTATTTTGTTTTGCTAAGGGACTAGCAAAATATAAGTTTGGGGGTATTTGATGAGTCTTAAATAATACGTATTTAAGACCCTTAACTTATATTTGTTATGCTCTTAGTTACTAGTATTTCACTTTATTTTATGTTCTTTTTTGTGTTTTGTGTATTTTTACAGGATTGTGGAGAAATTGAAGCATTTCAGGAGATGTAAAGCTTCAGGAGAAATTGCGATCGATTGCACTATGCTGCGATCGAGCGTAAGGTCATCAATCCCACATCGAAATGTTTGCAGTGCATCGCACCTGCGATCGTGCGCACAAGACATGTGATCGATCGTACCTGCGATCGATCGCACCACACTGCGATCGAGCGCACATGGGCAGTATCCCACATCGAATCTGCAACCCATATTGCTATGGGACTCCCCCTATATAAACACAATCTGGCCTCATCATTCAGTGTGCAATTCTTTGTGCCATTGGGTACAATTCCTGAGCCACTTTGGTGTTTACCGGTGGACGTCCGCTAGCATTCTGGTGGATCCCGAAGGCATTGCTACCATGAGGGGAAGCGCTGCCTGTCAGCAAGTGGAATTTCTCCCATGAAAAGTTGTTTATTTATTTCTTTATATTCAGTTGTTATAGTTTAAATGTTTAGCACTTTTTATTATAGTTTTATAGTTATGAGTGGCTAAACTCTTCAGCTAAGGTTGAAGATGAAGCCCCGCCGTTGTTTGGCGTAGTAGTTCAGATTTGCTTGTACAAATCTGACAATTTTTAGTATAAAATGTTCTGTCAATTATTTGAGTTAATCTTATAATTGATTGACTTTAAATTGTCTGTTGGATATTCTTTGTGTTTCATCTGATGGATACATTGAATGCTTTTCGATTAAATTGGATTTCCTTTGTGATTTGTTAAGAGCGGATACATTGGATGCTTTTGGTTTTGTTGGGATATTTTTTGTTTTTTGTCTTATATTTGGATTCATGGAATGTTTTGGTAGGCTATATTTTTAGAACATATATGCTTAACTTTGGTAGGGTGAATTCGGAAACCTTAGTGTTTTTATTATTAGATTTTAAATCAATTTAATTTAGTTTTAATTTGTTTTGCAAATTATCATTCAAAATTCGGAACTAGGTTAAGATAGAGTTAATTTAGATTAAAAATTATATTTTCACAACGCAATTCCCTGTGGATTCGACCTCGCACTTGCACAACGCTATACTGCAAACGACTCGTGCGCTTGCGAGTAATTTAAACCTCACAACAACCATAACTAGGGCTTCAATCGAGCCCTATAAGAGTTTAGTTACACATGTGCTAGTTAAACTAAACATTCTAAACATAATGAAATAAAACCAAAGAAGACTCGGGAGACGAGTCGTCAATTCCTCTCCTAAGCTTGCTACTTCAAGTCTCAAACCAAAGTTCTAATTTATGTGTTTTACAAGGCTATTTATTGGGTCCTCATGGTGTCCCGAAACCCTAATTTCCTATTTGGAATCCGGAGACTTCTTTCCATATCTGGCTTTGCCGCCTCTGCAGTGATTGCGCTTGATCGTGTACGGTATGCACTCGAGCGCAAGTGTGTGCTCGAGCCTTCTTCAAGTGCGCTCGATCACAAGGGATGTGCGCTCGAGCGCACCTTGGTGGATGGCAGAACTTGATTTTTTCTCCTAAAAGCTCCAAATTATCATCTTTTTGTCGAAGTCCTGTGAAAAACACATAAAACATGAAAATGAAGTAGAATCTACTGATATAGATAAATAAAGAACCTAACAAGCGTAAATTAAGGGGCTTAAATATGATCACTTCTGACACGAATATTAATGTAAAAAGAGGCATTGTCACTATGAGAGTAAATGATGAAGAGATAGAATTCAAAATATTTAATACACTGGACTCTACTAAAACTGATGATGAGTGTTATAATGTGAGCTTCATGCAAGGTATTGGTGAGAAAATTTCTAAAGTCCATTACACTGTTCCATTGGAGACCATCCCCAACCATGCTGACATAAGATTGAACATTGGGCCAGAGATAATGTGATTAAAGATATCAATGGAGCTATGCACACCATCAAGAGCACACATAAGCCTTCGAGTAAGTGTAGTCCTCGATTTAAACCTCCTGAACTTATTAATACTACTTTCCCCTTTTCTGCTGTCCAGGTACCAAGATTGAAGATGCAATATTTCTCAAAGGCGCTGGAACCACCTGATGTGGGCTCTAAGTGCCTCATTCAAAGAAAGTAGCACCAAAACTTCTATAGAGAGCACTTGAGCAATTCCCAGTTGCATGACATATAGCTCAAGCGCTTCTATCAGGGTTAGTGGTATTGAATGCCACTAAATTAAGGTATGATTGTATCATTCTAAATTTATTTTTGGTAAGTTTTAATTACTCTCAACGTACTGCTTTGCACTTGAGCGCAGCATTCATTAGGCTTGAGTGCACATCCCCTACACTCCAGTGTGGACGAGCGCATTATCTTACGCACTTGCGAATTAGTATGATCGAGCGCACTTCCCCATGCACTCGAGCACACTCGAGGCAGAAAGGCCACATGATGGTTTTTTTTTTAAACATTTCCCCCTCAATCTAACCCTTTACGCTCAATCGCACTATCTCGCTCCATCTCTCACACTCTCGCCTCTCAACTTCGCAAGTCACTATATATGCCCAAGCCCTTTCAACCTCTCATTCAAGTTCTCTTTTTCGTCAAACTAGAACTCCCTATCCCATATTACATACACCAATCATCAGTCTACACCCACTACCACACACATTTTCTCCCCCATACCGACAAGGTATGCCCATCCACATTTTTATGTTATTTTCCATGTCATCACACACGGTTGAATTTGCATTATACTATTTACATATCTATACCATGTGTTGTGACTATCTATGACATTTACAGGAGGTTGGGGTCATATTTGGGTACTGTGCACAAGCTTCGCATATTCAACACACAGCAACTGTTTAATAAATTGCCTAAACGAGAGCGCTCGAGTGTTTAACATCTGCGATCAAGTGCATTTTTGACAGTAACAAAAGTTTCAAGTTTCAGAACATGGCTTCCACATCCTGTGCTTCCAACAGCCGCCACCAGGCATCTCGGCCCAGTTTCGAGCAGTGTGAAATACCGTTCGAGACCACATTCAATGTAGATGAGGACTTCAAGAGTTTGGATGCCACAAGATAGGCATTCCAAGAGTTTAAGAACCGGGGACTCAAACAGCTGTTCAAGCCGATCTGTTCGACAGCATACCTACGAGAACCTGACCTATGACTGCACCAGGCGAGAGATCTTATCTTCCTCATTCTATGGCAGATTCATAGAGCTGACCACCACCGACATAGCCGGCTCTTTACACTGCTATTATGAGTCCCCACCGGAGGACAGCCACATAGAGGAGCAGCCTAACCCGTTTCCTCTACCATATATCATAGAGGATATGTGTGTGGGCCAGTATACAGATAGCCACAACAATACGGGGAGCTGGTCGAGGTTGCCCCCCTGTTTATGGTTCGTTGACTCAGTCCTGCAGCGTAATGTGTGTCCTTTGGGGCACAAGACACAGAGGCGGGATTAGGTTCTACAAGCTCTCTACGCCTATGACCGGGGTCATTGGTACTCCATCCCAGTGGTTATGTGGAGTCAGATGCATAAGTTCTGCGACGGGGTGCATAACCGGCAGACGACCATAGCTAATGCTTGGGGCTTTTCTTTCCCCTTCTTGCTCAGTCACATCTTCAAGAAGAAGGGGATTAGAAGCTCCTCTATAGATGGCCCGGTTAGTGACCATCCTTTCTTTGGGAGAGCCTAGTGGAGCCTCAGCCAGTCTCACATGACCCGAGAACCCCGGGTGCAGATTCCAGCTACCGAGCCTATAGCGGATGATCTGATGGAGGCCGAGCATCCACCAATGAGCCCTTCATGGGATGAGGACCAGCCAGACATGGGATCCATAGAGTATCAGCACCTTTTGGATGAGCTGTCTTTCTTTCGCTGTGAGCTATTCGACATCCGTCGGGAGGATCATGAGGCAGCCCGTTTAATCCATCAGGGGATCGATGGGTTAGAGACACAGTTTAAACAACAAGAGGTGATACTCTAGGCTATCCTTGACCGTCTTCCTCCTGCACCCGGTACCTCTTTAACTGCACCCACAGATGATCAGCAGTGAGAGGATACTTCGTCTGGCTGAAGACATAAAACTTAGCGCTCATGGGAGGCACCCCAGACATATCCTTTTCATTTTAGTACTTTTCTTTTGTTTATATTTATATTTACATATCTAGTATTTATATTTCTTGTTTTTCGGAACAACATTTATTTTTCTTTGTCAGGTACTTAGTGCGTGCATCCAGTTCAAGTTTGGGGGCGTGTTACAAGCAAAGCAAGCAACCTAGTTCTCCATCTCCCATGTCAGATCTTTCCATGCCACACACACATTGGGGATAATGTGTATTTTAAGTTTGGGGGTAGTGGGAGATAACGTTACGAACACACTTGAAACACATGCACACACTATGTCCTAGTTTTTTTTTTTTTTTTTATAGAAAAAGATAAATGCATGTTCATTTGGTAACAAAAATTTTGGTTGATCTAAAAATTTGATAACATTTCATTAGTAAGCTTAAAAGCTAGAACACATAGTCTTGTAATAGGAATTTTGCAAAGTTTAGTTACCTACCTCAAGGAACCTAAGAATTCACGAGTTTGATCCAAATTTGCACGAGCACATTTAGCACGCATTTGAGTGGGGTATAACTCATAATTCTTTTATATATGTTTCCATAACCTAACTATAATCGAATAACTTGTTAAAAAGAACACTTTGGCATAAGAAAAATAAAGAAAAATGTTCATTATGCAAAAAGAAAATCGAAAGCTTCTAATGATCATTAAAAACTTTCCACTGAGTAACTGGGCCTCTTGTCTCAGTAAGCATTGAGTGTTCACGTCAAAAGGTGAGAAGTAAGCCTTTAATGATCATAATAAAAATTTTCACTGAGTAACTAGGCCTCTTGCCTCAGTAAGCATTGAGTGTTCACATCAAAAGGTGGGAATTTCATTTAGAAGCATTAAAACCTGTTAGTTCCGCAGCCTTTTTGACTCGAGTTAGTAAGTCCTTAAGGGTGTCTTTACACCTAATGCCCTAAAACCATCTAGTTTGGGAGTCATTGGCCAAACACTCGTTACAAGGGTCAAATAGAAAGCTTGATGGAACTCAATATGGCAAAGATTGCATGACAAAAGAAAAAGAAAAAGAAGCAAGTATTATGCCATTTTTGCTCTCTTTGATAAGGAATTCGATAAAGGTTTGGGCACCGAAACACTATACACTAAAATTATGTGGAAGCTCCATCTTATATGTGCTAATTCATCACACACAAGTCAAACTTGCGATGCCTTAAGCCAGCCTTAAGTAAGTAACATGAGCTTTTGAAAATCTTTTTTCAATATAAAAATGTGTTTTTATTATAAGCTTAGTCATGAATGGTTATCATAGTTTTATGCACAACCCAAATCTTTGAGTATTATGGAAATGAATTTATATTTAATTTTGTTTTAACATAGTCTTTAGTTTTGTATTGCTAAGGGACTAGCAATATGTAAGTTTGGGCGTGTGATAAGTGCTTAAATAGTCATATTTAAGCCCTTTAATTTACACTTGTTAGGTTCTTTATTTATCTATTTCAGTAGATTCTACTTCATTTTCGTGTTTTATATGTTTTTCACAGGACTTGGACAAAAAGATGATAATTTGGAGCTTTTAGGAGCAAAAGTCAAGTTCTGCCATCCAGCAAGGTGTGCTCGAGCGCACCTTCCTTGTGATCGAGCGCACAAGCACACGAGCGCATTTGAAGAAGGCTCGAGCGCATCCCGCACACAATCGAGCGCAATCACTGCAGAGGTGGCAAAGCCAGATATGAAAAGAAGTCTCCGGATTTCAAATATAAAATTAGGGTTTCGGGACACCACGAGGACCCTATAAATAGCCCTGTAAAACTCATAAATCAGACCGGTTGTTTGAGACTTGAAGTAGCAAGTTTAGGAGAGGAATTGACGACTCGTTTCCCGAGTCTTCTTCGGTTTTATTTTTCTGTTTTATTTCATTATATTTAGAATGTTTAGTTTAACTAGCATGTGTAACTAAACTCCTATAGGGCTCGATTGAAGCCCTAGTTATGCTTTTCCACATGTTTATTCATTGATTATCTTTACTATAGCCTTGTTAGAATGTTTAACTTGATTAATGACTGTTTGTTTTTAAATTCCTCATATGTGTGTGTCTGATCAATGTATGCATATAGTCTGGATAAGTTAGTCGAATCAATTTGGATGACCGAGTCCTGGGTTCGACATTAGTAACAAGAAATATCCACACCGGATTCTCGGGTTAATCAACATGGGAAACCGGGAACGGACCAAGCCCTAGGTCTCGTGTGGTTGTCGATCTCAACAACCCTATTGCTCTCTTAAGGAACAACTCAGTAAACATCCATGCTGAATCCCTTAAGAGAGAAAAGAGTTAGAGTATACACCATGCCTAACTCGTTGCATAGGGAGATCAATAGCCTAAGGTGTGGGCCAAGCCCTTAGGTTGGCAACCATTAAATATTCATGATAAGGCTAGAGCATTGACACCTTACTTAGTGGGAAAGTATAATTAGTGGGGGATATCGTAGTCCGATGTTCTCATTATTATTCACTCACAATCAACAACTATTTCTATTTTTACTTTGAAGAAACTAGTTCTAAATTGAAATTCACCAATCCCTGTGAAATGATCTCCCACTTGCACACTATGCTACCATTGACCTTGTGCACTTGCAAGTAAAACCAGTACGGTTATTTGCATATTTATTTAGGCAGATAATAGTCATAACAAGTTTTTGGCGCCATTGCCAGTGATTGTTGACCATGGGGTATGGACTGAGCTTGAGAAGGGAACTTACCTCGCTCATTCACACTCAAGGAGCCTATTAGTTTGGTCACTTGGCTTCTTATTTCCTTGTTCTCTTCAACAACCTATGTAATTAATGCTTCACATCTTTGGTTTGTCTTACCCTGTGCCTCAATAAAAGCATGCAAAGTGTCTTCTAAAGAACTCCTAGAGGATGAAGGTGCATGATATGGTGCAGGATATAATCTAGGGGGTTGTGCAAGCTGTTGGTTTTCAGACTTCCAGTAAAAATTGGGGTGATTACGCCATCCTGGATTATAGTTATTAGAGAAGGGTGCTAAAGACTTCTTGTACATGCATAAGGCATTACATTGTTCCTCATACATCCCTTTCATATCAACAAATGTGGGACACTCTTGGGCGGGATGGCCTACCCCGCCACATACAAAAAATAGTTCCAAGGATTCGGCTTGATTAGCTACGTGTGTTGGCTTTGAGCCTTTAGTCTTTAACGCATCTAACTCCCTAGTGAGCATCTCAACCTTAGCCTTAGGTTGTCCTCTTCCTTAAGATGGTAAATTCCAACACCAGTGGGGTTTCCTACAAGTCGTGACCTATTTGTGCTTTCAGTAGCATTAGGTCTAATCCAAGTGTGAGCTTTTTCAACAAGCTCATTGAGGTATTCTATGGCCTCATCAGGATCTTTTTGTAAAAATTCACCATTGCTCATCATCTCTACAAATAGGCACTCTCTATATGTAAGTCCCTCATAAAAATAGCTCACTAAGTGCCAATTCTCATACCCATGGTGAGGACACATACTCAGTAACTCTTTAAATTTCTCCCACGACTGATGCAAAGTCTCATTGTCCTTTTGTGCAAAGGTGGAGACTTGTCTTTTTAAAACATTGGTCTTATGTTGAGGGAAGTATTTGTTAAAGGAGACCTGAGTCATCTCATTCCATGACCCATTAGATCATGGTCTTAGCGAGTATAGCCAACTCTTAGCTCTATCCTTCAAAGTGAAAGGAAAGAACCTAAGTCTGACAATGTCATTAGTTGCATCTTGACTATGAAAAGCCGCAACTACTTCCTCAAACTCCCTAATGTGTACATATGGGTTTTCATTTTCCAAGCCATGAAACGTAGGGAGTAACTTTATCATCCTTGTTTTAAAATCTTGTTGGCGAGTATTGGCTGGAAACATGATGCATGATGGTGTGGCTATTCGGCTAGGATGCAAGTAATCCTTAAGTGTCCTAGCAACATTCTCATTGGGGTTATCAGCCATGTTAACAAAATCCTCTAAATTCTCGTTTGGGGATACACTATGGTTTGATCTAGGCAAGGTTTCACTAATGGACATGGAAGGAGAGGGCAACTCTATTTGGGTCCTCTAATGAATCTACCTCACGAATCTTTCGGTCTAAGCATACACCAAATAAGTTAAAGTGGAAATAAATAAAACAGAATGATAAAAGAGAATCGAAAAATCAAAACTTAGAGAAAGGAACAATATTATCGTCATGTCTCAAAGTTGACAACCTTCCTTGTACTTAAGCGCGTTTCCTCAGCAACGGCGCCAAAATTTGATTACGCTCAAACTAATACGCGGTTATTGTGTATAGTTGAGGTGTCGATCCCACGAGGAAAAACGAATTACAAAGGAAAAATGTAAACCTTAACATGAACGATAAAGATCAAGTGAGAGAATCTGAGTTTTGATAATGAAGTAATGTGAGAAAATTGTGTAAATAGATTGAAGAATTTAATAGAGAAACAACAAGGGTCCGAGAGTCCTCCCTACGTTCGTTGCCTTATTCCAATCTCGATTCAATTGTTTTTATCTCGATTACTAGTTTCACATCCCAAACAAGCAATCGATAAATATTCAATCAAAGCACATGTAAACCCTAATGTAATTGATACAAATTACTCTTTACTTTCAATTTAAGTACACGTGACCTATCCTATAGATTTATCAAGAAACGATAGTATGTCTTAATGACAATATCTCAGTAATGGACAAACCTAAAAGATAAATCTACTGGACTCAATCACATCCAACAATCTTAACATAAGAAGAGCATGACTAAACTTATATCGAGGAGAAAGATACAATCACCGGATTAAGAGAAAATCTTCTAATTAAATTAAAGAGTAAATCATAACAATGTTTTGACAATAAATCCAAACTACAACTGAATCAATAATGGAAAATAAGAACAACTACACCTAGGGATTCATCCCTTCGCCTTGCTTGGAGATTAGTTGACCATGGGGTTCATTCTTGAACACTTTGATGGGGGAGAATGTGGCAGCCTTCTTGGGTTTTCCAGCCTTAATGAATTGATCTTTATCAAATCCTAAGTGATCTAATACAAAAGGTCCAAGGGTATTTTCGGGTTTAAACTATCATTAAAACCCTAATTAAGTCGTGACTCAGAAACAAAGCATCGCACTTGCGCCGCGGCTCACATTAATCCAAGTCGTGGCTCAGCCTTTTGTGATTTTCTTCATGATTCTATAGGCCATGGCCCAGATTGGTCCAGGCTGTGGCTCAGACTACCAGGCCGCGGCTCAGACTGGTCCGGGCCACGGTGCACACTGATGGACTTCTAGCTCTTTTCGGGCTTAGTTCTAGAGGCCGAGGCTTAGACTTTTCAGGCCGTAGCGCACACACCAAAGACTTGGTTTCTCTTCATTTTGTCCTTCCGCAACCATGCCTTCACTCCGATGTTCATCAAAGCATCGTGTTTTAAGCTATGATGGCTTTCCACCTCTTTTGGACTCAAAGTACCTGAAAATGTATCGAAATAGATCAACAATCCAAGAATATCACTTTAGAGTTGTTAAGATATAAAAGTGCAATTCAAACCTAGATCAACCCTAAAAATGCTAACAAATAAGTACTGTTAAGATGCATTTTATGACTCTCATCATTATACATATGGGGTTAAAAGAGCTATAAATGAGGTGTACTGCTGTTACTGCATACCATACATGTCAAGAACAACAACATGAAACAGTATCATCAAAACAACAATTTCAGCCTAAAATTTTTGTTGTGCAGGTGTTAGTGCAGTAGCCCCTGTGCAAGTGCTGGCATAGCAGTGATTGGGGTTGTTAATTTATTTTCTTGTTACTGTGTCTCCTACTATTATACATCATAAGGTTAAATTATGACATCCCTTTCAAAATTATTTATACCAGCAGCCTTGTAGTGATCAATATTCAACATAAAATCAGTCAAAAAAAAGGAGAGAAAAAAGATTGAAATCTAACATTTGGAAGAGAGTGTGTGGGTGCTCAAACAACCTAACAAACTCAAATCCTACAATCCTATATCATAATTAGATATTGCTATATCATATCACAAACGTTTATGCAATAAGAAGTATAAGTCAATAAATCTACCAACGTCAGCATGTTCGAAATGTATTTATTATATAACACCAAATTTAGTAACCACACCACGAATAGTCCTACAACATAGACACTAGACATGAATCTCGTTTTGGACCAGGCATCATAAAATGATTTAAAAAAATAATAACGAAATAAGAAAAGACTGCAAAAGCCCATTGACATGACTGTCATCAAAGCCATAGACAAGTGAATCTCAAATAAATGCAAGTACTAAACTAGAACACTAAATTTGTAAAAACGCATACCATTGTCAACATGCTCATAGCCAAATTATTAGTAAAAAAACTTCCCATTTACATAATTCTACTCAACTCAACTAAGCATTAGTCCCAAAATAGTCAGGATTGGCTCCATGAATTCTTCTTTTCAAATTACCATATACATTCAAGACAAACAAAATGAAGACACACACACACACAAAAAAAAAAACTTGATAACAAAAATATCTAAAAACACTGATAACCCTAAACCTTAAAATTTCTGCATCGTCTTGGCATTATGGGCATTAGCCTACTCTATCTAGCATGGGATGGTGCTGCAGCCCCTGTGCAGGTGCTGGTGTAGGGGCTGCAGCACCATCCCCTACACAGGGTCTACTACACCAGTACTAGCCCCTGTGCAGATGCTGTAGCCTATGTGTATGTGTGGGGAAATCATACGAGCAACAAAATCCAGTAAAAACATCAGAATATGTAAGAATTAACATTCAAGAATACCTAAAAGGAAACAAACTCACTCGCTCCACTAAGGTTTCAAATCCCAAACTAGTTTAAAATATAAAGTGAAAGAGACAAATGGAAGAACACTATAGGTAATCAATTGAAGCAAAAAAAAAATGCATCAATACATTAAAGATTGGTATCTTCATCAATGTCCATCCTAGCCCAATTTGAGATACAATCTAATTGATCATCTACCATTACATTAGAAGGTATGCATTGATTGTAAGTGTCATCATCCTCTTCTTACGTTTTCCGTCCGTTTCATCTAGGTCCCTTGGCTTTGTGATCACAACATGACACAATTCCTTTTTTATTAGGTCTTGCACATAAAACACTTGTTTCACTTGAGATAAAATAACGAATGGGTCATCCTTCAATAATTGACCAGTGTGTATGAACCTAGACAAGTTCACGAGAATGCACCCACTTGCATCTTTCTTCAAACCCCTAGGTGAATTAATATCCACCCAATCACAATGGAACAACACAATCTTAAATTCCTCATAGTAATCTAACTCGATGATATCTTTGAGCAAACCATAATATGTTTGATCCTCTGCTTCAACCATCACTCCCAGATTTTGAGATCGTTTAAACTTCTCACGATCCTTTGTGTGGAATTTAAAGCCATTGATGTTGAATCCATTAAATTTTCTAACAACATTATTCGGACCTCTAGGAAAGGCAATTAATTCATCTAAATAATTGTTATCCACCATCCATGGCACCTAACCATATTCAAACAATTAATATGAGACAACATCAGTCAATATTTTATTAAACGCATTTCTAGCATTCAAAGACAATTGATAGTATGCCTAACTTGTCTCATAAGCCATGAGGGAAATTTCTCAACCAATTATTTCTATTCGAGGCTTTGTAATTGTCGATTGGAACTGTTGGTTAGTCTTTGAGCAGCCAAAAATTCGCTACAAAAAATTGATTTGATCAAACTGTTAGCCCTCACAGGGATAACAAAACATAACTACTAAATTTAACCACATGACTAAGTTCCTTTATTGATACTAACCTACGAAAGTGAGAAAGATTATCATTATGGAGCAACACATAACGATGTGCTTGAGCCAATGACATGTCATCGAGCTCAACACTTTCCCATAATCCGTCCACCAAAGGAAAACATGTAATCATCTAGATAATTTACATTATCATTGTTCCTTTGGAGGCAGTTGAATTTTGTCTCTACACTTTGAAGTATTGTGAGCAATATGTTAGACACTCTTCTCTATTATACCCTTCAACAATTGACCCCTCGAGTCGACTTCTATTACGTAAATAAGATTTCAAGCGCACTAAATACCTTGCAAAGCCAAAAAAATAGGAGATAAATTTATTAGCCATTAAAATACAAATTAAGTATCCACAAATAAGATTTGAACATCTAACCTCTCAACAGGATACATCCACTTGTAGTGTATGGGACCACCAAGTCTAGCCTCCGAGGCTAAGTGAATGATAAGATGAACCATAATGGTAAAGAAACTAGGGGGAATATTTTCTTCAAATGGTAAAGTGTCAATGCAACACGCGACTCCAATATGTCAAGCTCCTGGGGATCAAGGGCTTTAGAGCATAAAACTTTAAAAATGATGATAACTCAAAAACAATTTCTACAATATGTCTAAGCAAATATGCTCTCAAGGCAATATGAAGGATTTCTTACATCAATATGTGACTGTCACGACTCTTTAAGTTTAACAGCTTACGATTCTTTAAGTTGACACATTTTGAGATGTTTGATGCATACCCATCAAGAACTTTGAGATTTTCCAAAACTATCAAGAAATTATCCTTCTCTTTGTAGATATAGTACAGCATGCTGGAGGTAAGTGATCTTTTCCATTAGGAAGAACAACTAAATGGAGGTCTTTTCTAATACCAATTTCCTCGAAATCACGGCGTGCCTTTTTATTGTCTTTAGTCTTACCATCTATATTTAATATTGTTCCAATCAAATTGTCATATACATTCTTCTCTATATGCATCACATCTAGATTATGATGCATGAGAATGTTTTTCCAATAAGGTAACTAAAAAAATGCTTCTTTTTTTCCACAAAGTATGTACAACTCCTTCATCCATGGGAAGATCCTCCTTATCAACATTTTCTAGGAAATCATCCACACCCTCAAAAAGATTATCAACTTCATCCACTAGTACTTGCCCCATAGAGGTACCAACATCCTCTCTTGCCCTCATCTTAGAAGGCTTCGAGGTTTTACCATAGATGTAGTTTCCACCATCTAGTTGACTTAAAACATCGTGTCTATATGGTGGAATAGGATCAGATTCCAACTCTATGGTGCCATCAAACTGATACTTTTGAAAATGAAACTCATGGTTTTCTTCTAACTATGGACGATGACCCATATAGCAAAACTTTCTCTCGTGCTTTAACCATATAGAATGCGTAGAGTCCCCACAACATGGACAAGCAATATGCCCCTTGGTGCTCCAACCATATAAGTATTCATATGCAAGAAAATCATTAATGGTCCAAAGAAGATAAGCGCACAGCTTAAATATTTGATTGGTGGATGCATCAAACGTATAAACACCATACCATAATTGTTTCAACACTTCCATTAAAGGCTGCAAAAAGATAGCAATATCGTTGCCGGGGCTTTTTTCACCAGGAATCACCATTAAAATGATGAACGATGTTTACTTCATGCAAATCCATGGTGGCAAGTTGTGTAGGACCAAAAGAACAGGCCATGTGCTATAAGTAGAATTTATTATTCGAAAAGGATTGAACCCGTCATTAGCTAAGCCAAGCCTAACACTACGAGAATCAGCTGCAAAATCGGGATACAAAGTATCAAATTCATTCTAAGCTAATCCATTCGTCGGGTGTCTTAAAATTCCATCATCTGTCCGATCTTTATCATGCCATCTCATAAATGAAGCCATTTTAGATGATATATATATCCTCTTCAATATCGATATTAGAGGAAAATAACGCAATGCTTTAGCTGGCCTTTTCTTTTTAGATGGAGTATCCCTCTCATTCAACGGATCCTCATTATCGACATTGCTTTTAACCCATCGTGGCACACCACACGCATGACAAAATTCATCATTCACATACTCACCCTAATGTAATGTGCAGTCATTAGGACAAACATGAATTTTCTCATAGCCAAGACCCAATCCTTTAATAATCTTCATGGCTTCATAATAATTTGATTGCATTGGAGCACACATCGAAAATGCCATGTTGATAAACTCGAGAAATATAGTAAGAGGTTTACGAAACCACCCATTCAAACATTTGATGTGTAGTAGGTATAACATAAAAGTTAACATTGTGAAATTTTGACAACCCGGATAAAGTTCATGATCATAATCTTTCATCAAATTATGATATTGAGTCGTCTCATCAATAACAGAATGAACTGGATGTTCAACGTGTAAAGACTCACCATAATTATTGATCTCAAACACACCATGGGACTATTGTTCTTCACCATGCTCATTTGAAGATCTCACTTCGATTCCTTCACTTAATGGTTCATTGTTTTGGTTTTCACAAGTAACCTCGAAAGCACCTCAGAGCAAACCCAACACATTATCTCGTCCTATGAAGCCAGCTGGAACACTAATGGGTTTTAAATTAAAAGGAAAGTGGTGTATACGAGAAACTTTCTCCCCATGAAAAACCCACTCGGTGTAACCTAGACTAAACCTATTATACAATAGATGCTCCTGAACAACTTTTGGTTCAAATGAAGAACAATTACCACATCTTCTACATGGACAAACAATACTACCACTACCACAAGCTTTCTGACACGCAAATACAATGAAGTTTGCAACACCATCCATATAAGCTTTACTCAACCTTGGTTTATCTATACAACTTTTATCCAATTTAAGATGATGCCGATAGACTTTCCTAAAACAATATTAATAAAGTTAGAATTGAACAATTTTAGGCAAAAGAAGGCATAATCACAAACTTAGATTTGATTTCTAATTTGAGGAAATAAAATTGATATAATCACCGTCCCTGCACGGTCTCAGCTCCAGCCACCCTGCACAGGGGCTTGTTGTGCGATTATCTACCTAAATAAATAAGTAAATATCTGTACAGTTTTACTTGCAAGTGCACAAGGTCAATGGTAGCATAGTGTGCAAGTGCGAGATCATTTCTACAAGGACTGGTGAATTTCGTTTTTAGAATCAGTTTCTTAATAAAAGAAGATCAAAATAACTGTTGAATGTGAATTAATAATAATGAGAATTAGGGCTTTGATATCCACAACTAGTCATACTTTCCCAATGAGTAATATGCCAATGCTCTAGCCCTGCTATGAATACCTAATGGTTGTCAACCTAAGGGCATGGTATCTACTCCTTAAGCTATTGATTTCCCTAAGCAACGAGTTAGGCATGATATCTACTCTAACTCTTTTCTGTCATAAGGGATTCAGCATGGTATCTACTGAGTTGTTCGTTAAGAGAGCATAAGTACTATGGAAATCGACAACCACACAGGACTTAGGGTATGGTATTTACTCCCAGTTTCCCATGTTGATTAATCCAAGAATCCGGTGTGGATATCTTTTGTTACTAATGTCAGACCCAGGACTCGGTCATCCAAATTGGTCTAACTAACAAGTCCATACCACATGCACATATTGATCAGATATATACATATGAGGAATTTAAATAAACACGGGCATTAATCAAGTTAAGAATCATAATCAAGGCTATTGCAAAGATAATCAATGAATGTATATATGGGAAAGCATAACTAGGGCTTCAATCGAGCCTATAAAGAGTTAGTTACACATGCTGTCTAAGATAAGCATCATAACATAAACTAAACATAAAATATAAAACCCGAAGAATATTGTGGAGACAGGTTGTCGATTCTCTCCAAAGCTTACAACTCCGAGCTAAGCAAAAGATAAAAGATAAAAGAAAAGATATCCTTTGTGTGTGTTCACAAGTGTATTTATAGGGTTTGAATAACCCTAGAAGACTCAGGAAACCCTAAACTTCCTAAAACGTAAAACCTCATCTATTTCCAAAACTGGTTCTGCCGTTTTACTGTTCACGCCCGTACATGTGCGCTCAATCGCATGCGTTGTGCACTTGATCGCAAGGCTGCACTCGATCCTTCTTGTGTGAGCACGAGCGCTTATGCGCTCGATCGCACCCAATAGTGCGCTCTATCGCACTTTTGCCAGTAGCTGCTCCAGGATTTCCAGATTTCTTCCTTTAGGTGCCAAAAATGCTTCTTTTTTCTCCAAGACCCTATAAAAACATGTGAAACATAGAAATGAAGTAAAATGGACTAAATTAACATAACTATGGACTTAACAAATGTAAATAAAAGGGCTTAAATATGAATATTTAAGCATCTATCACACTCTCAAACTTACATATTGCTAGTCCCTTAGCAATACAAAACTAAAAACGAAAATGGAAAATAAAGACACATAGATAAATCTAATATTCATGGTGTCCACAAAAGTTTAGGTCTCCACACAAAACTACGATGCGCATTCATGAGCAAGCTTAACAAATATAAACATATCTTTGCAATGAATAAGAGTTTTGAACGCAAATCACTTTCATGAGGCAGTTTAAGACATCACAAGTTTGACTTTAGTGTGTGGTGAACTAGCACATAAAAGATTAAATTTCCAAATAATTCTAATGTGTAGTGTTTCGATGTCTCAAGATTCACCAAATTTCCTATTAGAATCAACAAAAATGGCATAGTTTTTTTTTTCTTTTATTTGTGGGACTTTTGCCAAGTTTAGTTCCCTTAAGCTTTCTATTTGGCTCATGTAGCGAGTGTTTAGCCAATGACTCCCAAACCAGATGGTTTTAGGGCATTGGGTGTAAAGACACCCCGAAGGACTTACTAGCTCGAGTAAAAAAGGCTATGAAACTCACTAGTCTTAATGCTACCAATCAGAACTTTCACCTTTTGACGTGACACTCACTGCTTACTGAGGCAAGAGGGCCAGTTACTCAGTAGAAAGCTCTTTTTAATGATCATAGTGAGCAAAATTTTTAGCTTTTGACGTGATACTCACTGCTTACTGAGGCAAGAGGGCCAGTTACTCAGTGGAAAGTTTGTTTAATGATCTTTAGGAGCATTTTTTTTAGTAATAACAATTTTTCTATTTTCTTATGCCAAAGTGTTAATCTAACAGGTCATCTGGTTCACAGTTAAGCAAAAGAAACATACAAATTAAAATTACATGTCATACCCCACACAACTATGTGCTAATGTGCTCGTATTAGTTTAGGTCAAACTTGTGAATACTTAAATGCCTAAAAGTAAGTGATCTAGGTTCAAAACTTAATTATTGGCCTATATGTTTAAGGTGTTAAGCTCACTTATGAAGTCAAATCATATTGTTTGTTTAGATTACCCAAAATTTTTGGAACAGAATGAACATGCATTTTTCTATAAAAACAAAATTTGGGACATAGTGTGTGTGTAAGTGTGTTCCCATACCCCCAAACTTAAATTGCACATTGTCCTCAATGTGTGAGAAGCATAAAAGGATCTGACCTGGGAGATGTAGAACTTAATGGCTGGCATGGCTCATAGCACGCCCCTAAACTTGAACTGGATGCACTAACTATGTCATTGAAAAAAGAAAAACAAACATAAACTGGAAAACAAGTGATAATAAACAGATATATAAAAGTAAAGACTAACAATAAAAGGAAATACTAAAAAGGATATGCTTTGGGGTGCCTCCCATGAGCGCTAAGTTTAACGTCTTCAGCCAGACGGGGTATCTTCTCACTGCTGATCGCCAGGTGGTGCAGTCGATGAGGTACCGGGTGCGGGAGGTGGAGGTTGACAGTTTAGGCATCTTAGCAAGTTGTTGTCCAATGTGCGCTCAATCGCACTGTGAAGTGCGCTCAATCGCACTTGTGGCAAAAAGTGCGTACTCAGTGGCCTCAGTGCCACTGACCTTTATAGAGGCGCTTGAACTACACATTTTATCAAAGTCTGGACTGCTCAAGTGCTCTCTATAGCAGTTTCAACATTTAGTCTTTCGACAGGGCGTACTTAAAGTCCACTGAATGTGGCTCAGGTGCTCTTGTTGCTACTGCATACTGGACAGTTTGGGGTGCTAAATCTTCATCTCTTGGTTGCACTGTAACTTTTTAGTGTGGTGTGACTTTGTATCCATATACCATGAATGTCTGATTTCTTACAGACAACTACAGCAATTCCAAGTTTGGTACCTGGACAATAGATGAGAGAAAAGTAGTATTAGTACTCTCAAAAGTTTCAAACGGATGAGTGAACTTACTTGGATACTTTGGAGAGGCTTCAAGGAGGTGCACAGTTTCAATGATGTCATCTGTAATATCTTCATATTCTGGCTTAGGCACCACATCCGAACTTGTGAAGCTGTGGGCGAGGGTGGCCTCCAATGGATTAGTGTAATGGACCTAAAAAATTTGCTCGACAACACTTTGCATCATACATTCATTAAAACATTTTATTATCATTATCATCTTGGGGTAATTTCAACACATCAAATATCTTAAATTCTATTGTCTCACCATTTACCATCATACTTACAATATCTTTTTTCACATTAATTATTGTATCAGCAGTTCTCATAAAAGGTCTTCCTAAGATGATGGGCAGAGGTAATGGCATAAGGCATTCTTCCATATCTAACACAATGAAGTCAGCAGGCAAGATAAACTCACCGACCTTTTCCAAAACATCCTCAAGTATACCTCTAGGTCTTTTGATGCTTCTATTTTCCAATTGCAAAGTGATGGAGGTTGGTTGAAGCTCCCCCAAACCTAGCTTTTCAACTACTATGTATGGTAGCAAATTTACACTTGCTCCTAAATCCAATAGTGCATGCTCAAAAAACTGGTCACCTATCCTGCAGGGCTTAGTAAAACTACCTGGATCTTGTAGCTTTGGTGGTAGTTTTCTTAATAATACCGCACTTACCTCTTCCGTTAGAGCCACTGTTTCATGCTTTTGAAACTTTCTTTTATTAGTGCAACACTCTTTTAAAAATTTAGCATAAGCAGGAATTTGTTTAATTGCATCTAATAAGGGAATATTAATTTCTACTTTTCTCAAAGTTTCAAAAATATCAAACAATTTATCTTTCTTTGGCTTTACTAACCTTTGAGGGAAGGATGGTGCATTCCACTTCTCCATTTCACTTACCTTGGATGGGGATAGCTTAGCAGAAGATGCTTGTGCTGGCTCATTAACTCCTATGACCTTACCATTTCTCAGAGTTGTCACGACATTTAGTTACTGATGTCCTCTCGGATTAGGTATTGGTTGGGCAGGAAGCTCACCTTGCTTCTTTGCACTTAACTCTTTAGCCATTTGCCCCATTTGAACTTCTAGTCTTTGGATTGTTTGCTCATACCTTGCAATTGTTTGTCTTTGCTCAGTTTGAATTTGCCTTCCATCTGCCATAAATTGTTCTTGTGACATTATCAGTTTCCTTACCATACTCTCTAGGTCACTTGTCTTTGACTCTTGAACTGGTTGGACTGTTTGGTGGAAGTTCCTTTGTTGCCTTTGAAGGTTTAGGGCATTTTGATTGTTGCACCATGAGAGGTTGGGGTGGTTTCGCCATCCATGATTGTAGGTATCTGCATATGCACTATTTGGTCCCACATAGTTCGCTTACTCGGGATCTATAGATGAATATAAATGGCAAGTCTTAGAAGTGTGATCAAATTGAGAACATAAAGCACATACCTGGCATTGTGTGGCTTGTGGACTTGGTGAGGCGTTCTGAACAGTCATGGCTTTTACAAGCATATCTAGCTTCCTTTCCATAGCAACTATTTGAATTGGAATTCCACCAGTTAAGTTAACTTCATATATGCCCTTGCTCTTTACTCCTTATCTCCCTCTGGATGAGAATTGTTGGGTGTGCTCACTCAATTCCTCAAACAGCTCCATGGCTTCTTCATTGCTCTTCTCCATCAGCACACCTCCACAACCTGAATCAACAATACTTTTATTCATGTCATTTAGTCCTTCATAAAATGCTAGTACCAGCTCATCTTGAGGTAGGTTGTGATGTGGACTTTTGAGAAGCAGCTCATTAAAGTGTCCTTATGCTTCAAAGAAAAGGTCTCCATCTTTCTGTTGGAAAGATTGAATTTCCTTCCTCATCTGCCTTGTCTTTTGTGCTGGGAAAAATTTCCTTAGGAACTTATTGGATAGTTCTTCCCATGTATGGATATAATCTGTAGATAATGAATTATACCACAACTTAGCTTTATCTTTTAATGAAAAAGGGAAAAGAATTAACCTGATTCTCTCTTGATTTAGACCCTGGATGTGCTAGAACTTGCAGAGGTCAAAGAATTCCCGAAGGTGCAAGTGTGGATCCTCAGCAGGTATACCCCTAAAATGAGTCAAGACACTGAGTATCTGCGGAGATATATAGTAATTGACTTCTGCCTCTGGTTGATAAGTAATGCATGATAGCTGGTTGAGGTTCCGTGGGATGAAGGATTGCTCCATAGGTCTTCGCTCAGGTGGTTGTTGGTTATCTAACTGTTCTATTGGTGCTTCTCCCTCGAATTCTTCTTCGTTCTCCTCAAAGTTGTTTTTAGACCTCTGTCGAATGGTCCGCTCAATCTCTATGTCGAGTGGAATGATGGTAAGGTTCCTAGATCGAAGCCTTTGCATGAATCAACAAAAATAGCTTCAGTGCAGCAGTTCAGCACTGCTGCTCGGGTAGCTCTCTGCCTCAATTGCCCTCGATCGCACAAGAGGGTGCGCTCGATCGCAAATGGCACAGAAAGTTCTGCTAGTGTGCCTGAAACAGAAAACAAAAAGAATTCGATTAGGGTTTTAATGAAGTAAAAATAAGATAAAAACATAAGCTTTAAATTTTTTGAGATTTTTGATAAAAATAAAAATATAATGAAAAAGAAATAACAATGATTAATCTAAATGAAAATAATTCTAAAGAGAAATTTAAGTGTAATCCCCGGCAACGGCGCCAAAAACTTGTTGCGCGATTATCTACCTAAATAAATAAGTAAATATCCATACAGTTTTACTTGCAAGTGCACAAGGTCAATGGTAGCATAGTGTGCAAGTGCGAGATCATTTCCATAGGGATTGGTGAATTTCGTTTTTAGAATCAGTTTCTTAATAAAAAGAAGATCAAAATAACTGTTGAATGTGAATTAATAATAATGAGACATAGGGCTTTGATATCCACCACTAGTTATACTTTCCCAATGAGTAATATGCCAATGCTCTAGCCCTACTATGAATACCTAATGGTTGTCAACCTAAGGGCATGGTATCTACTCCTTAAGCTATTGATTTCCCTAAGCAACGAGTTAGGCATGATATATACTCTAACTCTTTTCTGTCCTAAGGGATTCAGTATGGTATCTATTGAGTTGTTCCTTAAAAGAGCATAGGTACTATGGAAATCGACAACCACACAGGACCTAGGGTATGGTATCTATTCCCGGTTTCCCATGTTGGTTAACCCAAGAATCTGGTGTGGATATCTTTTGTTACTAATGTCATACCTAAGACTCGGTCATCCAAATTGGTCTAACTAACAAGTCCATACCACATGCACATATTGATCAGATATATACATATGAGGAATTTAAATAAACACAGGCATTAATCAAGTTAAGAATCATAATCAAGGCTATTGCAAAGATAATCAATGAATGTATATATGGGAAAGCATAACTAGGTCTTCAATCGAGCCCTATAAAGAGTTAGTTACACATGCTTTCTAAGATAAGCATCATAACATAAACTAAACATAAAATATAAAACCCAAAGAATATTTGTGGAGACAGGTTGTGAATCCTCTCCAAAGCTTACAACTCCGAGCTAAGTAAAAGATAAAAGATAAAATAAGGGATATCCTTTGTGTGTGTTTACAGGTGTATTTATAGGGTTTGAACAACCCTAAAAGACGCAGGAAACCCTAAACCTCCTAAAATGTAAAACCTCCTCTATTTCCAAAACTGGTTCTGCCATTTTACTATTCACGCCCGTACATGTGCGCTCGATTGCATGCGTTGTGCGCTCGATCCTTCTTGTGTGCGCACGAGCACTTATGCGCTCGATCGCACCCAATAGTGCTGCCAGTAGCTGCTCAAGGATTTCCAGATTTCTTCCTTTAGGTGCCAAAAATGCTTCTTTTTTCTCCAAGACCCTATAAAAACATGTGAAACACAGAAATGAAGTAAAATAGACTAAATTAACATAACTATGGACTTCACAAATGTAAATAAATGGGCTTAAATATGAATATTTAAGCATTTATCAGAGCTGCTGTGAAGTAGCCCCTTCATAGGTGTTGCTGTGGTGTAGGAGCTGCTGTGTAGCAGCCCCTTCACAAGTGCTGCTGCATAGCCGCCCTTTCGCTGGTGCTGATGCGCAGCCACCCCTACTTATACATATAGCACAGGCATATATAAGACATTATGCAAAAACTGAACAAGACCTGATTCAACTAAGCATATAAAAAAGCATCTATTTGAGGATTCACAAAAAATATCCCCCAATTAGGACTTCATATCATGATGGTGAAATTAAATACAACTCATCTATTTGAGCAAGCAGAAATCTGATCTTCCCAGCCAACAACACTTTAAAAACAACAATTTCACTCTTGATGAATTCATCTTAACAGAAGTACATTTTTCAGACAACACCAAGGAGAATTGCAGATGCAAAGGACTAGCCAACTTGAGGTGCTTATGCAAGAAAAAAAGGGACAGCCCCTTCACAGGTGCGGCTGTGCAGCAGTCCCTGCACATGGGCAGTTGTCCCCTGCATAGAGGCTGCTGTCTTCTGCATAGGGGCTACTGCATAAGTGCTGCACAAGTACCCCTACTTATACGTATAGCACAGGCATATATAAGACACTATACAAAAACAGAACACAACCTGATACAACCAAGCATATAAAAAAAGCATTCATTTGAGGATTCACAAAAAAAAATAACCCCCAATTAGGACTTCACATCATGATGGTGAAATTAAATACAGTTCATCTATTTGAGCAAGCAGAAATTTGATCTTCCCAGCCAACAACACATTAAAAACAAAAATTTCACTCTTGGTAAATTCATCTTAACAGACGAACATTTTTCAAATAACACCGAAGGGAATTGCAGATGCAAAGGACTAGCCAACCTGAGGTGTTTATGCAAGAAAAAAAGGAGCATAGTAGTATCGTATCTGATTTTTGCTGCTATGTAGTAGTAGTTTAGTGAAGATGTTAAAAAGGATTTCTAATAGTACACCTTTTTTTTAGTTTAATTAGCCGAAAAATGGTTTAGATGTCCTCGTAGATGCACCTGATATATGAACTTCTTCTAACATTTGGAACAAACATATGATGCATAACATTCCTGAATATGTAAACGACTTCAATAACACATGAAACTGACTACTGAAAAGATTATACTATAACTGCTTAAGTTCCTATATTGTAATCTCCATGACCTCACTTAATAAGTAAAATTTCCTCAACTACTATTCCACTATTCTAGAATTAAGAGATAAGATCAAAACGTCAAATATGCATTGTATCACAAATCAAGATGCCTTTATTTATTCTTAGTTTTGATAGTAAGCAACTCATAAACCTTGAAAAGTACCAAGTAATAATATAGATTTTTTGGTTAGCAATAATAAAAGAGAGTTCAGAACTCATTCATGCAACTAGCTCATAAAGATGGGAATTTTCCATGGGAAGTGGTGGTAATTCAGGTGATGAACAGCAACAACAACAACAAGCTTCAAACTCTCGCAGGGGAAAGAAGATTTATCATCGCCATGTAATCAATCCATTAAAATTTCGTACAATTCCATCAAATTAACTAAACTGTATAAAAATCAATAAAACCGTATCATCCCCAGTTTTTCCCCCAATTTGTTCCCCCAGTTTTTCCCAAAGCCAAACAAATCAATAAAACCGTATAAAAAGACTAAAAGCATACAAATTAACTAAAAAATATTAGAGATACAGAGATTATGAGAGTACATACAAGATTCAAACGAGGTGCGTGCAGTTTGATGAAGAAGAAGAGTCGACCGAGACCGAGAGAAAGGGAGCGAGAGAGAGAGACAGAGAGACCACGAACGCAGATTGGGAGTTTCTTAGAAGAAGAAGCACATATTGAAAAGGATGAAAGTACACATATTGAAGAGGCCAAGAACTTTATGGAGACTGCTTATCAAGATTCGAAGGTCACGCGCACAACAATTTGCTTCTGTTCCCGAATAATTAAGCGTGCAAGCCAATTTAGCTGTGTTTTTTAGTCATATTTCGACACTATAAAGTGCTAGTATGGCACTTCGAAGCGTCCATATATGACAGGGGCACACAGCGATCCTTAGAAGCGCCGCTACATGACAAACAAAGTGCCGCTACATGACAAACAATTAGTCCTATTATGACGCTTTAAAACACCAATATATGGGTGTCAGAATATGGACATACAGTGGCACTTTGAAGTGCTGATACATGACAGAGTTACATAGTGACACTTTTAAGCACTACTACATGACAAATTTTATAATTGTTACTATAGTGCAATCAGTTTTCATATTCTGGTGCTTATAAGCGCCACAATATGAAATGAGATTTCTGCATATTCCGACGCTTAGAAGCATCGATATGTTCATATTGCAGCGCTTTTATAAAGCGACGACGCATGTCATTTTTCTTGTAGTGATGGAAAACTGATGGTAAAATCAAAATAAGATAAAATCATGAGTTGGTGATACGATTTAGGAAATTTTTTTATTGGGGCACTAAAATAAAAAATCGCGTGTATTCGAAAGACTCAAAATATTATTAACCTGAAAAGAAACATAGGCAAATTGAAAACAAATTTTGGAAAACGATTTTCCATGGATTGCTTAGGTAAAAATCATGGCAAAAAAAAATGGAATAGGTAAAAATTATTACTGTTTTTCATTATCTGAAATAGAAAATGAAAACATTTTAAAACCAAACGCAAATCAAAGAGCTAAGCGAAGGGAATGGATTCCATGAACTCCAAACGCCGTCCCAAATGCTTCTTATTTGACCGCCGTTACGGATGGGTTTATCGTCTCTCTCTGTCTTTTTTGTGTGTGGTCTTTATGCAACATGTATATGAATATTTTGATTATTTATAATTAAGCAAACCACTTTTACCTAATTTTTATTTGTTTCTGTAGGTTTGATGAATGGAAGGACCCATCAGAGGAAGCTCTAGCCGGTGGCCTAGGAGTGCGAGGTCTTTTACCCAAATTTTCTTTTGAGACCTTTCACTTCTCTCTCTCTCTCTCTCTCTCTCTCTTTTGTGTGTGGTCTTTATGCAACATGTATATGAATATTTTGATTATTTATAATTAAGCAAACCACTTTTACCTAATTTTTATTTGTTTCTGTAAGTTTGATGAATGGAAGGACCCATCAGAGGAAGCTCTAGCCGGTGGCCTAGGAGTGCGAGGTTTTTTACCCAAATTTTCTTTTGAGACCTTTCACTTTCGGTTTCTGAGAAAGCAAAGAAAGATAATAAAAAATAAAGTGGGATAAAATTTTAAAATGTTAATAATGCATTTTCTTTTTGTAATTTCCTAGAAGCTAAAAAAAATGTTAATCAGTTGTTCTTATGGGCTAAGCGTAGATTTCTGTTTTCGGTAATTTTCAAATGTTTTCTCAAAAACCAAACAGAATATGAATCATGAACTTCATCAGTAGATACTCTTCATAATTAGGATTTATGGTTGTCCTGTTACTAGTTGCTAGATTTGTGAACTTTTCCTGATGAATAACTTCGGGTTACTTTGTGATTTGTTTTCTAAACTATTGATCTAATAAATTAATTGGAATTAGGTAGAGAAGTGTTATTTATCTGTGGCAATTATATCATCACTGTTATTTTAGATTTTATGTGATTGGTTTGCGCAACTCAACTAATTTTAAGAATAAACTTGAGATTTTATTGTGTGAATGCGGCGGTGTTCTCTATATTTGATCAGGTTCTTAGACATTGATACTCCCACTTGCCTATAAACCAAGAGTGCTGGACTCCATCAGTTACAATCGTAGACCCTCTCCTCAAACCTCACGTGTTATGATTTGCAGCATTAGAAAATAAAGTAAAAGTAATTTTTTTTAGGATAAAATACAAAAACATACATGAGAGCGGGGTAATTATAGAAACCTAAATGTAGTATAGGAAATCACTCTTACCTACTTGAGGTTTGTAGGTTTCATTATAATAACTTAATTTCGTTAAAAATTCGGATAGTCAAATCTGAGATTTTTGGTCAAATCTATCAACATCGTCAATATTTATTAAAACGCCTAATTTTCCTTTAAAAGTGATTACTCATTTGAAATTTTGATTTATTTTAATCCAAAAAAAAAACTAAAATTCTACCTTAATTATCACAAATAAATCAATGCTTTCAGGATAAAAATTCCGCAATTTATTTAACCAATATCAATCTTAGAAATGATTAAAACAAAAGATTCCATCAATATGAATCATAATCAAGAAAAAAATCAATTAATACAGAATAAACGTAGACCGGGCATCGCGTGTGGCCGCGAGTGAACTTTTTGCTTAACCTCTGATCCCAAAAGCGAAAACAGACGACAACTAATCGATGAGGGATTTGTGCTCAACGATGGAGGCTCACTGCTTTTCCCTGTAAAGAATTTCCTCCAAATGGCGTCGTGTGGGTTCGTCGTCTCTGATACACTTGAGCCTGACCATCCCATCATTATGTGAACACCATTTTGAGATGGTTGCTGGGTATCGCCACAGGAAGTTCTTGGTAGAAACTGATCAGTTTAATGTCTTCAATTAAATTCATTGTTTTTATCGGAGTTCAATTCAATTAATATAAGTTTCAATTTTACTGTTTTTTCTTAACGTGGTTATTGGGTGCTTTGCGTGCATGATGTATGACATTAGGTGCATTTGGTACAAGTAAAAAGATGGTTTTTCTTTCTTCTGTTCACTTAAAAAAAAATTCTTCTTTTTAATATGCTGCAAAATATTTATGGAATTAAGAGGTACACGAATGAAGATGACTGTCAAAACTACTCAATTTTAGACATTTTCATATTTGGACCGAATTTGGTGAGAGCAATTGTAAAAGGCGGCCAATGAAAAGCTTTGGCATTGGTATAAAGAAGAAAGAAGAAAGAAAAAAGAGAGAGTAGAGAACAAATTGATGGAAAACTGGTTATTATATAAGGGCAGTTTAGTCTTTTTACAAATTTATGTCGGACAGATAAGTAGAAATAAAAACGGATTGAGAAAAAAAAAAACAACATAGAAGCAACAGAGATATCAGACAGAAAGAGACTAGATAAAAAAGCAATTAGGGCAGAGGAAAAATAACCAATAAAAAAACATAAGAAGATAATCAATTTTCAATTCATAATTTCAATATACCAAAATTAACATAATAAGTAGTTTATATAAGCACTATACACTAGAAAATCCTACTAATTAATAATATCTCTAATATAAAAAGAAATAAATCAAAACTTTTTAAAAATCTTAAAATAATACATAATTCATTTTTTTTTTCTGCATCACAAATCCTATGAAAAGATAATAGAATCTGTGAGGTTAAATCTAGTCCAAGTAGATTGGAGTAATTTTGCGAACCACAAGTAGGTAGTAGTAATTACCCCCCAAACCTCAAGTATAGTTTTGTAATTTACCTTTCTTTTTTAGGGGGGACTAGTCTTCATCACTACAGCGGCACAGTCTGATTACCAAACCTCAACTACAATGGAATAATTTTATGTTTTTAAAAAGGAGATATATCTTCAACTTGAGATTAGATCTTGTCTCTTTTTTTATTCAAACAATGGGAGATAGTCTTCTTCTATCATGGTGTAAGTGAGATTTGATTATGATCTCTTGTACAACGATAGATGATACTACCAATTAAGTTAGTTAGCACCCACAAATCTTGTCTCATTACTTTGCGTTTCAGTTGAGCAAATTTTGATATTTGGGGAATTCATAATATGGATAATACTCACATCTCCTCCCCCCCTCCCCAACCCCCTGGTGGTGATTATCTACTTGTTTCTGATAATTTTGCTCTTCTTGTTTCTGTTTCTTTTTTTATTTCCTTATCCACTTTAAGGCTGTTTGAGATACTGATGCATATATCTTGCCTCTCATTGACGGATTACATGCTGCGCAAATTTTTTTTTTGAAGAATTGCAAAATATCTTTGAGTTTTTTCCAGTTAAGAACATCAAAGAATGTGAGTATAACGTTCAGAGGATGCTATAGAGGAATAAACTTAGAAATTTCCTTTAACTCATGGTCTACTTGCACTATTTTACAGATTTACTTTGCAGCAAGCTCTACTGTAAAAGTTTTGGAATGGCCAGACCTGCTCTCCCCTCGTGTACTGCAGGCCAGTCTTAGTGATCAGCTCCACAAAATCATGTGTCCTATACGAAAATCAGAGTTCAACTGCTTCAATCTCGAGGGTAATTGTCAGTCACATGCCACAGGTTGCTCTTCAATTAAACAAATGGAAAGCACGGAATCACAAATAGATTGAATTACTTGAGTTTCACCATTATTATTTTACATAAATATCCATTTATCATTAGTTGAGGTCAGTGTAGGCATGTGCATGGGTTTTCATGGGCTGGAAGCCAGGATCAATGCAACATCAATTTTATATACTTGACTTGCTGGCTGTGTACATGATTATGATGAAGAAATTTATGCTTATTATTCTAATCCAGCATTTGTCTTTTATGTGAATTTCTGATGATGATGGTTTTGATTGTATGTGTATGGAATCAATTTCTATTAAAGCTAGGGAGTTCACCTATGTAAACAGCAAATATAAAGATACGTCTGTTATTATGTGAGACTGACATTTTCAGGCTGAATAGGCAAGGTTTGAGATTTCCCTAGGTTGTAGTGATTAGCAGATTGGTCATCGCAGCTTAATTATTTCTCAAATGGCAAATATTTAGGGAATCTGATTTGCATTTAACTTTACAGGAGGAAATCAGGGTTCAAAATCTGGTTCAAGGCGGGGAGGGAGCGTTGCAGGATTCAGAAAGAAAGAAAGAAATACGAAGAGAACTATGGTTAGAATGTTAAATGCACGACTCCACTAGTAATTTTGGCTAAAATGATGTTTTAAAACTGAGCACTACTGTCTAAACGAATTTCGGCTGAGTATATAAATAAATCGGTTTTTGTGATGTGCAATATTTTTAGAGATAAAGGTGTTGGATTAGGTGTTTTATGTATCAGAACTTTTTAAAATTTTAATAAAATAATATTAATTAATTAATTAAAATAATAAAAATAAAAATAAAAATAATTTAAATTTAAATTAATTTTTATCAAAGTTTATACTTTTACTAACTCTTGTGATAATTATAATTTTATAAATATTAATAAATATTAATATATAAATTATATTGAGTATAACTTATATTTTTATATTGTTGTAACTTGTAAGTGATTATTTAAATAGTTTGTAATTATTACTAAACTGGATAACATGTAATATATATTTATGAATTGTAATAATATTACAACAAAAACACTAGATTAACAGTTAAAACCTATGACAATCATTAGGTTATGGGATCGAGCCTTTAACTTGTATTTTTTTTCTAAATTTTAAACGAATATCCCGGGAAAGAAACATCAAACTTCGCCTCAGGAACGCCCATGAAAACGCAGGTTATGTGTAATCCATAAAACCACAAGGTCCATATTCCAAAACAAACAGTAAAGACCAATGCAATATAATCATTAGTACATGTAGAGATGACAAAATTTGACCCGACCCAAAAACATATCAAAATAATATGATCCGAACCCGATCCGACCTGAAACCCAAAACAACCAAAAACCTGAAAAGACTCGAACCCAGAACGATCCGACCGGAAGTGACTTGAAAATATAATTTTTTTATAAAAGAAATTTGCTTTCTAAAATTGAGATAATAGTTAATTCACTAGTTGTCAAATAAAATAAATTATATTATAATTAATTATTGATTTACATGTGTTGATGTGTATAGTTCAACATTCTATTAATATGAGTGATCTCATTAACTTCAAATCAAAAATCAAAAACACTAGTAAATTACGCATAAATCACAATATTTTTTTTTAATTGTCCTAAAAGAACAGAATGGAATAAAGTGATTATATGAAATTTAATCTCCAAAATCCGATATAAAACGTTACTAATGAGAATAACTTTGTGGATCAGAGATCATTTAAACTGAATTTTGGGATTAAGAGCCATAACATTTTACATTGCATTCAACAATTAAATATATTATTTAAAAATTAAGCATTGATTTATTTTTAATTAATTTTCACGGATTTAGCAATATAACTCGTTTAGTCTTATTATATGCAAATAAAATATTTTTTTAATTAAGCATAAATATCTATTTTGTTGATCTGACCCGATCTAACTCGAAGTAACCCGTGACCCAAACTACCTGCGAGTCAATATGACCCGAACTCGACACGACCCAAACCTGAATGACTTGTTCTGACCTGTTTACCACCTTTAGGTACATGTAAGATTGAAATCATAGGCTTCCACATAATGACGCATCACGCGTATATACAATCCTCTCCATAAACTAAATAACACCTAACTTTATCTTTATCACCCATGGGACATTTCACTAGTATAGAATTTTTCGTTATTCGTTATAGTGATTTTGAAAGATAAAATGATAAATTATTAATGATTTTTTTACATGTATCTTAATATCATTAGTGTATTGTTTGATTGTTAATCGCTGGTTAATATAAAATGCCCCAACTATATGGTACAAATAATTGAATATAGAAAGAATTAAAAAAAATTAGGTTTTATTTATTTATTGAAATACATAAAAAGTTTGCAGACCAAGGTCCAAACCTAAAATAGAGGTGAATTGGGTTTTTTAAAACTTTTTTTTCACAACAAACAACTTTTAAGAAAGTTAACAAGTACAATTAAGAATGAGAGGTATAGTAGAGCTGAAAGTAAGAGATAAGAAGAGGTGTAAATTGAAGGGCAGTTTTGCAATTTTTAAAGAATTAGTCTATAAATAGGGGGATAGAAACCAGCACATAGTGCTGGAATTCTATAGATGCTGAGAGAGGAGAAAAAGAGAGAAAAACGAAAAGAAAAGAGAATGGGAGAGAAAGAGAGAAAGGATATTTTCTTGTCAAAACCAAAGGTAAAAATTTGTTCTACTTCATCTTAATTTTTTTTCATATGTTCACATAATTAAGATTTTGATTAGGGTTTTGAAATCCATTTATTCTTGAGAAATTTCTTTGAAAATGGGTTTTATGTTAAAAAAAAAATTGAGGAATTTGGAAATCTTTCTTGGGTAGTGTAAAAGTTTGAAAAAAAAACCTTGTGAGACTTGTGTTTAAAAGATTTAAGAGTTTTATGAAGAATCAAAGAAGTTTTGAGGAAGAAAAACAAGGATTTTCGTGGGTTTTGGTGCTGAAACCCAATAGACAGACGATTGTGTCAAACGGATAGGCGACTGTTATCTGGGCAGAAAGTTCAAGGCGAGAGGACAGTCGATTGTCCATTTGCACAGTCGACTATATAAGCTGTCTGGAACTCTCTGGATCGCAGATAGTCGACTGTCCATTTAGACAGTTGACTGTGGAACTCTATTTCCATTTAAAAAATAGTAGTTTTTCATGCCCTTTTGAACCCCAAACCTTGTTAGAACAACTTAGTGATATTTTTGGGATAAAAACCTGAACTTAATGGTTTTAAAGAAACTACTTCTTTTTCATTTGAATCTCTAAAAACAAGGTTTACAAAAGTATTTGGACAAAAAGAGAGTTTTGTTATAATTTAAAAGCCTAGCTTCTTTTCCCTTTAAGTAATTATAGTTTGGTTGATTTTGTTAATGGTTACATCCGTTAGGTGTAGTGGAGGACTATTTTAGAGGTAAGGAGATATCTCGGGTTTAAGAGTTGATTTGAGAGGTGAGTTACACTTTACCTTTAGTAAGCATGTTAAATTGCATAAAAGAAATAAAGTATAAAAATTATGATTTGTTTTCAGAAAGAATAAATAATAGAGTTTTAAGGAACGTAAGTAGATAAGATTTTAGTATGGAAATGATAAAAAATAGTGTTATAAGAATTTTATATGTTGAGAAATGATTGTATAAGGTATAAGTTTAGAGATAAATTGATGTAGTTGTGCTGAGAAATAGTGATGAAGATGATTCATTGGATTGTTGTGAAATTATGATGTGGTTGGTTGATAAATACTTGAGTACATATTTATTGCTTCATGAATGTATTTCATGCTATATATATAGTTAGCGTATTATAAGAGAGGGGAGTGGTGAGATTGTGGTAGGTCTCTTCCCCCAAGGGGTGTAAGGGTACGAACGTTGTTAGACGTGTAGGATCCCGCACGGAAAAGGGTGTAGGGGATACAAAGAGGTTTAATTGAGAAATAATATGATGATTTGATGTACCGATATGTTGGGAGACATCCTCATTGTTATGTGATTAGCCCAATGAGGGGTGTTATGATGATAAGAATATATATATATATATACACACACACACACATATACACACACACACACATGATAGTGCATCTCATTACATTCATATTTGTATTGCATATGTTTGATAATGGATATTGTGATGAAATTGACCCATGAGGGGTATATGATGTGCTTGACCTAGTGGAGGGCAGGATGAATCGTTGTGGAAATACAAAGGTGTCGAGATGAAATTTTTTCTTGTTGTTTTGACATTATGTTGCATGTACGTATTAAGAGTTGTATGTGGTATTGAATTAAGGAAATTAATGAAATTTTGCATTAATAATATTTCTTCTTATTAAGAAATTAAGAGAATAATTAGAGAAAATTCAAGAATGATATTACTTATACTTTGAAAACTTAAATAAGTTATATGTTATGGTTATAATTCAAAGAATAATTCCTCCAATATGATTACTTTTCGTAAGGTGTTTCTTACTGAGCTTTTTAGCTCACTTATTTGTTTTACTAACCTTTCAAGTTAGCTCCAGAAGACTTGTGGCATAGTTGAAAGGAGTTCTTGTCCATGGCATCCTCATTTCTTGGGTCTTCTGGGAGTCTAAGTTTTGTTTAGGTTTAATTTCGTTAGAAACATTCTAATTATTTTTTCTTGGGAAATATTCTTTGCAATTATGTAGTTTTTAATACAATCTCAAGTTTTAGGTTGTTATATAAATAAAAAAAAAAGCAATTGTATATGGGAATTTGTATTTATATGAATTATGATGTTGAGAAAAGTTTGTTATTTGTATTGTAAATTTTTTATGTATGAATATAGGTCAAGTGTTCAGAGTTGAAAGGTGATGAAACCTCCTCGGGTAGGGCCCACCCGAGGATGGGTCGTTATATTTTTGGTATCAGAGCCTTAGGTTTAAAGGTCCTCTAGACTTTAGTTGAATGGTGCATGGTACATGGAGTGGTTATAGAAAGTCGGTTATGTAGAGTTAAGGAGGATGTCATTTAGGAGTTGAAACTAGTAATGGTTTAGGTGGGGGTAAGAAGTCTTGAAGCTAAATTCAAGTCGATTTGTGTTTGAATGTTGTGTGAAATTTGGTGTTGTTTGGATTGATTGGTTGTGTTTTATGAAATCCTATTAATGTTTTCTTTTGATGAGAATATTGGATATAAACGCCTTGTTATGATAAAATTGTTGTGGTGTAGCTTGGTTGTTGAAAATGGGTGTAGAAAAGTTAGAAGAGTAAGGGAAGGTTTTCCCTTAAGAAATGTGATTTGCTTAACGATCTTTGTATTGATTCTTTCTTTATGAACATTGATAAAATATGAATGAACTATATTGAGTTATGTACCAATAATTAATATGATAGATTCTTTTTCATGCTAATTATGCTAAAATGCTTGTGATTAATGATTGTATTACTGATGTGTAATGATGGCTTAAGAGATAGTTAGTATAACATTGTAAAATAGAGATAGATAAAGTTTTGTGTAGTGGGATTGTTCATAGGTATGCTTAAATAATGAGCATAGGAAGAAGGTGGTTATTTGGGTATTGGATTGAAGTACTTTGAGAGTTTGGGTTATGTTATCTATTAGAAATTTGGGCGAAGTTGGAGAGTTGAAAAGTAGTACCGATTTATAGAAGTTATAAGTGTATCATTAGGATATGAGACTTAAAAAGAGGTACGGATAAGTGGTCAATGTAAGGGGTAACGTGAAGTAGGGTGTGAGTGAGCTGAGAACAAGAGGTACAAATTAGGTAGAGGAATGATGGCATCAAGAAAATCATAAGTGAAGATTTGGTGGTGTTTTGAGACTTTAAAAAGGATAGTAAAAGAAATATCTTGGAAAGTTGGAAGTGTTATATGAAAATCCATAAAGGATAAAAGTGTAGTAAATTTTGTTTTGATCTTAAGGTTAAGTGAATCCCGATGCAAGGAGATGGTGGATCTAAATTATAGAATAGAGAATGAGTAATTAAATGGTTGGTACTAGTCGAGTGAACTAGAAAGTTTTGTTTACTGGGAGATTTAAATAAAAAAAAAATATTATTGGTGTCTAAAAAGAGGTAAGTGATGATGGACTAAGATATAAGAAACTTTTGAAATCTAAAGACTTGCGAATGACTTGCCTTAAGATATGGTAGGGAGTATTTGAAAGGATAATAATTAGGGAAAGTATGAAACATATGCTTGGTAAAGGAAGTTACCTTGTGAATGAAAGTGAAAAGAAGGTGTTTTATAGAAAATCAAGAGTTTAGTAAGGTATAAGGGTATTAGAACAATTATGGTGAAAGAGTAATGAGTATAGAGTACAAAATTAAGGTTTGCTAGATAGAAAGTTAAAGTACTAGTACACAGTGAGAAACTCGAAATTTAGGCAATTGGTTATAACCCTCACCTATAGTTAATAATAAGGACTTGTAGGTAGTAGCAATAATATAAAAGAAAGAGATTTCAAGATGAAAGTTTTTTACTTAAGAAATTAATAAGTTTGGAGTGTTTTAAAAAGGAATAGTATTGGAATAGATGTCTAATAAGGAAGATAGTTAAAGAGATTCGAGGTTATTAGACGTTGCGATTTCAATAGAACCTAATGTAAAGTGAAGGGAAGATTTTAGACAAATCAAAGAGCTACCAAGAAGTGTTAAAGAGAGATGGAAATAGATTTTGACTAAGTGGATGAAGAAAATTTAAATTCATGATGGTCTTTTAGAAGTTTGAATTTCTAAATGGATTGAAAGAGAAAAAGAGAAAAGAAAATGAGTTGGAAGTGTAGTTAGGTCAAGAGATTAGCTCAAGTGTGTAAAGGTCTAAGAGAAAGGTGGAACTAGAAGAAAGAAATGAAGATACTATAGTCCGGTGAGTTAACGAAAAGAACTGAGTAAGAAATAAGAAATCATTATTACTACCAAGTTGTAAAAGATGAGACATTTGAGTTTGAGACAGGTGTAGGAAACTATTGAATATTTGGTAATGAGTTTTATTACTAGATTTAAAAAGAAAGTGGAGTATTTCGGTGAGATTAATGATTATATTAACAAATCAAGAAAATAGAAGGTATGAGACTTGATTTAAGAATTTATGATTGGTGTTTGACTGATGATTTAGTTGGAATCTTCTATAAAGTATAATTGGTAAATCGAAAACTATTGATAATCTTGGAGATGGACTAGTTTAAAAGAAAAAGGATTAAGGATACAAAAGGGTGAGTTGATGAAGAAATACAAGTTAAGGTTCTAAAATAAAATTTTTAGTATGAATTGAAAGGTTATGTGTTCAACTAATAGAAAGTTGAGATTTTGGGAGACTGCTCATTTGAGAAATTTGATATGAGAAATAAGAAATGTAAGAGCTATAGCAATTATAAGAAAGTTTATTGTAATATTTCTAGAAATTCTTAGAGTGGAGAGTTATTTAAAGTATATTTGAATATTCTGAGTAACAGAAACATGGATCTGACATGAAACGTAGAATATATGTAAACATAAGGAATATATAAGAGAGTTGGCCTAAGAAATTATGTAAGAAGTGAAAGATCTAAGAAGGGCAATAAGTTTAAGGTATAATTGACCTTAAAAAAAGGCTTCTGTAGACGAAATCTTGGGGAATTCAAGTAGAGGTCAAAAGACAAAACTTACTAAGTTGTTTTTGAAGGAAACTAAGCTTTAAGTTTTAAAGGAGGGAGTTATAGAATGAAGATCATCTAATTAAATAGAAATGGTTGGATTATTATTGTACAACGATGTACGACTATGTTATGATTTGGATTACAACCTAATACTATTATTGAAGGAAGATTAATCAATTCGGTGTTGTGATGGAGAATAAGGAACCCAACATTCACTATGGTGATATGTTATATAATTGTTTCAGTAAAGCATACCAAGTGGATTAATGTTTCAATGTAAGCAATAAATGAGAAAGTGAAATTAAAACTAAGAAAAGTTTTTGATAGAGAAACTAAATTACCACTTGCGTCACTTGTTTGAGGGATGCTAGAACTCCTTAAATTGATCAAAAGGTCGACTTATAGTTGATTTATTTTATAGGTAGGAGTGGAGATCTTGGAGTGAAGGAATTGAAAACTTGAGTAAAGGACTAAGTTGAATTGAGTAAAAGATTGGAGAAATAATGTTAATAACGCCTAAGTGCCTTTGAGTTCTCCTTAAGTAAGGATTGAATGAGGGATTTAAGAAAATGATATGTTGGTGAGTAACCCTGTGAAGAGATGTCTTGGGAGAGAGGCACGATTTAAAAGAAGTACCACGTTTGAGATTTTTGAAGCATAAAGTTGAGATAGAAATTTAAGAACTTAAAGTGGAGTATGAGATAGTATTTTTTTAGTCTTTGAAGCACAAGAGTAAAAAGGAAGATGTGAGAAGGAAATGATTAATAAGTAATACTTTTATTTGAGGATATGTAGCTGAGGGGTTAGTTAGATGAATTGGTTGGTAAGAGTTAATACCTTTGAGGTTGAGGAAGTCTATAGTAAGATTAAATGATGTGTTGAGATTATTCTAGTGATTCAATGGTCGATTGTCGATGATATGGAGGAAGTTCAAGATTATGACAAAATAAAATTTAGTTTTGTAAATTGCAAATTACAATAAAGATGGAAGGTTTGAGAAAGATACTCGAGAATGTGAAATGGACCTAGAAAAAAGATATTCCTATTGTATTGTGAACCTTGATCAAGAAAATTTTGAAGATGAAATTTTTGTTAGTGGGGAAGAATTGTAGAGCCCAGTATTTTATTTGGAATATTTAAATTTCAGAGTTTCGTTTCGACGTGTAAAAATGTATAATTATTCAATTTTGATTAATTAATTTGTACTTAGTTGTGTGGGGTTTGGGAATAAGTAAAATTTGATAATAAAAACTTGTGTTTGGGGAAACTTTTTGAGTTTTAAGAAATGTTTGGATAAGTGATGAGAGAATTTCAAAGTGGAAGGATAGTTTTATTGATTTAGAAAATTTGTGGTGAAAAATAAGAAGAGGTGTAAATTAAAAGGTAATTTTGCAATTTTTAAAGAATTAGTTTATAAAAAGGGGGAGAGAAACCAGCACATAGTGCTAGAATTCTCTAGATGCCGAGAGAGAGAAGAGAAAAAGAGAGAAAAAGGAAGAAGAGAAGAGAAGGGGAGAGAAAGATAGAAAAGAGAAAGAAAGAGATTTTCTTGTCAAAACCTAAAGTAAAAGTTTGTTTACTTCCTCTTAATTTTTCTTGTGTGTTCACATAGTTAAGATTTTGAGTTAGGGTTTTAAAATCCATTTATTCTTGAGAAATTTCTTTGAAAATAAGTTTTATGTAAAAAAAATTGAGGAATTGGGAGTTTGAGTTTAAATCTTTCTTTGGGTAGTGTAAACATTTGATCAAAAACCTTATGAGACTTGTGTTTTAAAAGTTTTAAGAGTTTCATGAAGAATCAAATGAGTTTTGATGAAGAAAAACAAGGATTTTTGTGGGTTTTGGTGCTGGAACCTAGTAGACAGTCGACTGTGTATCTGGGCAGAAAGTTCAAGGCGTGAGGACAATCGACTATCCACCTGCAAAATCGATTGTCCAAGCTGTCTGGAACTTTCTAGATCTCGGATAATCGATTATGGAACTCTGGTTTCACATAAAAAAAAAATTGTTTTTCATATCCCTTTGAACCCTAATCCCTTTTAGAACAACTTAATGAGATTCTTGGGATAAAAACCTGAACTTAATGGTTTTAAAGAAACTATTTTTTTTTTCATTTGAATCTCTAAGAACAAGGTTTACGAAAGTATTTGGACAAAAAGAGAGTTTTGTTGTAATTTAAAAACCTAGCTTTTTTTACCTTTAAGTAATTATAGTTTGGTTGGTTTTGTTAATGGTTACATCTATTAGGTGTAGTGGAGGAACGTTTTAGAGGCAAGGAGATATCTCGGGTTTAAAAGTCGATTTGAGAGGTGAGTTACCCTTTACCTTTAGTATATTAAATTGCATAAAAGAAATAAAGTATAAAAATTATGATTTCTTTTCGGAAAGAATAAATAATAGAGTTATAAGGAACACAAGTAGACAAGGTTTTAGTATGGAAATGATAAAGAATAGTGTTATAAGAATTTTATATTTTGAGATATGATTCTATAAGGTATAAGTTTAGAGATAAATTGATGTAGTTATGTTGAGAAATTGTGATGAAGATGATTGATTGGATTGTTGTGAAATTATGAGGTGGTTAGTTGATAAATACTTGAGTATATATTTATTGCTTTATGAATATATTTCGCACTATATATATATATATATATAGTTAGCATATTATAAGAGGGTGGAGTAGTGAGATTATGGTTAGTCTCTTACCCTAAGGGGTGTAAGGGTACGAATGTTATTGGACGTTTAGGACCCCGCTTGGAAAAGGGTGTAGGGGATCCAAAGAGGTTTCATTGAGAAATGATATGATTATTTGATGTACCAGTATGTAGGGAGACGTCCCCGTTGTTTTGTGATAAGTCTAATGAGGGACGTTATGATGATATGAATATATATATATATATATATATATATATATATATATATATGATGCATATATATATATATATATATATGTATGTATGTATATGATACATACATGCATATCATTGATAATGGATATTGTGATGAAATTGACCCATGAGGGGTAATTATCCTGGTTAGCCTATGAGGGACATGTGATGTGCTTGGCCTGGTAAAGGGTAGGATTAATCGTTGCGGAAAGACAAAGGTGTCGAGATGAAAATTTTTCTTGTTGTTTTGGCATTATGTTGTATGAACATATTAAGAGTTGTATGTGGTATTGAATTAAGGAAATTAGTGATTTTTTACATTAATAGTATTTCTTCTTATTAAGAAATTAAGAGAATAATTAGAGGAAATTCAAGAATAATATTACTTGTACTTTGAAAACTTAAATATGTTATGCTTATAATTAAAAGAATAATTCCTCCAATACAATTACTTTTCGTATGGTGTTTCTCACTGAGCTTTTTAACTCATTCTTTTATTTTACAAACTTTTCAGGTTAGTTCTAGAAGACTTATGGCCTAGTTGGAAGGAGTCCTTGTCCAAGGTATCCTCATTTCTTGGGTCTTTTGGGAGTCTAAGTTTTGTTTAGGTTTACTTTCGTAAGAAACATTCTAATTATTTGTACTTAGAATGTTTTTTGCAATTATGTACTTTGTAATAAAATCTCAAGTTTTAGGTTGTATCAAAAAGCGACTTGTATATGGAAACTTGTATTTATATGAATTATGATGTTGAGAAAATTCATTTGTTTGTATTATAAATTTTGTATGCATACATATAGGTCGGATGCTCGGAGCTGAAAGGTGATGATACCTCATCGGGTAAGGCCCACCCGGGGATGGATCATTACATTAACTTCTAAACACTCTAAGGGTTACACCAACTCTTCCCCTTTACAATGATTGAAAATTTAATAATCAAGAACAAGAAAGACTTTGTATTACTGCTCTTACAATGAAGGAAAGATCTCTCTTTGAAGTACAAAGCTTTTAAAAATGGTTCAATTTTTTTTTAGAAAACTTTGAATGATATGAAATGAGAAGATGAAGATCAATTGATCAAGAGTTGTTATCATTCGACTAAATTCATTCGGTCGAATGAATGACTTTGTTTAATCGACTAGATCCATTCAGTCAACTACGTGATTTTTTCAAAGAACCATACAGTTGACTGGATTCATTCAGTTGACTAAATGACCTGAAACACAGTTTTCAATTATCTTTTCTGGTCAAAATGATTTTGTTTATTAAAATATTTTTTAAGCAAATTGATCCATAGGGAAAAGCTAGGATCTTGAGAAAGAGAGTTACATCATTTAAATACTATCTTAGTAACTAATCTTGATCTTCAACTTCATCCACTGTTAAATACTTAGTAAGTTGGCTTTTGAGGAATGGTCTTCAGCTTTAAACATTTAGATAAATTGGTTAGCACAATTTAATATATTTTTGTCATAATTAAAATCAAATAAGGGTCAACAATCTCCCATTTTTGATGATGACAAAACCATAAGGATATATATTTTTTAAAATCTAAATGTTAGAATTTTGCTAAAAAACGGACAGAGTTTTCTTTGGTTTTTAGGATAAAATCCTCCTGCAAGTTTCAAAGCTAACCAAGCAAGTAATATATATAAGACATATATAAGATCAAGACGTAAAGCCCCCCCCCCCCCCTAAATATATGCATACATATAGATTTACAGATTTTTCTCTTTTTCTCTCCCTTTTGTCAACAACACAAAAGAGAGCCCAGAAGATAGAGTCATACTTCTATCACTAGGGATAAAAAGATATGGATTAGAGAAACATGTACACAAAAATTTAGCTCAAAGGAGGGAGGTTAAATTCTCTTGAAAAGAATCAGAAATATGACATACAAGTTGAAAAAAAAAAATAACAACAAGCAAATAAAAGTAAGAGATTCTAATCGAGTTGAAATAAGCATTCATAGATAAAAGCTAAGGTTCCTATGAACCTAGAAAAGAATCCATACAGAAAAGCTAAGGCTCCCATGAGCCTAGCAAACCAAACATAGTAAATATTTATTAAAACATCCTAAAACGCATGGAAAAGAAAATGTAACTTGCAAAATGTCTTGGAGTTTCAAAAACATAAGGAATAAAACATTGAGATCAATATTCCCAATCATCAAGAGGAGGAGGGCCATGATTGCGGAGTTGAATATGAATTTGAGCCATCAGATCTCAGAGCTGAGCATTTTAATCACGAACTTCAACAAATGAGGCTTGAGATTCAACATTGTAGTTCACGAAGTCATCATATATGGATGTCATTCCAAGCTGTAAATCATCAAGCTTTAGATTTTTCGTCTCCTGCATGTTGGTCATGTTTACCTGCAATCCAGCCAAAGCTTGAAGGATGGCATCTTGAGAGTTAACAGGTGCAGAGCTTCATTGACCTTTGGTATGTTGTCTTGGAGCCCTTGGTATAGCTGGTACCTCTTCCTCTTTGCTGCCATTGTCATCATTGTCAATTCAAACATGTTTTTGGAGCCCTTGAATAGTACAACCCATCTTTTTGATAAATGAGAAATTGATGACATCAGACATGTCAATATCTTTAGCCTCATTTTCAAGGAGAGGAATTCCAAAATTCTTCAGGATAAAAGCTATTAACATGCCATATGGTAGACGCCCAGTGGTATATTCATGACCTACGAGCATATTACTGATTATGAGGGCATATAGGTTGTAGGGCTAGCCTATTTTGAGACAGTAAATGAGGACAAAGTCTAATTTTGAGGTGAAGTTTCTACTATTTAGTCTAGGATTGATGGTCCAGTTAACTATCACATTCAATAGCTTAGAGTCTAAAGGCAGATATAGGTAGGTATTGTAGGTTTGAATCCCATAAAGGTAGTTTGGGTTCCCTTTGACAATCATACAGGCCTATACATAGTCAAAATGTAGAGACCAACCATCTCCTACTCGCGAAATACCCTCGATAGGCAAATCTAGGATTTTCACTAAAAGACAGGTCGAAATAGTTAACTCTTTTCCCATGACCATGGTTTTGAAATGACGGATGTTGGGATTTTCTTGTACTATGCTGGCATAGAACTTATGGATAAGCCTAGGATAGTATTTTTCGTTGATTTTCACTAGAGTCCTCTATCTTAGTATATGGAACAAGGGATCTAATTCCAAAATTTCCACATCTCATAGATCCAAAATCTACGAGTTTACCAGGTATGATGTATTTAAATCTTATCACTTAATCATACCTTTCATTGGCGTCTTTATTGCGAAAATTTGAGATGTACAAGTCCTCGTCATTCAAATTGTTCGATTCTCCTTCTTTTGCTTTTCCCTTGTTCGGTTGTGAAGCTTTTCACTTTTTTTGGGTACAGTTATCTTATCTAGAGTAAACCTTCTTCAAGCATTTACCTCCATCAGCCATTGTGAAGATAGATAGATATGAATTTTAGAAGAGAGGGAAATCAAGTTTCTGAAGTGAGAGAGAGTCAAAAATGATTTTGAAGAGGGAAATAGAAGAGAAAATGAAGGGAAACTACAAATAATGGATTGTAACTGCTAGACTAAATGATAATGTGCAGTTATAATCATGATTTGAGGAGAAAACAAAAAGATTTGAGAGAAGGAAGTTGAAACGGTTGTTTTGATTTCAAAAATGAGTGAAAAGACGATTTTGAACCTGAAGAGGTATTTAAAAAACCAAACGTTCAGTTGACTGGGTCTTTTTCATTCAACTGGACGATTTTTCATAAAAATAATTTTCTAAAATCAAGCTCATTCGGTCGACTGGACTTCTGTTCAGTCGACTTAATGAGAGACAAAAACTTAAGGTTGAAAAATAACATTTATTCAGTTGACTATAAGCTTCACTTAGTTAATTGCAAGAGGTCATTCAGTCAATTAGAGAAGCTTTCAGTCAATTTAATGAGAGATAAAGAGTTGAGTTTCAAAAACACGAAGGGTTCAGTCGACTGAATGACTCTATTCATTCGATTGGATCAGGATTTTCAAAGAGAAATTCGAACTCCAGTTTGAAAAATTTGCAAGTCGTAATTACTTTATGCCATTCCTGAGTGATGGAAATAGTAAATGTGAGTTAATGCTCATTCACTCAGTGACATATATACATATAATGAATGAAATGAAATCAAACATAGGAGCATTCAAAATTTTTCAAGCCCATTAACATTCTAATTTTACAAAAGCTTTCTTCATTTAAAGGTTTAGTAAGAATATCAATTCAAGTTTGACATCACATTTTTTAGCATGATCTCTTATAAAATGACGTCTAATCTCAGTGTGTTTGGTCATAGAATGTTGAATTGGGTGTTTAATAAGATTGATAGCACTAGTGTTCTAGCATAAAATTAGAATATTTTGAAAACACATGCCATAGTCATTTAGTTGCTGTTTTATCCATAAAACTCGTTCAAAACAACTATCGATGGCTGCATATTCGGCTTTGGTGGTTGATAATGCAACGAAATTTTGTTTCTTTGAAAACTAAGAAGTTAACATGACACCTAGAAATTGGCATGCTCCACTAGTACTTTTTCAATCAATTCTATAACCGTCATAATCAACATCTAAGTACCCAACTAGCTCAAAAGATGGTTTTCTTGAATATTATAGTCTTAAAAATTGAGTACCAATCAAATATCTTAAAATTCTTTTTACAACAACAATATGAGATTCCTTAGGATTAGCTTAGAATCTAGCATACATACATACACTAAACATTATATTGAGTCTAGTTGCAGTTAAATATAGTAAGGCTTCTATCATGCTTCTATAATTTTTAGTATCTACACATTTACCTCATTAATGTAAGTCAAGCTTTATAGAGGTGCTCATGAGAGTGCCAATTGGCTTTGTATTCTCTATCCCAAATTTCTTTAGCAAGTCCTTGTTGTAATTTGATTGATTGATGAAGATGTCTCCCTTTGAATGTTTGATTTGAAGTCTAATGAAGTAGGTAAGCTCTCCCGTCATACTTATCTCAAATTCACCTTGCATACACTTACCAAATTCTTGACACGTAAATTCATTAGAGGCACCAAATATTATATCATCTACATTAATTTGTACTATAAGTATATTATGCTTATGAGTTTTTGTAAAAGGAGTTGTATCTATTTTTTCTCTTGTAAAATCATTTTCAAGTAAAAACTTGTTTAACCTTTCATACCATTCTTTTGGAGCTTGCTTTAACCCATAAAAGGGCTTTTAAAAGCCTATAAACATGGTTTGGAAGGTTAGAATCTTCAAAACCAAGAGATTGTTCAACATAAAACTTTTCTTCAATAAAATCATTTAAAAATAAACTTTTCACATCCATTCGAAAAAGCTTAAAATTTTTAAAGCATACAAAAGCTAGCAACATACGAATAACTTATAATCTAGCTACGGGTGCATAGGTCTCATCAAAGTTTATTCCTTCTTCTTGATTGTAACCCTTAGCAAAAGGTCTAGTCTTGTTCCTAGTCACAATTCCATTTTCATCCATTTTGTTTCTAAACACCCATTTAGTTCCAATTACCGATTGATCATTCTGTTTAGAACTAAAGTCCAAACTTTGTTTCTCTCAAACTGATTTAACTTTTCTTGCATAGTAAGAATCCAATTTTCATCAATTTCAACTTCAACAAAGGACTTCGGTTCTACTTGGGATAAGTAAGCTACAAAGTTTCATGCATTTCTAATAGAAGAGCTAGTTCTTACCGATTGTGAAGGATCATTAATCACTTGATCAATTGGGTGATAATTCACATACCTTCAACCTTTGGGAAGTCCATTTCCTTGTTGACTTGTGGAAGGTTGATCAAGTTTGGGAGTATTTACCCCTTGATCCGTTTAAGGTTAACTTTCTTTAGGGTCAAAAATAAGAGTAGAAGCATCCACTTTTGGAATAAAATCTGCATCATCATCAAGAGAGGCTATTCTACTACTAATAGGGTTAGATTCATCAAAGGCTGCATGTACGTATTCTTTAACCACTAGAGTTATTTTTTAAAAAACTCTATAAGCTTTACTAGAGGTTGATTATCCTATGAATATCCCTTCATCGGTCTTAGAGTCAAATTTACCTAAATTAATTTTATTGTTATTTAGGATGAATCATTTGCAACTGACAGATCAAAAATAAAAGATATTAGGCTTTCTACCTTTCCATAGTTCATATGGAGTTTTGTTAAGCATAGACCGAATTAATATTCTATTTAAAACATAGCAAAAAGTGTTTACGGCTTCCGCTCAAAAATATTTTGGTAAACTATTTTCACAAAGTATAGTTCTTGCGAATTCTTCTAGAACTCTTTTTTTTCTATCAACAACACCATTTTGTTGAGGAGTTCTAAGAGCTGAAAAGTTGTGATCAATTCCATTTTCATCATAAAATTTTGAAAAGCTTTCGTTTTCAAAATCTTCTCCATAGTCATTTCTAATACTTGAAATATAAATTTCTTTTTTATTTTGAACTTTTTTGTAAAAGTTTACAAAACCTTTATAAGCTTTATCCTTATAAGTAATAAAAATAACAAAGATATATCTTGCGTAATCATCAACAAAAAACAAGAGCATATTGATGGCCACTAATAGTGCTTATTGGACGAAACAAGTGCATATGCAAAAGCTCTAAAGGTTTAGAAGTTGAAATCACATTTTTGGCTTTAAAAGATACTCTTGTTTGTTTTCCCATTTGACAAGCATCACATACTTTGTTTTTTTCAAATTTGATTTTGGGAAGACCAACAACTAAATCTTTTCTTCAAAGAATTTTAATCAAATCGATGTTCACATGGCCAAGTCTTCTATGCCATAGCCATGCATTTTCACTAAAAGCAAAAAAAAAAATTCATTTTCCAAAGGTATAGATTTAAATCAACTTTATAGATATTTTCATGTATTTTCCCAACAAACTTAATCTTGTCACTCCTAATGTATATTATAAGGCAATAAGAGGACTCAAATACAACTTTATTGCCTTTATCACAAAGTTGACTAATACTAAGAAAGTTAGACTTAAGGCTTTGCACAAATAATACATAATCAATGGTTGAGAAATTTTTACCCATTTTACCATGTCCGATGATTTTCATGTCGGTGTCATCTCCAATGGTGACGTGTCTGCCATCCCTTAGAGTTAACTCTATTAACACACTTTAATCATCAGTCATGTGCTTTGAGCACCTACTATCAAGGTACCAATGGTCACATTTTTCCTTCGTGTGGAGACATATCTAAATTACACATGGATACACAATAGCACTCTTTGGTACCCAAAATTTCTTGGGTCCTTTAGGATTAGTTCTAGAAAATATTGCTCCTTTAGGGACCCATATTTTCTTAACATTAAAATGTACTCTATAATTATACACATGTTGATGATGCATGATCCTAGGATGATAGCTATAGAAGTTTTTAGGATGTCTTAAGTCTGCATGTCTATCATTCCTTGGATAAGCATTCCTAGGATACATATTTTTAGTATAGGAATTACAAACATACATGTTATCTCTAGGGTATGCATGATAGTTATTTCTAGAGTATGCATTCTTGGGATATGCATTTCTTGAATGTGTATTCTTAGCATTCGCATTTCTATGATGAGCATACATATGAGCCTAAGTATTTATAGGATGAATTCTTTGCATTGGAATTGAAATTTCCATTTTAGGCTTCCTAGCATTTTTCAAATGAGTATTTTTAACATTTCTAGAAGCCTTAGCAGTAGTTAGTTCATCCACACTTGTTGCCTTCACAAAGATAGTCTCATTAGAACTTTATGTAAGCTGAAAAACAACGCAAGAAGAGGGTGTGAATTGGGTTTTTAAAACATTTTGCACACAACAAATAAGTTTTACAGTAATTAAAACAAGTAATAATCAAAGTATTAAATTGCTGGAAATTTAAAGGAGTTAAGAGAGAAGAAATTGCAAATACTATTTATAGTGGTTCGACAATATCGAATCTCTCTGACCTTATATCCACTCTTTTTAAGGAGACTCCTTAAAGTTTTTCACTAAGCAAGCAACTTCACGGGTGTTGCTCAAATCGTTACAAAGATCTCCTCTAAAGGAAGTATACAAGGAAGTGTTTAACACCTAAACACTTTAAGAATTACATCAACTCTTTCTCTTTACAATGATTGGAATTGATTATAAAAGAAATGCAAGAAATATTGCAATAAATGCTTTACAAGAAGAAGATTATCTCTCTTTCAAGAACAAAGCTTAAAGAATGACTCACAATGGATTTTTTGAAAGTTTTGAAGAGTATTAATGAGCTATAGATGAAATTAAGTGTTCTTTATTATTAGAAATGCTCATTAAAGAGGGGGTTTTATAGTCTTGGCTTTATATGGCCGTTAGACACAAGTTGGAATGGTTTGGAGCATTAAATGCTCATGTCCCGCATCTGAATTTCGAAAATTAGCTGTTTTTTGCCACAATATAGTCGATTATGAAAAATGAACAATCAACTATCCTCTCTTAAATTTCAATTTTCAAGCTGAAAGATATTGGACAGTCGACTATAAAACTCTCTATCTCTTTAATAGTCGACTATCCACTTAATTTTAAATGGACCTGAAGTTTTGCCTTGGATAGTCGATTGTCTATTTCACACAATCAACCATCCATTTAAAAAATTGGAGATTTTAAGTTCTCTTTTGTGAGAAATCAAGTTTTTAAATGAACAAAAACATTTTAAGAAATGTTTTAGAGCCATAATTAAGGTAAGTAATTGAAATAGTTTGTGTGTGTGTGTGTGTGTGTGTGTGTGTGTGTATATATATATATATATATATATATATATATCAATCTACCTTAAGAGCTTCTAATTTTGGTCTTCGATCTTCTTCCAACATCTCTCGAGTATGTGTTCTTCTTTATTTATGCATATTTTGCTTACTATCTTTGAACTTAATGCTATTTCCAGCTTAAACACTTAGATTAGATTGTTAGCACAATTAAAACAATGTTTTGTCATAATTAAAATCAAACAAGGGTCAACACTTTGTTTGTCTCATGAAGAGTAACCCAAGTCAGATTTTTCTCCATTCAGTATTTGGAAAGATAACACTTCATCTAGTTTTTATTTTCCAAGAACAAACCTAGATATAGTGTTATTTAACTCCATTACTTTTTTTTTTCAAATCATCATTTTCATTTTTCAAAGATTCAAGTGATGAGTACCAAATAATGCATATTTTTGGCCTCTTAATTTATATTTGTTAGCTTAGGAATTTGTTACTTTGAGTTGTTTTCATTGTTTTACAGGTTTACAAGCACTCAGAAATGAGTTTCACTAAAATTGCCAGAATTGTCTGTACATATCAATCATTTTTGTGGATTTTACTATATTGATTCAGGAAGAACCAAGAGATAAGCCATATATATTTTGAAAGATCAAGATTTCTATTTTCTAAAGAATTTTACGGCTCATAAAAATGATTTTTCTAGAGAAAATTATGGCAGTTTTAGTAGACAAAGGTCAGGCTGTGTGTGATTTCAGCGTGGCAGATCAGTCATTTTTGTAGATTTTACTGTATTGATTCAGGAAGAACCAGGACATGAGCCATATATTTTTGGAAAGATCCAGATGTCTATTTTTTGAAGAATTTTATGGCTCATAAAAATGATTTTTCTAGAGAACGTTATAGCAGTTTTAGTAAACAAAGGTTAGGCAGTGCACCATGCTACGCTCAAGCGCACAAGACTGTGATCGAGCGCACTCGGGCAGTATCCCACATCGAATTTGAAACATATTGCACTCTTGAGTTTCCATATAAAAGCCCTACCTCACTAAAGCAATTGGTGTGCAATCCGGAGGAATTCTACTAGCATTTTAATGGATCTCGTAGGCTTTGCTGCCACGAGGGGAAGCGTCGCCCAACAACGAGTGGAATTTCTCCCAACATATTTTAATTTATTTCTTTTTTAGTTTTAAAGTTTAATGTTTAGCACTTTTATTATGAACTTTAGTTTCATAATTATGAGAGGCTAAAATCTTCATCTAGGGTTGAAGATGAAGCATCGCCATTGTTTGGCATAATATTTTCAGATTTGTTCATACAATTCTGATATTTTTAGTATAAATGTTCTGTTCAATTATTTGAGTAAAATCTTATTATTGATTGCTTTTAAATTGTTAAATTGGATATTCCTTATATTTCATCTGTCGGATACGGCGGATCATTCAAATTAGATTGGATATCCATTGTGATTTTTGAATTAAACGGATACATTGGATGGTTTTGGTTTAGTTTGGGTATCGTGATTTGTATAATGGTGGATTCATGGAATGATTTGATAGATTATTTTTATATAGAACATGAAGATCTATGCTTTACTTTGGTAGGGTGGATTTAGAAAACCTTAGTATTTTTATCAGTTGTTTTAAAATCAATTTAGTTTAGTTTATATTTCTTTGCAAGATACAATCCAAAATTCAGAACTAGGTTAAAATAGGGTTAGTTTAGATAAAAATATATTTTCACAACGCAATTTCCTGCGGATTCAACCTCACACTTGCACAACACTATATTGCAAATGACTCGTGCGATTGCAAGTAATTTAAAACTCACAACAAGTTTTTGGTGCCGTTGTCGAGGAACTGTTTTGTTTGTGAAATTTTTGTCTGAATTGATTTTATTTTTCTACTAGTTTAGTTAGTATTTTTGTTTTATTTTTATTTTGCAATTTTATTTTAGTTTATTTGTTTCTATTTCCAATTGCCCATAAAAAAAATAAAAAATAAAAAAATGTGGATGAATCCAGCGCTGGTTTCACAGTCTTTAGAGGACACCCTAAAAGATTTCATGAAGATGACCGGCTAGTCCATCAATACAACCAATGTATTCAATGTTGATAGTTGTTCCATCTGTGCTAGTCCTATGCATTTAGCATAGAATTGTCCATCTACGTCGGCTTTTGTCGAGTATCCCATGGAACAAATGAACGCTTTCAATGACTATCGGTGGCAATCAAAAGGATCTTACTCTGAGACGTACAATCCAGGGTGGCGGAACCATGCTAATTTTTCATGGAAGCAGAACCAACTGATAAATCAGGGAAGAGCCCCTCATCATTCTCACAATCAATGCCCTCCTGGATTTCCTCCATCAGTTCCAAGTTATGGTCGCTCAGCCCATCCAGTACCATCACCCGCTTACCAAGCTCCCACTCAAGCGCTAGTGTCGATTTCACAGTCATTGGAGGACACCTTTAAGGATTTCATGAAGATGACCAGCCACTCCATCAGCGAAGTAAGGAGTGCGCAAATAGTAAACACCCAAGTGATTTCCAAGCTAGAGAGTGATCAAGTCATGTGGGTGAAAGAGAGAAGGGAAAGTTCCCCAGTCAACCTGTGCCCAACCTGAAGGAACAGTTTGCGGTGTGAAATTCATCGACTCCTATGCATGGACAGGAACAAGTGTAGTCGATTGCCATATTGAGGTCTAGGAGACAAGTGGACAATCAAGTGGAAGAGAACCCTGCTATGCAGCAAGGGCAAGAAAGTGGCAAGAAGGAGAAGAGATATGCTGAGCCATCTACAGCCACACCTACTATTAAGGATCTTCCTAGGTCATTTGTACCTAAAGCGCCTTACCCTGAGAGATTAGAAACACCCAAGAAAGGAAGGCAGTCTGAGGACATTGTGGAGGCATGCTTTGCTCAGTTTGGAGAGGATTTGGATTTGGATAAGCTACTTGAGCAAGTAAATGCTATCTTGGAGTCTGCTCCTCTGGAGAGCAGTAAGACAGAGGAAACTGTGGGTGAATCAAGTATTGAGGACCCCTTGTAGGCATGCTTTACTCAGTTTGGAGAGGATTTGGATTTGAATAAGTTGTTTGAGCAAGCAAATGCTACTTTGGAGTCTGCTCCTCAAAAGAGCAGTGAGACAGAGGAGACCACAACAACTGAACCCCCCAAGAAGAAACTTAAGCTTTTATCGGACAATCTTAAGTATAAGTTCTTAGGTCCAGCAGATTCTTTGCTTGGGATTATAGCTTCAGATTTGGTTGAGGCTCAAGAGGAGAAATTAGTGGACATTTTAAGAGAACACAAGGAAGCTATCGGCTGGACTATTGAGGACATCAAGGAAATTAGCCCCTCGGTGGTGATGCCCAAGTTACATTTGGAGGAGAATGCCAAGCCATCGAGGGAGCTACAAAGAAGGCTCAACCCAGCTATGCAAGAGGTTGTGAGGACTGAAGTGATAAAGCTATTGGATGTAGGGATCATTTATCCAATCTTTGATAGCGAGTGGGTGAGCTCGATTCATGTCATGCCAAAGCGGGCTGGAATGATGGTAATGAAGCATAAGGACGACGAGTTGGAGCCAACTCATGTTCAGTCAGGATGGAGAGTGTGTCTAGACCACCGTAAGTTGAATTCTGCCACAAAGAATGATCATTTTTCATTCCCATTTATTGATCAGATGGTGGAACAATTAGCTGGGCACGATTATTAATGATGGGTCTGGCTGAAGACGTAAAACTTAGCGCTCATGGGAGGTACCCCACAACATATCCTTTCTGTTTGTTTATTATTTTACATATTTCTTATTATTGTTTATTTCTAGTGTTTCTTTTGTTTTCCAGTCTTTATTTTTTCAGGGACAACGAGTACTTCAGTTCAAGTTTGGGGGTATGCTATGAGCCATGCCAATCCAGTTAGTTCTCCATCTCCCAGGTCAGCTCTTTCCATATTATTCACACATTGGGGTCAATGTGAATTTAAGTTTGGGGGTATGGGAGACATATTACACACACTTTGTCCTAATTTGTTGTTGGTTTTCTTCATTTAAAAAGAAAAAGAAAAAGAAAGAAGGTAAATGCATGCTCATGTTATTTTGAAATTTTAGTTGATCTAAACAAATACTGTGATGAGATGTCATTGGTGAGCTTAAAATTGTGAACACGTGATTTGATGATAGAGTTTTAAAACTTTGTTACTTACTTTAGGAATTTGAGAATTCACATGTTTGATCTAATCTGACACGAGCACATTAGCACAAAATTGTGTGAGGTATGACATGCAATTTCAATGTGTATGTTTCTTTGACTTAATTGAAACTGGATGACTTGTAGGATAAACACTTTGTCATAGAAATGTAAAAAAAAAAAGAAATATTTATAATGATCATCAATAAACTTTTCACTAAGTAACTGGACCTCTTGCCTTAGTAAGCAGTAAGTGTTCACGTCAAAAGGTAGGAATTTTATTCATAATGATCATTACGAAACTTTCCGCTGAGTAACTAGATCTCTTGCCTCAGTAAGCAGTGAGTGTTCACGTCAAAAGGTGGGAATTTTGCTTGGTAGCATTAAGGCCAGTTTAGTTTCATAGCCTTTTTTACTCGAGTTAGTAAGTCCTTAGGGGTGTCTTTACACCTAATGCCCTAAAACCATTTGGTTTGGGAGTCGTTGACTCAACACTCGATACACGGGCCAGTTAGAAAGATTAAGGGAACTAAACATAGCAGAGCCTTATAATAAAAAAATTATAAAATAAAATAAAATAAAACTATGCCATCGTTTTTCATTAAGATGAGAAATTCTGTGAATCTTGAGACATGGAGACATTGTCCATTGAAGTTATTTGGAAACCTCATATGTATATGCTAATTCATTTTACACTGATTCAAGCTTGTGATGTCTTAGCCTGCCTCTTGTAAGTAATTAGGTTTTAAAATTTCTATTCAATGCAAAGATGGGTTATATCTTTTTTAAGCTCGCTCATGAATGAATATCTTGGTTTTGAGTGCTCTTTAAATTTTTGGATACCATGAGTGATAAACTTATCTTTATGATCTTTGTTTTTCATTTAGTTTTTTATTTTGTTTTGCTAAGGGACTTAATTTTTCAAAGATTCAAGTGATGAGTTATTAAGTTCAACAAAAGGTTTTTCTTTTTCTTCTTTTAGAGGTTTCATTTCTTTAGAGAGATATGAGACTTTCTTTTTTAAGGCAATATTTCTTGAATCAGATTTCATCAATTCTTCATGTGTTTCATTTATGGCCTCAATTTGTTCTTCATTACTATTATCAATATCATTAATAAGGGAAGGACTAGTTACCTCATTTTCATCATCAATTGCCATCAAGCAAAGGTTGGTAATCTCTTCATAGTTAACTTCATCATCTGAAGTCTCTTCATCATCATCACTCGATGTGGTAGCAATCATGGCCTTCTTCTTGAAGTTCTTGTACGACTTCTTTGTAGTAAGGAAATCTATCTTGATATGCCTCGGTTTCTTACAGCCAAAGCATATAATCGGTTCCCTTTTTGTGAAGTCCTTAGGCTTCTTGCTCTTCTTCAAGAACTTGCTAATTTTTTTGGGGATGAGAGCCATCTCTTTATCTTCTTCACTACTCTCATTCTCTTATGCTTCGTCTTCTTCCACCTTCTTACTTAAAGTAGCTTTGAGAACAATGGTCTTTTGTTTTTTTTTTTTTTTTTTGTGACTCATCATCAACTTCTCCTTGTTTCATTTCCTCCATCTCATACGTCAATAGAGAGCCAAGAAAGGTTTCGACTCTGAGTGTGTCAAGTTTTTTGGCTTCAGTGGTGGCTGTCTTCTTTGCTTTCCAAGTTGGAGGCAAAGATCTAAGGATCTTCCTTGTTAGTTCAATCATCTTTGAAAATTAAACTGTATTGATACAAGAAGAACCAGGAGATGAGCCATATATGCTTAGAAAGATCCGGAAGTCTATTTTCTGGAGAATTTTACGATTCGTCAAAAGGATTTTTCTAGAGAAAGTTATGGCCATTTTAGTAGATAAAGGTCAGGCTGTGTGGGCTGTGCGGGATTTCAGCGTGATTTTGGGCTTAAATCCCACATCCCACATTGGTTGGAAAACACATTTCTATATCCCACATCCCACATCGGATGGGAAACACATTGCACTCTTGGTATTTGCCTATATAAGACCCACTCCACTTTAGCTTTGGAAATGAATCGGGGATGAATCCAGAGGGCCTTTAGGAGCAATCCAAAGGGCCTTTAGGAGGAACCCGAAGTTTAAAGTTTGAAGGTCGGGAGAGATGATCGTCGGGAGGTCGAAGGCAACTCGAGGACGCATGAGCCCCATGGCCGGCTAGTCTCCAAGCAAGGCGAAGGGATGAATCCCTAGGTGTAGTTGTTCTTATTTTTCCTTTATTTGATTCGGTTGTAGTTGGAATTATTTTCGTTAAATATTGTTATGTTTTATTCTTTAATTTAATTAGTAGATTTATTATAACTTCAGTGGTCGCATGCTTCTTTTCCATATAAGTTCAGTCAGGCTTTTCTTATGTGTACCTATTTGGGTGTGATTAAGTCCGGTATATCTCTTTTATAGATTTGTCCATTGTTGTGGTATTTTCGTTTGGATATATCATCGTCTCTTGATAATTTATAAGTTATATCATGTGTGCTTGAAAGTAAAGAAGATTTCATAACAATTACATTAGGATTTATAAATGCGCTTTAATTGAATATTTTCCGATTGCCTGTTTGGGATGTGAAACTTGCAATCGAGATAAAAACAACTGAATCAAGTTAGGATTAGAGCAACAAACCTAGGGAGGATTTCCGGAACCTTGTCATTTTTATTTTAAACTTATTTACATAATTACCCTTTTTCTCAAACAACTCAGATTCTTTTAATCTTTTATCGTTTGTGTTGAGGTTTACACCTTCTGTTGTACTTAACTTGTTTCCCTGTGGAATCGACACCCCAAAACTATACTACAATAACCGCGTTATGTTTTGGGCGTAACCAAATTTTGGCGCCGTTGCTAGGGAAACGTGCTTAAGTACAAGGAAGCTTGTCAACTTTGAGTGTGACGGTAAAAAAAAAAAAAAAAAAGTTCTTGTTTTATTTATTTTATTTCCTCTATGATTCATTTGGTGCATGCTTAGACAAGAGATCTGCGAGGTAGATTCATTAGAGGACCTGAGCTAGAATTATCCTCTCCTTCCGAGTCTGATAGTGAAACCTCGCCTAGATCAACCCATAGAGAAAACCCAAGTGAGAATCTAGAGGATTTTGTTAACATGGCCGATAACCATAATGAGAATGTTGCTAGGACACTTCAGGATTACCTCCACCCTACACGTACAGCCATACCATCACGCATCATGTTTCCAGCCAATACTCGCCATCAAGATCTTAAACCAGGGATGATTCAATTACTCCCTATATTCCATGGCTTGGATAACGAAAACCCATATGTGCACATTAGAGAGTTTGAGGAAGTAGTTGCGATTTTTCATAGTCAAAACGAAACTCATGACATTATGAAACTTAAGCTCTTTCCTTTCGCTTTGAAGGATAGAGCCAAGAGTCGGCTATACTCACTTAGACCACGATCTATTGGGTCGTGGACTGAGATGACTCGGGCTTTCTTTAACAAATACTTTCCCCAACATAAGACCAACACTTTGAAAAGACAAATCTCCACCTTTGCACAAAAGGATAGTGAGACTTTATATCAGTCTTGGGAGAGATTTAAGGAGTTATTGAGCATGTGCCCTCACCATGGGTATGAGAGTTGGCGCTTAGTGAGCTATTTCTATGAGGGACTTACCTATAGAGAGCGCCAATTCATAGAGATGATGTGTAATGGTGGGTTTTTAGAGAAAGATCCTGATGAGGCCATAGAGTACCTCAATGAGCTTGTTGAAAAAGCTCACACTTGGACTGGACCTAGTGCTACTGAAAGCACAAATAGGTCACGACCTATAGGGCACCCAAATGGTGGTGGAATTTACCATCTTAGGGAAGAGCATAACCTTAGAGCCAAGGTCAAGATGCTCACTAGGGAGATAAATAAGTTAAAGACTAAGAGCTTAAAGCCAACACACGTGATTAATCATGCAAAATCTTTTGAACCATGTTTTGTGTGTGGCGGGGTAGATCATCTCCTCCAAGAATGCCCCATATTTGCTGATATGAGAGGGCTGTATGAGGAACAATGTAATGCTTTAGGCATGTACAAAAAGCCTCTTGCACCTTTCTCTAACACTTATAACCCGAGGTGGCGAAATCACCCCAACTTCAGCTGAAAATCTGAAAACCAGCATGCACAGCCCCCTAGATCATCCCCTGCACCTTATCATGCACCCTCATCCTCTAGGAACTCGCTAGAAGACACCTTACAGGCCTTTATAGAGGCATAAGGTAAGACAAACTAAAGGTTTGAGGCATTATTTACGCAGGTGATGGAAGAGCATAAAGAAATAAAGAGCCAAGTGTCCAAGTTGATGAGCTACTTGAGTGTGACTGAGCGAGGTAAGTTTCCTGCTCAAGCTCAGTCCACATCCCATGGTCAACACCTAGCACAAAAGAATTTGGAGGAGGTGAATGCCATTGAGACACTTGGTGGTAAATCAGAACACATCCCAACAACGAAAAAATCAGAGGATGTGACTGAAAGCCATCAAGCACAAGCATACATGATGGACTCGTTTATGGAAAAGGTCCAGCACCTTAATCCATTAGAGTCCACCTTCACCCATGGCTTCACCAAAGCATATATCGAGCCAGTATTTGCGGATGTTACTGATGACATCCTTGAGGCCCCTCCCAAGCATAGAAGCATCGAATTTGACAATGAAGCAGTGGCGGATGCATTCAAGCTATGTTTTTCAAGGAGGGAATAAGAGCGTCTGGCTGAAGACGTAAAACTTAGCGTTTATGGGAGGCAGCCCACAACGTATCCTTTTACTTTTACTGTTTTTCATATATTTTTTTTCTTGTTTATTATTATTCTTTTGCTTTTTTCCAGTTTTACTTTAGTATTTATTTTTCAGGGACAAATAAACAAAACAGTTCAAATGATCGTGCACAACTTTGAACTCCATGCACCGTTGGTTAAAAAAGGAGTTTCCTTAACTTTCGTTTTTTTTTCATTGAGTACAATACTTATCTTAAGTTGGGGTGGAAGATATACATTTCTTATTGCATATCATTGAACTGCTTGGTGTCATTTTTGTTTGTTTTTAGCATGCTTGGTGTTTGCCTTAGAGTTAATTTACATGTCAATGATATAAACTTAATTGAGATAACATATAGCATTTAGAAGAAGTTAAATCTTGCTTCAGTTTGAAATTAATTTAAGTATCAATCTTCATTTGGTTAGAGACTCTAGTTTGTGGTAAGATTGTATGATTAGTCTATAACATCTAGAGAAATTTTATGTGTGATTATTTTGTGAATATTTTTACGGTCTCAACAAGCTCTAGAACTTACTTGATAATCACTTGAGGCGAATTCTTAGAATGCACACTACTTAGGATATGATATAGGCCATTTTTGAACCGTTTGAGCCTTTCAAACCTACCATTGCTATATTTATTACTAGTCATCTATTTGAGCATTTTTCTTGAAAAGAAAAATTGAACCTTGTTTCTTTCGATAAACCATTTACTTACCTTTATAAGCCTAAAAATATTTTTATCCTTACCTTTCTTTTAAAAGAACTTAGTTATACACATGTTGTGAGAAGCACTTAAAAGGAGTAAGGGTGGAAATATGAAAAAAAATATCACTAACGCAACCCAAGTACATTAAAGGAGATAAGTTGGGAGTTGTGGAAAAGAAAAGAAAAAAAAATGAAAAAGAAGGTGAATGGTTATGTGCCAAAATAAAAAAAAAATGAATTATGGCAAAGAAAGAAGAAAGAAAGAAAAGAAAAAAATGGTGATTTGTTGAAAGAAATGCTCGAAAAATGGTTGAAAGAGTTGGGTGTTAAAGTAAGGTTATCCAATGCTTAAAGAGCTGTGTTCAAAACTACGAGATTAAGTTCTTTTACTTGTGAATTCTTCCCATTCTTTCTTAGCCTTTACCTTAGCCGAACGTTACAAGCTTATTAAAGACCTATTGATCCAATGTAGTGTGATTTTTCTACAATAATGGAGAGTGATTTGAAAAGTGAGCTTATGGAGCTTGTTTTTGTGATTGATGTCACGCAATTTATTATGTTTTTAGAGGCCAAGACTTGTATTCATGAATGTTATGCATAAAATCATCCGGGTGTTTGGATTAATGGTTTGTGGTAAGATGGATGTTAAGAGTCAATAACGATTTTAAGATTGATGTTTGGATTACTTTTGGACTTAGATGAAATTTAATGATTCTATGTGTCATATGTTATGTGCAATTTTTGAGACAAAAAGTGAATTACTCTTGGTTCAACGCTAGCATTGCTTTACTTTGTTTTTAACTCCTACCATAAAATTCATCTCTTATTTTCGCTTCAATTGCTAGGGACTAGCAATAAGCTAGTTGGGGGTTGTGATGAGAGTCGTAAAATACATCTTAACAGTACTTAACTGTTATCACTTTAGGATTGATCTAGGTTTTAATTGCACTTTTATACGTTAACAACTCTAAAGTATCATTCTTGGATCATTGATCTATTTCGGTGCATTTTCATGTACTTTAAGCTTAAAAGAGGAGGAAAAGTTATCATTGCTTGAAGCACAAAGACTTGAGGCATACTGGAGTGAAGGAATGCTTTCGAAAGGACAAGATGGAGGGCTTAAAAGAGCAACAGCTGCTGCCCGCACTGAAAAGAGTTTCACTAAATTGCGAGAATTGCCCGTACAAATCAATCATCTTTTAAAATTAAACTGTATTGATACAAGAAGAACCAGGAGATGAGCCATATATGTTTAGAAAGATCCGGAAGTCTATTTTCTGGAGAATTTTACGGTTCGTCAAAAGGATTTTTCTAGAGAAAGTTATGGCAGTTTTAGTAGACAAAGGTCAGGCTGTGCGGGCTGTGCGGGATTTCAGCGTGATTTTGGGCTTAAATCCCACATCCCACATCGGTTGAAAACCACATTTCTATATCCCACATCCCACGTTGGATGGGAAACACATTGCACTCTTGGTATTTGCCTATATAAGACCCACTTCACTTTACCTTTGGAAATGAATCGGGGATGAATCGAGAGGGCCTTTAAGAGGAACCCGAAGTTTAAAGTTTGAAGGTCGGGAGAGATGATCGTCGGGAGGCCGGAGGAAACTCGAGGACGCATGAGCCTCATGGCCGGCTAGTCTCCAAGCAAGGCGAAGGGATGAATCCCTAGGTGTAGTTATTCTTATTTTTCCTTTATTTGATTCGGTTGTAGTTGGAATTATTTTCGTTAAATATTGTTATGTTTTATTCTTTAATTTAATTAGTAGATTTATTATAACTCCGGTGGTTGCATGCTTCTTTTCCATATAAGTTCAGTCAGGCTTTTCTTATGTGTACCTGTTTGGGTGTGATTGAGTCCGGTAGATCTCTTTTATAGATTTGTCCATTGTTACGGTATTGTCGTTTAGATATATCGTCGTCTCTTGAAAGTAAAGAAGATTTCATAACAATTACATTAGGATTTATAAATGCGCTTTAATTGAATATTTTCCGATTGCTTGTTTGGGATGTGAAACTTGTAATCGAGATAAAAACAACTGAATCAAGTTAGGATTAGAGCAACGAACCTAGGGAGGATTTCCGGAACCTTGTCATTTTTATTTTAAACTTATTTACACAATTAACCTTTTTCTCAAACAACTCAGATTCTTTTAATCTTTTATCGTTTCTGTTGAGGTTTACACCTTCTGTTGTACTTAACTTGTTTCCCTGTGGAATCGACACCCCAAAACTATACTACAATAACCGCGTTATGTTTTGGGCGTAATCAGTAGGGGACGTCTTAAAAAATTTATACTCGGACACTAGCATATAGATTTTTGATTTTTTGACTTCACTAGTGCCTTCGTTTGTCACTTGAAGTTTGTCCCAAATTTCTTTTGTCGAACCATATGCTGAAACTTTATTATATTCATTTATATCTAATACACAATGTAAAAAACTTGTTGCTATACTATTTAGAGATATCATTCTACAATCCTCTTCATCAAACTCAGTTTTGAGTTTAGGCATTATATGAGTGACTTCTCCAACGGTTACATCATTTAAAGGAATTCTAGGTCTTCTTCAATGATTCTCCACAAATTATAATCTTGTCATTCAAGAAAGATTTTCATTATATTTTTCCAATAATTATAATTTTTTCCATTGAACAAAGGAGACCTAGTGCAGGATATTCCTTCTGTAAAACTATTGGTTGCCATTGGATCAATTCAAGGATTTTGAGCCTTAAAATTGAGAATAGGGCTCTGATTCCAATTGTAGACCAAGGTCTAAACCCATGAGGGAAGTGAATTATGTTTTTAAAACTTTTTTCACAACAAACAAGTTTTAAGAAACTTAACAAGTACAATCAAGAATGACAAGTATAGTAGAGCCGAAAGTAAAGAGATATGGAAAAGAATGTGCAAATGCTAGTTATAGTGGTTGGCCAATATCGAATTTCTCCGACCCTACGTCCACTCTCTTCAAGAAACCTCATTGAAGCAATCCATTAATAGCTCGAGCAACTTCACAGGTGTTACCTAAACTGTACACGATTTCTTCTGGTTAAGGAAGTCTTTTACAAGAAGTGTTTAACTCTTAAACACTCTAAGAGTTACACCAACTCTTCCTCTTTACAATGATTAGAAATTTAATGATCTAGAACAAGAGAGACTTTGTATTTAATGCTCTTACAAAGAATGAAAGATCTCTCTTAGAAGTACAAAGCTTTTAAGAATGACTCATAAAAGTTTTTAGAAAGTTTTGAATGATACGAAATGAGAAGGTGAAGATTAATTGCTCAAGAGTTGTTATCTTCTCTCATTTATGATGGACTTTTATAGTTTAAAGTCATTCTAGTCGTTACTCATATAACAATCCCATTTTGGAGTGGTTTGAAGCATTTAATGCTCTAAATGACGCTTCAGTTTTTGAAAATTTTCCGTTATATCGAGTATTTAGCCGACTGGATCAAAAGACAAAATGTTTTTGACCTTTATTCAGTCGACTGAATGATTTTCAAAAGAAATTAGTCAGTCAATTGGATTCATTCAGTCCAATGAATGACTATGTTCAGTCGACTGGATCCATTCAGTCGACTGAATGACTTGAAACATAGTTTTATGTTTTTTGTTATCTTTTCCAATCAAAAAGATTTGTTTGTTAAGTTTTATTTAAGCAAATTGAGTCATAAGGAAAAGCTAAGAACTTGAGTAAGAGAGGTACATAATTTTAATACTATCTTAGTACCTAATCTTGATCTTCAACTTCATCCAATATTAAATGTTTAGTAAGTTACTTTAAACATTTAGATAAATTGATTAGTATAATTTAATATATTTTTATTATCATTAAAATCAAATAAGAATAAACAAAGTTAAAAAGATTTTGGAAAATTGAGTCATTTCATATAATCAATTAATTATTAATATGAGATAAGCCCAGATTTCTTCGAACTTTAAAAAAGTTTATACATAATTTTTTTAAAATAAAAGAAAAAGAAAGAAGAAGAAAAAAAGACAAACAAACAACTAGCGAGGCAGCATCTAAAGTCCGAATCCAATTATCCATCCACAGAATTCCTCTGGAGACACGTGGTGCTCTGGGATTTTAGAAGCATGCAAAATCCCGTACACCAAAGTTTCCTTTCTTATCAACGAAATACTCCCACCGTGACCACCAGTAGTTTTTTCTCCACAGAGAAAAAGAGTACCTAGAAACAACCACCACAACAACAATACATGGCACACTCCAACAGCAGGTACTTGTGGTTCTTATCCTGCACCACACTCTCTGCTTAAAATGTGCACCCTCACCTTGAGACCATCATGCCTCTCTTCTTCCTCTCTACCTTTCACATACAATTTCCACTTCTCTCCTCCTTGTACTTCATTTCTCTATAGCTTTAGACCCAACAAGCGTTTTCACTTCTTAAAGACATGCTCTTCTCTCAAGCAAACTAAAACGCAGCAGTCTCTTCCAAAAAGTCCAAGCAATGCTCCGCAGAGCTTGAGGTGGTTCTTGAACCCAAAGAGCGATGGGGATGATAAGATTAAGGGAGATGGTGATGGTGATGGTGAAGGGGGATTGGAGGGGGATACTGCTCTTAAGGGTACCCTTTTGGCCGGAGTGTTGCTGGTGGGTATTGTGGGTGGCTTTGCTACTGTTGGGTATGTCTACAAAGACCAGATCAGTGTCTTCTTGAATCAGTTTTCAACTTTAATCGAAGGTAACTATTGAAGAATTTGAGACCTTTTTTTTTGGGATTTTATGTGAATTTTGTGTGTTGCTTAGAATATCGATTTCATTTGAAGGATAATTTTTTGAGGATTGGTGATTCATTTAAGGTTTTTGTTGGAATTTGATATAAGCATTATTGATTGGTGCTAGAATTTAGTTTTAATGAAGTAATTTTGCAAAAAAAATTGGTTCTGTGAATTTAGTATGGATTTTGTGGATTGGTCTCGGATTTCGGTCTTTTTGGATGTTGTTTTGTTAGAGTCAATGGCCCGTATGAGGTTTTGTGGGAATTTTATACTGGGATTGGTATAAGAATTTGGTTTCGCGGAAGGTCATTTCGGATTATATGTGAATTTGGTATAGATTTTGTTAATTGGTGTTAGTAGTCATATTTCTTTGAATTTTATGTTGTTAAGAGTTAATGTCTCCTTTGAGGTTTTGTGTGAATTCACTGTCGGTTTGATTGATTTGTGATATAATATCAAACAGTATTGGAATGCACTTCTTAATTTTAATCCACTACATTTCTTTCAACGAACAGGTTATGGCCCAGCAGGATATGCTTTATTCGTGGCTGTTTATGCAGGATTGGAGGCATGCACTTGATGCTCTTATTTGAGTTTTGTGCTCAAGTCAACTTTTTTTCTTCTTCTTTTTTCCCTCTTTTTTCAATGAGGTTACTTGCAGCAGCTTAATTTGGATTGAAATCATAGATGTTTATTTAGGTGTCTAAAAAAAGGAGAATGATATGGGTGTGTCTATTGTGAGATCCGTTAGCGTATTTATAGTACAAGTTAGAAGCTTCTTATCCTTGGATAAACTGACTTTGTTTAATTTATTTATCTTAGATTCTTGCAATTCCAGCGATTCCATTGACAATGTCAGCTGGTCTTCTTTTCGGCTCTGTTATTGGTACCATCATAGTTTCCATCAGTGGAACAGTAAGTAGTTTTTTTTCCCTTCCTTAAAAAAAAAGAATGATGTCCATGCTTTTCTAAATCTGATCTCAAATATTCTTTTACGGTTGCTAGGTGGCTGCAAGTGTTGCCTTTCTAATTGCCAGATATTTTGCTCGTGAGCGTATTCTTAAATTAGTGGAAGGAAATAAAAAATTTCTTGCAATTGATAAAGCAATTGGCGAAAATGGCTTCAGGGTTGTCACCCTCCTTCGATTGAGTCCTTTGCTTCCATTTTCTCTGGGAAATTACTTGTATGGATTGACATCAGTGAAGTTTGTGCCGTATGTATTGGGAAGGTCTGCTTTTTTATCCAATTAGAATCCTCATTTTACAATTGCAATGTTTCTTCTTTGGCTCTATTAGCTATGCACTCTCTGGTTCATTTACCCTTGAAGCATCATGCCATTGCAGCTGATATTTACCACCATGGAATTTGAAAAAAAAATTATACCATGGAAAATAACTAGAATGTCTATGAATTATGTATGTGTGGTGTGGAATGAAAAATGAAAAAATACGTGTTTCTTGGTAGTTTTTTTTTGCAATAGTAGCTTTGTTTTGTGACATCTCTCTCTCTCTCTCTCTGCTGTAGAGATTTATAGTCACAGTTAGTCTATATAATTGGAATACAGAATTCAGCTCTTTGTTTTAACAAACAATGTTTTAGCATATGAATTTAAACTTATGAGACAATGTTAACTATTTTTTTATTTGAAATATTGTTTAGTTTGAAAATAGAAATGAGTCTGAACTTTAGAAATGTATTGTTACTATTTTGGAATCCTTCCCATTTTCTCGTATGAGCTTTTGAATATTGGCTATTCTATTTGAAATGAAGTCCTAGAATTTTTATTGATGTAAAATTAGAAAAGTTGGTGATTTGGCAGATGAGTTACTGGATAGATTTATTTGATTGCAATTTATCTGTAAGTTAGCATGGAATTCATATCAAGGAAATCATCTGCAAATTAAATTCACTTGCTATGTTTAGAATAACATCTAAACTTGAAAATAAAATGCAAAAGTTGTGCCAAAATATTACACTTTCTGATTCACACTAACTGTCATGCAGTTGGTTGGGGATGCTTCCAGGATCATGGGCTTATGTTAGTGCTGGTGCATTTGGACGAGCAATCATTGTGAGTTTGATTTTAGTTTCTAATCTAATTTATTTATTTAGTTCTCTTGACGCGCGAATACTATGTGCTAAGTTGGGTTTACTTTTTGGTGGAACAGTAAGTCTTGGGTTAACTAGCGAAGGGGCAAGGGTTGTGGTCTTACAAGCAGCCACTTCATGCAAAATTACTCAAGGGGGAACTATATCCAAACCACCCCTCTTAGTGCCCCATTTTTTATGGGACCATAGTTGAATGGCAGGAGGAATGTGGACTACTAGATTAGTTTTGAATATTACTGAGATGTTGGCAAACCAATTAAATGAAGATTTTGACAAGAATTGCTATATAACTTCAAAAGGTACCGGTTCTTTTTTAATGTTGAAGGAACAAATATAAGATAGACACAAAGAGAAGATATAATCAGACTGTTCGTTTAGTAGCTTTAGATTGAACAATGCTGCTTTTGCGTCCTTGATCTTTTGGAATCTTGGAGGGAAGTTTAGTGAGAGAAAGGATAGTAAAAATTGTTTGGAGAGTAATCCTGTCATGTTTGATGTGGACCATATTGTTAGAGCGCTATAGTGGAGCCTTTGTCGAGGATGAGATATCCATTCTTATAATCAAGAAGCAATGTCTGAAGACGTTACCTGTGGCTTTCTACTTTTAGTTGTTTTTCTCCATCTTGTTCTCGTCTAGCATTTCTTGATCTAATTTATTTTAGATGTTTTTTTCTTAGTTTCCTCTTTAAGGTGTTCTTTTCATGTAAATTCCAATGTACATAATGTTGACACTTCATTCCGTCTAAGATGTCAATTTTCAAGTTATTCTATTATTTTTATGACATTTTTTTAATTTTCATGTTCATTGCATAACTAATTCAACTTATCTTTCTTAATAGCACCATGCTTGGGGCATTTAGCAATGTTGCCCATTATTTTTTTTATGCTATATTTTCCTTTCTCATAGGGGCCGGGGCCGGACCAAGAGGATGTGCTTGTAAACTTTGAATATTTGTTTCATGAACAACCATTTCTTTGGTAGTACCATCATTCTAAACAGAAGATATACTTTCAAGTTTTAATCTTTAGTTTTGTCATCTTAATCAAGTGAAATGAACACCATCAAACTCAAATAAAGAAAAGATTTAGAGTTCACCTTAGATTTAGAGCTTGGGTCCTTGAGTCTAATGAGAATGCTTTCCCTTTTTGGAAGGGCTGGCTTTCTCTCTTTAGAAATGACTTCCTTCTCTAAGACTCTCTTCCCTGGTGTTTTATTTTTCTGAAAGAAGCTGTGCCAAATTGATTCAAAGAGAAAGAGAGAGCCCAAAAGGATGGAGAAAAAGTGAGCTTAAATACCAAGTGAACCTTTGATACGAAGATCATTGTAAATCCAAGACAATATAGTGGTCAAGGATGAGTAAAGGCTTTAAAGAACTTTCAGTAAGTAGCTAATGATTACTTTGCTCTTCGGATTCTCGGACTCTAATTGTAAAAGCATAATTTTTTTTTAAAGAATTTCTCTTTGAAAATATTTTTCTTTGATAGGTTTCTCTTTGAAATTCTTTCAAAACCCATAAAATTTTAATTATATAGAAAAGAAATGGAGGATTGAAAATTAATGGGCTACATTAGCACCCCGATGGCAGGAGACATAGGTTATGCCCCTTTCTATTCTTAATTATATTTAAATATTCCTCTTCTGCCCTACTATTTGTTTGTTCCATTACATCCCCTTTCCCTTTGTGCCCCATTACCATCTTTGTCGTGCTGCTGGTGGGTTCACATGCGTGACTGATATGCATGTTAGACACTAGGTTTCCCAAAATTTTAGGACATTAGGTTGTGGATCCAACTAAATCCATCATTTCTTCACTTTCTTCGATGTGGGAATCAACGTCGCTCATGTACTCAACAATCTGCACTTCATATACACTCCATCAAAGATGCATGTAGGGTGCCTGGTGTGGCTCTGGTGCTAAGGGGAAATAATAGGAATAAAAAGAAATATAGAATCCAGACTAATGGGTGATTAGGGTTTAATCAATTTGGCTTGATATGTTAGATAAGTGATTCGACTCTATGATTGTAGGACTCTTTAGTCATGTCATCTGATATCCATATGATAAACTGGCTTCATCTTGGGAAACTTGTGGTGTGCTACTGTAAAACATTTTAACTCTGCTTGATATTTCTCTTGGAAGAAAATTCTTAGAATTGAAATGCTATTTTTCTAACCTGTACTTTACTTATAAAAAGAAACCTTTATTGTGTACTTTGTCCTAAAATACTATATCACTTAATTGTCAAAAAAAAAAATATCATATACTTAAAATTAACTCTAATCTTGATGAATACTTTTTCACTTGCCAGTAAAATTAGGTACAACAGAATTTAATTCATTTAAATAAATACCTCAAGTGATTGAATGCGATTATATTTTTGTACCTTAATCAGTTTTCCTCCTTTTGTAGCTTGATAAAAGTGCAAAAGAAATTATGTTAAATAAGTAGAGATGAGAATTATATCTGGGATATTCTAGTGGAATAATTACAGAAAAAAGTTCAATTCATTGGCATTTTGGCATGTTTAGTGAGCAAGGGAAAATTTTAGCAAGCTAGTAACTTCATGTAGAAGAAAGTTTTCAGCTAACTCTAGGTGTTTCTCTCATTGATTTCTATGCTCTATGTATAAGAAAACTTAACGTGTAAATTAGTTGCTACCTGTTATTGATTGCCTTGACAAAATAGATTGAAAACGTTTGATGTGTATTAGGGTTGGGGCCTTAGGCCTAAAAGTTTTAGGATCATCAAAGGTTATTTCATTTTAGAATCTGTCTTTTTAGAGTTTCCTGGCTTCTTTTAATTCAGGGTCTTCCATCATAGAGAATTTGTTTATCAGACATAATCTGAGACTGATTTATATATTTCAATTTATGTTTCAGCAAGAAGAATCTGATATTGGTTTGCCTGGAGGAAATGGTCAGTTAGTAACACTTGGGTTGGGACTGTTGGCCACAGCATTAGCTGCAACTTATGTGACACGGCTTGCGAAGGTAATGCCGAGTTTGTTAGCTTTTTCTTTTTACTTTTATTTCCTATGAGTATTCTTCTGATTTCTGAATACTAATTGTGGTGACATCAACTGAGCACCCTACGAAGTTTGTGATGGATTATTTGTCTAAATTTGCAAAGTTCTCAACACCAATTTTTCATGGACCATGTTATGGTGTGTTATTTATGGAAATGTTGCACTAGGGCCTTGTGAATATTAGCCGAAAAAGAGTGGCTGTATTTTCACAAACCCATAGTGTTGTTAATAAGTAATATTTAGATGGACTCATCCAGTGTTGTAATCTGTCCACTTTTAAGTGATAAATCTGTGAACTGGAGGAAAGATTTGGGTTAACTGCCTTTTAATATTCTTTTTTTCTTTTTAAAAGTTTCCTGAAGTATTTTACTCCAGGATGCTGGAGGAAAGATTTAGGTTATACCACCTTTTAGTATTGTTTTTCAAAGCTAATTAGATTTGGCTGCTTATGATGCAGGATGCTGTAAAGGATATTGAGTAGATATTGTGCAGTGTGTTGCCAAAAAGGGAAAAGATACTGGGCAATTCGCCCGGCAAAGTGGATTGCAATATAATTGAAATTGTAAAATTGATAGGTGCTTTACCGGCGAGTAATTTTAGAATGTATAACTTGACTCATTCAAATAGGAAGTTTTGATGTTTTTTTTTTTTTCCTTTTTTATTGCAAGTGACATGCTACATAATCAAATAGCTGTAGTTCTGGTTGTACGCTTGTACCTCTCCCCACCCCCCAAAAAAGCAATAAATTCTGCTCCCTATTCCTCCTATTGGAAATACTAATACTGAAGGGGAGATTATGGAGAAGAGAACGTTCCAAACAATTCTCAACTAGTTCGCGATCAAGACTTAGCTGAGTATTCTTCCTTACCTTAATTTACATGTTTGGGGAGCAAGCTCTAGAGAAATATTTAGAAAGTCGAGTTTACAAATCTTTTTGTATGTTAGCTAGTTTCAGCTATCTACATTTATCAAAATGATGGGCGTTATATGCCTGTAAAACTCAGTTCACCTAGTTGCAAGTTTAGCGTGAACAGAATTAATCTTCATCGAGACCGTTTGTTTGGTTATGTATCTTTTACTCTTGTAGTGTTCAATTGAATATCTTTTCAAGTAGATAGTGTCGTCAATCTTTTTAATATTACAAGAGAAACATTTTTATGATACAGAATAACTGAAAATCGTTGTGTGAATCCTCTTCTATGGATACCAGGATTTTCTTTGTATCTTAAAAAAGAAGACCAGGCTTTTGATCTTTACGTTTGAAACGTATAGTATTAAGTTTCATACAAAAGAAAATTCTTCAAGAGTTTAGATTGATTCTATCCATTTTCCTCAAGCAAATGAATTCAACTGTCCAAGTTTAGATGCTATGAGAATAATGCATGTTTGTTGAGATCAAAATTCGAGATAGAATTGCAAAACAAAATGAGATGAAATCCTTAAACTCATATATTAGGATCATTAGACCTTATACATAAATCGTAATTTTTCCTATTGCAGTATAAATGTAAGATGTGGTCGTCACAAAGTATCTAAAAAATGAGCTAAGAAGGAAGAAGCATCAAACAAATGTGTTTGGAGGCAAAAAGTTATCTAGAAGGTGAGATAGGAAACAAAATGCATTTGAGCAAGAAAAGAAGATTGATAAAATAGCAATGATGTCTGTAATTATAAAGTTTTGAAGCCTTCTAGAGGTAGTGAATGAATGTTTTGTGCTTACTACTTTATTTGAGACCAATTAAGCAATGATGTCTGTAAGATTGATAAAAAATCATAAAATATGATTATTTTTATTATTATATCTTTCATAATGCTAATGGATATTAACATGAGAAATTAGATAGGGATTTAAATTGATACTCTCATTTATTCTCTTCAATTTTCCATTTTTCAATCATTTTAATTTTATAGGATTGTGATTTATATATACAAGAGAAAAACATAAATTCTCTTGGTTTTCTTTCCTTTCACTTTTCTTTCTTACTAAACAAGTGAAAGGTTTTGCACACACTTTTTTATTCCTCATCTTACTTTTCTTATAACACTCCAAATATTGTCTCCATTTCTGAAATTGAAGAACCTTTCTTCGATCATCCTAATTTGTAAGGATTGTAATTTCTACATATTAGAAGAATACATTAATAATTATACTTTTTTTTTTTTTATTGTTTCTTCTCATCTTTCTTTCTTATTCAATCATAGAAAAGTGTTCTTCATTCATTTTTTTTTCGCTCTCTTCTTTTCTCCTATTTTTTTCTATATCGATCATAGTCTAATTGCAAATAAATTCTTTTGAGTTAACTTGCAAAATTTATACCGAGCTTTAATCAGTACATATAGACTTGCCAATTTGCTGTATTTGAGGATTTGTCGAACCTTTGGTTTAGATGTCTCCTTAAAAAAGAGTTTGTTGTCGATCTCATTTACTATCTAGGCTTAATTGCAAAATTCCCCCCAGTTTAGGGTCAAGTGGCACATTTTCCCCTTTGTTTTCAAGAGTAGCAATTTAACACATGACTTTAACAAATTGGTGCATTCTCTCCCCTTTCGTCTGATTCCTTTTGATTTCCATAAAAATCTCTATCACGTGTAGTTCGTGTGAGCTTTTTGGCAACAAAATTCTCGCCACATCAGAACTGGTCAACCCTGCACGTGAGAAAATTTTTAAAAAATAAAAAAATTAGGAGCAATTAAACATTATTGTTAAATAACAAAAATGCAGTAGAACTCTAGCCTTAAATCCTCAAATTTTGACGCAATCTTAAAAAAAAAAAAAATTCAGAAATTTGGAGATTTAGAGCTAGTTGTTCTAACGCATTTTTATATTTTAACAATCGGGTTTAATTGCTACTTCTGCTTTTTTATTTATGATTTTTTTTTTAATTTCTCACGTGTAAGGTTGACTAGTGCTCATGTGTAGGAATTTTGACGCCAAAGAGGTCACGCGAGTTACACGTGATGGAGATTTTAACGGAAATCTAACGAAATCAGATGAAGAGCAAAGATTACACCAATTTATTAAAATTAAAGATTAAATTGTGATATAGGACATATATACCCTTGAACCAAAAGCTGACACTTGTCAAATACAAGGAGTCAACAAGTAAACATAATAATCATCACTCCCACGTTTTCTCTTCCCAATTCGTGCTCTGACTAAAGCTTCGGAGAGTCCATCTCAGAGTCAACCAGTCCGGATCGGCTTCCTTTTTTAGGTATCGTAGAACCAACTTAAATAAAAAAAGTACAAGTCAACGTACGACATCCTTTCAACCGACTCAGACATGACTCTAGTTGCAGACCTGACTAGACCAAAATACACTCGACCTATTTTCGGCATCAACAAAATTGGGGCTGTCTGTGGGAAACGAGAGCAAAACTTACCTCTGTTGAAAATGCCGCCCAAGAAAATCCCGACATGCAACACAACATAGACGATATTAGATATCAACCTGTCCGAGTTACCACCACCCTCACCTCTAGTGGAAGGGCATAACCCTCATTGTGCCTCAGCGAGTAATAACTTAATCGAGATAAATAAAGAGCGACCCCCACTTGATCAAAAACCTAGTTCACACTCAAACCAAGTAGTCCAACGAGAAACTCATAAGACAATCCTTAATGAACATGTTAGTAGAGCAGAGTACAACACTCTTCAATGTCGACTTGAATAAGTCATCGCACACCTTAGACAATTTGAGCCGAGAAGAAGTCGAAAGCTCCAACACAATCCAAACCGCCTACATCACCTGGAGGACTATTGAGTTAGTACCTCCGCATCAGAACGACCGACCTGAGGAAGCAAGTTCAGGAAAGAGACGTGAACCCTCAGCATGGGGAAAGAATTAGGGGCGTTCTCTAGATAGAGGAGAACCGAGTAGACGAAGCCCCTGGCACAGTCCCTGACACTTTATGCGAGATGATGATTCCTCTCAAACTCACATCCTTTCAAGAACCAACAAGAACATGATAAGTCCAAGGTGAGCAAATAGTTAAAAGAAATGAATGAACGTATCAGACTCACCATCAAAGCCACCCAAGGAAACATCCTTGATAAAATTAGACCCATAAGCAACCCTTTCTCCTAAGAGCTCATGGATAAAAAGATGCCTCCGAATTTCAAAAATTCCACACTTGGAGCAGTATACAGGGAAGACGTGTCCTATAGACCACTTGAAAACTTTTAAACCCATAATGTTCCTCCACGGTCACTCAAAAGCAGCAATGTGTCATGCATTCCCCATAACTCTTCCGTGGGACAACAAGAACATGGTTATCCAGATTGCCTACGAGGTCGATAAAGTCATTTGATGAACTTAGTGATATGTTTTCAACACACTTCTATACAGTTGAAGCCTTAACTTGAAAGTTTGCTAAGTATAGCTCAATATGTCAAGGAAATCCTTTGTGATTACATTTCACGATTCACCTCGGTTATGGTACAGGTAAGGGAGCTAGATCAGAAGGTGGCGGTCACAACCTTCACCAACGGCCTCAAAGCTTCCGACTTTAGCCACTATCTATCTAGAAACCTATTGCAAACCATACTAGCCCTCCTGGCCAAAGCAAACGAGTTCATGATCGTGGAAGAGGACCAAGCCTTCCGCAAAAGAAGAGAAGATGCCCCGACGGGCAAAAAAGAAAAGAGCCCAAAAAACACAACCCTAGAAGTGAACAGAAAAAACAGAGGACAGAACGACACTCGAAAGAATGAAAAATCAAGAGCTCTAAGAGGAAACGAGACTTACAATCCCATCAATACCTCAAGGAAAAACCTCTTAATGGAGATAGCCAACCAAGACATCACCAAATGGCCTCCCAAAATCAAGACCCTAGCCAAAAAAAGAGATATGAACCGTTTCTGTCGCTTCCACAAGGACCAAGACCATGACATATATGAGTACAGACATATGAAGGATGAAATTGAAAGTCTGATATAGAGAGAATACTTGAAGAAATTTGTAAAGATAGAATCAAGAAAAATCCCAGGAAAAAGAAGTCTGAATCCTAAAGAAAGGAACAAAACAAGGTAGAGTCCGATCAAGAGGGAAAACAACAAAAGACGACGAACCTCCGAAAAGAAGTTAGATAACACCCCTATAGTAGACGTCATCCAAACTATCTTTGGAGGGACAACATCTGGGGAGGAGAGTCCTCAAATTTGTGAAGGGAATACGCCTGCTTCATGGGATCAGTTGAAGGACCCACAAAGAAAATGTGAGTAGATCAGACCATTAGCTTATCGGACGAAGATCTCGAAGGAGTAAAAATTTTTCACGATGATGTTGTAGTCATGAATTTAGTCTTTTCGAACTTTGCAGTAGAGAGAATCCTACTGGGCAATGGGTCATCCCAAGACATACTGTACTTTGATCTTTAAAAAAGATGAGGTTGTTAAAAGATCGCTTAAAACCGGCAAGCTACCCTTTGTATGGGTTCTCGGGTGATATAATCTACTTGAAAAGAAGCATAGAGCTGCTAGTAATAGCATGAATCTCACCCTGTCAGACTACCGTCTTGAGCACTTTCTTTGTCATTGACCTCCCTTCTTCATACAACACAATCCTTGGACGACCAAGGATGAATGCCATGAGAGTAATAATCTCGACATACCATCCAAAAATGAAATTTCCAACATAAAATGGATTAGGGGAGGTAAAACCCGTTACATGGTCTCATTGAAAGGGAAGAACAAGGTATTTCCATCAGATAGAAGATGACACCAAGATCGAAGGGGGAAGACCGATGGAAGAGTTGGTAGCAGTACCCCTCGAAGAAGAAGAACCATATAAGGTAGTAAAGATAAATGCAGATTTGGAAAGAGAACTCCAAACACGGCTGGTCTTTTTTCTTAAGGAAAAAAAAAAGATGTGTTCGCTTGGTCTATAGTTGATATACTAGGAATTGACCCAAAGACGATGGTGCACCGCCTAAGTATTGACCCAATCAAAAGCTGGGAGTGTAGGCCATTTCATAAAAAAGATAGAATCAAGAAGAAATGAGTACAAAAATAGGCCATTACATAAAAAAGATAAGAGTACAAAAATAGGCTACTAATGTTGAATACAAAGAAAAAGCATAAATAAACCCTAAACCTAAGCTTGCTTCCCTTGCTGGTCACTCTGGTCCCTAGCATACTCTGTGATGATCTGTCCCTCCGAATCGATAACCGTGACCTGAGCATCTAGAGCACGAGATTAAGCATTTTCATCTCTCGGAGGGTCCTATTGCCAGTCAAGCTTTCAGGGATAGTCAACTCCGAAAGGTCAACACGAACCTGGTTGAGATCCAGGTCGGGAGAGCTTGACCACCTTCCCCTTGGCATCCTGGAAGCCTGTGAGGAAATCTTCAAAAACCTTCTCATGGAGCAAGTTCTCGAAGGCCTTAGTCTTCTTGAACTCCTCAATGAATTCCTCAAAGGACCTCTTTGCCTCGACTTTAAGCCTCTCCACCTCGAGCCTGAGTCTCTCTGCCTCGACGTCAGTTACCTTTACTCGGGTAATCGCCGACTAGACCTCTCCCTTCAGAGTGTGATGATCCTCACTCAACCTAGTAACTTGATTTAGCTGATCGTACAACTGGGCCTCGAGATCATCCCTCTCTTTGGCCAGATGGCCAACCTCAACAATAGTTTGGAGAGACCTCTTAGCAACTATAGCACAAAATATCTCAACCTAAAAAAGGAAAAAAGAATATATTAGAGGCAATTAAACAAAAATCCAAGGAAAATCACTAAGTATGAAAAAGGTATACTTTCTGGGAAGATTGTCTTATAATCCCAGCCTAAACCTCAGGAGGGTAGCTCACGATCTGAGCCTCATCCTTAGGAATGATGGAACCCTAGATGAGCTAATGAGCTACCCTCGGCTTAGCAAACGTAGAATCTATACACAGAATGGACTAGCAACCTTGAAAGACATCAAGAGCCAAACCCGAGCTGCCTTCACCAGGTGCTAGCTGAGGAAAAAACTCCCCCTCATCAATAGAAAAGTCAGCGAGAGGTTGATCCCTCGAGCCCATACGACTGTTAACACGATGCCTCTTCCTCCATTTAGCAAGAGGGGGATGCGAAGCCTCTGCATGGTGAGGAGCAATGAAGGGAGCAGCGGGGGGAAGCTGATTCTACTTATTCAAGACCAAGCAAAGAAGCAGGACCTATTAGCAACCATAGCTGCAAAAAGAAGAAGATGGATCAATACAAGAAATAAGATAAAGGACAACTGAACTAAAGAAGTAGATCTAGTTAAAAATTCTATAAGTTTAAAGAAAACTACCAGGAATAGCCCGACTCAACCCATAACGGATAATGGTATTTTTCTGCAATAACTCAGAGGTGAAGACAAGCTTGGAACACATCCAAGAAAAAGATCTTCCTCCACTTAACTTAGTGGAGGAAGATCCTTCTAAGAATCGAATATACCGTTTTCTCACTCTTATTTAATAAGAAAAAAGATCTTTGTGTCGAACGAAGAAAAATCTCCTTTTCCAATCATGGACGGACGACGGGTTCACAACAACTATTTTTCCATTAGTCATCGCGAACAAGTTGTACCAAATGTTGTTCTGAAGCTTCTTGATGATGTAAATATTACGTAAAAGGTTCATGGTAAATGGTACACGTCGACCATAATTCATAAGGCTAACAAAGAAACTTATAACCATCCTCATAGAATTCGAAGAAAGTTGTTTGAGAGCAATGCAAAATAAATTGAAGACCTTGGCTACCTTCGGATCCATAAGAAAACAAAACCCCCTTAAAGAAGTCTTTATAGACACACATCTCATAAAGAAACCCCCCAGAATCAAGCTAAATGCCTTCTCCTTGGGAGTAGAGAGACATATTGCATACTTCTCGAGAATAAAATATTTTTGATGAAAGGTCGAAAACGACTTCTCAGAAATGGATTAAGGGACTCGGCCACATAGTAAAAGCGGTTATGGTCTTGGGACATCTCTGCACACACTTCCTCTGAAGGGGGAACCTTTCCCTCTAACTCAGGATTTACTTGATCCTCCTCAAGCCTAAGGTCTGGATCATACGAAGTCCTCCAAGAAGAGGAGATATCAGACCCAGATTAGTGGTTATCACCCCTACCCTCAAGAAATGAAGACACTGTTGTGTAACAAAAAGGATAAGGTAGAATTTCTTACTGAAAGAAGAAGCAAATAACAAAGTAGGACGAAGTCGAGTATTGAGGGTGTATGAAGCCAATATGAAGGAACAGAAGAGGCTGAGAAGGATTGCGGATGAAAAGAAGACGAGGTCGACTAGGATTGGACGGGGCCGACTCGCACTCTGATCTTTCAAAATTGAAGTAATTTGGCAAAATCAGAAGTGTGGGGAGAATTCCCCCCAACCCCCTTCTTCTATAGAGCCGAAGCTGCCTCAAAAAGTGTAAAAACAAGTTTTGAACAGCACAATAGTCACATGGAAAAGTGCAACAGGCTTTTCGAAAGACATAACAAAATAGAAGCCATCAGGTCAGTACTCAGCCTCAAGGACAACAGAGTACCAAGTTGGGTGTTCCAAATTCGAGGGAGCAACCAACTCGGCCTCAAGGACAACTGAGTTCTGAGTTGGGTGTCCCAAATTCAAGGGACCAATCAACTCGGCCTCGGGATAGTCGAGTATCGAGTTGAGTGAACAAATTTCACTTGGACCCACCAACTTGGCCCCTGGACAAGCTGAGTACCGACTTGGGTGCCCAAGTTTAATTGGGACCCACCAACTAAGCCCTTGGACAAGTTGTGTACTGAGTTGGGTTTCCTAAATTCAAAGGACCAATGAACTCGACCTTAAGGACAACCAAGTACTGAGTTAGGTGCCCAACTTTCATTAAGACCCACCAACTCGGCCCCTGAACAAGTTGAGTACTAAGTTGGGTGCCCAACTTTCACTAGGACTCACCAACTCAGCCCTTGGACAAGTCAAGTACCGAGTTGGCTGTCCCAAATTCAAGGGACCAACTAACTTGGCCTCAAAGACAGTTGAGTATAGAGTTCAGTGCCCAAGTTTCACTGGAACCTACCAACTTGACCTCAAGAACAGCTAAGTACCGAGTTAGGTGCCCAAGTCTCACAAGGACCCACAAACTCGGTCCCTAGATAAGCTAAGTATCGAGTTGGGTGTCCCAAATTTAAGAGACCAACCAACTCGGCCTCAAGAATAGTTGAGTACGGAGTTCGGTGCTCAAGTTTCACTAGAACCTACCAACTCGGCCTCAAGAACAGCCGAGTATCGAATTGGGTGCCAAAGTTTCACAAGGACCCACCAACTTGATGCCTGGATAAGCCGAGTACCAAGGTGGGTGTCCTAATTTCAAGGTACCAACCCACTCGGCCTCAAGGACAGCCGAGTACCGAGATGGGTGCCCAAGTTTTACTAAGACCCACCGACTCAGCCCTAAGACAAGCCGAGTACCAAGTTAGGTGTCCCAAATCTATGAGACCCATTGACTCGGCCCTAAAGCCAGTTGAGTACTGAGTTGGGTGTCCCAATTTTAATGGGACCCACCGACACAAAAAAAATAATATTGAGAGGCATTGACGCAAGACACAACTTACAACATAGAGGCCCAAAACCCCTGCTCCTTTAAAGTTGACCCAACTCCAAAGGAGTGGTGGGAGGCATATGATATAGGACAAATATAGCCTCGAACAAAAAGCTTTCACTTGTCAAATTCAAGGACAAACTCATTTGGACCCTATAAATAGGGGGTCCCCTAAACAGTAAGCATAATAATCATCACTTCCACTTTTTCTCTCCCCAATTTGTACTCGACATAAGCTTCGGAAGGTCCTTTCTAGAGTCAACCACTTCGGATCGGCTTCCTTTACAAGTATTGCAGAACCAACTTGAACTGAACAAGTTTAAGTCAACGTACGACCTCCTTTCAACCGACTTAAACCAAAATACACCCGACCTAATTTCAGCATCAACAAATTTCTTTTCCTAAAAACTGATGGTGAAATGTGCTACATGACTGTAAATTGTTGAGAAAATTTTCAGTTAAGCCTACTATCTACTCAGATAGCCGATCTTCCCTGAATCTAGAAGGCAACGTTTAGCAAACTATTTTTACTATCTTTTTTTTTTTTTTTCATGTATGCATATTTTTTAATCAATGCAAGGTTGCCACATAAGCATCCATATACCACAACTATTGATATGAAATTGTGTAGAGCATGATGTGGTGCCACATAAACACTATATTTGCTTCTACCTAGAATGAGTTGATTTTAGGTGCACTCCAATCTCTCTACAGTCAATATTCTATAAAGGATGAAATGAATGATGCAAGCATATTTATATATATAAAGTTTAATTATAAAAATCATCATGTATGTAATGACTCATTCCGAGTGGACCCTATTTGAAATGGCTCCATTACCTTTTAGCATTGAGCACTGTGACTTATGATGCAACCAAGTAAAACATTCAAATCAAATTATATTCCTTTACAAACAAATCAAATTATACAATACAATTTCTTACACACAGGAAACTTTTCAATGCAAAAACTGACTCTTAAATTTTAACAAAAAAATGATTCCAGTAAGAAGAGAAAACTTTCTCAATAAAACTAACTTGAACACTTTATAATTTCTAGACTATAACTAAACATAGACTCTTAAAAGGTTGAAGAAATGAGGATGTCGTATACGAGGACTTCTTTCAACTTAGATTATAACTTCCGGTGCTTTCCTGAAATGTTAGTAAAAATAAAAAGGTAAACTAAAAAGCTTAGTGAGAAACACATTACTAGAAGTAATCGTTTGAAAAGTATTCATTAATTATCGATCTTATTACATAGGTCATTATAGTAATTATAAATATAATACGAATTTTATGTATGAACTTTTGATTTAATTTTCTTATTCCTTATCATAAAGGAAAAATAATCATCATTTCAAACAATACTAATATTCTTAATTTATCAAAATTTCCGTAATCCAAGTCACATTCACACACAATAAATCAACTATTTACAAACAATAATCATCTCTACATCTTTCAATTCACAACCATGGATAAAATCATGCCCTTTGCAATGTAATGCACAATCATATCATCGCCCCTCACTAGGCTAATCTCATCATAACAGCTACGTCTCCCCACATACCGGTACATCAGATCATATCATAACTGATCCCTTTCACCCATTTCGGGTGGGGTCCTACACGTCCAATATCCTTCGGTACCCTTACAACCTTTGTGGGAGAAGACATACTGACCTTACCCATCACTCCCCCCTCATTAACATGCCGTCAAACAATTGTTATAATACCAAATGTGTTCATAATGAAATGATCTGCATGTAAGCAATAATCAACCATTCACATCACCAGATCATTTTCATTACCACTATACACATCACAACTTCTTTAAACGTAAACTATTTCAAACTATTTCTATATTTACTTCTTATACAATCATGCCTCACCTATCAATAGATAACACCACCATCGGCTATTCCACAGTCAAACGTATTTTCATACTTTTAATCTTTTATTTCTATTATACGAACTACTACGCTTACTAGAAGTAAAGTGAAACTCACATTTAGTACCAAATCATAGACTCAAGATACCTCATTGTCTTTGATACGATCGTCCACTATACCTAACGAATAAATCATTTAACTATCACATAATATTCATATACATACAAAATTATTCACACCATAAATCATAAAAAAAAGAACTATGCTTTTGAGCCAAAAAAATCTTTCTTTTTTGTTTAAATATTAGCATAATATTTTTTTGCTCTTAGATAGTTTAAAATAAAAGAAAGAATTCTTCTTAAAGACATAAAGTTCAAGTTTTCATCCCAAAGATCTCATTAAGTTGTTCTAAAAAGGTTTAAGTTTAAAAAGGGTATGAAAACTATTGTTTATACTCGAAAAAAGGTTCCACAATCGACTGTCTAAATGCATAATCGACTGTTCAAGCTTCATAATGTTTAGACAGTCGATTGTACAACTTGGATAGTTGACTATCCACACGTTCGAGGTTTTCTACCCAAATCACAGTCGATTGTTGGATTGTTACAATCTACTGCCCACTGGTTTAGCACCCAAAAAACTCTCTAAAATATTCCTTTTTTCTTTGTAAAACTTTATTGATCCTTCATAAAACTCTTAGATCTTTTAAAACACAAGCCCTAAAGGTTTTAGATCAAACTTTTATAATACCCAAAGTTAAATTTCAAGTTAATACATAGAAATTTAGTAAACCTAACACAAACCAATTTTTCTCAAAATTTCTTTGGAAAATCTTAAAAATCAAACTTTCAAAGCACAAATCTTTAGCCGAACAAGCATGATTGATAATTAAGAAGGAAGAATGTTAAGTCTTTACCTTGATCTTTGCCAAAAATCTCTCTTTCTTTTTTTTCTCTTCCTCTTTTTCTTTCCTTTTTTCTTTCACTTTCTTTTATTTTTTCTCTTTTTCTTTCATCTCTCTTGGTAATTCTAGAGAAATCCGGCACATGCAAGGTTTCTCTCCCTCTCTCCTCTTATTTATAAGCCACACTTTTACTCTTTTTACAACACCACCCCTTTCACAAATCATCATAAAACTCTTAAAAATTTTAAAATCTCCCCCAAGATAAACTTTATTACTTGAACCTTGTTTTATTTACTTCCAAGTTTTAAAAAACCCGAAAACGAACTCAAATAAACTCAAATTTGAACAAGTACTCCAAAAACGCATTGATGTGAAATCTTGAATTTAAAAATATTAAAATTAAAATACCAAGCTCAACAATTCCCCCTACTAATAAAAATTTCGTTCTCAAAATTTCCTTGACCTTGTTTCATAAAACATTAGGATTATTACCTTCATAGTTTTTCTAATAATCAAGTATACTTCTCAAATTCTTCACCTTCATCATAAATCATCACTACAAGGTTAAACTTTCTATTTAACCATCAACTTAAACTTTCTATCTATCGATGCTAACTAATCAACTCATCACTAGATTGATCTAACCTACTACTTTAATAAACTCTATATGATCTTGCTAGAAACTCTTTCATTCACTAGGTGGTGCTCGCCATTCTATCAACTAGACATTATACTTAGGATTCGTTAACAGTGTTATCACAATTTTATACTCACTCCAACTTAGATCTTATTCAACTCCTCAATCCTTTTACCTCATTCTAAGTTTACCCACAGAAAGAAATATTAAAAAACAATCTAACTTCTCGATCTTTCATAAAATTTCTAGCATCTATCAAGTAAAAGCTCAAATTAGTAATTTACTCTCCTTCCTTGACACTTCTCTTAGCTCTAATACAATTTCTCACTTATCATTTCTATTTAAACTTTAACTTATCCATTGTTAACTGGGGTATGAAAACCAATAAACTTTTATATAACTCATTGAAGTAGTAACAGTTAAGCATCTTACTCTTCATTACAACTCCAAATTGACTAATCTCTCATTTACAACAATATTACGTTGCAATCCAAATCATAGTAGTACACAAACATTTGATGAACCCATTATTTTTGTTTACAACTAACAAACTCTATTTACAAATCTCTACTCCTCCTCTGTCACATAGTTGTCTTCAATAATAACTTAATTAGTTTGCCCTTAATTTTTACTTATAGTTCCCAATGATTTTTGTCCATCTAAACTTTCCTTTGATATCGATCGTAATTCAAATTTATTATTCTCTTAGTATCTTTCTAATCTTTTACCTAGCTTCAAAGTTCGTGTAATCTACTTTTTCCCCAAAATCCCAACTTTCTTCTCGTTTATATATAATACCTCGATTTGTACTTAGTCTTCCCTTCCGAAACTTGGATCTTATTTCTTTCCCAACTCATCTGTCTTGTATTTCTATTTCTTTTTCTTTCTAACCATTCCATCTCTAGCATTCATAATAGATTCACACTTTTCAAGATTATACTTCAAAGAAATTTTCAATTGAACATTAATCAAACACTAATCCACCAGTTCTCATATTATATTTAATAAACTCTCAAGTTCTTGTCTTGTCCTCTCGTTCGTTAATCTTATCTAATTACTTTATCTTCCTTACTTCTTATTTAATCTTTTATCGTTTAGCTTATCAAACTACACTATCTTCATTTCTTTATTCTACTTCCATCTTTCTAATAACCTTTACGCACTTGAATTACTCTCTTGATTTAATCACACTTCTAACTCCCTTTATTTTCTCGTTTCTCCTTCCAATCCGTTTAGAAAAACTCAATCTTATAGAAAACCGCTTAACACCTCACTTTCACACATCTCTTTGTAAATTCTTATGTCTAATCATCTTGTGTATGTCAAAATCCATCAATATCTGTTAATATACTATAACTAGAAATCTTCAATTTTAGTACTTAACATCCACAACAAAACATCTTATACAAAATTTTTTTTCAAAGGTAACTCTTATTCTGATCATGATTGATCCCTTCCTTCATACACTTCGCAAAAATCTAATCTTAACTCTTTAACACTTCCCGATAACTCCTTAATTGTTTAAGGTCTTCTCTTCCCTCTACATTGAGCTCCATCATAAAATCATAACGTTTAAATAACCTCTACTCTTTCTAACTATTTACTTCAGTAATTATTTCTTTCAACAATATTCTTTTTCTAGTGTACTCTAAACTTCATTTTCAAATAAGTTAACAACTTTCCTTTTACCAAATATCCCTTCTACACAGTTACTGACTGTAGTTAAGTCTTTATTACTAAGCAAGGGTGAAGATTATAACTAATTGTCTCAATCTCAATCTTTCCACCATTTACACATACCATAATCCTTTAGCCTTGCATTCGATACCTATTTCTCTTACATTATAATTATTCTAAAGCTCTTAAATCTCACTGAACTCTATATCTCCTTTGTTACATCTCAAAAGTACATCCAATTAATAGCAATATTCTCTACTAATATACCGATCATACTTTCACTAGTCACTATCCTTTCTAATACCCCAACCAAAATTAAAGCAAGTTATTCATTAATCTATGGATCAAAGAGTGCTTCAACCATCTTGGTTTATCATCTCACATCTCTCACTAGATCCAAAGTAGCATTCCTCAAATTTTATCTTTCCATGTAAAGTAAAACTCTTAAGCTCATTCAACTAGTATCATCTATTTAGTTGTTCAATCTTTATTCTTTAAAAAAGGTCCACCATCTTCTTGCATTAAACTTCAATTAACATTTGTTGGTATTTGTCTTAGCATTAAACGGTTGCAAGGAAGGAGGAAAAAATCAGCATCAATGCACACTAGTGTGCGCCACGGCCCAGCTCATTCAAGGGTGTGGTGCCCAGCAAGGAGAAGTGCTAGAGGAGGTGTGCGCCGCAGTTCAACCTCCCCCAGGCCACGGCACCCAGAATAGTTGCACTTGTGGAGGAGTTTCAGCACACTCCAGGCCATGGCTTGCCCTGTTCGAGGCCATGGCCTGAAGGCACACTAATGCCATTTTGTTCAGCCTTTTGAAAGGTGCGTGGGGCATGTCTAAAATGCATAGCTTAACTTAGGATTGATGGAGGGCTAAGGTTGATTGGTCATCAAGATCTAAAGGTGGATATTGACCCTCAAGATTGGTCAAGAAGTTAGTGCACTATATAAAGGGTCGCCTAGCTTCAATCTAAAACAGATAACACATTTTGACATACAAGTGATCATCATACAAGAGAATTAAAGTGCAACTGTGAGAGTGCAAAGACACAAAACATAGAGAGGCACTAGAATAGATCTCAAAAGAAAGGCTGGTTGTAAAGAGAGAAGTAGTATAGATTGTGGGTAGAGTGCTTTTGTAATAGCTCTATCACTTTCTTTCTTCTCTTCTTGTTCTTCAAGAACCTGTGAGTTCTTGGAAGGGTGTTGCTGATTGTAAAGAACTCCATTGATAAGATAGTGCAGAGAACTCGGAGGAGCTCACGGGGACGTAGGCATATTGCCGAACCTCGTCAACAAATTGCTTTTGTTCTTTTCTTTCTTGCTTTGATTGGTTGCTGTCTCTTTTCTTTATACAAGTCACTTTAGACTTGGGTGTTTGGAAGATCACCTCTTGGGCATCATCTAAGGTGGTTTCCCAACAGTGGTATTAGAGCTAGAGGAGATACCACAACAGTGGTATTAGAGCTTTGGACAATGGTATCAGAGCTAGAAGAGATACCGTGGTATCAGAGCTTGCACAGCTAGGTATCGGAGCAAGAACAGAAGGTATCAGAGCAAGACTCCAAGAATCAAAGAACAAACTTCTTGTGTGATTCAAGAACGGAGTAAAGATCAAGATCAGATCGTGTTCTTGAGGGTGATTCAAGAACAGTGTTGAGATCAATCTTCGATCGTGTTCTTGAGGTTTAAAAGAAGTTGGGAAGCATTTGTGGGTACTGCACAAATCTGGGATCATCTCTGCAAGATGGGTTCAAATTTCATTGTTGAGAAGTTTGATGGAAATGAAGATTTTTCCCTGTGGAAGTGAAAGATCAAGGCTGTTCTTATGCAACAGAAGGTGGACTTGGCTATTGGAGAAGATGATGCTTTTCCAGCAAGTATCACGGAGGACCAGCGGATTGAGATGAAGAAGTTGGCATACAACACTATCTTCCTACACATGTCAGATAGTGTCACAAGGGAGTGCGGAGACTCGGAAGATCCTGCTGTCATATGGAAGAAACTAGATGAGTTGTTTCTTACCAAAACTCTCCCTAACAAGATTTATCTTCTTAAAAGAATCTTTGTTTTAAAATGGATCCAAATAAAGAGTTGTAAGATAATCTTAATGTCTTTAATAAACTAGTTCAAGATTTGGCTAGTTGTAGCATTAAATTCCCAGATGAACAATTGGCTGTTATGTTATTAAATTCTCTTCCTGATTGTTTTGATAGTTTAATTAATGCAATTGAATATGGAAGAGATACACTAACCAAAGAAATTGTGGTCAATGCTATAAGGGCTCATGATTTCAAAGCTAAGAATAGGGAAGCATCGAGTGGGGAAGGGCTATTCATAAGAGGAAGGCCAGCAACTCAAAATGGCAGTAGAATTCATGGCAACTACCGGGAGAAATCAAGAGGTAGAGGGCAGAGTCATGAGAGATCGCATTCCAAACTGAAGTTTGGAGGAAGACGATGCTTCTACTACAACTAGGAGGGTCACTTCAAGAAAGATTGCAAGAAGATGTTGCGGGATGAGAGAGGGAGAAGCCATACCAACAATGAAGAGGCTTCGGTTACCAAAGGAGAACAGCAAGATGATGTTCTTGTTGTGTGCTCAAATGTGAGTAGGAGGCAAGGCAATGAGAAATGGATTCTGGATTCTGAGTGCACTTATCACATGTGCCCTCACAAGGAATGGTTCAAGAATTTCAAGGAGATCAATGATGGAAGGGTTTTCTTGGGGAATGATAATTCTTGCCAAATGAGGGGGATAGAAGACATCTAGTTGAGGATGTTTGATGGAGTCACAAGGTTGCTGTGAAATGTAAGGTATCTCCCAGATTTAAGGAGGAATTTGATCTCATTGGGGTAATTGGATTCCATGGGGCATACACAGAAGGTAGAGGGAGGAAAGATCAAGGTAATCAAAGGTTCTTTGATAGTGATCAGAGCAGCAATCAAAGATGGACTTTATGAGATGATCGGTGAGACAAAATCAAGGATCAAGCAGCAAGCTTGATGGTTGAGATGGATAAGGTAGCACTTTGGCACAATCGCTTGGGACATATGAGCGAAAAGGGGTTGCAAGTTCTCAGCAAGAATGGTCTACTTGGTGGTGACAAAGTAGAGAAACTGGATTTCTGTGAGAGTTGCATTCTTGGGAAGTAGGTCAGCTTCAACATCGGAGTGCACAAGTCTAAAGGGATTCTTGACTATATCCATGTGGATCTTTGGGGACCAGCAAGGACACCAACACAGGGAGGTAATCATTACTTTTTGTATTTAATTGATGATTATTCAAGAATGGTTTGGGTTTATTTGCTTAAAAATAAATTGGATGCTTTGAATAAATTTGTGGTGTGGAAAAAGTTGCTGGAGACTTAAATAGGCAGAGTAGTTAAGGTGTTAAGAACCGATAATGGCTTAAAATTTTTTAATAAGGATTTTGATAAATTCTGTGAATTAAATAGCATTCTAAGACATAGAACGGTTGTGAAAACCTCTCAACAAAATGGAGTTACTGAGAGGATGAATAGAACCCTTATGGAAAAGGTTAGGTGCATATTAATTTTGTCCGGTTTACCAAAATATTTTTGGGGAGAAGCTGTGTCTATAGATGCATACTTGGTTAATAGATCACCCTTTAGAGCTTTAGAGCTCAAGGCTCCCATGGAGATGTGGAGTGGGAAACCCCCTGAGTTGAACAACCTTAGGACTTTTGGATGTGCTGCATACGCACATCAAAAGGATGATAAACTTAACCCAAGGTCTAGAAAATGTGTATTTCTAGGGTATAGTGATGGAGTTAAGAGGTATAGGTTGTGGTCCTTAGAACCAAAAGGAATGAAACTAATAATAAGTAAGGATGTTATTTTTAATGAATTGTTATTTCCCTATTTGGAGAAAACTAACCCTGCAGGGGCTAGTGAGCAAACTAGTCTGAAATTTGTGGAGCATTGCATCAAGGAGAATTCGGTTCAGGTAGAGCAAGGAAGGAAAGAGGGTTCGGACCAAGTAGAGGCCATTAATGAAGGCCATGCTCAGGATACTCAAGAGGGGGCTGAACTAGAAGGGGTTGATGCAGCAAGTCAAAATGACTGCCAGCTTACAAGGGACCAGGAAAGGAGGGTGGTTAGACCACCTTTGAGATATGGGTTTGTGGATGCTAATGTAGCAGCTCCTTGGACAGAAGGAGAGGTTGAACCAGAAAGTTACATGGATGCCATGGAGTGTAAGGATTCGTCAAAGTGGTAACTAGCTATGGAGGAAGAAATGGATTCTTTGAAGAAGAACAACTCTTGGTTATTGGGGCCCAAACCAGAAAAACAGAGAGTTGTAGATTGTAGATGGATCTATAAGATCAAAGAAGGGAACGCTCCAGAGGATAAAATCTGGTATAAAGCTAGGCTGGTGGCGAAGAGGTTCACATAAAGAGAAGGTATAGACTTCACCGAAATATTCTCACCAGTTGTGAAATACAAGACGATCAGGATAGTGTTAGCATTGGTGGTCCAATTTAATTGGGAAATCGAGCAAATGGATGTGAAGACATCTTTCTTACATGGAGAGCTTGATGAGACCATTTACATGAGGCAACCCGAAGGCTATGAGGAAGGAAGGTAGGGAGATTTGGTGTGCCAACTGAAGAAATCTCTATATGGCCTAAAACAATCACCTCGGCAATGGAATAAGAGGTTCGATTCCTTTGTAACCAGCCTGGGTTTCATGAGGAGCTACTATGATTCATGCTTGTATTACAAGGGGCACAAGGTGGAGGAAGTGGTGATCATCCTGATCTATGTTGATGATAAGTTGCTGGTTGGGAGCAGTATGGAGAGGATAAGAAAATTAAAGACTCAACTCAGTGAGGAGTTTGAGATAAAGGATCTTGGCCATGCATAGAAGATCCTTGGGATGTGTATCATCTGGGAAAGGGAGAGAAACAGATTAAAGATCTCTTAAACTTCCTACATAGAGAAGATGATATCTAAGTTCTCTATGGAAGATAGCAAACCAGTGAAGGTTCCCTTTGCTGGTCATTTCAAGTTCTCCAGTGATCAATGTCCAAGATCGAATGAGGAGAAGAAGGAAATGGAAAAGGTCCCCTACTCTAGTGCGGTTGGTTCTGTAATGTTCACCATGGTAAGCACTAGACCTGATATTGCTCATGCAATAAGTGTCCTCAGTAGGTTTATGAGTAATCTCAGAAAGAAGCATTGGCTTGGGATGAAGTGGCTGTTGAGGTACTTGAAGGGAAGCCTAGATGTGGGGTTGGTTTATAAGAAGAGGGGTAAGTCCATCTGCCTTGAAGGTTATCCTGATTCGGACTATGGAGCAAACCAGGATAAAAGAAGATCGATTACTTCCTACTTCTTCTACTAAAATGGATGTTGTGCAAGTTGGAAGGCTCAGTTACAGCCGGTGGTAGCGCTCTTAACAACCGAGGCTGAGTACATAGCGGCTACGGAAGCCATCAAGGAGGCTATGTGGTGCAAAGGGTTGTTGAAAAAGTTGAAGGAACTAGAGGAGCAGGTTGTGGTGTATTCGGATAGCTAAAGTGCATTTCATTTATGCAAGAATCCAGTGTTCCATGAGAGGACAAAGCATATGGATGTTAGGTACCATTTCATTCGGGAAAAAGTTAAGAAAGGATGCATTCATGTTGACAAGGTGGCCACGAAAGAAAACCTCGCGGATTTAGGTACTAAGGTTCTACCTTTAAGCAAGTTCAATCATTGCCTTGGACTTCTTAGGATTGGAGTCGGTTGATATGATGATTCAAGATGAGTTTGGATACTGAGTTCTCTGCACATGGGTTCGGGTTTAATCGCTTAGACGAAGGTAGAAATTGTTGGTATTTGTCTTAGCATTAAACAGTTGCAAGGCAGGAGGAAAAAATCAGCATCAATGCACACTAGTGTGTGCCACGGCCTAGCTCATTCAAGGGTGTGGCGCCCAGCAAGGAGAAGTGCTGAAGGAGGTGTGCACCGCGGCTTAGCCTCCCCCAGGCCGCGACGCCCATAATGGTTGCAGTTGTGGTGGAGTTTCAGCACACTCCAGGCCGTGGCCTGAAGGCACACTAATGCCATTTTGTTCAGCCTTTTGAAAGGTGCGTGGGGCATGTCCAAAACGCACAACTTCACTTAGGATCGATGGAGGGCTAAGGTTAATTGGTCATCAAGATCTAAGGGTGATATTGACCTTCAAGATTGGTCAAGAAGTTGGTGAACTATATAAAGGGTTACCTAGCTTCAATCTAAAACAGATAACACATTGTGACATACAAGTGATCATCATACATGAGAGTTAAAGTGCAAGTGTGAGAGTGCAAAGACACAAAACACAGAGAGGCACTAGAATAGATCTCAAAAGAAAGGCTGGTTGTAAAGAGAGAAGTAGTATAGATTGTGGGTAGAGTGCTTTTGTAATAGCTCTATCACTTTCTTTCTTCTCTTCTTGTTCTTCAAGGACCTGTGAGTTCTTGGAAAGGTGTTACTGATTGTAAAGAACTCCATTGATAAGATAGTGTAGAGAGCTCGGAGGAGCTCACGGGGACGTAGGTATATTGCCGAACCTCGTCAACAAATTGCTTGTGTTCTTTTCTTTCTTGCTTTGATTGGTTGCTGTCTCTTTTCTTTACACAAGTCACTCTAGACTTGGGTGTTTGGAAGATCACCTCCTGGGCATCATCTAAGGTGGTTTCCCAACAACTTTTACGATCATAAGTTCAAAATTTATTGCACCTTGAACCAATTACTTCCTTTACTGTATTTCGAAAAAAAAAATCCAAAACTACTACAAAACTTCACTTATTATTTATCTAACACTATCATTCTTCTACTTAATTGTCATTCTCTTCTTTATCTCACTCTCTCCATACTATATCTTATTCCTTACACCAACCACTTGTCCAAGAATTTACTCTTACCCCCTTTTATACTCGTTAATCCATCTAAACCCCTACTAGTATACTAATCATTCTTCTCAAATCCCACTTTATAATGGGATTCTTACAATTTCTACGAATCAATACAACTCATCGACTCTTGAACTTCCCCACATATTCTAAAACATCTCATAATCCAAACTTGTAAATTTCTTCAATTCGATACTCAAACAACTACTTTCCTCCCATACTCAACACCTAAGTATACAAATACAAACAAATCCTCCACTCAAGACTTTATCTATTTTAAATTTGCTGTTGAAAATAAGAATTGAAAAGAAATTATCTTTCTTATTGATTGAATGAAAAAAATATAATTGACCCAATATATAGACTTATGAATACTAAGTCTAATAGGAATAGGACACAACAATTAGATAAAATAAATATGATCCAAGCGTACTAAGACACTCATTAAGAATCCTATTAGGACCCTCAACACTCTCTATCAAGTTAAAGTATAAATATCATATGCACCCAACTTGTTACAAATAAATCGAACTCGAGAACCAACCAATGGTTTAGTAAATAAATCTACTAACTAATCCATCGACTTCACATGTATGGTACTAATCACATTTTGTAGAAGCTTTTCTCGAACAACATGACAATCAACTTCAATATGTTTAGTTCTCTCATGAAACACTGAATTATTTGCGATATGAATAGCTACTTGATTGTCACACACCAAGCTCATAGGACTTGATTGATTTACCCCAAGTTCTGCTAACAACTGCTTTAGCTAAACCATCGCACAAGTAGTATGTGCCATTGCTCTATATTCAGATTCAACACTTAACCTAGTAACCACAGTTTGCCTCTTACTTTTCCATGATACTAAATTACCTTCAACAATTACACAATACCCAGTAGTGGACCTTCTATTTGATGGAGAGTCGGCCCATCTGCATCAGTATAACCCTCAACATGAGCATGACCATGATTTTGATAAAGTAAACCATAACCCGGAGCACTCTTAAGATATCTCAAAATTCGAATAATAACATCCCAATGATTAGTTCATTGAGCATCGAGAAATTAACTAACCACACTGGTTGCAAATGAAATATAAGGCCTTGTAACAATCAAATAATTCAATTTTCCAACCAAACACCTATATTGCTATGGATCAGTTAATAAATCACCTTAATCTACTGCAAGTTTTATTTTGAGATCCATACAACTATCTATAGGCTTACACCCTAACATTATAGTATCAATCAAAAAATCAAGAACATATTTACGCTGAGATAAAGAAACACCATGACGAGATCTAACGACCTAAATACCCAAGAAGTATCTCAATTCCCCTAAATGCTTTGTCTAGAATTTAGTACTCAAGAAGTGTTTCAATGCTAGAATTCCTTCTTTGTCATCTCCTGTGATCACAATATTATCCACATATACAATCAACAATATCCTACCTGCTTCACTGTGTTTATAAAGTAAAGAATGTTCTACACCACATCTGTTGAGGCCAAAATTAATTACTACTTCACTGAACCGACCAAACTATGCCCGAGGAGATTGTTTTAAGCCATATAGAGATTTATTTAATCGACATACTAAGCCAGACTCCCCCTGAGCAAAAAATTCAAGTGGTTGCTCTATGTATACTTCTTCTTGCAAATCACCATTTAGAAACACATTTTTCACATCCAATTGATGTAGAGGCCAATTAAAAGTAGCTGCTAGAGAGATAAACACATGAACAAACATAATCTTTGCCACTAGAGAGAATGTCTCAGCATAGTCAATACCATATACCTGTGTATACCCTTTTGCTACTAGGCGAGCTTTTAATCTGTCAATAATACCATTAGGATGAACCTTTACAGTATATACCCAGCAACAATGAACAACAGATTTCTCAGATGGAAAAAGAATCAAGTCTCATGTATCATTAGTACTCAAAGCATGTATCACTTCATTCATAGTTGCTTTCCACCCAGAATGAGACAAAGCTTCTGTAATATACTTATAAATAGAGAGAGAAGAGATCAAAGCAACAAATGAAGCATATGAATGAGAGAAATGATCATAAGACAAAAAATTATCAATCGGTTGAGTAGTACATAAACATTTACCTTTATGGAGAGAAATAGGACAATCATCCTCAGATGATGAAGAAGGATCGGGATCTACCAATAAGGTAGCAATTGGTGAAGCAGCAGAGGCATAAGGTTGCATACAATGGAAGTAAACTTACAACGGAGGAAAAGATAATGAAGAGACTAATGGAGGAGGATCTGACTATGAAAGGGGCATGAGAATAGGTAATGGACAAGGAAATGAATTAATCAGATCTGAGATAGAATGAGACTCAGAGTAATATGGAGTAGACTCAAAGAATGTAACATCGGCAAAAACAAAGTTCCTTTGTAGTGAGGGACTATAACAACGATAACTTTTCTGTGTACAAGAATAGCTAAAGAAAATACAATTTGTAGAGAAGGGATCAAGTTTTTCAACTCCTAGACGGAGTTGATGAACAAAACAAACAAATCCAAAGACACAAAGAGGTAAGTGAAATGTTACGTCTCTAGGAAAGAGCATGGAGTGGGGGGTTTAGCCATCAAGAATAGAGGATGGCATATGGTTGATTAAGTAACATGTAGTCATAATGGCCTCACTTTAAAACAATTTAGGGACATGCATATGAAATAAGAGAGTACGAGCAGTATCCATAAGATGACCATTTTTTCGCTCTACAACCCCATTTTGTTAGGATGTATAAGAGCAAGATGACTGACGAATAATGCCAGAATTAGTCATAAACGTTGTAAAAGGCTTAGAAAAATACTTATAAGCATTGTCACTATGGAAAATCTTAACAGATATATCAAATTGGGTTTCTATCTCAACACAAATGGCACAAAAAATAGAAAGCAACTCAAAATAGTCTTTCATTAAATAAAGCCGGGTAAGCTTGGAATAATCATCCACATAGGTAGCAAAATACCGAAATCCAAGTTTGGAAGTCACACGACTTAGACCCGAAATATCAAAATGTACTAATACACGTGATTATTAATTTGGGAAGGAAAAAACACCCGATGATTCTTACCCAACTGACACGACTCACATTCTAAAGACAAAACATGACTCAAAGTATGAACTAACTTTTTTAGCTTCTCTAAGGATGGATGACCAAAATGATAATATACCTAAAGTGGGGACACGTCAATCGAGAAAGCAATGGGTGATGAGATATGATCAAAGTAATATAGGCTGTCTGATTCATATCCTCCACCAATTGTTTCCTTGTCTTCAAATCCTGGATAAAAACAGAATCAAAGAGAAAGGTAACAGAACAATTAAGATATTTTTTAAGCTGACTAACATATATCAAATTATACTAAGAAAACAGAGCATAAAGTACGGATGATAAAGATATAGAAGAACTAGGGTGCATAGTGCCAATGCCACTAGCAGTGGTTTTAGACCTATTTGTAAGAGTAATATCAGGCAAAGATGAAGAGTGATAAAAACTAGAGAAAACATCAATAGTACCAGAAAAATGATTAGAAGCTGCAGAGTTAAGGACCCAAGGTCTAGATGAAGAGTTACTAGATGATAGACAAGCTTTTGGTGTACCTTTATGGGTAAAAAGGGTAGTAAAGGAAGATGTCCGGCTAGCTGCCTTATACTGTAAAAACTCATCATACTCATCTTTAGAAACCATCAGAGAAGTTGAAGGCACAAAATTTGAGGTAAATCCATATTTAATAGAATCAGAAGTCATATTATTAGTAACCATGGGATGACTAACTAACTTCCAACACGTCTCTTGAGTATGCTCGAAACAATAGTAGTACGTAAATTGACGAAGTGAACTTCAACCTTGGCCAACTAACTTCTAACACATCTCTCGAGTATGTTCGAAATGATGGTAGTATGTACACTGACGACGAGAAAAATTATCACCATGACCAAATGAAGTGCAAATATGAAGATTTTTATGGGGACACACTAGAGATAGTCTTGGATTCCATTGTGAATTTCTAAAATAAATTCTTCCACACGAAAGATAAAGTTACAAGGAAAGAGAGTGGAACATATTCTCTTTTTCTTTGTACGAACCTATCAAATTTTCTGCGTCGATGAACAGTATCTATGAACAGTCTCAATTTTTTTTTGAAAGAAATAAGGAAAAAAATTATTCAGGATCCCAAAAGAGATCTTACTCTGATACCATGTTGAAAATAAGAATTGAAAAGAAATTCTATTTCTTATTGATTGAATGAAAAGAATATAATTAACCCAATATATAGACTTATGAATAATAAGTTTAATAAGAATAGAACACAATAATTAGATAAGAAATATATGATCCAAGCCTACTAGGACACTCATTAAGAATCCTGTTAGGACTCTCAACATTTAAAATCTCTATAATAACCGTCTCTTAAATCAACTTTACCTGATATTTACACAATTATCAACACAATTATTTTCGTATACACAACATGAAAAGAAATTTTTTTAAAAGAAACATCCATATATAACTCAATATCATACAGTTCAATCTTATACAATAGGAATTTTTCACGGTAATACCTCTATTTTTCTTTAACTAATTATTAACCAATAGTTTGTCAAGGCTTATACAAATCAAAGTAAAACTTTCAAGTTAATAAAACTACTCAAAGAAGAAATCTTTTCTCATTCTTCATCTTTCAAACTTTTCACCAACCAACCATATATTTATATTTTCTTACAGATATATAAATGAACAACACACTAATCAAATTATTTAATCGTAACAAAGCGTTCATACCTATAATTATTATCAAAGTTATCAACAAAGAAAATTTCACGAAATACAACAAGTCAACCAAACAATATCAGAATTTATATCACATCCAAGCTCATGCCAACTCAAATTTTTCTCTAGATATCTTACCCCAAACCGAACCATTACTGGTTAAAACACTTAAACGACATCCTCTCTAAATCTGCATAACCAACTTTTTATAACCACCCAATGCACCGAGCACAATGGAACTACTATCTACAGAACCTTAAACCTAAAGCTCTGATACCAAAAATGTAATGATCCACCCCAAGTGGCCCTACTCAGAATGACTTTATTACCTTTCAGCATTCAACACCTTGATTTATGATGCAACCAAACAATAACATTCAAATCAAATTATATTCCTTTACAAACAAATCAAATTGTACAACATAATTCCTTACACACAAGAAACTTTTCAATACAACAAACTGATTCTTAAAGTTTTACAAAAAAAAAAAAGAAAAAAGAAAATGGTTCCAGTAAGAAGGGAAAACTTTCTCAATAAAACTAACTTGAACACTTTTACAATTTCTAGACTATAACTAAACTTAGACTCTCAAAAGATTAAAGAAATGAGGATGTCGTGTACGAGGACTCTTTTCAACTTTAACCATAACTTCTAGTGCTTTTCTAAAGTATTAGTAAAAATAAAAGAGTGAGCTAAAAAGCTCAGTGAGAAACAAATTACTAGAAGTAATCACATTGAAAAGTAATTCATTAATTATCGATCTTATTACATAGGTCATTATAGTAATTATAAATATAATACGACTTATATATATAAACTTTCGATCTTATCATAAAGGAAAAAATAATCATCATTTCAAACAATACTAATATTCTTAATTTATCAAAATTTTCGTATCAAAGTCGCATTCACACACAATAAATCAACCATTTACAAACAATAATCATCACAACATTTTTTAATTTACAACCATGGATAAAATCATGCCCTTCACTGGGCCAATCATATCACATGCCATTCATTGGCCAAATTTCAACACTTTCCCCTCATAAGTCAAGTACCATACATGCCCTTCATGGGCCAATCACCAATGCATCAATGAAATGCAATACACAATCGTATCATCGCCCCTTACTGGGCTAATCTCATTATAACGGGGAAGTCTCCCCACATACCGGTGTGTCAAATCATCATATCATATCACAATTGATCCCCTTAATCCATTCGGGGAAAGGTCCTGCACGTTCAATATCCTTCGGTACCCTTACACCCCTTATAGGAAGGGCCTACTGGCTTCAGCTATCACTCGCCCCTTATTGACATACCATCAAACAATTTTTATAATGAAAAATGTGTTCATAATGAAATGATATGCAAGTAAGCAATCATCAACCATTCACATCACCAAATCATTTTCATTACCACTGTACACATCACAGCTTCTTCAAAGTAAACTATATCAAACAATTTCTATGTTTACTTCTTATACAATCATGCCTCACTATATATATATATATATATACCATCAGCTATTCCACAGTCAAACATATTTTTATACTTTTAATATTTTATTTCTATTATACGAACTACTACACTTACTAGAAGTAAAGTGAAACTCACCTTTAGTACCAAATCATAGTCTCGAGATACCTCATTTCCTTTGATACAATCGTCCACTATACCTAACGAATCAACCATTTAACTATCACATGATATTCATACACATACAAAATTATTCACACCATAAATTATAAAAAGAAGAGCCACAAAAATCTTTCCTTTTTGTCTAAATATAAACATAATATTTTTTACTCTTAGAGATTTTAAAATAAAATAAATAATTCTTCTTAAAGCTATAAAGTTCAAGTTTTCATCCCAAAGATCTCATTAAGTTGTTCTAAAAAGGTTTAGGTTTAAAAGGGGTATGAAAAACTATTGTTTATACTCGAAAATAGGGTTCCACAGTCGACTGTCTAATGCATAGTAGACTGTCCAAGCTCCAGAATGTTTAGACAGTCGACTGTACAACTTGGATAGTTGAATTTCCTGTTCTAAGGTTTCTACCCAGATCACAGTCGACTGTGGGATCGTCACAGTCTACTGTCCACTGGTTTAGCACCCAAATACTCTAAAAAATCTTCATTTTTTCTTTGTAAAAATTTATTGATCCTTCATGAAACTCTTAGATCTTTTAAAACACAATTCCTAAAGGTTTTAGATCAAACTTTTACAATACTCAAAGTAAAATTTCAAGTTAATACATACCAATTTAGTAAACCTAACACTAACCCATTTTACTCAAACTTTCTTTGGAAAATCTTCAAATTCAAACTTTTAAAACATAAATCTTTAGCTTAACAAGAATGATTGATAATTAAGAAGGAAGAATGATAAGTCTTTATCTTGATCTTTTCTAAAAATCTCTCTTTCTTTCTTTTCTCTTCCTCATCTTCTTTATTTCTTTCATTTTCTCCTATTTTCTCTCTTTTTCTCTCCTCTCTCTAGACACTTCTAGAGAATCCAGCACATGCTAGGTTTCTCTCCCTTTCTCCTCCTATTTATAAGCCACACTTTTACTCTTTTTACAACACCACCCCTCCGCTTTCTATCTCTTTCACAAATCACCACAAAACTCTTAAAATTTTTAAAATCTCCTCCAAGATAAACTTTATTACTTAAACCTTATTTTATTTACTTGCTTCCAAGTTTTACAAACCTGAAAACAAACTCAAATAAACTCAAATTGGAACAAATACTCCAAAAACGTATCAACGTGAAATACCAAAATTTAAAATATTAAAATTAAAATAACGAGCTCTACAATTTATTAGTTAAATGCTCATACAGTTTATTAGAATAAGTTTGTTTAATTTTTTATTTATAAAAATTATGTAATTTTTTTTTGTCTTCCTTATTCTTTTCTTAATATAATACTTCATACTTTGAATTTTGAAAAGAATAAAAATAACAAAGATTAATTTTTTTCTTGAGTTTATAATGAAGCTTTTATATGCTAAAGTTTAAATCTTCATAATTTGATCATTCAAAACTATAAAGATGTGTCGTGTACTTGCAGACATATTTTGAATACTTGTTATTAACTTCTCAAAAAATTTAAATACTTATAAGTTGACAACTATATTTCAAATTTATATGGAGTGACTGATGCAATAATAAAGACACATTAATCTATTCAAATTCTAATAAACATTATAACTCCTATCAATATGTTGTGTATAAAACTAATAAATATTATTCAATATAAATGTAATTAGTGATCATAACTATTGGAATTAAATGTAATATTTATTTATAAATAAATTTTAAGCACATATTTAATTATATGTATATAAATTTATATAGATATAGAAAATTAGAATAAAAGTAGGAATTCAATGTCATGTACATGTGGTGCAACCACGATGCACATGACTCTATTTTATTTATATACTAGTCATGCATCTTGTGCAATGCACGAGTATTGTAAATAATGTTGGTGCAGTTATAATACTTTACTTGAAATAATAAATAAGAAATATTTTATAAAAAAATGAAAGTGTTTCGTAGCATTGGACTGAGATACGACACTTGCTCTCTTTAAGGTGATTCAAGCCACTATGGTTGTTACTTTCTCAATAGGTGCTGTTGGAATTTGTCTAAGATGCTAGTTGGCATCGCAGCATAGGTAGTGTGCGCTGCAGCCTCCAGCAAGTGGAGGTGGTCCTCCACTAGGTGTGCGTCGCGTCGCGGCCCAGCCCTTGGGCACTACAGCCTCCAGCATGGGAGGTTTTTCTGCCCTGTTGTGCACCGCGACCTGCCTTGTTTTGTGCCGCGGCACAAGGCACACTTGAGACTTGGTATTCAACACTTTGGAATGGTGCGTGGGACTTGGTTAAAACGCACAGGATCACTTGGAAGGCCATGATTGTTTGGTTATCAAGATCTAAGGGTTGAGATTGACTTCAAGATTGGTTCAAGAAGTTGTTGCTCTATATAAAGAGTCATCAACAACAATCATCATAACAAGTAACACAAGTGCAAGTGTGAGAGTGCAAAGACACAAACACAAGAAAGGCACAAGAAGAAGTTTTATTCTAAGAGTGGCTGGTGTTGAGAGAGAAAGACTCTCAAATCTTCAGAGGTGTTACAAGTGAGAGAGAGTATTCAAGAAGTGGGGTTCAAGGGCTTTGTAATTGGAATTTTCTTGGGGAAAATTCCAGGGATACACTTAGTTCTTATCTCTTTCTTTTCTCTTCTTTCATGTATCAAGAACAAGAGGGTTCTTGAGGAGGTGTTGCTGTAATTATAAGAACTCCATTGATTTAGTGCAGAGAGATCGAAAGAGCTCATGGGGACGTAGGCCAATTGCCGAACCTCGATAACAATTGCTTGTGTTCTTTCTTTGATGGTTTGATTCCTGTTTATTAGAAGTCATTCTGGACTTGGGTGTTTGAAGGTCACCACCTGGGATTCTTAAGGTGATTTTCAACAAGTGTAATATATCACTGAATTGTCACCTCCAAGAAACAACAACCCAACTATACTACACCGTATAGCTTTTACAATATTGCACTTAAAGGAGAGCCCAAAGCTCCACAAAATATACCCTTCTTTGCCGGAGAAAAATTAAAGAAAGTAGTATGAAAATACAGGAAAAATTTTAGATAAAAAATTTTAGAAGTATAACTCTTCTTTTTGTTTTTTCTGTCTTTCCATCTACATTCAAAGCTTAAGCCTACAAGGCTATTTATAAGCTAAATAAAAGGATAAAATCATTTGAGTAATTATTGGATCTTAGTTGAGTTTAATAGGTAATTAGTAGAGTAATGGAGTTTCAAATGTAACTTAAGTAACTCTTAAGTACATGAAACGTTGCCCACTAAAAATCCCCTTTATCCCATATCAAATGTATTTTCATACTTTTAATTTTTTATTTCTATTAGACCATTTTGCATCATGAAGGTGTGCTTTGCATTGAGCCTTCACTTAGTGTTTCAACAATTCTTATTCTAGAACCAGTTATGGACCAGACCTTGAAATATGGTTTCTTAAGGGAGATAGGATATTTCTTTAGACACATAACAATCTAGGTATCGACATAAGATTTATTATCTAGCACATTATGGCCATGTGCTTATCCTGGCTTAGTGAACCATATAGAGAACAAACCCAATTCTCCTAGGCAGTGGCCTCACTTCCAAGCTCACATAGGTGAAATCCATCAGGCGTGCTCCTATAATTGTGACACCCCACTCATAAGAGCTATGGATCTTCAATAAGAGTTTAAAAACTCATCCTCCCATTTCATTATAGGATAGATGCACTTACACCTTAGGGATGGTTTTAAGGGCTTATATGCTCTAGATTTAGTGCATCTCACAACCAAACCATCATATGATTTGTTCTTCCCATTGAACACACTTTTGAGATCTCTAGTCCTCGAGTTAGGTATCCTTATAGTTGGTTTTTGAATCTATTTGCTTTAGCTCCATCCCCCTCGATGTCATCAATACCATTTTTTTTTATAGATGTAGCCTTTGTTAAAGGACCTACAAGATTATCACGTGATTTAATATAATCAACAATTATAACACCATTACTCAAGTAAGATCTTATAGTAGTGTGTTTTTTTCTCTTTATAAGTCTTGATTTTCCATTATAATACTGATTACGTACTATACTAATAGCAGCAATGTTATCTTAATGTATTAAGATTGAAGGTACAATTTTTTTCTCCACATAGGAATTTCAAATAATTAATCGCTTAACCAATTAGCTTCCTTAGTTACTTAAGCTACGGAAATTAGCTTAGCCTCAATATTTGAGTTAGCTATTTAATGATTTTGTCAATTTCTAACAAATTATACCACTTCCAATAGTAAAAACATAACTAGTGATAGAGGTTATCAACAAAGCTTTCAATGAAAACAGGATAATTTTTATAAAATAGACCACAATTTTTAGTGCCACTTAAATATTTTATAATTCGTTCAATGATACATCAATGGTCAAAACTTGGATTACTGGTAAATCTACCAAGTATTCCTACCATATATGTAATGTTAGGTCTAGTACAATCAATGATATATCTTAAACTCCCAATTATGCTAGCATATCCTTGTTGATCAATGATCTAATTATCATTAATAGTAGGTTACAAATGTAAGCTAGTATCAAAAGGAGTATTCACAGATTTACAATCAAAATAATTGTATTTATCTCAAGATTTTCTCAATGTAATGTGATTGATCAAGAGATATGCCATTACATATTCTAGTTATATGCCCAAAATAAAGTTAGCCACACCAAGATCTTTCATATCAAAATTGTTATTAAGAAATAAATTTTTTTTTTTTTTTTTTACAATCTCCAAATTAGAACAAAAAATTAAGAGATCATCAACATATAGGCTAACAATCACATGCATATCATGAACACTTTTAATGTATATGCATTTTTCACACGCATTGGACTTAAAAATATTTTATATTATGCACATGTCAAATTTTCATGCCATTGTTTTGGGGCTTGTTTGAGACTATACAAAGATTTGGTCAACTTACACTCTTTATTTTCTTTGCCTTTGTCAAAATAATGCATAAGGTGATGCTAAATACTTTTAGTGTTATGAGAGCATCCCCAACATTGAATTTTCATTTTCATTTCCCCCACTAATTTTTAAATTTTAAAAAAATTTATCTGCACAAAAAATAAGGCTTAAAAAACTTTATTATTTTTTTCATAGCAAATATGCCTTGAGGCACCATAATCTGCCCACCAACCTTCTAAACTTTCCACCAAATTAATTTAAGTTATCATAGTCCACAAGTGGCTCCTCGGTAACATTGGCATGATATTGGTCCTTTTTTTTTTTTTTTTTTTTTTTTTTTTTTTTTTTTCTGAAATTGGTAATTTCAAGAAATATGTCCACTTTTCCCATAAACAAAGTACCCATCATTTTATTATAAGGGTAATTTTTATTCTAACTCATTTTACTCGGGTTTCCCTTACTTTGATTTTGATGAGTGAATTGTTTCCCAAAATTTTTATTTTTCAAGTTTCTCGTTTAGGCTTTAATTGTGCATGATTTCTCGTATTTGACTATTTGGGTAATTGATCACAAAAAATAAAATTCACCTTGGTTTTCCACCATTTGAAGTAAACTCCATTGAAACGAAATGACTTGTTCAAATCATCAATTTTCTTGGTAGCTTTCTCCTCAACATTCGCTATGAGTGTTGAATCACCTTAAAATTGTTGGTGCAATTAAAATAATTTACTTAGAATAATAAATAAGAAAGATTTTATCAAAAAGAAATAGTTTCGTAGCATTGGACTGAGGCGTGACACTTGCTCCCTTTAAGGTTATTTAAGCCACTACGGGAGTTACTTTCTCAATCGGTGCAATAGGCCACTGACTTGTCACCTCTAGTATACAACAGTCTAGTTATACTATGCCATATAACTCTCACAATATTGCACTTAAAGGAGAGCCCAAGCTCCAAAAAAATATGCCATTCTTTTCCCGAGAAAAATTAAATAGAACAATATGAAAATATAGGAAGAATTTTAGATAGAAATTTTTAGAAGTATAACTCTTCTTCTAGTTTTTCTATCTTTCCTTCTACGCTCAAAGCTTAAGCCCACAAGGCTATTTATAGGCTAAAAGAAAAGAATAAAATTATTGGAGTAATTATTGGATCTTAGTTTAGTTTAATGGGTAATTAGTGGACTAATGAAGTTTCAAATGTAACTTAAGTTTGTATACTATTTATTTATTTATTTTTCTTACTTTGAAAGATTTATAGATTTGATTTTATTATTTTAGGCATTTGTATGGTATATAGAACATGATTTATATACAATAACTAATAGAAAACTAAGTCATGTTAGTGCTAGAAAAGGGGATATAAGCTTTATAAATTTATAAATAATTTATCGAACAACAAATATCAATAAAAAATACCATCTGCACAAAAATGTCAATTGATTATAAAATAAATTAAGATATTAATTTTAAATTTAATTTAGAAAACTAAGTAAATAAATATTTACCATACACATTTTTCTATCTACTCAACATAACATATAGGTATACAAATTGAATTTATAAGTTATAAATTTAAAATTTAAAATTTAAACTTATAAATAATTAAATAGTAAATTCATAAATATGTAGAGAAATCAAAAATATTGAGATATTGATATTCGATAATTAAAAAAATTATATATACGATAAAAAAACTCTTATTGTCTTCTTTTACAATTTTAGAATACAATCTTCTAAATTAAATTTACTAAAATTAATACTATATGTTAGATTTAATAATAAAATATCATAACATTGAATCTTAATCTATTAAAAAAATAAAAAAAAAAATTGTGTCAAATAAATCTATTTTTAACTCATTCTTATAAATTCAATTATCTTACTATTTAAATTTATTATATTATTTAATTTATGTATTCAGTAGATTGAACTTTATATTTTGACTTTGGTAAACTTTACAAATTGATCTTTTAATATAAGAATGATATGAATACTTGCTCACATCCCATGCAAAAAACCAGCAAACAATATGTAATGACTCATCCCGAGCCGGCCCTACTCGAGACAGCATCCTTACCTTTTAGAACTAAGCACCTGGAAAATTTTATTATGGATAGAATCTAACATAGACGTAGGATAAAATATGTATATCAGAGTAATTGATTGCTTATCTTTGATATTAGAAAACCAAACATATAAAGAAAGTTTTTAAAAAAAAATTGACAATAATACACTCATGCAAAAAAAAAAAAAAAAATTGTAAACTACATATCGTATTTTATATGGAGAACCATTTATGCTCTCTTGGTAATTCATGGAGGTCAACTTGAAACTCATGAAGCTCTACTTATAATTAACATATTTTACGACAAAACAACAATGTCTTTTATGTAGTATAAATTGTACTTGTGCCCTTGATTGCTTATATTTGATATGAGAAAACCAAACCTTTAAACAAATTTGTACCTAAAAGTCGGCAACAATGAACTCATGTAAATAAATAAAAAAAAAGTATAAAATATATAATGTATTTTACGTGGAGGACTGTAACTGATGGAGCTCTCTTTGTAACATGGAGGTCCACTTGAAATTGATGAAGCTCTATCGATAATAAACATATTTTACAACAAAACAATAATCTATTATTGATATAGTATAAATTATACTTGTGTCCTTCATTGCTTATCTTCGACTTAAGAGAGAAAAGTTGTAAACAAATTTGTAATAAAAAAAAGCAATCAACAATGCGCTCATATAAATAAAGAAATTATAAAATCTATAATGTATTTTACATAGAGGACCACTCTAAATGATGAAGCTCAATTCTTGGAGGTCAACTTTAAACTTATGAAGCTCTATCGATAATAAACGCATTTGACAACAAAACAAAAACCTGTCTTTTATATATTATAAATTGTACTTGTGTAGAGCCCGGTATTTTAAAAATAATATTTAAAAGTCACGGAGTTTAACTTCGGGGTGTTATTGGTATCACTTGTTCAGTTTTGAGCTAAATTTTTTTTTCTATTGTACTTGAGTTTGTGGGACTTAAAAACAAGTAAATAAAGAAAAGTTGGTATTAAGAAACTCGTGTTGGGAAGCCCTTGAAGTTTTTAGAAATGTTTGGGTAATTAATGAAAGAGTTATAAAGTGGATGGGATTTTAATATTTTAGGAAAGTTTTGTAATAGAAAATAAAAAGAGATAGAAGTGAAAGGACAATTGTGTAATAAAGAAAAAAAATTGGCTTATAAATATGAGAGAGGAGAGAAGGACCGTTGGATCCATCTAGAGAAAGAGAGAGAAATCGGAAGAGAGGAGAGAAATGGAGAATAAGAGAAGAGAAAGAGAAAGAGATGAAGAAGAAGAAGAGAAAAATGAAAGAAAATGGAGGTTTTTGGCAAAGCTTAAGGTAAAAAAAAATTTCCTTACTTATTCTTGTTCAATCTAGCATGTTTAGTTAGTTAGGATTTTGAAAATCGAAGTGTTCTTGAGAAAAGTTTGAGAAAAATGGGTTTATGTACAAGATGTGTTGATTTAGTGATTTTGAGTTCGATTTCTCACTTTGTTAGTGTTAAATCTTTTATTTAGAACTTTTGAGAACTTGTGTTTGATTTGATTTGAATGTCGCATAGGAGATATAGGTTTTGATTTAAAGAAAAATGTATTTTTGCTATAAAATTTTTAGATTTCACGACCAGATAGTTGACTGTCCATTGAGCACAGTCGACTGTGGAATTCTCTAGACCTTGGATAGTCAACTATCCAAAGATAGTCAATTGTGGAAGTTTTTGGGTAGCCTATAGTTGACTGCCTAATAGAGACAGTCGACTGTATGAGACTCTAAACCAGTTTTCAACCCTGTTTCTCCCAAAATGATCCATTCTTGTTAAGGTATTCAACCATAGACTTCTTCTAAGGTGCTATGAGTTTAAAAAGATTATAAATTTTTGAAAGCTAAGATCTTGAAATGATTTTATTTGTTTTAAACCATGCAAGAACCAGGCTTATAAAATTTTATACAAAAGGAAGAAGATTTGTGACCTAACCTATAGTTTTGTTTAGTAGTATGAGTTTTATGAAATGCTTGAGTATATTTAAATTATATGATTATTGAATAAGTATACTAAGTAATTTTAGACGTTAGGTGTGATTGAAGAAAAACACCAAAAGCTAAGAAGTAACCCAATGTTGGAGCTTGGTATGGTATAGGTGAGGTTCACCTTACTTTTAGTAAGCGATATAGCATGTAAAAGATTTAAAACTATACAATATAACTTAATTATGAAATCATAAATATTAATATATTAAGATTGATGTGTTCATAGAGGTTGAGGTTTAGTGATCACTTATAATGATAGACGTATGAGAATATAACGAGCATAGCAATCGAAAATATACACCAAAACTATTTGAAATTAAGAACTTAATACGTAACTATATATATAGATGCATATATGATAGCATGTATAAGTTTCTTGGTAGGACCTCTCTAGTATAATCAATATACTAGTTGAGTTAATGACTATAAAATCGAAAGGTTGTTGAAGTATAAACGATAAATGTTTATACATACATATATGAAGTGATTTGACTTATATAAGTTATGAAGTTAATGATATGAGAAGTTGATGAATGATTGATTGAAGACTTATTCGGATTATGATTTTCAATTATTGCAATACGATTTTCAATTATTGTAATTTGGCCTATGAAAGGCATACGATGTGATTTATTAGATGAAATACTTGTGGTTGATAATTATTTTTGATATGATAAAAATATAGAAGGAGATAAACATTATAAATAAATAGTTTGTACAAATGTTACGGTAAGATTGTATTTATATAATAAATATTTACTTTTCTAAAGATTGGACTCTCCTTTGAAAAATCTAAAAGATTTAAGTCATTTTACATCTATATCCACTTATAACGTATATGATAAGAAATTGAAATTAAGAAGAATACTCATAAAACGATTACTCTTAGTAAGATATTTTACCCACTGAGCTTTTTAGCTCACCTCCTTCTTTTATTAACATTTAAGGAAAGTCGGCAAAAGATTTTTGGTCTAGGTTGATGGAAGACCTTAGTAAGGTCATTGTTGACGACATCCTCATTGCTGAGTCTCATTGGAAGTTTAAGTTTTTCTTTTAGCTTAGTATTTGTAGAAGATGTTTGAGTTAGAAGTACTTGAAAGAGTTTTTCCTTTTCATTGTGTCTCTTTTAAAAACTTAGAGTTGGTAATTTGTATTAAAGGATTTATTTTATATAAGATTTTATATTTGTCTTAAATTGAAATAATTGAAAGAATTGTTGCTCAATTGATATGTTTTCATCTTGATTCAAGGTTCTTAGTGTTGAAAGGTAATATAGTAATTTCGATTAAGGCCCACTCGAGATGGGTCACTACATTTTTTGGCATCATAGCTTTAGGTTTAAAGTTCTGTAGACTTAGTTGCATGGTTCATGGTGCATGGGGTGGCTATAGAAAGTCGGTTGTGTAGATTCAGAGAGGATGCCATTTAGGAGTGGTTACCACCGATTGTTTAGTTGGGGTAAAATGTTTTGAGACTGAAGTCGAGTTGACTGGTGCATGGTGGTTGTGTGGAATTGGTGTTGTTTAGATAGATTTGTTATGTTGTGTGAAATCATGTTCATGATACCTTTGATAAGAATTATGAATGTGATTGCTTAATGTAGTGGAATACTTTGATTGATACATTGTTCGCATATATGTGTGAAAACTTCATTGCCTAATTGGTGGCATGATGGTAATTTTGAAAGGTGAAAGATGAGAAAAGACCTTTTTAAAAAAAAAATTATTAGCTTGATGGTTGTACCTTGATTTGTGAAAGAATTAGTAAATTATGTTGCACTACGTATAAATTTTCATTTGATTATTTCTTTCAATGTTGTGTATGCTAATGTATTTGTAAATGATGATTGTGTGGCTACTATGTATTGTGGCTTAAGAAATAGTCACTATTGTAGAAATTGTAAACTTGAAATAGACAAAGTCTTGAGTAGTGGCTTGTATGTGTGTATTCTTAAGCAATGAGTATGGGAGAAAAGTAGTTAGTTGGATGTCATACTAGTATTTTGAAAGTTCGGGTAATGATAAACTATTAGTAGGGGAGTTCAAAAGTTGGAAAATTGTATTGATTCATAGAATTCCATGCATCTCAAGGTGAAATGGGAAGTGAGAATAATAATTATCATGTCAATAAGAGTGTAGATGGATTTACGAGTATAAAAGGGAATTGGAGAAATTTTTTGGACAAGTGGATAGCGTGAGGAATAAGGTATAGTAGGAAGTGATTGAGGTAAGATGAGAGAAATAATTCAATTGAACCAATGGTGGTGTTAGGTGAATCCCAAGTGAAACTTTTGTAGTGTTTTGGGACTTTAAGAGATATAGTAAAGGAAATATTTTGAAAAATATAAATTGTTATGTGAGAAATGGTAAAGGAGAAAGGTGTAGTAAATTTTTTATTTGGTTGTAAATGTTAAGTGAAGTTCTATGCAAAGAAATACTGAACCTTATTTATAGAATGAGAAATGATTGATTAAGTGGTTGATTATCAACTGAGTGAGCTTAAAGGTTTGTCTTACTTGGAAGTATAAGTTTTAGGGATGTTAAATTTGATTTAGTAAGAGATGTATGATGGTGAACTAAGATATTTGAAGTGCTTCAAAAATTTAAAGGTTAGTAAATGATTTGTTTTAGATGTGGTTAGAGTATTAGAAAGGATGGCGATTATTGAAAATATGATATGTATTCCTAGTGAAAGAAGTTGCTATTTAATTGGACCTAGCTTTGGGATATGACATAGAAGATCAAGATAGAAGAAGAAATTCAAGAGGGAAGTTATAATTTAAGAGCTTTTAAAGTTTGAAACACCTTAAGAAGGGTTAATGTTAAAAGATATGTTATCAATAGATAGTTTTAAAGGTTAGAAGTTACTAAACGTTATGAATCTATAAGGAAACTAAATGAAAGGTGAAAGGAAGATCTTCAACTGACCAATGAGTAATTAGAAAACTTAAAAAAGTTGAAAATAGACATTTACTAAGTACATGAAGGAAATCACCATTTATCATCGAGTTAAGGGATGCTATTTAATATTTGATTAAGATTTTTGCTGTAGATATTGAATATTATTTTGAAGGTGTCGTTAAATCAAGAAAGGAACTTGAGTGTGTAAATATTTTGGAAAGATAGAGGCAGAGGAGAGAGACAAAGATATTATATTTCAGTAAACTTGATGATAAAAGATTCAGTAAGAATCGAGGAAATCTGTGTTACCATAAAAAAAAGAAGGAGACATTTGAACTTAAGAATGATGAAGAAGTTTATTGTAAAATGAAAGGAAAGTTACTGGATGTTTAGTATTGAGTGTTATGAGAATTTTATATACATGTAAATATTTAGAAGTACAAGAATTTGGTTTGATGTATAATTTTTTTATTATGGTTAAGGATCATGGAAAATATATTATTATGATATGAATGATATTAGATTATGTTGAGATAATATCATACAAAGAGTAAGTGTATAAATGACTTGATGTAGTTGTGTTTGAGAAAATATGATGCTTATCGTTGTAATAAAAATAGTTGATGCATAATTATGAATTTAGTGGTATGATTGGTTGGTGATGGTATAATTGAAAGGTTGTTGTGTTATGATTGCATTTCATATTGCACAAATTGGCCATGATTTGTCTAACGAGTGGAACGAATAGTGAGGTAGAACCTCACCTAGTAAGGGGTAGGGGAGGATCTGATTTGTATTGTGATGATTGACGTACCGGCATGTGGAAAGGCATCCCCGTTACTATATGATGAGCCCAATGAGGGATAATGAAATGAAATAGGTAAAGAAAGGATTATACATTGCATTGCATCTCATTACACTCATTCCATTGATACTGAACATTTCATGGATTAACCCATGGTGGGCATGTGTTGTGATTAGTCCACGAGGGACATGTGATGTGAATGACCTGATGAAGGGTATTAAATATCACTTGTTGCAAATTGAAAAAAAATTCGGGATGAATGTAGATTATTAATGGTTAATCTTATGTTGTGTCTGGATTTTAACTATGTACTATAAACTATACATTAAATTTTGAATACCAATGTCATTGTAATGATTGTTTTCCCTTGGGTTAAGAAAAAGAAAATTTTAAAGTATGATCAACCCCAAAAAGGGAGTTTATGTATAAGAAAATCATTGGGAGGTGTAAGTAAATATTAAGGATAATAAATTAGGTAAGTTATTGCTGAAGGAACTAGTGGAGTTGAATTGGAGACTTATAGAATGAAGCTACTAACTGTAGACAAATTTGATCAATTCATGAAATGTTCAAGTGATGCTATGAAATGAATTACGACGTATTTATGGTTGTCAATGGAGGACTAGTCAAATTGGAGTTATAATGGATGAATTAAAAGAATTGAGGATATGATTAAAGGACTAAGTTAAAGTAAGTACTAAAACTTTAATAACATTGTTTATGGATTCTAAGTATAATACATGGTTAAGAGAAAATTACTGGATGTTAAAAGAAAACAATTTGTCAATAAGTGACCTTGTGGAGAGATATTTTTGGGGGAAATGCATGTTTTAAGTCATACAATATTAGAGACCCTTAGAGTATGATGTCGAGACAAGAGTTAGATTCAAAGAAAAATATGAAATAGCAAACATTTTAGTTTTTGAAAGAAAAAGGATAAAAGAAAAATATTAAGGAAACATTTTGAGTGATACTTTTGACTAGAATGTTTGATTTGACGAATTTTGTTTTTAAGATGGATTCAATGGAAGCGAATATGCGATAAACTAGGAAAGTGATAATCCTAATATTTGTGAACCCTAGTCAAGAAAATTTCGGTAACAAATTTTTTATTAGTGTGGGAGAATTGTAGAGCCTGATATTTTAAAGAGAATATTTAGAAGTCACGGAGTTTCACTTCGGTGTGCTATTGGTATCGCTTGTTCAATTTTGAGCTAAATTTTTTTGTTCTATTATACATGAGTTTGTGGGACTTAAAAGAAAGTAAATAAAGAAAATTTGGTCTTAAGAAACTTGTGTTGGGAAGCCCTTGAAGTTTTTAGAAATGTTTGGGTAAGTAATGAAAGAGTTAAAAAGTGGAGGGGAGTTTTATGTTTTAGGAAAGTTTTGTGGTAGAAAATAAAAAAGAGATGGAAGTGAAAGGGGAATTGTGCAATAAAAAAATTGGTTTATAAAAATTGGTTTAGAAGTCACAAAGATCCTTCTAGAGAAAGAGAGAGTAATTGGGAGAGATAAGATAAAGGGAGAAGAAGAGAAGAGAAAGAGAAAGAGAGGAATAAGAAGAAGAGAAAAATGAAGGAAAATGGAGGTTTTTAGCAAAGCTTAAGGTAAAAACTTTTTCTTTACTTATTCTTGTTCAATCTAGCATGTTTAGTTAGTTAGGATTTTGAAAATCCAAGTGTTCTTGAGAAAAGTTTGAGAAAAATGGGTTAATGTACAAGGTGTGATGATTTAATGATTTTGAGTTCGATTTCTCTCTTGGGTAGTGTTAAATATTTGATTTAGAACTTCTAAGAACTTGTATTTGATTCGATTTGAATGTCAAAGAAAAATGTTTTTTTACCCTAAAATTTTCAGATTTTGCGACCAGACAGTTGACTGTCCATTGAATGCAGTCGATTATGGAATTCTCTGAACCTTGGACAGTTAACTGTCCATTTGGATAGTCGACTGTGGAAGTTTCTGGGCAGCCTATAGTCGACTGCCCAAGAGGGATAGTCGACTAAATGAGCCCTTGAACCTGTTTTCAACCTTGTTTCTCCCAAATTAATCCACTCTTGTTAAGGTATTCAACCATAGAATTCTTCTAAGGTGCTATGAGTTTAAAAAGATGTTAAAGTTTTGAAAGCTAATATCTTGAAAGGATTTCATTTGTTTTAAACCATGCAAGAGCCAGACTTATAAAAGTTTTATGACCTAACCTCTACTTTTGTTTGGTAGTATGAGTTTTATTAAATGCTTGAGTATATTTAAATTATATGTTTCTCGAATAAGTATACTAAGTAATTATATACATTAGGTGTGATTAAAGAAAGACCCCAAAGGCTATAAAATAACCCAAGGATGAAGCTTGGTACGGCAAAAGTGAGGTTCACCTTACTTTTAGTAAGCACTATAGCATGTAAAAGATTTAAAAGTATGCAATATAAATTAATTATGAAATCATAAATATTATAATATTGAGATTGATGTGTACATAGAGGTTGAGGTTTAGTGATCACTTATAATGATATACGTATGTGAATATAACGGGCATAGCAATCGGAACCGTACACCAAAACTATTTGAAATAAAGAACTTAGTACGTAACTATATACGTAGACGTATATATGATAGCTTGTATAAGCTTCTTGGTATGACCTCTCTAGTATGATCAATATACTATTTGAGTTAATGACTATAAAATCAAAAGATTGTTGAAATATAAACGATATAGAAACGAGAAATGTTTATTCATACATATATGAAGTGATATGACTTATATAAGTTATGAAATTAATGATATGAGAAGTTGATGAATACTTGATTGAAGACTTGTTTGGATTATGATTTTTAATTATTACAATTGATTTTTAAATGTAAGGACTCCACCTATATGATTAGCCTATACGAGGCAAACAAAAATGAATTGAAATTAGAATGAAGAGAAGTGAACTCACATCGCATTGCATTACATTCTTCCCTTGATGGTTGATGAAAATTATGTTTTGCCCATGAGAGGCATGAATTATGTTTTGGCCCATGAGTGGCATGAGTTATACTTAGCCTATGAGAGACAAACTTTGTGCTTAATCCATGAATATGTTTTTTTGTATGGCCCATGAAGGGTATTTGATATTTGGCCTATGAAAGGCATACGATGTAACTTATTAGATGAAATATTTGTGGTTGATAATTACTTTCGATATGATCAGAATATATAAGGAGATGAACGTTATAAATAAATAGTTTTTACAAATGTTATGATAAGATTATATTTATATAATAAATATTTACTTTTCTAAAGATTGGACTCTCTTTTGAAAAGTCTAAAAGATGTAATTCATTTTACATCTATATCAACTTATAACGTATATGATAAGAAATGGAAATTAAGAAGAATATCCATAAAATGATTACTCTTAGTAAGATGTTTTACCCACTGAGCTTTTTATCTCACTCTCTTTTTATTAAAATTTCAGGAAAGTAGGTGGAAGATTTGTGGTCAAGGTTGATGGAAGACCTTAGTAAGGTCATTGTCCACAGCATGCTCATTGTTGAGTCTCATTAAGAGTTTAAGTTTTACTTTTAGTTTAGTATTTTTAAAAGATATTTGAGTTAGAAGTACTTGAAGGAATCTTTCCTTTTCATTGTGACTCTTGTAAAAACTTAGAGTTGGTAATTTGTATTAAAAGATTTATTGTATTTAAGATTTTACGTTTGTATTGAATTGAAATGATTGAAAGAATTGTTGCTCGATTGATATGTTTGCATCTTGAGTCAAGGTGCTCAGTGCTGAAAGGTAATAAAGTTGTTCTGAGTTAGGCATACTCGGGATGGGTCATTACAACTTATGCCATGGATTTTTATCTTTGGCATGAGAAAAAAAAGTTGTGAATAGATTTGTAAAAAAATGTCACTAACAATACGCTCATGAAAATAAAAAATTATAAAATATATAATGTATTTTACATGATAGACCAATGTAGCTGATGGATCTCTCTTGGTAATTCATGGAGGTGCACTTGAAACTCACAATGCTTTATCGATAATTGATGTATTTTATAACTAAACAACAATATGTCTTTTATACAGTATAAATTATACTTGTGTCTTTAATTGCTTACCTTTGACATGAGAATACCAAACCTATAAACAGATTGGTAAAACAAAGTCACTAATAATACACACAAATAAATAAAAATTTATATAATATATAATGTATTTTACATAGATGACCACTATAACTGATGGAGCTCTCTTGGTAATTCATGGAAGTTCACCGGAAACTCATAAAGCTCTATCGATAGTTAAAGTATTTACAACAAAGCCTTAATCTCTCTTCGCTTTTACTTCTATACACACTAATATAAACTCAATTATTGCATTTGTGTCCTTGATTTCTTATCTTTGATATGAGAAGACCATACTTGTAGTGGGTGATAACTAGTTTAGTTGGTGGAGTCGCTTGTCATCGCACAAGAGATCAAGGATCAAATCCCACACATACTAAGGATGGGAGAGGGTTACCTCCCATTGGGTTCTCTACTATTATTTGAAGGAAATCCACTAGATATTCATGAAGATAAAATTGTAGCGGATGAAGCACTACTCGTAATCTTTTGGATCTTCATTGGTACTTTAGAGAACTTTACTGAAAAGGCAGAATTTCACCGATTAATATTCATGTTTGTTGACCCTATAATTGATTTTAATAATGACTAAACAAAGTTAAATTGTTCTAACCAATTTATCTAAGTGTTTAAGATCTAAAGATGCTTTCCAAAAAGACATTATGTGTCAATGAAGAAGTGTACGTACTTGAGAAGATACGTATGAACCTTAGAAGAAGTCTGAAAACTAAGATTTAAAGCTCCTAAGTGTAATACTCGTGTTCTTAAAGTATGGGTAATGAAGTAATTTGATAAATATGACATGAAATTAAAATAATATATATATATATATAGACAAACACACACGTGTGAAGCATTTAGTATTGAATAAAATAATTATTTGAAAAAAATGGATGTGTAAGGGCATAGTTACAAAGAAAATGGATGTGCAAGAGAGAATTGTGGTGCTGCATGTGTTACAGCACCACAATTTTGTGGCACAAAATAAGGGAGGAAGGATGGAAGGGATGTTGTGGCTGAGTTAAATTTTGCATATATATATATATATATATTATATTATAACTTTAGTTTATTACTTACCAAATCCTGTTTGGTTTTCTTTCAACTACGATTCAAATTACTCTCTTTCTTTAAATACTTGGGGACCAAAAGAAAGGTTGAAAGTATAAAATTTTGAAGTGGTTTACGGGAGAATTTTATAGAGAAGCACGAGAAGCTCAAAGAAAAGCAGAAAGAAATAACATGAAGTTTATTTTTGAATTTTAGCTTACATGAAATTTCTCGGAATTCAAAGTGGGAATTTTCAAAGGGTATGAATTATGGGAGAATTGAAGAATAAATTAGAAATTTAATATAAATATTATGTTAGGTGTTGATGATCAGCAACCGAGGGAAATTGCTGAGAGGAGTAGGAAAGACAAGGAGGTCATCCACGGGTAGCTCTAAGTGCTACGTGGTGAGTTAGATTTACTTTAAGTAATCAAGATAAATATGAAATATATAGTGATAATATTAGAATAAATCATTAACTTATGATTTGGTGATAGATGAAAGTTGGTTGATAGGTATGATAAGAATAGTGGATGTGTAGAGAATTATTTTATGAGAAATAATATTATTGGAATAATGAGTCGATTTAATAATAAAGGTGATAAGGGAAATTCTTGATAAGCTACGGTTGATGATTTGATATGATTTATGAGGAAAGGAAAATTAGTGGATCTTGACGAGCTATGGTTGATAAATTGATGTAATATATGAGGAGAAGAAATTAATGAAATTGATCAAATAGTAATTTGAGAAAAGGCAGGATAGCTAAATTAAATGTCTGAAAACATACTTGTTGTTATATTATTGTTCATATGTATATTTCATATCATTGTTCATATGCATATGCATAAAATAAAAGAACCGGGAGGGGGCTAGTCTAAATGAAATAAAAGAACCGAGAAGGCAGCTGGTCTAAGATAAAAACATATCGACATGTGGGAAGACGTTCCCTAATAATAATTCATGCATTGTATCTGTTTTAAATATTGATTGTATTACTTAAATGCTGAAGTGTTGTTTTTTATTGTAAATTTATTTATAGATGAATGAGTCTCACAGAGAGACAGTTATAGTGAGAAAGAAACATGAAATTATGATATAATAAGAACTATCTAAATGATAGACTATATGATGTGAACCCTATAACGAGGTAATTATGAGATAATTGATGGTTTTAAGGTGAACAAATATATAAGAAGAAGAGATTGATAGTGAATGGGACTTATGATATGTGTAGTAATAGTAGAATTCTATTATCAAGTTATACAAGATATAAATGATTAAATATTAAAAGACTATTTATACAAATTGAATACTTCTAGTAAATTTAATTCACTGAGCTTGTGAAGGTTATCCCTCATTGTACAATGATTTTAGGTAGTAGGCAGGACAAATAGTTTGGTGAGTTAAGGTTCAGATGAAATCATTTTCTGTAAGCCATGTACGTGTCCACATCCTTAAACTAATGAGAAAATAAAAATAAAAATTTATTTGTAAATATTCATGCATATTACGTTATATATAATGTTTAAGTTAAGATCAGAATGATGTATCTCCCCTGTTAAGGGTTGATGATTGATGTAAAAATTTCTGTTGGTGTTATTTTTCTTACTGCATATATTTGTCGTGCTGGTGTTTTCAAAATGTGACAACACCGTCTCGGAGGTGGCCAACCCGGGATGGGTCATTACAATTTTGGTATCAGAGCATTAGGTTTTATGATTCTGTAGACTACATAAAAAGTAATAAAGTGGAAGATTAAAATAAATTATATTTTAATAGTATGAGGATGACATGTGGACATGCTAGAGCTGGAGTTAGAGTTGTTGATTTGAGAGGACGTGGTAAGCCCCCAATATTTTGACAAGTCGAGGTTGAGTATGAATTTGTGGTTCCTAGAAGGGAACATGTTGATAGTATAATTGATATTAGTAAAGGTGTGAGAGAATTAGAAGTTGAAAGAGATGAGCTAAGATAAGCTCTTACACATGTTCTTGAGAAAATGAATGTAACAGATGATAGAGTTGATAGCCTATAGCATAGACTTAATGAACAAGATAGGGCAGTGCCTGAGGTTGTTATAAATCCGGTAATGATAAATGTTCAAAAGTGAAAAAGTGAGTTTATGCACGAGAAGCAGATAGATAGTTTGTTAGATATATTAAGTCGAATGCCTTGTTGTTTAAAGGGTCTACGAATCCTTTTAAGCCTGAGTTTTGGGTGAAACATGTAGAGAGATTATTTAATATTTTACCTATGACTGACAGATAGAGGGTCGCTGTTGCTACATTCAAGTTAGATAGAGAGGCCTTAGAACGGTGGGAGGATATTCTTGTCAGAGTAAGTGCAGATGTTGATAGACCCTTAACCTGAAATAGGTTTAAGGAGATTTTCCTTGATAAATACTTTCCTTATACCTTTCGAGCCCAACAAGATAGAGATTTTATTTGAGGCAAATGTATTGACTATGACTTAGTATGATACAAGATTTGTGGCTTTGTCGAGGTTTGTACCGGAAATGGTAGACTTATAGGAGAAAAAGTGTAAGAGGTTCATAGATGAACTATATTTTAAGATTTGATCAAAACTATCTTATATGAGGCATATGAATTATGTCAGGTTGGTGGATATAGCACTTCAGATTAAGAGATGTGATAAAATTTAGAGATAGAAAGAGGTCTAGATTTGAGGAACCCAGAGGTGATACCAGTATGAGTGTGCAGGGTGGGAGACCACCCAGATGAGGCATTCCTTGTCACAGGGAACTGTAGTACAAAGTCAGAAGCAAGCAGGATCTTTTACTTTTGTAGCTAAAAGTAATATTGGTGGGACCCCTAGATTTGGGAGACAGGTTATGGGAATTGGGAGTCACGGCAGAGGAAGTAAGTATACCACCAAAGGGAAGTGGTAATCTGATGGATGACCGAGAGACAGAAGTTTGTTATAGATGTAATCAGATAAGATATTTATCCTAGAATTGCCCTAATTTGAAGTGCTTTGTATATAGAAAAGGTGGACATATCAATGATGGTTGATCCTGGTGCAACCCATTCTTTTGCATCCAATGTATTTATGAAGCTTATTGATACATGTATTAGTCCTTTGATGCATAATAATATTGCTGAAATTCTCACTAGAGATAGAGTGATAATCATAAATGTTTACAAGGGTTATGTGATTCGTATCAGTAATAGAGGATCTGAAGCTAATTTATTATCTTTGAATATGGTTGATTGTTTTAGAAAGAATATAATGTTCAAGATATGGACATGAAGAGTTTAACTTTCAAGAAGAACATAAGATACTCTCGAGCTATCTTATTTTGCTTGAACTACTAGTAAATGATTAAAGAAGGGTGGTGAGGAGTATTTGGCATACGTAATGGATTCTAAAAAGGAAAATAGGAAGTTAGAATAAATCTTAGTGGTGAAAGATTATTCTGATGTATTTTCTTGATGAGTTGTCTAGGTTGCCTCCCTATAGGGAGATTAAATTCTCTATTGATGTGATATCTAATAGCACCCTACAAAGTGACACTTACTGGGTTAAGAGAGTTGAAAGTTCAAGAGTTGTTAGATAAAAAATTTAATTGATTTAGTGTGTCGCCATGAGGAGCCCACGTAATGTTTGTGAGAAAGAAAGATGAAACGATGAGATTGTGTATAGATTACAGATAATTGAATAAGGTAACCATTAAGAACAAATATCCTTTACCCAAGATAAATGTTTTATTTGAGAAGTTGTATGGAGTAGGGTATTTGCAAAAATAGACTTGAGATCAGGTTATCATCAATTAAGGATAGAGAAGGGAGACATACCTAAGACTGCTTTTAGGATACGTTATGGTGATAAGCTTCTTGTGATGTCATTTGGATTGACTAATGTTCCAGAAACATTCATCGACTTAATGAATAAAACGTTTAAACCATTTCTTGATAATTTTATGGTTGTGTTCATTGATAACATCTTGGTGTATTCTGTTGGGATTTGTCTAAGAACTAAAGAGAGAAATATTCAGCATCAGGTCAGCCTTGAGTGCCGCGGCCTCCAGCATGCTCGGATCTCCTTACCTCTAGGTCTCGCGCCCGGCCTCCAGAAGATGGTGCTTTGTTGCCTTGTTGTGCGCCATGGCCTGCCTTGTCCTGAGCCGCGACACTAGGCACACCTGGTGCCTTTGATTTAACATGTTAAAAGGTGCATGGGACTTGGTTAAAACGCATATGATTACTTAGACTTGTTGAAGGGCTATGATTGTTTGGTCCTCAAGATCTAAGGGTTGAGGTTGTCTTCAAGATTGGTTCAAGAAGTGGTTGCACTATATAAAGGATCATCTAGGAGTAATTCAAGAGGAACATGTGAGCATGGTGCGTGAGAGTGCAAAGACACTAAACACAAGAGAGACTCATTCAAGAGAGGCTGGTTGTTTAGAGAGAGAGTAGTATAGATTGGGGATTCAAGGGCTTTGTAATTGGAATTTTCTTGGGGAAAATTCCAGGGATACATTTAGCTCTTATCACTTTCTTTTTCTCTTCTTTCGTTCTTTAAGAACAAGAGGGTTCTTGAAGAGGTGTTACTGTAATTGTAAGAACTCCATTGATTTAGTGTAGAGAGCTCGTAGGAGCTCACGGGGACGTAGGCACATTGTCGAACCTCGATAACAATTGTTTGTGTTCTTTCTTTGATTAGTCTGATTCTTGTTTATTACAAGTCATTCTAGACTTGGGTGTTTGGAAAGATCACAACACGGGATTCCGCAAAAAGATGATTTTCCAACATATTCTAAGACTAAGGAAGAGCATGCAAAACATTTAGAAATTGTGTTGGAGATTTTGAGGAGAGAGAGATTGTATGCTATAATTTCCTAAATGTGAATTTTGGCTAAATGAAATGAATTTCTTGGAACATGTAATATCTGGAGATGGCATAACAGTTGATCCACAAAAGTTAGAGGCAATGTTGAGTTGGGAGAGACCAACTAATGTAACTGGGATTAGAATCTTCTTAGGGTTAGCTGCTCATTATAGAAGATTCATTCATAATTTTTTTATTATCACAATATTGTTGACTTGATTAGCCAGGAAAGAGGTGAGATTTGTATGGTGTGGGAAGTGTGAGCAAAGTTTGCAATTACTAAAAGAGAAATTGACTACAGCTCCAATATTGGTGCTTCCTTTTGGTGATAAAGGATTTGTAGTGTATAGTGATGCATCCCATCAAGAGTTGGGATATGTGTTGATGCAACATGAGAAGGTAATGGTGTGTGCTTCTAGGGAATTGAGGAATCATGAGAGAAATTACTCTACCCATGACTTAGAGTTGGCTGCCATAGTGTTTACTTTAAAGATTGGAGACATCATCTGTATAGAGCCACTTGTGAGATATTCACTGATCATAAGAGTTTTACATACTTACCTACCTAGAGAGAGTTGAATTTGAGGCAAAAATTGTGGATGGAGTTGATTAGTGACTATGATTGTACAATTCACTATCATCTAGAAAAAGCGAATGTGGTAGCTGATGCATTAAGTAGACATGGTTGAATATCAGTGATAGAGAATCAATGTAAGCAAACATGGTTGTATAATCATCCACAGTAGAATGCTTGTTAGAGATGCAAGGTAGAAACAAAGAGATGGAAAAGATTAATCAGGAAGTGCTCAATAGAAAGTAATCTAAGTCCAAAAATTAGAAATGATAGTATTTTGGTATTGGAACATGGATTTGTGTTCCCAATGATTCGGAGTTGAGAAAGAAGATATTGAGAAAGGTACATGATGATGTATATTCGATGCACCCGAGTAACAATAAGATGTATATAGGGTTGAGACATAATTACCGGTGGTCAAGATTGATGAGGGATGTAGCTGAATATATTTCTAGATGTTTGGTTTATCAGCAAGTGAAGTCAAAGAACAAACATTCGGGAGACTTAATATAGCCTCTTCCTGTGCTCGAATGACCATAGAAAAATATGAGTGTAGATTTAATTTCTGGATTTTCCATACCCAAAGAGGTCACGATACAGTGTAAGTGGTAGTAGATAGACTTTCTAAATCATCTCAATTTGTTCAAACTAAAACAAATTGGAGTCCTAAAAAGTTGGTTAAACTGTATATAGCTAAGATTATGAGGTTGTATGGAATACTATTAAGCATAGTGTCAAATAGAGATGCTAGAGTTACACCTTGGTTTTGGAGAGGCTTTCAGAAAGCCACGGGTACGCAGTTACAATTTAATATAGCTTTTCATCATCAACAGATGGGTAGAAGGTGCAGAACTTCAGTATGTTGGGAAGAAGTGGGAGAAAGAAATATATTTGGTTCATAAATTATTATTTTAACAACTAAGATGATCAAATTGGTTAGAGAGAACCTTAAAGCAGCACAGAGTAAACCGAATACCTACGCTGATAATAGAAGAAGGCCTCTCGAGTTTCAAGTAGGTGATTGGTTGTATTTGAAAATATCTCCATGAAAGGTGTATTGAGGATCAAAAAGATAGGAAAGTTGAGCCTGAGGTAAGTGGTACCCTATGAGGTTATTCAGAAAGTTGGGCTAGTTATGAATAGCCTGGATTTGCCTCCGTAAATCTCACAATATTTCTAGCCAAGCTGTAGAAATTCAGAAAGATTCGGCTTTTATACAAGTACTAGTGAGAGTTTTAGACAGAAAAGAACAAGTCTTGTATAATAAAATAGTTTCATTAGTTCAAGTTCTGTGGCGGAATAAGGATGTTGAAGAGATTACATGAAAGTGTGAGGCAACTATGAAGAAATATTATTCACAATTGCTATCTTGATTAGGTAAAGAAATTTCAATGACGAAATTTTTATAAGGTAGGTAGAATTTTAATACTCGTGTTCTTAAAGTATGGGTAAAGAAGTAATTTGATGAATATAACATGAAATTAAAATAATATATACATATATATATATATATACACACACACATATACACACATACATGAAAGATTTAGTATTGAATAAAATAATTCTTAAAAAAATAGATGCGTGGAGGTGTAGTTACAAAGAAAATGGAAAACAAAAAAAAAATTTCATAGCATGAAAAAAAAGAAAAAGAAAAGTAAAAGTAAAAGTAAAAACAAATGGCAACAGGTGGCAACACCTATTGCCAAGAGAGAATTGTGGTGCTACATGTGTTACAACACCACAATTTTATGGCACAAAATAAGGGAGGAAGGGATGTTGTGGTTGACTTAAATTTTGCATGTATGTATATTATAACTTTAGTTTATTACTTACCAAATCCAGTTTGGTTTTCTTTCAACTATGATTCAAATTACTCTCTTTCTTTAAACACTTGGGGACCGAAAAAAAGGTTGAAAGAGTAAAATTTTGAAGGGGTTTATGGGAGAATTTTATAGAGAGGCACGAAAAGCTCTAAGAAAAACAGAAGGTAATAATGTGAAGTTTATTTTTGAATTTTAACTTACATGAAATTTTCCGGAATTCAAAGTGGGAATTTTCAAAGGGTATGAATTATGGAAGAATTGAAGAATAAATTAGAAATTTAATATAAATATTATGTTAGGTGTTGACGATCAGCAACCGGGTGAAATTGTTGAGAGGTGCAGGAAACGCAAGGAGGTGAGCCACGGGTAACTCTAAGTGCTACATGGTGAGTTAGATTTTCTTTAAGTAATCAAGATAAACATGAAATATATAGTGATAATATTAGAATAAATCATTAACTTATGATTTGGTGATAGATGAAAGTTGGTTGATAGCTATGATAGGAATAGTGGATTTGTAGAAAATTATTTTATGAGAAATAATATTATTTGAATAATGAGTCGATTTAATATTAAAGGCGATAAGGGAAATTCCTGATGAGCTATGGTTGATAATTTGATATGATTTATGAGGAGAGGAAAATTAGTGGATCTTGACGAGCTATGGTTGATAAATTGATGTGGTATATGAGGAGAAGAAATTAGTGAAATTGATCAAATAGTAATTTGAGAAAATGCAGCATAGCTAAATTAAATGTCTGAATACATGCTTGTTTTTATATTATTGTTCATATACATATGCAGGAAATAAAAGAATCGGGAGGGGGCCGGTCTAAATGAAAAACGTGACAGCCAGTATATGCTGGAAATAAAAGAACCGGGAGAGGGCCGGTCTAAATGAAATAAAAGAACCAGGAAGGCAGCCGGTCTAAGATAAAAATATATCGACATGTGGGAAGACATTCCCTAATAATAATTCATGCATTGCATCTATTTTAAATATTGATTGTATTACTGAAATGCAGAAGTGTTGTTTTTTATTGTAAATTTATTTATAGATGAATGAGTCTCACAGAGAGACAGTTATAGTGAGAAATAAACATTGTAGTATGATATGATAAGAACTATCTAAATGGTAGACTATATGTCGTGAACCTCATAATGAGGTAATTATGAGATAATTGATGGTCTTAAGGTGAACAAATATATAAGAAGAAGAGATTGATAGTGAATGAGACTTATGATATGTGTAGTAATAGTAGAATGCTATTATAAAGTTATATGAGATATAAATGACTAAATATTAAAAGACTATTTATAAAAATTGAATACTTCTAGTAAATTTAATTGTATAATGATTTCAGGTAGCAAGCAGTATAGATAGTTTTTTGAGTTGAGGCTCAGAAGAAATCATTTTTTGTAAGCCATGTATGTGTCCACATCCTTAGACTAATGAGAAAATAAAATAAAAATTTATTTGTAAATATTCATGCATATTACATTGTATATAATGTGTTGGAGTTTGTCTAAGATTTAAACGGAAAAAGGAAGGAAGAAAAATTAGCATGTTCAGCAAGGGGTGCACACCAGTGTGTACTGCGGCCCAGACTTGTCCAGGCCATGATGCCCAGCAAGGAGGAGTGCTGGAGGAAGGGGCAAGCTACGGTGCTGCCTCCCCAAGGCCGCAGCGCCCAGAATGGATGCAAGTGGAGGTGCTTCAGCCCTATTCAAGGCCGTAACACACCCTGTTTCAGGCCGCGGTGCTAGGCACACTGATGCACATATATTTCAGCCTTTTGTTGAGTTCATGAGACATGCTTAAAATGCATAGGATCACTAAGGATTGATGGAGAGCCATAGTTAATTGGTCATCAAGATCTAAGGGTGGAGATTGACCCTCAAAATTGAACAAGAAGTTGGTGCACTATATAAAGGGTCACCTAGCTTCATTCTCATTAATTAATTAAGAGATTATAAGAGACACATTGTGACATACAAGTGATCATTATGCAAGAAATAATTATGTGAGAGTGCAAAGACAAAAAACACAAGAGGGACTCATTTTAGAGAGGCTGGTTGTAAAGAGAGAAGTAGTATAGATTGTGGGTAGAGTGTTTTTGTAATAGTTCTATCACTTTCTTTCTTCTCTTCTTGGTTCTTCAAGAACTTGGGTTTCTTGGAGAGGGTTGCTGTATTTTGTAAAGAACTCCATTAATAAGATAGTGTAGAGAGCTTAGAGGAGCTCGTGGAGACGTAGGCACATTGCCGAACCTCGATAACAAATTGCTTGTGTTCTTTTCTTTCTTGTTTGCTGTTTCATTTCATTACAAGTCATTCTGGATTTGAGTGTTTGGGAATCATCACCTCGGCATTCTTGTGAGGTGATTTCCAATAGTGGTATCCAAGCTTGTACAGCCAGGTGTCGGAGCAAGAACAGAAGGTATCGGAGCAAGACTCCAAGAATCAAAGAACGAACTTCTTCAGTTATTCAAGAACGGAGTAAAGATCAAGATTTGATCGTGTTCTTGAGGGTGATTCAAGAACCGTGTTGAGATCAATCTTCGATCGTGTTCTTGAGGTTTAGAAGAAGTTGGAAAGCATTTATGGGTGCTGCACATATCTGGGATCATCTCCGCAAGATGGGATCAAATTTCGTTGTTGAGAAGTTTGATGGAAAGGGAGATTTTTCCCTGTGGAAGCGGAAGATCAAGGTTGTTCTTATGCAACAGAAGGTGGACTTGGCTATTGGAGAAGATGATGCTTTTCCAGCAAGTGTCACAGAGGACCAGCAGATTGAGATGAAGAAGATGGCATACAGCACCATCTTCTTGCACATGTCGGATAGTGTCATAAGGGAGTGCGGAGACTCGGAAGATCCTGTTGTCATATGGAAGAAACTAGATGAGTTGTTTCTTACCAAGACTCTCTCTAACAAGATTTATCTTCTTAAAATAATCTTTGCTTTTAAAATGGATCCTAATAAAGAGTTGCAAGATAATCTTGATGTCTTTAATAAACTAGTTCAAGTTTTGGCTAGTTATAGTATTAAATTCTCGGATGAACAATTGGCTGTTATATTATTAAATTCTCTTCCTGATTGCTTTGATAGTTTAATTAATGCAATTGAATATGGAAGAGATACACTAACCAAAGAAATTGTGGTCAACGCTATAAAGGCTCATGATTTCAAAGCCAAAAGTAGGGAGGCATCAAGTGGGGAAGGGCTATTCGTAAGAGGAAGGCCAGCAACTCGGAATGGCAGTAGCATTCATAGCAACTACCAGGAGAAATCAAGAGGTAGAGGGCAGAGCCATAGGAGAGCACATTCTAAACCAAGATTTGGAGGAAAAAGGTGCTTCTACTGCAACAAAGAGGGTCATTTCAAGAAAGATTGCAAGAAGAGGTTGTGGGATGAGAGAGGGAGAAGCCATACCAACAATGGAGAGGCTTCAGTTGCCAAAGGAGAACAGCAAGATGATGTTCTTGTTGTGTGCTCAAATGTGAGTAGGAGGCAAGGCAGTGAGAAATGGATTCTGGATTCCAGGTGCACTTATCACATGTTCCCTCTCAAGGAATGGTTCAAGAATTTCAAGGAGATCAATGATGGAAGGGTCTTCTTGGGTAATGACAATTCTTACCAAGCGAGGAGGATAGGAGACATCCAGTTGAGGATGTTTGATGGAGTCACAAGGCTGCTACGAAATATAAGGTATCTTTCGGATTTGAAGAGGAATTTGATCTCATTAGGGCAACTGGATTCCATGGGCTACACATGCAAAGTAGAGGGAGGAAAGATCAAGGTGGTCAAGGGATCTTTGGTAGTGATCAAAGCAGCAATAAAGGATGGACTCTATGAGATGATCGGAGAGACATAAATCAATGACCAAGGAGCAAGCTTGATGGCTGAGATGGATAGGGTAGCCCTTTGGCACACTCGCTTGGGACATATGAGCAAAAAAGGGCCTGCAAGTTCTTAGCAAGGATGGTCTACTTGGAGGAGACAAAGTAGAGAAATTGGATTTCTACGAGTGTTGCATTCTTGGGAAGAAACACTGGGTCAGCTTCAACACCGGAGTGCACATGTCTAAGGACATTCTTGAATACATTCATTTGGACCTTTGGGGACCAACAAGAACACCAACACAGGGAGGTAACTTTTACTTTCTGTCTTTAATTGATGATTATTCAAGAAAAGTTTGGGTTTGTTTGCTTAAAAATAAATCAGATGCATTGAATAAATTTGTGGTGTGGAAAAGGTTGCTGGAGACTCAACCGGGTAGGGTAGTTAAGGCTTTACGAACCGATAATGGCTTAGAATTTTGTAATAAGGATTTTGATAAATTCTGTGAATTAAATGGCATTCTAAGACATAGAACGGTTGTGAAAACCCCTCAGTAAAATGGAGTTGCTGAGAGGATGAATAGAACCCTTATGGAAAAGGTTAGGTGCATGTTAATCGGGTCCAGTTTACCAAAATAATTTTAGGGGGGAAGTTATGTCTACTGCTGCATACTTGGTTAATATATCACCCTCTAGGGCTTTAGACCTTAAGACTCCCATAGAGATGTGGAATGGAAAACCCCCTGAGTTGAGCAACCTTAGGACTTTTGGGTATGCTGCATATGCACATCAAAAGGATGATAAACTTAACCCAAGGTCTAAAAAATGTGTGTTTCTAGGGTATGGTGATGGGGTTAAGGGATATAGGTTGTGGTCCTTAGAACCTAAAGGAATGAAACTCATTGTAAGTAGGGATGTTATTTTTAATGAATTGTTATTTCCCTACTTGGAGAAAACTAACCCTGCAGGGGCTAGTGAGCAAACCAGTCCGGAATTTATGGAGCATCGCATCAAGGAGAATTCAGTTTAGGTAGAGTAGAGGAGGAAAGAGGGTTCCGACCAGGTAGAGCCCATTAATGGCACAAGAACTTAAGAAGAGGCTGAACTGGAAGAGGTTGATGCAGCAAGACAGAATGACTAGTAGCTCACAGGGGACCGAGAAAGGAGGGTTGTTAGACCACCTTTGAGATATGGTTTGTGGATGCTAATGTAGCAGCTCTTTGGACAAAAGGAGGGATGGTTGAACCAAAAACTTACATGGATGCCATGGAGTGTGAGGATTCATCAAAGTGGCAGCTAGCTATGGAGGAAGAAATAGATTCTTTGAGGAAGAACAACTCTTGGGAATTGGTGCCCAAACCAGAAAAATAGAGAGTTGTGGATTGTAGATGGATCTACAAGATCAAAGAAGGGAATACTCCAGGAGATGAAGTCCGGTATAAATCTAGGCTAGTGGTGAAGGGGTTCACACAAAAAGAAGGTATAGATTTCACCGAAATCTTCTCACCGGTTATGAAGTACAAGACGATACGGATAGTATTGGCAATGGTGGTCCAATTTGATTGGGAAATCGAGCAAATGGATGTTAAGACAGCGTTCTTACATGGAGGGCTTGATGAGACCATCTATATGAGGCAACCCAAAGGCTATAAGGAAGGAAGGTAGGGAGAGTTGGTGTGCAAATTGAAGAAATATCTCTATGGCCTGAAGCAATCATCTCGGCAATGGAATAAGAGGTTTGATTCCTTTGTAACTAGCCTGGGTTTCATGAGGAGCTACTATGATTCGTGCTTGTATTACAAGGGGCACAAGGTGGAGGAAGTGCTGATCATTGTGATCTATATTGATGACATGTTGCTGGTTGGGAGCAGCATGGAAATGATTAGAAATTTGAAGGCTCAACTCAGTGAATAGTTTGAGATGAAGGATCTTGGCCATGCACAAAAGATCCTTGGGATGTGTATCATCTGAGAAAGGGAGAGAAACAAATTGAAGATCTCTTAAACTTCCTACATAGAGAAGATGATATCTAAGTTCTCTATGGAAGATAGCAAACCAGTGAAGGTTCCCCTTGCTGGTCATTTTAAGTTCTCTAGCGATCAATGTCCGAGATCGGAGGTGGAAAAGAAGGAAATGGAAAAAGTCCCTTACTCTAGTGCTGCTGGTTCTATAATGTTCACTATGGTAAGCACTAGACCTGATATTGCTCATGCAATAAGTGTTCTCAGTAGGTTTATGAGTAATCCCATAAAGGAGCATTAGCTTGGGATGAAGTGATTGCTGAGGTACTTGAAGGGAAGCCCATAAGTGGGGCGGATTTATGAGAAGAGGGGTAAGTCCATCTTTCTTAAGGGTTATGCAGATTCGGACTATGGAGCAGACTGGGATAAAAAAAGATCAATTACCTCCTACTTCTTCAACTTAAATGGATGTTGTGTAAATTGGAAGGCTTAGTTGCAGCCTGTGGTAGCACTCTCAATGACCGAGGCTGAGTACATAGCAGCAACGGAAGCCATAAAGAAGGCTATGTGGTGCAAAGGGTTGTTGGAAGAGTTGAAGGTCCTAGAAGAGCAGGTTGTGGTGTTTTCAGATAGTCAAAGTGCATTGCACTTGTGCAAAAATCTAGTGTTCCATGAGAGGACAAAAGTACATGGATGTTCGGTATCATTTCATTCGAGAAAATGTTACGGAAGGATGCATTCATGTGGACAAGGTAGCTACGGAGGAAAATCCTGTAGATATAGGCACCAAGGTTCAACCTCTAAGTAAGTTCAATCATTGCCTTGAACTACTTAGGATTGGAGTCAGTTGATTGATGACTCAAGATTAGTTTGGATATTGAGTTCTCTGCACAATAGGGTCGGTTTAAATGCTTAGACAAAGGTAGAGATTGTTGGAGTTTGTCTAAGATTTAAACGGAAAAATGAAGGAAGAAAAATCAGCATGTTCAGCAAGGGGTGCACACCAGTGTGCGCCATGGCCTAGCCTTGTCCAGGCCACGGCACCCAGCAAAGAGGAGTGCTGGAGGAAGGGGCAAGCCACGGCGCTGCCTCCCCAAGGCCGCAGCGCCCAAAATGGATGCAAGTGGAGGTGCTTCAGCCCTATTCAAGGCCGCAACACACCCTGTTTCAGGCCGCGGTGCTAGGCACACTGATGCACACATATTTCAGCCTTTAGTTGAGTTTGTGAGACATGCTCAAAATGCATAGGATCACTAAGGATTGATGGAGGGCCATGGTTAATTGGTCATTAAGATCTAAGGGTGGAGATTGACCCTCAAGATTGAACAAGAAGTTGGTGCACTATATAAAGGGTTACCTAGCTTCATTATCATCAATTAATTGAGAGATTACAAGAGACACATTGTGACATACAAGTGATCATTACACAAGAGAGAATTATGTGAGAGTGCAAAGACACAAAACACAAGAAGGACTCATTGTAGAGAGGCTGGTTGTAAAGAGAGAAGTAGTATGGATTGTGGGTAGAGTGCTTTTGTAATAGTTCTATCACTTTCTTTCTTCTCTTCTTAGTTCTTCAAGAACTTGGGTTTCTTGGAGAGGGTTGTTGTATTTTGTAAAGAACTCCATTGATAAGATAGTGTAGAGAGCTTAGAGGAGCTCATGGGGATGTATGCACATTGCTGAACCTCGATAACAAATTGCTTGTGTTCTTTTCTTTCTTGCCTTCGATTGCTATTTCATTTCATTACAAGTCATTCTGGACTTGGGTGTTTGGGAATCATCACCTGGGCATTCTTGTGAGGTGATTTCCAACATAATGCTTAAGTGAAGATCAGAATGATGTATCTCCCTTGTTGAGGGTTGAGGATTGATGTAAAAATTTCTATTGGTGTTATTTTTCTTGTTGCATATATGTGTCGAGCTGGGATTTTTAAAATGTGACAACACCATCTCGAGGGTAGCCAACCCGGGATGGGTCTTTACATTAAGGTAGTTGATTATAATATAAATCTTTCTCTCAATTACCTAGCGTAATTGTGGTTCATTTTGATTACAAAATATTTTGACAAAAATAATTTAAATTGATTTTTAAAAGATCAAATTTTTTAAAACAGAAAATTCAGTTTTGGGGTGACGTAGTCGACTGAACCATGGACCCAATTGACTTGATGATGTATCTATTGCCCAGAATTTGAATTTTCATGATACAGTACATAAGATCAAGGATACAATCAATTGGACATTCTAAAATAACAGTTTTATAACAAAAACCAAAGCATGGGACAGAGCACAAAAGGCTCCAAATGACAAGTTCATGTGTCTAACGGCCATATGGACCTTTGCCTATAAATTCCAATCCTAAATGAGCATTTAGAACTAACTAATTAAGCAAAATCATTCAATCTCTTCTAAAGCTCATTTTTACTCTTCAAGGCATTCTAAAATCTTCTTGAGCCATTCTTTAAGCTTTGATTCTTGAAAGAGAGATAATCTTCAGTTGTAAAAATTAAATTACAATCTCTCTTGTAACTTTCTCTTTTCTACAATCCTTGTAAAGATTTGGTGTAACTCTTGAAGTATTTAGGTCTTAAACACTTGAGAAGAAATTTTTGTACCGGTTTGAGAAACACTCACGAAGTTGCTTGTTCAATTTAGTAGAAAGCTTCAAGGAGGATCCTTGAAGAGAGTGGGTGTAGGGTCAGAAGAATTCCGATATTTCCGAACCATTATAAACCGAGTTTGCACATCATTTTCCCTTACTTTTTTAATTTCCAGCAATTTATATTGCATATTATTACTTGAATTAAAATTTCGTAAACTTTTTTACTTTGTGCAAAAAGTTTAAAAACCCAATTCACCCCCTCTTGGGTTGAATATTAGTTCACAATTGGTATTGGAGCTTCATTCTCATTAATAGGCTTAAAAACCTTGAGTAGATCCTATGGATTCTAACATGTATAATGAAGGCCACTTTTATATTAGACTACATTTTTTTAATGGAGCTAATTATAATTATTGAAAAAATAGAATGCAAATCTTAGTAGAAGGTCAAGATTATAACTTATGGAGGATAATTGAAGGACCTACAATTCCTATGAAAAAGGTTAAGAATGGTGAAGAAGAAGTTCTAGTTCCTTAAACAAAACAAGAATATGATGATGATGATGATGATGATGATGATGATAATTGTAAATGATATCTCTAAATAGTAGGGCTTCTACTATGATTCATTGTGCTTTAGAGATGAATGAATATAATAAATTCTCTGTTTGTACCTTTGCTAAAGAAATTTAGGATATACTTCAAATTACATATGAAGGTACTAATCAAGTTAAGAGATCTAAAATTTATAGATTAGTATCTAAATATAAAGCTTTTAAAATGATCCCTACTGAAACCATTTCTGAAATGTACTCTCGTTTTACTAACATTATAAATTGTTTGAGGCTTCTTGGTAGAATCTATGAAAACTATGATTTGTTAAGGAAAATTCTTGGAGGTCTACCACTGGCTTGGCAACCAAAGATGATGGCCATTGAGGAAACAAAAGATCTCGATACTCTTGATGTAGATATTCCCATTGGGTCTCTATTAACTTATGAGATAAACGTCATGAACAAGATTTTAAATGATGAATCAACAAAGAAGGAGGCCATTGCTCTCAAAACCACCACAAGCAAGCAAGTTGTAGAAGATGAGAATGAGAGTAGTGATGAAGATAAAGAAATAGCTCTCATCACCAAGAATTTCCAAAGGTTCTTGAAAAAGACCAAGAAAGCATGACATAAAGGATAGCTCAAGCAAGAAGAATCCCATTATGTGCTTTGGTTGTAAGAAACCTAGGCATATCAAATTAGATTATCTTTTGGCATAGAAACCGTACAAGTATTCTAAAAAGAAAGCTATGGTGGCAACTACTTGGAGTGATAACGAAGAGGAAAACTCAGATGAAAATTGATGATGAAAATGAGTTAACCGATTCCTCTCCTAATAGTGATGATTTTGATAAAGAAGAATTGTTTGATGTTATAAATGAATTACTTGAAGAATTAAAGAAATTTAATATTAAAATACAATTCTTAAAAAGGAAATTTCATCCCTCTCCAAAGAAATGGAAACCTTGAAAGAACAAAAAGATAAACTTTCTTTAGAACTTAGCAATTCATCACAAGAATCATTAATTAATGAAAATGCTATTTTGAAAAAGAAAATAGATGGTTTAAATAACACTATCGCTAGACTTATGAAAGGAAAAGAAAAGCTAGATAAAGTGTTATTTTGCCAAAGAATAAGTGGAGAAAAATCTAGTCTAGGTTATTTTCCATTAGGTAAGCAAAAATTTAATTAAACTGTTTTTGTAAAAGCACAAAATGTTAGTGTTCCTTCTACTTCTAAGATACCTAGTAATAATAATAATGTTCCTTTGAAAGATACTAGAAAACCTAAGAATCTTAATGATAAAAATGTACATGCTAATACTAGGAATAGACATCCTAAAAGTACTTATGCACATTTGTATGCTCATTCTAGAAATACATATAATAGACATAGAAATACAAATACTAAACATGTTAATCCTAGAAATTCACATGCTATGGATGCATATTCTAGAAATAACTATCATTCACATCCTAGAAATAATATGTATTTATATAATTTCCAAAATGATAGAAACATGCATTTTAGGAATGAAATAAACTTTCATCCAAGGAGGAATAATAGAGTAGCATATAATAAAAATCCTAGAAACTTTTAAGGTTATCATTCTAGAATCATGCATCATCCACATTATTATAATTATAGAACTAAGAAACTATGGATTCCTAAAGGAGCCATATTTTTAAGAACTAACCCAAAATGACCTAAGAAATTTTGGGTACCTAAAAGTTTAATTGTATATCCTTGTGTGATGTAGGTATGCCTTTACACAAAAGTAGAAAGTGATAATTCGTATCTTTATAACAGATGCTCAAGGCATATGATCGGTGATCAAACTATCTTCATGGACTTTACTCCAAGAGATATGAAAATGTTTATATAGTTGATCTCAAAACTTTTCCCTTGTAACATGAAAAATGTTTTTCATCTTTTAGTAAAAACCTATGGTTATGGCATAGAAGACTTGGCCATGTGAATATGGATTTAATTGAAACCCTTTCTAAAAAGGATTTAGTTGTTGATCTTCCCAAAATCAAATTTGAAAAGGACAAGGTTTGTGATACTTATCAAATGAGAAAAAAAAAACAAGAATATTTTTTAAATCTAAAAGCATAGACCTTTAGAGCTATTACAGATGGACTTATTTGGTCCAATTAGCACTATTAATCTTTGTGGCCATCAATATGCTCTTGTTATTTTATATAACTATTCTAGATATACTTTTGTTATCTTTATTGCTTATAACGATGAAGCTTTTAAAGAATTTATAAACTTTTGTGAAAAGGTTCAAAATGAAAATTTTCTATATCTAGCATAAGAAAGATTATGGAAAATAATTTGAAAACTAAAGCTTTTCTAAATATTATGATGATCATGGAATTGATCACAATTTTTTAGCTCCTAGAACTCCTCAACAAAATAGTGTTGTTGAAAGAAAAATTAGAGTTCTAGAAGAAATTGGTAGAACTCTTCTTTGTGAAAATAATTTGCCAAAATGCTTTCAGTTGCAAATGCTTCATCCTAAATAACAATATAGTTAACTTAGGTAAATTTGATTCTAAGACTAATGAAGGTATTTTATTAAGTTACTCAACATCTAGTAAAGCTTATAGAGTTTTTAATAAAAGGACTTTAATAGTTGAAGAATCTGTTCATGTTGTTTTTTAATAAACTAATCATCTTTCTTGTAGAAAAGTTTCTTTAGATGATGATGTAGGTTTCATGCCAAGAGTGGATTCCACCACTCCTATTGTTGACCCTAAAGAGAATCAACCTCATGTGATTCAAAGGGAAGATGTATCAAAGGTAGATCAACCTTCATCAAGTCAACAAAGAGATAAACTTCCTAAATGTTAATGCATGTGAATTATGTCACAATTGATCAAGTAATTGGTGATCCTTCACAAGGGGTAAGAATCTTGTACTTAACTTCTTTGCCACCACTAATTAGTTGTTTCTGCATATCTGCAAGGAGATCTACTTATCTGCTAAGAGATTATATATAATTCATATAAAGTTGAATTAATTCCCATTAGTTGACAATAACCATCAAATCAACTATTAATGTTAAAAATAACAAGACTTCAAGCTTAACTAATTAGTTGTTATTAATAAGAATAAGAAAAACAAATACACAATCATTTTTCATGACTAAAGAGAAGAAAAATGGAAAGACTGGTTAAAGACTTTTCATTTTTTAGCTTCCCACTTTAGTAATAGCCAAAAAGTTTTGAAACTGATATAGTTAATTTTGTAAAGCCGCTAATTCATTGCCATCAATATAGAATTAATCATAATGTTTCTAATGAACATGTTGGGATTTTAGCCATAAAATCGACCTACTCAAATTTACAATAATTAAATAGACAAATAAACAAACAAATATCAAGCACAACAATTTAATGTAGTTCGGCAACTTCTTTTCTTACGCCACCAACAAACTTAAAACTTTATTAATCTTTAACAACTTTAGGAAAAACAAAATTATTATCCTGACAACCTCACAACCCAAAATCCCCAATATACCCAAAGCTCTTAACCTAGCTTTAGTAAACCCCTCTAATTTACAAAGTATATTGGAGTTATGGGTGTATTGAAAACCTTCTCTAAGACCCCCTTTATATAGAAGATATTTTCCTAATATTATTAAGAAAAGAACAACATCATAGTAGATTACTACTACTACTTGTACAATGAATAATCTAATAGGAAACTAGCATTACTCCTACTAGAACAACCAACTAAATAGGAAATTTCCCAAACCATTAGAATTCTTCTTTGTGAGGATTTGAGCCAAAATCCTAACAAATCTCCATTTTGGCTCAAATTCTCCACACATCATCAACAAATCTAACTTTCTTCTTAGTTGGTGCAATCCTTCCTTTTCGTCCTTCAATATCTCTTCTACCTAATTTTCCAAGCTAAATCTTCTCATCTAACACATACAAGCCCTTCTTGTTCATAGTAGCCTTCAACACTACATTTGATCAATTAAGAACTTGCATCTCTCCACTGCCCACAGTCCATGTGTATCCCATCTTATCACACTCCCCCACAAAGATGATATTTGTAGTGAGAGAGGAAGCAAAATTTACCTTCTCAAGTGTCTTCACGCTTCCATCATGAAGCTTCAACCTTAAGCTTCCTTCACCATCAATTACTTTGTGTTTTCCACCCACGGTAGCAACTGTGACATAAGTAGGTTCCTTCATTCAATCAAATTATTTCTTCTCATTGATTATGTGAATGGATGACACTGAATCAAGTAGCACCATTTTACTCTAATCAACCTTTTCTTTAATGTGCTCAATAGCTAGCACCTCCTCATCACTTTTCTCCGTGATAAGCACTTTCACTACTCTTTCCATCATGACTCAGCTTCCCACTCGTCCTTCTCAACTCTTTTAAATCATCCTTCATAGGCTTACAATAATATTGTATGTGTCCTATCTCTCCTCAATAGAAGCACTCATTGTCACTGTCATCTCTAGGCCTAGATTTAGATCTCCACCATGAGCCATTGTTCACTCTCCATTGACTCATCGCTCGATTATAACTCTCTACAGCAAGTGCTTGAATACCACTAGACAAGCTTTCATATCCCATCAAACTCTCATTCTCACGCAGGAGCGCATTCACATCATCTAAGCTCAATGTTAACTTGCCTACCAAAAATGTTTGCACCAATGGTTAGTAAGATTTTGGCAAAGATGATAACAAGAGCAATGTCTTCTCTTCATCTGTCAATGTTTCTTCTGCATTCAATAATTGAGAAACTAGCTTGTTAAATTTATTCAAGTCATCATGAAGGCTTGTACCTTCTTCCATCTTTAAAGAGTAGAGGCCCATCTTGAGACACAATCTATTGGTAAAAGAATTTGACACATAGATACTCTTGAGCTTATCACACAAACCCTTTAGTGTAGTTTCCTTCAACACAGTATACTTGATCTCGAGAACAAGAGCTAACCTGATTGTGCTCACAACCTTCCTTTGAATCGATTACCACTTTCTATCAACCAAATCTTTTGGTTTTTCTTCATCTAAAGCTTGATCAAGATCTTGTTGTACTAGAAGATCTTGAACAGTACTTTGCCACAGTAAAATTATTTCTTCCATTAAATAAAAGAATCTCAAATTTAGATATACCTGTCGATATAGTGGCACAAACGCAACAAATAGCAACAGACAACTTCTTCAAATAGATGATCAGGCTCTGATACCACTTGTTAGGATTTGACCCCTAAATTTCATCTACTCAAATCTACAATAAGTAAATAAGTAAATAAATAGACAAATATCAAGCACAACAATTTAACGTGGTTCGGCAACCTCTTTGCCTACGCCACCAACAAACTCATAACTTTATCAATCCTTAACAACTTTAGGAAAACAAAATTATTATCCTCACAACCCAAAATTCCCAATACACCCAAAGCTCTCAACCTAGCTCTAGTAATAAACCTCTCTGATTTACAAAGTATATTGGAATTATAAGTGTATCAAACCTCCTCAAGGACCTCTTTATATAGAGGATATTTTCCTAATACTATTAGGAAAATAACAACATCATAATAGACTACTGCTACTACTTGTACAAGGACCAATCTAATAGAAAACTAGTATTACTCCCACTAGAACAACCAACTATAAAATATGAAACTTCCCAAACCAATAAGAATTTTTCTTTGTGAGGATTTGAGCCAAAATCCTAATAGAACATTTATACTAGAGTAAAAGTCAAGATTCAAAACAAGAAACTTTTAATTCCTCTTGTTTCTTTTATATCACTCATTTACATTTTTTTTCATCAAACTCACCAATCCAAGTAAAAATATTTCTAGATTCAAACAGCTATGAACTCAATGACTACATCTAGAATTTAATCAATCAGTCATGAACTCATAATATCATACTCCAGAATTTATTAAATTATGTGTTTGAATCTAGCAATTATTCTGAATTGAAGTAAAACCTAAAGTAGGAATGATCTCAATTTATTCCATACTCAAATTTCAATTAAATTTTAAAATAGTAGAGTGAACTAAAATCAAACATTAAATCCAGTGGCATATATAGAAAATAACAAGATTGTTGCTTTATTTTGAGAAAAAATAAGTTAACAAGATTGTTGAATTATACTACCAAGAATTAAGCTTACCCTCCAAATAATTCACATATATCCTCATATAATTGCATGTGCAGACACCAGGACCCTATACAAGAACAAAAAATCAATATGTCAAAAGGATTTCTAAAATGTGACATCGCATGCTTATGCTTAATTGGAGAGCAACACTAGAGGTTTAAGCATCCTTTACCTCGATCCCAAACTGTTGTGGCATATCTTGCTTAGAAAGGTTCCTTTTTTTTATTGCCAAAATCATCTATGATCAAAAAGAAAAAGAAAAACCAATCAACATTATATTTAGATCACACAGTCAAACAAACAAATCTATGACAATAAACAACTTAATAAATAGACCACTAATACTTAATCTTAACCTTTCCTTCCTCTAAAAACCAGTAAGCAACAAGGATGCCCATTGATCATTATGAACTTTAATTGGTTTGTTTTGTAGCTGCTTTTCTTCACTTTTGAGAGGATAAAAGTACTGGGCTTTTAAATCTGACTTGAAGTCTTTCTATTTTTCCTCATTGTTTTAAATATCCATCCTTTACGAACCAAAGGGAAGAGAAATTATGTTTACTAAAAGAAAATTAATATGCCAAATCCAAACAAAAAATTAACTAACACTATGCAAATTGCAACCAAACAATAACATAATATGTTTTCACCGTAAAAGACCCACACGACATACCATTAATCCCATGTCTGAACATTCTTAGTAAATAAAGCATCAAATATTCACATAGATTTAAATCACCAAAAATCATTTAACAGTAGATCCAAACAAATTTAAACAGCAGGATAAAACCCAAGTGTTTAACTCTAACCTACTATGTCTCGTGATCTCAACCTTTTATTTATTTTGAACACTTCTATATTTGTTTTAACAATTAAAGGGGAAATGTTTAAAATACTCTACTGCCTTAAAGCAAAAACACACATAGCCAACAAGTAAAATGTAGAAATACTTTCAACAATCCATGAGCAAGCGACATACAAAGAATGGGCCTAAAAAATGAGAACAGAACACAAGATTTTGTCCATTTAGTGGTAATCCTCGGATGAAGAGTTAAGCATAACTATAACGAAGCACAAATTAAATGTTCTCTTTTAAACATGACCTAATAGTATCAAGAATTTCAAAAATTCCATGTAGACACGTAAAACATACAATCAAATTCCCACAATCAAAAATAATATTTGAGTGTCCCACATGTAAATCTTATTTTAATCCAAGATTAATGCTCAAGCAAAAATTACCAATTTAATTCATTCAACTGGCTCAAGCTATATGCCATATGTTATAAACACATAAATCTTAGAACCAGAGAGCATGTTCTAATTTCTAAATCATTACCAATGCATCACTACAACCAAATAGAGTAGAACATTAACATACTCCAAAAATCTTAAGAAAAAAATGAAAATTTAACAAGTAGAAGAGAGCTTTTTATAAGATACCAGGCCAAGCAAAAACAAGAAATACAAAATATTAGAGAAAATAACAGTGCCCATTCAACTTCTCAAAAAACATGCAAAATAAATAATTAAGGTACCAAAAGGTTGCCAACCATTTACAAAGAAACAATTAAGGCACTTTATTAATTCAAATGATTTTGAACAGACTATTGCATGTTGTCACTATCTTCATGAAATCGAGTCAAAAAAATCACAGAGATGAAAAGACAATTCTGAATTATAAGCTGAGATTTTGGGGATTAAGAAAAGAGCAAACAAGTTCAAATGGATGTAACCTAATTAAAACATGGAGTAACATGGGAAGAGATGTTATGGTATGAATCATTTTAACTAAGCATTTAACACACCTGTCACTAACACACATCATATCCACGGACTGTTTGCATGTATTATTTCATTGAATGGAGAAAAATTAATTATAAGCTAAATCTTTCATAGAATTCTGCTTTGTGTTCTTGTTCTTGGGTATATAAAATTTACATTCATCCAAAAAATTGCATCACAGAAGGAAATAGTTTGCATCATAAGGGAGAAACACACTAAATTTAAGAAAGACCTAAAGTAAACAAGGAAATTTTAAAATCAATGAGATCTTTTTTCAACAAAAAATGAAAAAGAGAGATTCAACTAGGCATAAAAAACATTTTCAAGAGAAATTTCTCTATCTAACTTCAAAACCAGAATAATCACCAATCACAATAGAAAAAAAGAATAAATCCAGGGGCGACAACATCCTTGATAAGATTTTCAGACTATGCAGAACCTTTCTGTGGAATGGAAAGAATGGGGGCATGAGAAAAGCCCTTGTTGCTTGGGCTGACATCTGCAAACCTAAGCTTGAGGGAGGTCTTGGGCTGGTGGAGCTTAAAACTTGGAATAAGGCTCTCCTCTCTAGAGTTTTGTGGAACATTCATATGAAGAAAGACTCCCTGTAGATACAATAGGTCCAGCACTACTACCTTTTGAACAAATCCATATGGGAGATTAAGGCATGCAAGGAGGACTCCCCTCTTTGGAAGAGGATCTTAGAAATCAGAGATGAAATAGTTGGGCAGCCCCCTAATGTATCACTAACTACCAACAAATTTATGGATTGGAGGCTGCATGATGAGTTGAGCATCAAGAAGGTGTATAATGCAATGAGACAGAAAAATAATGAAGTTAGATGGGCTTCCCTGGTTTGGAATAGTCACTGCCCCCCTAAACAATCCTTCATTCTTTGGCTGGCAATAAAGAACAGACTCCTCACAAAGGACAAGATCCACCTTGAAGGAACTGACAAGCTGTGCCCCCTATGTTCTTACCAGGAGGAGAACAAAGAGCACCTCTTCTTCTCCTGTAGAGTCAGCAAGGATGTCTGGATATCCATCAACAAATGGCTGGGATGCAGGAGACAAATGAAATCTATAGAGAGTGCCATTAGATGGACTATCAAAGCTAAAGGCACTGGTCCCCCTGCTGTGGCCAAAAAGTCTGCCCTTGCAAGCACAGTTTACAATATCTGGCTAGCCAGAAATGCTAAGCTGTTTGACAAAGCCCCTGTCCTGCCTGCTAGTCTTGTGAAGAAGATCCAGCTTGGTATTTATAGAACTGTATATGCTGCTTGCCCTGAGTATAGGCTGCTGCTGTAGGGTTCTTCTCTGCTATGTTTCTTTTCTGTGCTGTGTGGCTGTGTGCCTTCATTGTCCTGTCTCCCCTTGTATTTCCAGGGTATACCCTGGTTTTGTTTTTGTATTGTTTCAGATGTTCTTTGCTGCCTGTTGTTTTGTTTATTCCCTGGGTATGCCCAGTTCCCATGTAAGCTGTGTGTTGTGATGCTGTTGTAATTGCTGCCTATCTTGGTCCAGCAGGCTCCATTATTGTTCTCAAGTTCCTTGTTCAGCTATAGGCTTTTGTTAAGCCCTAGTTTTATTTGTATATGCCTCACTTGTAAATCTCCTAGGTATGCCTAGTGAATATGTTTTGTACATTTTGATCACTTAATACAAGTTTATTTACAGATCAAAAAAAGAATAAATCCAGGGAATTATAACTCACCTTTGAGCTTTGACTCATGGCGACCATCCACAATCCACTGAAAGCCAAGCTCAAGCTATCATCACCATTCTCGCTTTTGCTTCAAATTAAAAATATAAAAAAAATCTCTATTTAGCCTTAAAATCAAAATCTAATATTACAGGACAATTTCAAACTGAAGAATAAATATATGTAAATATACACACATACTATATGTATATATATAGAGAGAGAGAGAGAAAAAAAAAAACCTAGAGACAAAGAACCTTGAAGTAACTGAGATTGCTGTCAATTCCAGCAGTAGTCAGTTAAAAAGATAAATCAGTCAATTAAGAAGATAAAGTCATTCATTTGGATTGAGATTAAGCTCAAATTTCTAATAGCTAAAATGTCAGGGTTTCTATAGAGCGAAATTGAAGAGAAATTAATAAAAATGGAGATAATTAGGGGAGCTAAGGGCAAGTAAGAATTAATTTTTGGTGGAAAAAGGCGCAATAACGAACGGGTGAAATTGTTGACAATGTGAAATTAAATCATCAACGAGGGGATAAATCCCTCGTTGATTTGGTTATTTTTTTATTTTTTTATTATTAGTGACAGACAAATTCTTAGTCGATGCTTAATTTTTTTTTTTCAGAAAAAAGCATTATTTTCAAAAAAAAATATTTAACAAAGTTATTTTGTTTTGAAATCATCAGCAATTGAAAAAAATATATCAGGGACAGAGTTTTCCGTCACCAATAAATTTTTTCTATTTTGAGTGATGAACAAGTGGCCATAGTTGAAATTCTCGTCGTAGAAGACAAGTTTCAACGACGAAAATGTTTCTCTTGCTGAAAAATCGTCTCAAAAAGCTTTTTTTTTTTGTAGCATTGATCTTTCCATCTCTATCACCATTCTATTCTTTGTTTCCACTACTCCATTCTACTCAGGTGCGTACTTGACTATTAGTTGGTGCTTCATCCTTTCATCTTTGCAGAATTTGTCAAACTCCTTTGAGATATATTCTTTGCCTCTATCATTCCTCAGCATCTTGATGTAGTGAGCACTTTGTTTCTCGACCAAATTCTTGAATCTCTTGAAGACTTTTGATCTTTCATGTAGGAAATAAACCCATGTCATTCTTGAATAATCATCAATGAAGAGTATGAAGTACCTATTTTGATCGAGTGATGGAGTCATTATAGTCCCATAGACATCCGTATGGACTAGCTCTAGTAGTGTTTTGGCTCGCCAAGATTTTCCAGAAGGAAATGGTTGGCATTGCTGCTTACAAAGTAAACAACCTTCATAGACGTCTTCAACTTCTTTAATGCTTGGTAAATCCCTCATCGTATTTTTTCTGTGAGAGGATCTTCAGACTGTTGAAGCTGAAGTGTCTGAATCATCAATGTCAGAGCCATAAGTCATAAATCTGAGCATTTATGGTGGTGTACTATCTCCAATGGATGAGAAGATTTTTTGCTCTTCATCTTTACTTCAGTTATCTCCATATTTTTGTCTATTTAGATATAGATAGTACACTGGTCTCCTTCGAAGTGGAGTGTATACCTATGCTCCATCATCTGGCGAGCACTAAGTAGATTTTGTTGTAGGCTAGGAACTAGTAAAACATCATTAATAACTTTTATACCTTTTCTTATCTCCACTGAGATCATTCTTTTGCTTGTTGCATTGACTTGATCTTTGTTTCCTAGCTTGAATTTGGATTTGACAATTGTTTCTAGTTTGGAGAAGATGTTTTTATCTGAAGTCGTGTTTGTTGCAGCCACTATCTAGAAACCACGTATCATTATTCTTTTCTAAGTGTATAAGTTATCTGCCGGGGATATCATCTCCATGCCTTTAGGTATACCAGATGTGATCTTGATAGCCTAGAGTGTATGAGTCCACTGCCAGAGACGGGACCCTCATGCCTTTAGGTCCGCGAGTCCATCATTACACCTAGGGAGTCTTACCCCTACACCACTTTAGACCTGCCAACCATCATTGTTTTGTAGCCACGTGTTCGAGTTTTATTGGACTCGATATTTCTACCCATATCAGTAGCCTAATCAAGAAAATTCTCTTCAACTCTTTGCTTGCCGTAGTGATTGTAAATTTCCAGTTGAACTTGTTAGTTACTTTGCATTCTCTTTCAAATTGCATGATTTGGAAAACAAGATAAGTAGGCTGAAAGGTGTTTTATCTATATCTTTTATTTCAAATTTATGATTAAAAAGAGAGAAGAAAAAAACAAATACAAAAACCTTTTGGCTAAGATCAAGTGTAATATATGTTCCTTATTAGTTTAGTATATGATACATGACTCATTGACTCATGTGATATTAAATTAAATTTTTGAGAGAAAGGGTCCGCTACAATAACTTGCTATTGGGGATCTTAAGTGTCACCCATGCGTTGTGCTATGTAGGGAATCTGACACCCAATCAACAACTACGTAATAACAATAACAAAAAGTAAGGAGATAGAAGTACAAAAAATTTAACGTGGTTCGACACAACTCATTCATTGCCTACGTCCACGAGTCAATCACTATTTCACTTCTTTGCAACTTTTGGAATGAGTAAAACTGCTAAAACTCATTATACAAGGGTATACAATTTTTCAAAAATAAAAAACCATACGAAAACTCTCCTCAATAGACCCCAATACACCCAATGTTCACTCAACCCTTGGATATTGGTGTTTGGTTTGCTAGATTCAACATTTGACCAACTACTCCTACTTAAGGAATAAGGTGAGGATTACCTCTCTTGATGCCCATATTTGTAGACTTCAACAAGCCCGCTAGGTCTAAACCTTCAATTAATACATATTAAAAAAATATTTGACTAAGTGTTGGTTATCAAGATGTGATGGTCTTCACACAAAGTCATTTACCAAGATGCATAGTTCTTCCCACCAAGTCACTTACCAAGATAGTCAAAACCATAAATAAGAAGACACATGTCCCAACGCGGGTCAAGATTTCAATTCCTGTGTTAGGTTTGCCTTCACCTGATCAACCCCCCGGTTTTGGAGGGGCCTTTTACCTATCATTCAAATTTTGGGTCTAATCCCAACACACTATTACAAGGGCTTGGTGCACCCATATCAATTTTAGTTAAATAGTTTTTATGATCAGGGGAATTTTGATTGTCATCATATCCCTATCAAAAACGGCTTTAGTTTCCCCTTATGCAGAATTGTCTGCCAAAACCAGAGCCTTATGTCACGCTTGTCAAAAGTGGTTGTCTTCCTTTCTGTTGTGGCTCTGTTTTTGTAGACCAGAGAAGAAAAAAATACAAAAGGAAAATGTGCATAGTGGCACATTTTAACTCTTTTAGTCAATACTCCATTTACTAGTTAGAATCTCTAATTTTCTAAAAAGCTACTCCTAACTAACTAATTTTATGCATAAGTAAAAAATCTCTGTATATCTGATGTGGCCCAAAATACTCTGGCCCAATAAACACTCCGGCCCAATAAACACTTCGGCCCGATGAAGAACGGCTCAACAAACCTACACCTGGGCCCCCTCTAAACACACAGCCCTGCAGTCGCCCGCAACACACCGTCCCCTGAGCATATAATCAATGCCTTCCCACAGATAGATGGCTATAAATAAGCCAAGGTATGGAATTCATATTCATTCAGACTTATCTGCTTATACTTCATTTACTTAAGTCCTCGTGCTAACTTAAGGTTCGGAGCGCCCTCGGAGGTCTCCCCCTCCCCTCCTTTCGAGGGACTTTAGTTCACCCCTGTTACTTGTGCAGGGCTCAAGCCACGTTAGCACCAACCATTTTTTGTCATCAACAGATTGGCACCGTCTGTGGGAAATCACCATCTCTCGTTAAACAGTAGAAGTGAAGAAGTCTAAAGAACTCATTTGTTGCGATGCCAAGCTGTTCGAGACCACGTAGCACACTTTAGAGTTTCAAGTGCACAAAAGTGCACACGTCCCTGTCCGAGTAGTTGCTAAGTGCCACGGTCGAGCGCCGTACTGCACATGCCCCTGTCCGAGACGTTGCTAAGTGCACACGGTCGAGCGCCATAATGCACATGCCCCTGTCCGAGAGGTTGCTAAGTGCACACGGCCGAGCGCCGTAGTACACATGTCCATGTCCGAGTGGTTGCTAAGTGCACACGGCCGAGCGTCGTAGTGCACATTCCCCTGTCCGAGCGGTTGCTAACTGTACACGGTCGAGCGTCGTAGTGCACATGCCCCTGTCCGAGCTGTTGCTAAGTGCACACGACCGAGCGCAGTAGTGCATACTTTTGCACACTGGCCGAGCTTCAGTGCGCAATAATATGCACCACCAAACTAAGCCACGCACACCTAAGGCCGAGAGAAGGCATATGTGTGCAGACCCTCGGACAAGGCCGAGCTTCAGTGCACACTTGTGCACACTAGCCGAGCTTCAGTGCGCAACAATGCACACGGCCAAACTAAGCCATGCACACCCAAGGCCAAGTATTGCCATATGTGTTCATACACTCGGACAAGGCCGAGCTTCAGTGCACTCTGGCCGAGCTTCAGTGCACAATAGTGCGCATGGCCAAACTAAATCGTGCACTCCCAAGGCCGAGAGAAGGCATATGTGTGCAAAACCTCAGAAAAGAACGAGCTTCAGTGCGCAATAGTGGGCATGGCCAAACTAAGCCGCGCATACCTAAGGCCGAGAGAAGGCATATGTGTGCAGACCCTCGGACAAGGCCGAGCTTCAGTGCACACTTGTGCACACAAGCCAAGCTTCACTGCACAACAGTGCACACATCCAAACTAAGTCGCGCACACCCAAGGTTGAGAGAAGGCATATGTGTGCAGACCCTCGGACAAGGCCGAGCTTCAGTGCACACATTTGCACACTGGCCAAGCTTCAGTGCGCACGTCCAAACTAAGTCGCGCACACCCAAGGCCAGGAGAAGGAATATGTGTGCAGACCTTAGAGCAAGGCCAAGCTTCAATGCACCAAGGCCGAGCTTCAGTGCGCAACAGTGTGCACGACCAAACTAAGCCGCGCACACCTACATCCGAGCATTGGCATATGTGTTCATATGCTCGGACAAGGCCAAGCCTTAGTGCACAATTGTGCACACTGGCCGAGCTTTAGTGCGCAACAGTATGCACGGCCAAACTAAGCCCCGCATACCCAAGGTTGAGGGAAGGCATATGTGTGCAGACCCTCGAACAAGGTCGAGCTTCAGTGCACAGTTGTGCAGACTAGCCGAGCTTCAGTGCACAACAGTGCGCACAGCTAAACTAAGCCGCGCACACCTAAGGCCGAGCATTGGAATATGAGTTCATACGCTCGGACAAGGCCGAGTTTTAGAGCACACTAGTGCACATTGGCAGGGCTTCAGTGCGCAACAGTTGGCACAACCAAACTAAGCTGGGCACACCCAAGGCCGAGGGAAGGCATATGTGTGCAGACCCTCGGACAAGGCCAAGCTTCAGTGCACACTTGTGCACACTGGCCGAGCTTCAGTGCGCAACAGTGCGCACGTGCAAACTAAGCCACGCACACCTAAGGCCGAGCATTGGCATGTGTTCATATGCTCAGACAAGGCCAAGCCTCAGTGCACACTGGCCGAGTTTCAGTGCGCAATAGTACGCACGGCCAAACTAAGCAGTGCACACCCAAGGTCGAGCATTGGCGTATGTGTTCATATGCTCGGACAAGGCCGAGCTTCTGTGCACAGTTTTGCACCCTGGCCGAGCTTTAGTGCGCGACTAGGCGCACAAGAAAACAAAGTCGCGCACTCCAAAGGTCGAGAGAAGGGATATGTGTGCAGACCCTCAGACAAGGTCGGTCTTCTACGCACACTTGGGCGCACTGGCCGAGCTTCAGTGCACACAGCAAAACTAAGATGCGCTCGCCCAAGGCCGAAAGATGGCATATGTGTGCAGACCCTCGGACAAGGCCAAGCTTCAGTGCACACTTGTTCAAACTGGCCGAGCTTCAATGCGCATAGCCAAACTAAATCGCGCACACCCAAGGCCGAGCATTGGCATATGAGTTCATATGCTCGGACAAGGCTGAGTTTCAGTGCACACTTGTGCACACTGGCCGGGCTTCAGTGCGCAACAGTTCGCACAGCCAAGCTAAGCCGCGCACACCTATGGACGAGGGAAGGCATATGTGTGCAGACCCTCGGACAAGGCCAAGCTTCAGTGCACACTTGTGCACACTGGCCGCGCTTCAGTGCGCAACAGTGCACACGATCAAACTAAGCCACGCACACCCAAGGCCGAGTATTGCCATATGTGTTCATACGCTCGGACAAGGTCGAGCTTCAGTCCACTATGGCCGAGCTTCAGTGCACAATAGTGCGCATGGCCAAACTAAATCGTGCACTCCCAAGGTCGAGAGAAGGCATATGTGTGCAAACCCTCGGACAAGACCGAGCTTCAGGGCGCAATAGTGCGCAAGGCCAAACTAAGCTGCGCACACCTAAGGCCGAGAGAGGGTATATTTGTGTAGACCCTCGGACAAGGTTGAGCTTCAGTGCACACTTGTGCACACGGGCCAAGCTTCAGTGCCCAACAGTGCACACATCCAAACTAAGTCGCGCACACCCAAGGTCGAGAGAAGGCATATGTGTGCAAACCCTCGGACAAGGTCGAGCTTCAGTGCACACTTGTGCACACTGGCCAAGCTTCAGTGCGCACGTCCAAACTAAGTCGCGCACACCCAAGGCCAGAAGAAGGCATATGTGTGCAGACCTTAGGGCAAGGCCAAGCTTCAATGCACCAAAGCCGAGCTTCAGTGCGCAATAGTGCGCACGACCAAACTAAGTCACGCACACCTACATCCGAGCATTGGCGCATTGGCACATGTGTTCATACGCTTGGACAAGGCCAAGCCTTAGTGCACAATTGTGCACACTGGTCGAGCTTCAGGGCGCAACAGTTGGCATGACCAAACTAAGCCACGCACACCCAAGGCCAAGAGAAGGCATATGTGTGCAAACCCTCGGACAAGGCTGAGCTTCAGTGCACAATAGTGCGCACGGCCAAACTAAGCTGCGCAGACGTAAGGCCGAGAGAAGGCATATGTGTGTAGACCCTCGAATAAAGTCGAGCTTCAGTGCACACTTGTGCACACTGGCCGAGCTTCAGTACACAATAGTGTGCACAGCCAAACTAAGCCGTGCCCACCCAAGGCCGAGCATTGGCATATGAGGTCATACGCTCGGACAAGGCTGGGTTTTAGAGCACACTTGTGCACACTGGCCGAGCTTCAATGCGCAATAGTTGGCACGACCAAACTAAGTTGCACACACCCAAGGCCGAGGGAAGGTATATGTGTGCAGACCTTCAGTGCGCAACAGTGCGCACGTGCAAACTAAGCCGCGCACACCCAAGGCCGAGCATTGGCGAATGTGTTCATATGCTCAGACAAGGCCGAGCTTCTGTGCACAGTTGTGCACCCTGGCCGAGCTTTAGTGCGCAACTGGGCGCACAAGAAAACAAAGTCGCGCACTCCAAAGGTCGAGAGAAGGGATATGTGTGCAGTCCTTCAGACAAGGCCGGGCTTCTACGCACACTTGGGTGCACTGGCCGAGCTTCAGTGTGCACAGCAAAACTAAGATGCGCTCGCCCAAGGCCGAAAGATGGCATATGTGTGCAGACCCTCGGACAAGGCCAAGCTTCAGTGCACACTTGTTCAAACTGGCCGAGCTTCAATGCACATAGCCAAACTAAGTCGCGCACACCCAAGGCCGAGCATTGGTATTTGAGTTTATATGCTCGGACAAGGCCGAGTTTCAATGCACACTTGTGCACACTGGCCGGGCTTCAGTGCGCAACAGTTCGCACAGCCAAACTAAGCCGCGCACACCTATGGACGAGGGAAGGCATATGCGTGCAGACCCTCGGACAAGGCCGACCTTCAATGCACACTTGAGCCCACTGGCCGAGCTTTAGTGTGCAACAGTGCACACGGCCAAACTAAGGCGCGCACACCCAAGGCTGAGCATTGGCATATCCGTTTATACACTCGGACAAGGCCGAGTTTTAGAGCACACTTGTGCACACTGGCCGGGCTTCAGTGCGTAACAATTGGCATGACCAAACTAAGCCGTGCACACCCAAGGCCGAGGGAAGGCATATGTGTGCAGACAATCGGAGAAGGCCGAGCTTCAGTGTGCACAGGCCGAGCTTCAGTGCGCAACGGTGCGCATGGCCAAATTAGGCCTCGCACACCTACGGCCGAGCATTGGCATATGTGTTCGTACACTCGGACAAGGCCAAGCCTTAATGCAAAATTGTGCACACTGCCCAAGCTTCAGTGTGCAACAGTACACACGGCCAAACTAAGCTGCGCACACCTAAGGTCGAGGGAAGACATATGTGTGCAAACCCTCGATTAAGGCTGAGCTTCAGTGCACACTTGTGCACACTGGCCGAGCTTCAGTACACAACTGTGCGCACGGCCAAACTAAGCCGCGTACATCTAAGGCCAAGCATTGGCATATGTGTTCATACGCTCGAACAAGGCCAAGCCTCAGTGCATAATTGGGCACACTGGCCGAGCTTCAGTGTGCAACAGTATGCACGGCCAAACTACGCCGCGCACACCCAGGGCCGAGAAAAGCCATATGTGTGCAGACCCTCGGACAAGGCTGAGCTTCAGTGCACACTTGTGCAGACTGGCCGAGCTTCAGTGCACAATAGTGGGCATGCCCAAACTAAGTCACGCATACCCAAGGCCGAGCATTGGCATATGTGTGCAGACCCTCGGACAAGGTCGAGCTTTAGTGCACACTTGTGCACACTGGCTGAGCTTCAGTGCGCAACAGTGCATACGACCAAACTAAGCCACGCACACCCAAGGCCGAGAGAAGGCATATGTGTGTAGACCATCGACCTAGGTCGAGCTTCAATATGCAATAGTGCGCACGCCTAAACTAAGCCGCGCACGCCCAAGTTTGAGAGAAGGCATATGTGTGCAGACCCTTGGACATTGATGAGCTTTAGTGCACACTGGCCGAGGTTCAGTGCGCAAAAGTGCGCATGGCCAAATTAAGCTGCGCATACCCAAGGCCAAGAGATGGCATATGTGTACCAACTCTCGGACAATGCCGAGCTTCAGTGCGCAACAGTGCGCATGGCAAAACTAAGCTACGCACACCTAAGGCCGAGCATTGGCATAAGTGTGTAGATCCTCGGAGAAGAGCAAGCTTTGGTGCACACTTATGCACACTAGCCGACATTTAGTGCGCAACAGTGCGCACAGTTAAAATAAGCCGCGCACACCCAAGGTCGAGCATTGGCATATGTGTTCATACGCTCGGACAAGGTCGAGCTTCAGAGCACACTTGTGCCCACAAGTCGGGCTTCAATGCGCAACAGTGCTCATGGCTAAACTAAGCCGCGCACACCCAGGACCAAGAGAAGGCATATGTGTGCAGACCCTCAGACAAGGCCGAGCTTCAGTGCACACTTGTGCACACTAGCCGTGCTTCAGTGCGCAACAGTGCGCACGGCCAAACTAAGCTGCGCACACCCAAGACCTAGAGAAGGCATATGTGTGCAGACCCTCAGACAAGGCGGAGCTTCAGTGCACACTTGTGCACACTGGCCAAGCTTCAGTGCACAATAGTACGCACATCCAAACTAAGTCGCGCACACCCAAGGCCGAGAGATGGCATATGTGTAGACACCCTCGGACAATGCCGAGCTTCAATGCACACTTGTGCACACTGGCTGAGCTTCAGTGCGCAATAGTGTGCACGGCCAAACTAAGCCGTGCACACCTAAGGCCGAGCATTGGCTTAAGTGTGTAGACCTTCGAAGAAGGGCAAACTTTGGTGCACACTTGTGCACACTGGTCGAGCTTTAGTGTGCAAAAGCGCACATAGCCAAACTAAGCCGCGCACACCCAAGGCCGAGCATTGGCATATGTGTTCATACGCTCGGACAAGGCCGAGCTTCAGAGCACACCTGTGCCCACTAGTCAGGCTTCAGTGCGCATGGCTAAACTAAGCCGCGCACACCCAAGGCCAAGAGAAGGCATATGTGTGCAGACCCTCGGACAAGGCCGAGCTTCAGTGCACACTTGTGCACACTGGCCGTGCTTCAGTGCACAACAGTGCACACGGCCAAACTAAGCTGCGCAAACCCATGGCCGAGGGAAGGCATATGTGTGCAGACCCTCGGACAAGGCAGAGCTTCAGTTCACACTTGTGCACACTGGCCAAGCTTCAGTGCACAATAGTACGCACATCTAAACTAAGCCGCGCACACTCAAGGCAAAGAGAAGGCATATGTGTGTAGACCCTCGGACAAGGCCGAGCTTCAGTGCAGACTTGTGCACACTAACCTAGCTTCAGTGCGCAATAGTGGGCACAGCCAAACTAAACTACGTACTCTCAAGGCTGAGTTTTAGTGCACATTGGCCGGGCTTCAGTTCGCACGACCAAGCTATGACGCGCACACCCATGGCTGAAAGAACGCATATGTGTGCAGACCCTTCGACAACGCCGAGCTTTAGTGCACACTTGTGCACACTGGTCGAGCTTCAGTGCGCAACTGTTCACACAGCCAAACTAAGGCCCGCACACCCAAGGCCGCGCATCGGCATATGTGTTCATACGCTTGGACAAGGCCAAGCTTCAGTGCACACTAATGCACACTGGCCGAGTTCAGTGCGCACGGCCAAACTAAGTCGCGCATACCCAAGGCCGAGAGGAGGCATATGTGTGCAGACCCTCGGACATGGCCGATCTTCAGTGCACACTTGTGCACACTGGCTGAGCTTCGGTGCACAACAGTGCGCATTGCCAAACTAAGCCGCGCATACCCAAGGCCAAGAAAAGGCATATGTGTGCAGGCCTTCGGGTAGGGCAGAGCTTCAGTGCACACTTGTGCACACTGGCTGAGCTTCGGTGCCCAATAGTGTGCACCGTCAAACTAAGCCGCGCACATCCAAGACTGAGAGAAGGCATATGTGTGCAGACCCTCGGACAAGGTCGAGCTTCAGTGCACCCTTGTGCACACAGGTTGAGCTTCTATGTGCAACAGTGTGCACAGCCAAACTATGCCGCGCACACCCAAGATCGAGAGAAGGCATATGTGTGCAGACCCTCGGACATGGACGAGCTTTAGTGCACACTTGTGCACACTGGACGCTGTTCAGTGCGTAAAAGTGCGCATGGCCAAATTAAGCTGCGCACACCCAAGGCCAAGAGATGGCATATGTGTACACACCCTCGGATAGTGCCGAGCTTCATTGCACACTTTTGCACACTAGCCGAGCTTCAGTGCGCAATAGTGCGCATGGCCAAACTAAGCCGCGCACACCTAAGACCGAGCATTGGCATAAGTGTGTAGACCCTCAGAGAAGAGCAAGCTTTAGTGCACACTTATGCACACTGGCCGAGCTTTAGTGCGCAACAGTGCGCACGGCCAAACTAAGCCGCGCACACCCAAGGTCAAGCATTGGCATATGTGTTCATACGCTCGGACAAGGCCGAGCTTCAGAGCACACTTGTGCCCACCAGTCGGGCTTTAGTGCGCAACAGTGCACATGACTAAACTAAGCCGTGCAATCCCAAGGCCAAGAGAAGGCAAATTTGTGTAGACCCTCGGACAAGGCCGAGCTTCTGTGCACACTTGTGCACATTGGCCGTGCTTCAGTGTGCAACAGTGCGCAAGACCAAACTAAGCTGCGTACACCCAAGGCAAAGAGAAGGCATATGTGTGCAGACCCTCGGACAAGGCCGAGCTTCAGTGCAGACTTGTGCACATTTGCCTAGCTTCAGTGCGCAATAGTGGGCACAGCCAAACTAAATCGCGCACGCTCAAGGCCGAGTTTCAGTGCACATTGGCCAGGCTTCAGTGCGCAACAGTTCGCATGGCCAAACTAAGCCGCACACACCCAAGGCCGAAAGAATGCATATGTGTGCTGACCCTTGGACAAGGCCGAGCTTTAGTGCATACTTGTGCACACTGGCCGAGCTTCAGTGCACAACTGTGCGCACAGCCAAACTAAGGCACGCACACCCAAGGCTGAGCATTGGCATATGTGTTCATACGCTTGGACAAGGCCGAGCTTCAGTGCACACTTATGCAAACTGGCCGACCTTTAGTGCGCAATCGTGCGCACGGCCAAACTAAGTCGCGCATACCCAAGGCCGAGAGAAGGCATATGTGTGCAGACCCTCGGACATGGCTGAGCTTCCATGCACACTTGTGCACACTAGCTGAGCTTTGGTGCGCAATAGTGCGCACTACCAAACTAAGCCAGAAACACCCAAGGCCGAGAAAAGACATATGTGTGCAGGCCCTCGGACAGGGCCGAGCTTTAGTGCACACTTGTGCACACTAGCTGAGCTTCAGTGCGCAATAGTGCGCATCGCCAGACTAAGCCCCGTACATCCACGGCCGAGAGAAGGCGTATGCGTCTAGACCCTCGGACAAAGCTAAGCTTCAGTGCACACTTGTGCACACCAGCCGAGCTTCAGTGCGCAACAGTGCGCACAACTAAACTAAGCCATGCACTTCCAAGGCCGAGCATTGGCATATATGTTCATACGCTCGGACACGGCCGAGCTTTAATGCACACTTGTGCACACTGGCCGGGCTTCAATGCACAACAGTGCGCATGGCCAAACTAAGCCGCACACACCCAAGGTCGAGCATTGGTATATGTGTTCATATGCTCAGACAAGGCCGAGCTTCAGTGCACACTTGTGCACACTAGCTGGGATTCAATGCGCAACAGTGCACTTGGCCAAACTAAGCCGCGCACACTCAAGGCCGAGAGAAGGAAAATGTGTGTAGACCCTTGGACAAGGCTGAGCTTCAGTGCGTAATAGTGCGCACGACCTAACTAAGCCGCGTACACCTAAGGCCGAGCATTGGCATATGTGTTCATATGCTCGGATAAGGCTGAGCTTCAGTGCACATTTATGCACACTAGACGGGCTTCAGTGCGCAACAGTGTGCGCGGCCAAACTAAGTCGCGCACACCCAAGGCCGAGAGAAGGCATTTGTGTGCAGACCCTCAGACAAGGCCGAGCTTCAGTGTACACTTGTGCACACTAGCCGAGCTTCAGTGCGCAATAGTTCACACTGCCAAACTAAGCCGCGCACACCCAAGGCTGCGAGAAGGCATATGTGTGCAGACCCTCGAACAAGGCCGAGCTTCAGTGCACACTTGTGTACACTGGTCGAGCTTCAGTGCGCAATAGTATGCATGACCAAACTAATCCGCGCACACCCGAGGCCAAGCATTGGCATTTGTGCTCATACGCTTGGACAAGGCCAAGCTTCAGTGTACACTTGTGCACACTGGCCAAGCTTCAGTGCGCACGGCCAAACTAAGCCGCGCACACCCTAGGCCGAGCATTGGCATATGTGTTCATACGCTCGGACAAGGCCAAGCTTCAGTGCACACTTATGCACACTGGTCGGGCTTCAGAGTGCAACAGTGTGTACGACTAAACTAAGCCGCGCACACCCAAGGCCGAGCATTGGTATATGTGTTCATACGCTCGGACAAGGTCGAGCTTCAGTGCACACTGGCCGAGCTTCAGTGCACACTAGTGCACACAGGCCAAGCATCAGTGCGCAATAATGCGCACGGCCAAGCAATCGCACGCACACCCAAGTCCGAGCATTTGAGATGATTGTCAAACGCTCGTTCAGGTTTCTCCAAGTTCGAGTGTTTGTGCTGCTTGTCAAACGCTCGGCCAAGTTTCCCCAAGTCCAAGCGTTTGAGTTGATTGTCAAATGCTCAGTCAAGTTTCTCCAAGTCCGAGTGTTTGAGCTGATTGTCAAACGCTCAGCCAAGTTTCTCCAAGTCCGAGCGTTTGAGCTGCTTGTCAAACGCTCAGCCAAGTGTCTCTAAGCCTGAGCGTTTGAGTTGATTGTCAAACGCTCGGTCAAGTTTCTCCATAGCTGAGTGTGTGAGCTGCTTGTCATACCCTCGGCCAAGCATCTCTAGAGCCAAGCGTCGACCAAGCATCTCTAGGGTCGAGCGTATGAGCTGCTTGTCATACCCTCGGCCAAGCATCTCCCTGGCTGAGCATCGGCCAGGCATCTCCAGGGTCGAGCGTATGAGTTGCTTGTCATACCCTCGGCCAAGTATCTCCAAGGTCGAGCATCAGCCAGGCATCTCTAGGGCAGAGTTTATGAGCTGCTTGTCATACCCTCGGCCAGGCATCTCCAAGGCCGAGTGTATGAGCTGCTTATCATACCCTTGACCAAGCATGTCCCTGGTCGAGTGTCGGCCAGGCATCTCCAGGGCCGAGTTTATGAGCTGCTTATAATACCCTCGATCAAGCATCTCAAGGGCCGAGCGTCGGCCAAGCATCTCCAGGGCCAAGCATATGAGCTACTTGTCATACCCTGGGCTAAGCATCTCCAGGGCCGAGTGTCGGCTAGGTATCTCTAAGGCCGAGCGTATGAGTTGCTTGTCATACCCTCAGCCAGACATCTTCAAGTTTGAGGCCAAGCGTATGAGCTATTTGTCATACCCTTGGCCAAGCATCTCCAAGTTCAAGGCCTAGCGTATGAGTTGCTTACGCTTGACTAGGAATCTCCAAATCGTTAGCCTCCAAAATATCTTAAGTATAAACGCTCGGCCACGGCACCAACATCATGTTTTACTTCCTTAAGGCACAAGTACCTGAAGAAATGGGGGGCCTATGATGTGGCCCAAAATACTGTGGCCCATTAAACAATCCAGTCCAATAAACAATCCAGCCCAATAAACACTCCGGCCTGATGAAGAACGGCCCAACAAACTTACACCTGGGCCCCCTCTACACACACAGCCCTGCAGCCACTCTAAGCCACCCTACAACATGCTGACCTACAGCAGCATACACACGCATCCCTACAGCCACCCTATGGCACGCCGACCTGCAGCCACGCCGTCCCCTAAGCATATAATCAATGCCTTCCAATAGATAGATGGCTATAAATAAGCCGAGGTATGGAATTCATATTCATTCAGACTTATCTGCTTACACTTGATTTACTTAAGCTCTTGGCCTCTCCCCTAAGCCCTCGTGCTAACTTAAGCTTCGGAGTGCCCTCGAAGGTCTCCCCCTCCTCTCCTTCCGAAGGCCTTTAGTTCACCCCTGTTACTTGTGCAAGTCCCAGGCCATGTCTGCACCAACTGTTTTTTGGTATCAACAATATCTAACACCAATAAGTAAAATTTGTTAGTGAAAGTAATAAAATTAATCTGAATGGCATCAAGGGTTACAAGGTTTACAAGAGTTGGCAAAGAGCTAATTGATTGCAAAGATCAATTATAATATAAAAAGGTTATTTGTATCTATGTGAAAATCTAGTGGGGCATGAGTATTAAATACAAACTATGTTCTGGTTGTGGATGACAAAGAGATAGAGAAACAGATAGATGTGATCATACTAAGATAGGCACAGGGAAAAGTAAGCAATACAATATTTGGTTGGGAATGTTAATCTGATCCAGGATTAAAAATAAATTATAGAAGTTGTAGGATGAAAGTAGCTGGGCTGTTTCAGTTTTAAGCTGAGCAAGCAGTAGACACCCTCTAGTTTGAGTTTTCCCCTTTCATATTCTTTTGCATATGCTCTTTTTTTTGCAGGTTCCATGTGGAATAAGAGCTAGGCAAGTTCTATAGATTATTATTATTATCATTATTATTATTATTATCAAAACATTTTCTATAAGATTATTAAAACATGTTTTGGACAATGTTATTTGATGGCTAAAAACATTCAATTCAAAATATTTACCATGAAAATCGTAGGCAGATGGTGACTATGATATGATGATACAATTATCCTTTAGCAGCTTCTATATCATCATTCTCTACCTCACATAATCAAATCTTCACTCATTCTCAAGTTTATTCAATGTGGGATTCCCCATATAATAGTCCACCCTTGTAGGTAGGTGTAGTTTTAGACCATCAAATATAATCACTTTGCATATGTTGTTGCCTATCAAATATAATCTCTGTTTCAAAAACAACAAATTTCTAATTACAGCATTAGTTTACCTTTGTCATTACCCTTTTGTTTGTGATGTACAGTCATCACTGGCTTGGATGTTTTCTTTAGAGAATTAGTATTTTTTTCTGGCAACCACAGTGTTACAGTCAATGCCTTTTGCTGCACTGATGATTCTAGTGAAATGACCAGACCTACACTGGAGGATGAGTTTAAGAAAGGGAGGTGGGTTGAGTGGGGACCTTCTACATCCTCTAAAAACGTGGTTCCAGATGAACCTACTACCAATTTATATCATAAAGCCCTTGGAAATGTTGTGGATGAAGAAAGTGCCAATGGGACTAGGGAAGGTCTCTCGAAATTACATAAAGAAGCTGGGGCTGATGCTTCAAAGAGGTGGTTGCCATCATTTTTCACTAAAGCTGAAACACTGAATATTAAGTGTATGAGTTACAAAGAGTTGGCAAGATACTCTATCAAATTTTTTTCAGGCATTTAATTTGAAAGAAGATCACTGTTCTTATTAAGTTTTTGTGTTTTGCACCATCTAAGGTGTTTTACATGCTTCATTTTTTTTTCTGAGTATGGCAAATACATACGAGTGATAGTCATTGTATTGTCCTATCTTGTTAGTGAATGTTAAAAAAAACTAGAGGAAACACTAAGGCAGTCATTCAAGAACTTCCCGGTCAAAATTTACAAATAGGATATGCATATTTATAGATAAGCATGAACTAAAGGCAGCCAAAGAAAATTTCATATGCAAGCTTGTAATAATTAAAAACTGCCACCGCCATACTAGATCTCTCTTTAAGGCGATAAGAAGCCTTTAAATAGGCCATCATATATCTGTTTTATGCAATTGAAAATAGAGCCAAACACTTTGCCATTGACTACCCATTGTCATCATTCCATACTCATTCCACAACTAGGCAACTGAAACTATACATAAATATCAAATATTTCTCTAATCTATTAATCTAAAAGGCTCATCAATTCTCACCTATGACTACTTATTTTCTTTGGAGAAAATTATGACTTCTGGAGATTAAAAATGAAGACATTTTCTTTTCTCACAAAATTTGTGAGATATTGTCTAAAATGGTAAAGCAATCCCTGAAGATACCTCTACTCTGCCTGCGGCACAGTAGACAAAATTTAAAGAAAATGAGTAGAAGGATGCCTAAGCTCCATGTATCATTCAGCAAATTGTGGCATTTTTCCAAAAATTGCTAAAGCAGAAACTGCAAACTTTGAGGATAGAATTTGAGAATCTAAAAATGAAGGATTATGAGACCATTACATATTACTATACCAAAATTAAAAAATTAGCAAATCTTATCAAAAACTATAAAGAAATTATTCTTAACAAGAAAGTGGTAGAAAAAATACTAATCACCCTCACAGAAAAACATGATCACATAATAACAGCCATGGAAGAGACAAAAGATTTGTCATCTCTATCAGTGGTTGAGCTAATGGGTTCTCTTGAAGCTTGTGAAAAAGACTGAATAGGCGTAATGAAGATTTAGTTGAAAACGTCTTCAAGTCTAAACTAAATGTAAGATATTCTCCATGTGGAATATACAAAAGAAGATGCCACTAGGAGAAGGATTTCTAGTTTCGAGAGAAGCCACAATGCAATAAATGTAAGAGGTTTGGGCACATAGAAAAATATTATACATTTGGCAGAACTAAGGACATGGGGTAACATCACAAATGGAGCCTATCTCAAGCCAATTCTCAATTGCTTATATAAAGAAGGATCCCCAACATTATAAAGACAATCTTTACACAACTAGAACCACTTCAGCTCTCTCTTTCTCAAATCGGTATTCCTATAGCCCTTCCTTTAACTTCATACACTTACTGAATTTACCATCATAGGGTCCTTCTTGGAGAACCAAACTCTAGGTGGCTTTCCTTGCAAGGGTTCGTGTACCAAGCCGATGTGAATACATGAACGTGGGCAGCACCAAAACTTGATCCAATAATAGTACCTTTTACCTTCTTTTTGGCATCAACGAATTGGTGTCGTCCATGGCATAAGGCAATGTCGAGGGCAGGTCTAATACGGCATAGAGGTAAGACTCCCTAGATGTAATGGTGGACTCACAGACCTAAAGGCATAGGGATGTTGTATCTAGCAGTGGACTCATACACTCCAAAACATAAAGGTCACATCTGGTAGACCTAAAGGCATGGGTATGTTATTCCCGACTGCTAACCTGTTTACTCAAAGACACATAAGTCATATCTAACAAAATTAAGGATATGGGATAACATCACCAGTGGAGCCCATCTTAAGCCAGTCCTCAGTTTCCTATATAAAGAAGGATCCCCAACATCATAAAGACAAGCTTTACACAACCAAAACTTCTTTAGTTGTCTTTTTCACTCTTATATATTCCTATAGCCCTTCATTTTACTTCATCTCAATACACTAACTAACTTTACCATCGGAGGGTTCTTTTTAAAGAACCAAACTCTAGGTGGATTTCCTTGCAGGGGCTTGTGTACTAAGCTAACATGAATATAAGAACATGTCCAACACCAAAACTCGATCCAACAATAGTACCCTTTACCTTTTTTGGCATCAACAAATTGGCATCGTCTGTAAAAACAACAAATTTATCTCATTATAGCTCCTACCCCCTCCTTATTCTGCTCCTTCAATGTCACTAAGAAGCGCTATTCATACCACTATTGAAGAAGAGAGAGTTGACATCACAATTTCATGGCACACGAATGAGCTAAACCTTCACCAAGCCTCAGGAAGTCATCTAAATCCTGAGGTCTACAGTGGACGGGCCCAATACAACCCTATAAAGATTGGTTTAGCCGAAAACCTTAGGTCCCCAATCAATTAGGCTGAGTACGAGAAGCTAAAATGTCAATATGACCACTTGGCTAACATAGTCGCACAAATGATACTGGAAAATATTCGAGCCCTTCCTGTCCGAACTTGCCACCATAAAGTTAGTAAAGCCATAATCATAGAAGACCTAGAAACACCAAGAATCTGTAAACAACATGAGCAAAGACACATGTCTGATAGGGAGAAAGGTGTTTGAAGCCGAACTCGGTACACCAAAACCCCTCAGCTCGATGCTCGTCTAAATCTTGAGCCATATGAAGAAGAATCCGTGTAGAACTCCCAAACCCCAAAGAGGCACGAGGAACCAAAGTTACTTAAAGTCTCTTAACAGCTAAGACATATGAACGAACGCATCGATCTTGCTTAAAAGACCAATAGGCTAAATATCTTTAGCGAGATAAAGCCTTCAAGAAACCCATTCTATTAAGAAATCATTAAGTTGGCAACCCCAGACAACTTTAAGATGCCAAACATCGAACCCTACATAAGGAAGACTTTCCTTCTTGATCATTGAGAGACCTTTAAATCTCTAATGTTCATTGGTGGGCATACTGAATCGGTGATGTGCTAAGTTTTCCCAATCACACTATGGGAAATGGCATAGACCTAGTTCTCACATCTTCCCTTAAGGTCGATTAAGTCCTTCTACGAGCTGAGTAAATAGTTTGTGACCCATTTCTTCAATAGCCAAAAACTGAGAAGAATAGTGGAGATTTTGCTCAGTTTTACCCAGTAAACTGATGAGCCACTCTAGGTTACTTCACTCGATTCTGAGCATCCATGGCAGAAGTTTGATTTTAGAAATTAGCAACAATGGCCATTATTAATGGACTATAAGCCTCAGAATTCAGCCATTATCTATCTAGGAATCCAGTTGATCCCATGACAATCCTTCTTACCTAAGCTAATGAGCTCATAATAGCCGAAGAGGATGAAGCCTTTAGGAGATAGAAAGAAGAATCCTTACTGAACAAGAAGAAGAAATATACGAAAGGATCAAAGTCAAAAACTGAATAGAAGAAAAAAGACTGAGGTGGTCAGAAAAAAAAACAACTTTGAGGGAAGACCTTAAGGGTTCGAGAGATATACTTCTCTCAACACCTCAAGATCTGGCCTCTTAATGAAAATAGTTAGCCAAGACATTGTCAAATGGCCGCTTAGGATCAAGTCAAACCCCACTAAGAGAGACACGAGTCGACATTGTTGATTTCACAAAGAGCATCATCACAACACGGAAGAGTTCAAGAATCTGAAAATCCATATAGAAGACCTGATCAGACGAGGGTACTTAAGAAAGTATGTGAAGAAAAAATGAGCAAGAAGTCCACCAAGGAATATGAGTCTTGATACCAGAGAAAGAAATTGACTAAGAAAAAGTCCTAATCATTGAGATTAGGACCGAGACCAAGACAAGAAGAGGTACACCCATACAAGGAGTTGAATAATGCTGCCACAGAAGGAACTATCCGAACTATCTTCGGGGGGACCACCTCAAGTAGAAAATCCTAAAATTCTCGCAAAGCTTAAACAAGGTTCATAGGATCTGTGGAAGGACCGAGCAAGAGAAGTCAAACTGACCAAGTCATCAGCTTCATAGATGTAGATCTAGAGGGAGTTCAATTTTCCCATGATGACGCAATTGTGGTCATTCTAGTCATTGCTAACTTTTCACTAGAGAAGATACTGGTGGATAATGGCTCATCCCAAGATTTTATGTACTATGACGCCTTTAAAAGGATGCAACTATCAGATGATAATCTCAAACCTACCAAATACCATTTGTATAGTTTCTCAAGAGAGCATGTCTACCTTAAAAACAGCATTACCCTACCAGTTATAGTAGGAACCACACCTCACCAAACAATAATCATGAGCAATGCCCTTGTGATTAACTTACCTTCCTCCTACAACACCATCCTTGGTCATCCCGGAATGAACGCGATGAAAATAGTGGTATCCACCTACTAACTCAAAATGAAGTTTCCCACCAAGACCAGAATATATGAGCTTAAAGGGAACTAGATAGCTACCTGGAATTTATATTTGGCCTTGGTAAAGAGTAAGGACAAAACAAATGTACTCAATATTGAAGACCTCAAAGATAAGGCAAGGAATACTAAGGGAAGGCCAGTGGAAGAATTTATCTCAATTCCCCTAACAGAAGAAGAAAAAAGTGAGAATATTATCTAAATTAGCTCAAACCTAAAAGGTGAGCCAAGAGGATAGTGGATATATTTTCTAAGAATAATTAAGACATTTTCCATAATCAATGACAAACATGCCGAGATTAAATACTAAGATGATGGTTATCGCATTAATATCGATCCCAAGCATAAGCTTGTGATCTAGAAAAAATAGTCATTCGTTTCGGAAAGACAATAAGCCATAGACATGGAAGTAAAGAAACTGCTAGAGGTTGGCTTTATCAAAGTAATCGATTATCCCAAATGGCTTGCCAATATCGTCTAGGTGAAAAAGCCAAATGGGAAATGGAGAATTTGCATTGATTTCACTGATCTCAACAAAGCCTACCCCAATGACGGTTATCCACTACTAAGAATTGATCAACAGGTCTATGCAACTTCAGTCTATGAGATACTGAGCCTCATAAATGCTTATTTTGGTACACTAATATTATAATGTATGAGCCAGACTAATATAATACAACATTCATAACTAAGAATGGCCTTTATTGTTTCTAGGTGATGCCTTTCGGACTCAAGAATGTAAGTGCAACTTATCATAGGCTAGTGAACAAGCTATTCAAAGACCAGATTAGTCGTTACATTGAAGTGTATGTAGATGACATGCTAGTAAAAAGCTCGCAAATAACAAACCATGTGGTCGATCTGGAAAAGTTCTGCTAAATCTTGAAGATGCACCAAATGAAGCTGAATCCCTCCAAATGCGTGTTCAGAGTCACTTCAGGCAAGTTTTTAGGGTTTATGGTAAACAAGAGAGGAATAGAGGCCAAGGTAATAGACATAGATGTCACCTAATTGAATGATCCCAATCATCAAGCATCTATAGGATGGGAACTCTCATAACTTAAGGCTGAAGTAAGAAAGTTAGTTTCCAATGCGGCTAGATATTGCATGATTGAGGGATACTTCTACAAAAGGTCTCTCACTCTGCCATATCTTAAGTGTCTTACCCCAATAAAAGCTAACTATGCTTTGAAAGAAGTCCAAGAAATAATTTGTGGGAATCACCTTTACAGCTAAGCTTTGGGACATAAGATCTTGAGGTAAGGACACTATTGGCCAAGGCTAAAAAATGAAGCAGGTGACTTTGTTAGGAAATGTGTTTAGTGCTAGAAATTCTCTTATATTCCATGTCGACCTACAAACCCTCTTACAGTTGTCACCATCTCGATACCATTTGCAATGTGGGGTACTGACATCCTGGGTCTTTTCTCCAAGGCACTAGGTCAGCTCTGTTATAAGATCATGACAACCGATTATTTCATTAAGTGGACTGAAGCTAAACCTCTAGCCAAGATAACTGATGTAAAGGCGAATGAATATGTTTGGAAGTTTATAATCCAAGAGTTTTGGTTATAGAAAACAACAAGCAGTTTGACAATGCTCGCTTTAAAAGGCTATATGGGGAACTCGACATCAATCACAGGTTCTTCTCTATAAGGTACGCTCAAGCTAACGGTTAAGCTGAAGTCACAAACAAGACTATTCTACAGATACTAAAGAAGAAGCTAGAAGATGTAGAAGGAATCTAGGTTTAGGAACTCCCTCATGCACTATAGGCTTATAGAACCACACCTCGAGCCCCTACAAGTGAGACCCCATTATTCTTGGCCTTCAGGTACAAGGCAGTGGTTCTGGTTGAGGTGGAAGAACCTTGCCTATGAGCCCAGTTGTTCGAAAAGAGGTAGAATAAGGAATGATTAAGGATGAACCTATACCTGATCGAAGGAGTCCAAGATGAAGCCCTATTGAAATTTGCCACTTATCAGTAGCGTACCACCAAGTACTTCAACTCCCAAGTCAAGCAAAGATAATTTAGACTTGGAGACTTGGTCCTACGTAAACATGAACATAAGAAAGCTGGAACTAAACTGGAAAGGCCCATATAAGATCAGTAGAATCATTAAACTGGGAACATTTGAACTGGAAAAGCTAGATGGAACCCTTATACCACGCAAATGGAATTTTGAACATTTGCATAAATTTTAACAATAAATGTGTTTATTTTTTATTTTATGTAAATCTTTAAAGTACTAAATACATATGAACATTATGGTTATAGATCAAATCTTCCTAACCACATTGCACACATCGAGTGGCAGAACCAAGACAATGCGAAGATGTCTTGGTCTAAAGTGAACACTCTTTACAAAACTTCTGAATTTAAGGCTCTAAAGAGATACCCTATCTCAAAGAATGCAATCATAACTTTTCACCACACTTAAAAACTTCCTAAGTAAGGTGAAAGGATGGAGGATATCAGTTTCAATCCAAAGTCAAGGCACCACAAAGATGCATTGACAGAATGAAGATCATAACCAAAAGTGAAATACCAAAGTCTTACACTTAGGGAAATACACTTAAAGACCCCCACTCAATTCATCTGAGATGAGGACTTTAAGCCCAAATTGAGCGACCGAAGTCTTAACACTTTGCAGAAATTTGAAAATTCCACAAACAAAAGACAAACACATAAAGAAAAGCGAAGTGAAAAAGAAATTCATTTCAATAAAGCATATACAAAAAGAGGACTTTGAGGCAATTGCGAACAACGAAAGAAAGAAAAAAGGCCTAAGGGTTTTGCTCTCTGTTTCTAGCCTCTTCAACCCCTTGACCTAGGTGGTAGCCTCTTTAATTGGGACCTCGATGCCACGTTGGTCTGCTTCCCTGCCCCTTGCCTCGATATAAGCTCCTCTTTTGGGATCTCTAAATTATCCCAATAAAATATAGGCAATTACCTAGTCATTGCCACCTATTTCACTTCAAAGCCGTTCACAAAGAAATCTGAAGCCTTGTCCAATAGTTCATTTTTGAAGTCTTTGAAATTCTTCTAGGCCTCTACAGCAGAACGAGTAGCACTAGCCAACTTTTCCCTAATCCGCTCCTCGACCATGGTAAGCCTGGCCACTTCAAACCTCAATTTCTCATTGTCTGCTTCGGAAGACTTGAGTAACTGCTGACTTGAAGTCACATTCTCTTTAAGCTTACCATGCTCAACCGTTAAGGTTACCATGGGAGCCGTGAGCTTCACCTACTTAGCTTTGAGACTAGCATTATCCACTTGAAGAGTATCAATGATTTTTTTTTCCCTCTCATGTCTTTTTTTGGAGTTCCTACTCACAGGATGTTGACATAAAATCAAGGGAGTCATTAGCCATAATGGAGTACATGCCATCATACAACAAAAAGGGCCTCAGTTAGAATGCATCTATAGATTGAGGTTCCAACCCAAGAAGGCGGTGAATTGGGTTTTTAAAAACTTTCACTAATTACTTGCAAGTTTATAAAAACAGTTAAATGCACAAGTGTATAAACGAGTAATGTTCTTTAAGTAAAAGAGTCTAAGGAGGAGAAAATGCAAACTCAGTTTATAGTGGTTTGACAATATTGGATTCATTCTGACCCAACGTCCACTCTCTTCAAGGAACCTCCTTGAAGTGATCCACTAAAACTTTTAATTGTACAACTTCACGGGTGTTGTACAAACCTTACAAACAATACCTTCCTCTTGGAAATCAATCCCTTCATCTTGGAAGATAATCTCTTCCTTGTGGAAGTTAATTCTTTTACAATAAATATAAGTTGCTATAAAGTAAATGGTAGAGAGATAGTAATGAATACTTTTACAAATGAACAATATCTCTCTTTCAAAGAAAAGCTTGGAGAATGGCTCAACAATAAATTTTTCAATGCTTTTGTGTATTAATGAGCAAAACCATGAATTGAATGTGTAGAGTTCTGTTCTTAAATGCTCGTTGAAGTGGGTTTATATAGCCTTGAATTAATATGGCCATTAGACACTGACTTGGTAGGTTTAGTTCATTAAATGCTTAAGTCTGAAGTCTTAAACGGTCATATTTTTTTAATTACCAGTCGACTGGGTCAAGTGAAGAAGTTCACTTTTAGGCTATGGAAGAGTACCAATCAACTGGGTCCTAAGTACCAGTCGACTCGAAACTCACTATCCCAGTTGCCAGCCGACTGGTATAGATCACCTAGTCGACTGGGGACATTCTGTCCCATATCCCAGTCGACTGGTATAAGGAGCCAGTTGACTAGGTTGCCCTTCAACCTAGTTTTTCATGTTTCAAAATTTTTTTGACTTAGAAGAGTTTGCATTATTAGTTTTGTCAAAATTCTTTTATAGAAAGATCCATAAGACAAGCTACTTACTTGAACAAAAAAGATTTACAATGTGTTTCAATACCTTAATGCCTATACTGTATCTTATTTCTTGACTTGATGTCTAATTCGGGTTGTGTTCTTGCATCTTGATTCTTTGCTGAAAGCTTTTATCGTTTAAACACTTAGATAAAACTGTTATTACAATTAGAGTAGTGTTTTGTCATTACTAAAATTTAGATAAGGGTCAACAATCTCTCTCTTTTTTATGATGACAAAACTAATGAGAGAAAACAGTTTTAAAAACTAAGTGTTAGGTTTTTAGGAAAAAAATAAGCAAAGTTTCCTTCTTTTTTTTTGGATAAAACCAACCTGTAAAACAGTTCAAAGCAATTTATAATCAACCAAACCAAGCAGCTCAACATAGTCTTATATTCAATAAGTTCTTCGGAGCAATGCTCCCTCTAAATCTATGCTCTATTTTAATGCTACAGTTATATTTCTCTGTTTCTCATTTTTCTCCTTTGTTTTGACAACAACAAAAAAGAGGGTGCTAATCTTAAAAAAATTATGCATAAACAAACTTGTATGCGAAAACTAGGTATAATTCAGAGCTGGGAAGACTTCCCGAGAAGAACTGAAAGTTTCCACACGTGCATAAGTAGTTAAACCAATTCTCATATCAAATAAGTATTTAAATTAAGTAAACATATTGTGTAAAAGTAAAGCAAATAGATGAATCATTGTGTAATCATGAAATATAGGCATATAAAACTAAATATCCATACATTACAGGCTTCTAAAAGCCGAAAGTACAAACTGAAATGTATGATAAAGTGATAAATGTTCGTGCCAAGAACACTAAAAGCTATACAACTGGGAAAAAAAAATAACAGTAGGCAACTCAGTGAGAGGGAGAATCGGAGTTGTCTCATATAAGATCTTAAAGCTCAGCCAAGGAGCCCTCTGTGTGCTCTTGATGCAGCTCGAAGTTGTCTCTAAGAGAGCGGAGGTCATGATGGATGGCATCAACAGAAGAGCTCAAGCTTTGAAACCCGTACTGCATGGATAGCTAGAGGCTCATAATGGCCTGGAGTAAATCGTCGTAACCAACTGGACCAGTACTAGAACCACCATGTAGTGGTGCTCGGTCATTCGTGTCCATAGCAGTGGTAGGGACTGCATCAGCTGGACCTTCGTCATCCTTCTCACTGCTGTTATCCTCGCTAATCCTTATGTTCTTCCCGGCCTTGGAGTAGATCATCCCATCTCAAACTGTGCACCCCATCTTCTTCAGAGAATAGATGTTGATGATATCTGTGGGGCCAATGTCTTGAGCCTCAAAGGTAAGAAGAGGAACCCAAAAGTGCTAGAGGATGAAGGTGATGAGCATCCCATAGGGAAGGCACCCGGAGTCACTAGCTTCATCATTTATCATGTTGGAAAGTAGTAGGAGGTAGATATTGAAGTGGTGTCTGGTTTTAAGACACCAAATCAATACTACATCTATCTTCGAGAGATAGCCCTGACTCCCAAGTCGTGGATGGATGGTCCAACTCACAATAAGATTGAACAACTTCGAATCGAGGGGCATGTCACTACATGTGTGAAATGTAGTGGGCCGAAAGATATAGTTAGGGTCACCCCTAACAATATAACATGCCTCCTCGCAGTTGAAGTTGTCCGATTATCCATCCAAACTCCATTGGATCCCTCCCACAGAGATCCCCAGTATGCTCACTAGGAGGTCAGTGTTGACCTCAAACTCCACACCTATCATACTGGTTCTGAACCGAAGAGCCAGTTGACTAGGTTTCACCAAGTTCACATAGAACTGGTGAATCAGGCGTGGGTAAAATTTTTGGTGTATCTTGACCAGTGGGGTCAACTGTTTTGCCTCAAAGGGTGGTAGTATATCAAAGTTAGCATGACAAATAGATTTGAAGTCAACGAATCTAATTGTCATGATCTTCTTATGACAAATGATAGCGGTATACCTTTTTTTGGCGGCTGGACTCCAAAACAGGGAGTCGTCGAGCTCTATCCTCGCCTTTTTGCTAGAAGAGCATGCCAATCCTTTCACTTTGGTGTCCAATGCCGTAGATTTCTAAGACCGTGGCCTAGTAGGTGTGTGAGGTCCTCCAATAGTGGTTTTGATTTGGATTCTTTCAAACATTTTGGTAAAAAGGTGTTTTTGGGGAGAGTGAGAGACTTAGGTGAAAAAAAGGAAATTTCAACCATGCAAAGTTGAAATAAAGGTTATGGGGGTTTAGATCAAGGAATCTATGGAATGTTTTTTCATTTTTTGGACAGACAGAGGAGATTTTCTAGAGAGACAAAGCCTAGGGTTTTTCAAAAATGGCTTGAAAATTGAAAAATCTGAAGAGACAATTTATAGAATCGCGATACTAGTCGACTTGGTTAGGGCACCAGTCAACTGGGTTCTTCTCAGAGTTGGGAATTTTTAACATACCAGTCAACTAGGTTGGGACACCAATTGACTGGGTAAACTAGTATAGATATACCAGTCGACTGGATCACTCATACCAGTCGACTAGGTAGTTATCAGAAATTCAAAATTTTGGCTCTAAACAGGGTCTTGTTATATCAGTGGACTGGGTACATGGACTAGTCGACTGGGTGAGAAGGCAGTGAGATACTAATCGACTGGGATAAACTTACCAGGACCAAAAAAAACTTGTAGTTTAAAGTCTTAGCATGAAATTTGTTTATCTATGCCATCTTGAGTGAGAGAAATATCAAGTAAGGTTTAATACTCATTCACTAGATGTCAAGTATGCAAATGATGAATGATGATGCAATCAAGCATACAGTTTATCATAGTATAATAATCCTATCAATAGTCTAATTTTACAAAAACTAGTTTCACTTAAAGATTGGGTAAGAATGTCAGCTATTTGATCTTCTGAAGGAATGAATTCTAGTCTTATATCACCTTTTTTAGCATGGTCTCTTAAGAAATGATGTCAAATTTCTATGTGTTTGGTTCTAGAGTGCTGAATAGGGTTTTTGGTTAAGTTGATAGCACTGGTATTATCGCATTGTATTGGGATATTTTAAAGTTTATGCCATAGTCTTCTAGTTGTTGTTTCATCCAAAATACTTGGGCACAACAACTTTCAGCTGCTACACATTCCGCCTCGGTGGTTGATAGTGCAACGGAGTTTTGTTTCTTGGAAAACCAAGAGGTTAACATTGTACCTAAGAATTGGCATGTTCTACTAGTGCTTTTTCTATCTAACCTACACCTTGCAAAATCAGCATCTGAATATCCTACAAGCTCAAAAGATGAATCTCTGGAGTACCATAATCCTAGGGTTTGAGTCCCTTGTAGATATCTAAGGATTCTTTTTACTGCAATTACATGTGATTCCTTAGGATTAGCTTGAAATCTAGCACAAATGCATATATTGAACATTATATCAGGTCTACTTGTAGTTAAATAAAGTAAAGCTCCTATCATGCTTCTATAAGTTTTAGTGTCTACACACTTACCTCCTTCATCAAGGTCAAGTTTTGTAGATGTGCTCATAGGAGTACCAAGTGACTTTGAGCTTTCCATCCCGAACCTTTTTAGTAGATCCTTGGTGTATTTTGATTGATTAATGAAGATGCCTCCTTTCAATTGTTTGATTTGGAGTCCAAAGAAGTAGGTAAGTTCTCCCATCATGCTCATTTCAAATTCATCTTGCATGAACTTGGCAAACTCTTGACACATAGATTCATTAGTAGCACCAAATATGATATCATCAACATATATTTGGACTAATAATGTGTCATTTTTATGAGTTTTTGTGAAGAGGGTTGTGTATATTTTTCCTCTTAAAAAATTATTATCAATCAAAAAATTACTTAGTCTTTCATACCATGCTCTTGGAGCTTGCTTCAACCCATATAGAGCTTTAGAAAGCTTGTAGACATGATTTGGAAGACTAGGATTCTCAAATCTAAGAGGTTTCTCAACATATACCTCTTCTTCTATAAAGCCATTTAAAAAGGCAATTTTTACATCCATTTGAAATAATTTAAACTTGCTAAAGCATATAAAAGCTAATAGCATTCAAATAGCTTCTAATCTTGCTACGGGAGCATAGGTCTCATCAAAGTCTTTTTTTTTTCTTGATTATGTCCCTTAGCAACTAGCCTAGCCTTATTTCTAGTCACTATACCATTTTCATCCATCTTATTTCTAAATACCCATTTAGTTCCTATTATTGTATGATTCTTTAGTATAGGAACTAGATCCATACATTGTTTCTTTCAAATTGATTTATTTCTTCTTGCATGGCATTTATCCAATCATTATCCTTCTCGGCTTCTACAAAAGTTTTAGGTTCTATTTGAGGCAAATAGGCTACATAATTACAAATATTTCTAATAGAGGAACGAGTTCTTACCCCTTGTGAAGGATCACCAATCACTTGATCGATTAGGAGATAATTTACATACCTCCAATCTTTGGGAAGAGCATCCTCTTGATGACTTGTTGATGGTTGGTCCAATTTGAGAGCCTCTATCTATTGACTTGTGTGAGGTGGGCTCCCCTTTGGGTTAACAATGGGAGTGGGTGTTTCCATTTTTGGAATGAAATCTATATCATCATTGAAAGAAACTTCTCTACTACTAATTGGATTAGACTCATCAAGGGCTACATATACGTATTCTTTTACCACTAGAGTTCTCTTGTTGAAGACTCTATAAGCTTTACTAGAGGTTGAATATCCTAAGAATATCTCCTCATAGGTCTTTGAGTCAAATTTACCCAAGTTAGTTTTATTGTTATTTAGGATAAAGCATTTACAACCAAAGGTATGAAAATAGGAGATATTAGGCTTTCTACCTTTCCATAATTCATATGGAGTTTTGTTAAGCAAGGGCCTAATTAAAATTCTATTCAAGATATAGCAAGAAGTGTTTACAGCTTCCGCCCAAAAGTATTTTGGTAAACTATTTTCACAAAGCATGTTTCTTACAAATTCTTCTAGAACTCTATTTTTCCTCTCGACAACTTCATTTTGTTGAGGAGTTCTAGGAGCTGAAAAGTTGTGATCAATTCCATTTTCATCACAAAATTTTGACAAGCTTTGGTTTTCAAATTCTTTTCTATGATCACTTCTAATGCTTGAAATACAAATTCCTTTTTCATTTTGAACCTTTTTACAAAAGTTTTCAAATCCTTTGTAAGCTTCATCCTTGTAAGCAATAAAGATAACAAAGGAATATCTTGAATAGTCATCAACAATAACAAGAGCATATTGATGGCCACCTAGACTAATGGTACTTATTGGACCAAATAAGTCCATATATAGTAGTTCCAATGGTCTAGTAGTTGAGACTACCTTTTTTGATTTAAAAGAAATTCTAGTTTGTTTTCCCATTCGACAAGCATCAGATACATTATCTTTTTCAAATTTGATTTTGATAAGTCCAATGATTAAATCCTTTTTTGAAATGATTTTAAGCAAATCTATGTTCACATGACTAAGCCTTCTATGCCATAGTCATGGGTTTTCACTAAATGCAGGAAAACATTTTTCATTTTTCGAATGTAAGGATTTTAAATCAACTATATAGACATTTTTCGTATCTTTGGCCAAAAAACTTGATCTTGTTACTCTTGATGTCTATAACTAGACAATGAGAGGTTTCAAATATGACTTTGTAGCCTTTGTCACATAGTTGACTAATACTTAGTAAAGTTGGCTTAAGGCCTTGTACTAATAATATATTATCTATGGTTGAGAAATTATTACCAACTTTTCCATGCCCGATGATCTTTATTTTTGTGTTGTCTCCAATAGTGACATGTCCGCCATTTCTTAGAGTTAGCTCTTTGAATACACTTCTATCATCGGTCATGTGCTTTGAGCATCCACTATCAAGATACCAATAGTTACCTTTTTCTTTGGTGTGAAGACATATCTACATCACAAAATGATACACAATTGCATTTTTAAGTACCCATAATTTCTTGGGTCCTTTGGGGTTAGTCCTAGAAAATATGGTTCCTTTAGGGACCCATACTTTCTTAACAACATAAAGTGTTCTATATTTATAGACATGTTTATGATGCATAATCCTGAGATAATAGTTATTGAAATTTCTAGAATGACTTAGTTGTGCATGTCTATAAATCTTTGGATAATAATTCCTAGGATACATGTTTTTTTTGTGAGGATTATGAACATGTATGTCATTTCTAGGATAACTATGATGGTAATTTCTAGGATATATATAAGCATTTTTTGAATGAGCATACATATAAGTATGAGTATTTCTAGGATGCTTCATTCTTGTATATGCATTAGAATTGGTATTTTTAGACCTACTAGCATTCATTGAGGGAATGCTTTTGACCTTGCTGGTGGTCTTTGAAGTAGAGACTTCATTCACACATAATGCTTTCATGAATAAGCTCTTTCTTGATTTTTGTTTGCCTAATGGAGAATAACCTAACCCGAATTTTCCTCCATTTAATCTTTGGCAAGATAGCACTTCATCTAGCTTTTCTTTTGCAAGCATAAGTCTAGATATTGTGCCATTCAATTCTATTATCTTCTTCTTTAAGTTTTCATTTTCATCTTTAAGAAAATCTTGAGAAGAATCATAAAGCAATGAAGCTAGTTTTTCTTTTTCTTCTTTTAAACCTTCCATCTCTTTAGAAAGAGATGACACCTCCTTTTTAAGAATGGTGTTCCTAGAATTGAATTTCTTCAATTCTTCATACATTTCATTTATGACTTCTACCAATTCTTCACTACTACTAACAATGTTATTTTTTGAAGAGGAAGAATTTGATACCTCATTTTCATCGTCGATTGCCATAAGACATCGGTTGGCAATTTCCTCGTATCCGATCTCTTTATCTGAGGAGTCTTCTTCTTCATCATCACTCCAAGTAGTTGTAATCATAGCTTTCTTTTTAAAGTTCTTATATGGTTTGCTTGTAGCTGTACAATCAGCCTTGATGTGACCGGGCTTTTTGCAACTATAACACACAAGTGGTTCCCTTTTTGTAGTGGGATCCTTTGTGTATGGTTTCTTGCTTTTCTTCAAGAATCTATGAAACTGTTTAGTGATTAAAGCCATCTCACCATCTTCTTCGCTGCTCTCCACCTCTTCTTCCGTTTCTTCTTCTTTGTTGCTTGTGGAGGCTTTGAGAGCAATTACCTTTTTCTTCTTCTCATCATCATTGACAATAAGATTCATTTCTTCTATCTCGTATGTCAATAGTGATTCGAGAAGTGTTTCGACATCAAGTTTGTCTAGATCTTTGGCCTCTATGATGGCTTTCTTCTTTGCTTTCCAAGCGGGTGGAAAAGTTCTTAAGATTTTTCTTTTTAGTTTAAACTCCTCAATGTTCCTACCAAGAAGTTTCAAACCGTTAACAATAGTTGTGAAACGTGAGTGCATTTGATAAATTGTTTCGTTATGAGACATTTTGAAAGATTCATATTTGGATACTAGCATATAGATTTTTGATTTTTTAACTTCGCTAGTTCCTTCATATGTAACTTGCAGTTTATCCCAAATCTCTTTAGCCGAAACACATGTGGAAATTTTGTTATATTCAGAAATATCTAAAGCACAGTGTAAAATACTTGTGGCTCTACTATTTAGAGACATCATTCTATAATCCTCATCATTGAACTCAGTTTTGAGTTTAGGCATTGTATAATTGATTTCTCCAATAGTTATTTCCTTTGTAGGAATTCTAGGTCCTTCGTCAATGACTCTCTATAGATTATAATCTTGTCCTTCGACAAAGATTTTCATCCTGTTTTTCCAATAGTTATAGTTGGAGCCATTGAACAAGGGAGGCCTAGTGTAGGAATGTCCCTCAGAATAGCTATTTGATGCCATCGGATCAACTCAAAGATTTTAAGCCTGAAATTAAGAACAAGGCTCTGATACCAATTGTAGACTAAGGTTCCAACCCAAGAAGGGGGTGAGTTGGGTTTTTAAAAACTTTCACTAATTACTTGCAAGTTTATAAAAATAGTTAAATGCACAAGCGTATAAACGAGTAATGTGTTTTAAGTAAAAGAGTCTAAGAAGGAGAAAATACAAACTCAGTTTATAGTGGTTCGACAATATCGGATTCCTTCCGACCCTACATCCACTCTCTTCAAGGAACCTCCTTGAAGTGATCCACTAAAACTTTTAGTTATACAAATTCACGGGTGTTGTACAAACCTTACAAAAATTTTCTTCTTCTTGGAAGCTAATCTCTTCCTTGCAGAAGTTAATCCCTTTACAATAAATATGAGTTGCTATAAAGTAAATGGTAGAGAGATAGCAATAAATGTTTTTACAAATGAACAATATCTCTCTTTCAAAGAAAATCTTGAAGAATGGCTCAACAATAAATTTTTCAATGCTTTTGTGTATTAATGAGCAAAACTATGAATTGAATGTGTAGAGTTCTATTCTTAAATGCTCATTGAAGTGTGTTTATATAGCTTTGAATTAATATGGTCGTTAGACATTGACTTGGTAGGTTTGGTGCATTAAATGCTCAAGTCTGGCATTTCAAACGGTCATATTTTTTGAATTACCAGTCAACTGGGTCTTAGTACCAATCGATTGGGTCAAGTGAAGAAGTTCACTTTTAGGCTATAGAAGAGTACCAGTCGACTAGGTCCTAAGTACTAGTCGATTCTGAACTCACTGTCCCAGTTTCCAATCGACTGGTATAGATCACCCAGTCGACTGGGGACATTTTGTCCCATATCCCAGTCGACTGGTATAAGGAGCCAGTCGACTGGGTTGCCCTCTAACTCAATTTTTCATGTTTCAAAATGTTTTTGACTTAGAAGAGTTTGAATTATTGGTTTTGTCAAAATTCTTTTATAGAAAGAGCCATAAGACAAGTTACTTACTTGAACAAAAGAGATTTACAATGTGTTTCAATACCTTAATGCCTATACTATATCTTTTATCTTGACTTAGTGTCTGATTCGGGTTGAGTTTTTGCATCTTGATTCTTTGCTAAAAGCTTTTATCATTTAAACACTTAGATAAAACTGTTAGTACAATTAGAGTAGTGTTTAGTCGTTATTAAAATTTAGATAAGGGTCAACAGCATCAAATGACAAAAATAAAAAATTTATAAGTTTAAATACTTCGAAAATTACCTTATAATAAGACTCAATTAGGTTTTGGCTTATTTTCATGAGGGAGAGGTTAGTGACTGTGTCTGCATCAGCTTGCAAAACCCCACCTTTGAGAACCTGAGCAACCATAGTGTAGTTCTCTAATGCAGAATCTGTGACACCTACGTTCCAATCAAGAGCATACTTCTCCAAACTACCCTTATTAGCCCTTCAAGACACAGGAATAACCTAAGGTGGAGGAGTAGAACTTAGCCCAGAGAATGGGACACCAGAGTAAAAATAAGGTTTTTGATTTGGGAACCAAAGCCTTAAGATCCTCCTTCCACTTGCCCGTAAGAGCCTCCTCTTTGTCCTTAAGAGTCTCATTCTCTTTACCCTTGGAGACATCGACCCCCTTAGCCTCAAACTTCTTCTCAGTGGTCCCATTTTTGTTTGGAAGGGAAAGTAGAGAAGGGTTATTAGAAGCTTTGCGCTTCTTCACAACGTCCTAAGCCTTCTTAACTACCTCAGCTAGGTTCAACATATTGTCAGCTGCAAAAAGAATATTTCGAAGTTAGAAAGCAAATCAAATAACCAATTTAGAAAGCATAGGCTAAGGCGATAACACCTCAAAAACTCTCCAATGGCCATATCATTTTTTTAATCTTCTTTTTCAGAAGATCGTTCATGGCCTCATCATTTTAAAAGTCAATGGAGAAGCGTTCTTCTAGTCAAGGAAGTCTTTGCAGTCCCATTTCAGAGGGACATCATAAGGTCTTAGCCCCTCCACAAGAAAGAATTTCTCTTTCGAGTGTTTAATAGAGGAAGGACCCTCAACGAGCTTCCTCCCTGGTCTAGGTATGACATTGTACCACCCGTAATCAACATTTTTCTTCAAGACGAATAAACATTGGAACATTCTGATTTTGGGCTTCATGTCATCCCTAGCATACCCAACGTGCATTCTAAGAGCCAAGATAAAGCCTAATATACTCCCAACAAAATTTGGAGACAACTAGGCCAAACAAACACCAAAATGCTTTAATAACTCCTTCAAGTCGAGGTCAAAGGGAACCCTCAACCCTCCCTTCAAGTGATCAACATAACAAACCAAGAAAGAAGAGTTCTCCCCCTCCATAGACGTACAAGCCCTAACATGTTTCGCTACCCTACAGCGTTCCCAGATAGAAGGAATGAAAAATTTATCACGAAGGGAACAAACTTCTTCGTGAGTGAGGGTGCTTTTCTCATATTCAGCCTTAAAACCTCAGGACTCACTAGTTTTAGCATCCACATGGATTATCTCTCTATTCTTATCACCTACGGCTCTAGAATCGAAAGACATAGTTGCAAGAAGAAAATTAAGGATGGTTACCAAAAAGATTCAAAGGAAAAGATTAAAGGATCATTGGACTGAAAAAGAAAGAAGATCAAAAAAAATTATGCGCTCTATACTTTAGGGTTTGCAAGTAAGGAAGAAAGAGAAAATGAGGGCTAAGTACCCCCTTTTATAGTGTTTGCCTTAACAATAGTAGAAAGATGTTACAAGGACATACTCCTCACTATGCTCTCACATTTCCTACATCATTAAATCTGAAAGCGTAGAAAGCATTTTAGGTAGTCCAAATGTTTACATCATTAAATTTGGCGGCCTGAAAGAGCGCTTTGAGAGGCCTAAGCACCTACGTCATGATTTCAGGTATTTAAAGCATTAAAAGCCTAAACACTTGGCCTTCGTAGGTCCCAGAGTCCGTTGAATCCCTACCGAAGTGGAATTAAGGCTCCCACAGCCACACAATTCCATTAGGCCCACGAAGTCCGAACTAAAGTGAAATTAAGGCTTCTGCAGCTGCATAATTCCATTGAGCCCATGAAGCTCAAACTAAAATAAAATTAAGGCTCTAGCATTCTCACAATTCCGTTGGACCCACAAAATCCGAGCATAAAAGGAATTAACTCTTATGCCACACAATTCTAGTTGAGGAGGAATTAAGGCCCTGACCACACAATTCCTACCGAAGTGGAATTAGGGCTCCAACCACACAATTCCCATTGAAGTGGGATTAAGGCTCCTATAGTCGCACAATTCCATTGAGCCCACGATTCCCAAACTAAATAGGAATTAAGGCTTACACCATATAATTTTAGCTAAGGAGGAATTAAGGCCTTAGCTACACAATTCCTACCGAAGTGGAATTAAGACTCCAGCCACATAATTCCTAACATAGTGGAATTAATGCTCCAGCCACACAATTCCACTGGGCTCACGAAGGCCGAACCAAAATGGAATTAAGGCCTTCACGACCATACAGTTTTGAAGTAGATCTATGGCTTCCACAAGCCATATAATTCCATTCAATTCTGCACGAACCTGCCAGAATCTGCATTGAGATGCACAACCTAACCATGAATAAGAACGAAAGCATAAAGAAATAACTCTACTCCCTTAGAAAACTCCCCAAGTTTTCAAGAGAGTGGAGGTAATATGTATAGGTAGAAATACCTAGTCAAATAAAACTCGAACAGGTAGCTATAAGGCACTGATGGCTGGCAGGTCTAAAGTGGAATAGGAGTAAGACTCCCAAGTGTAATGATGGACTCATAAACTTAAAGGAATGGGGATACTCTGGGGCATAAAGGTCACATCTCATAAACCTAAAGGCGTGGGGATGTTATCCCCGACAACTAACCCATGCATTTAAGCACGTATAAGTCACATCTAGCAAAATTATGGACATGGGGTAGCATCACTAGTGGAGCCCATCTCAAGCCAGTCTTCAATTTCTTATTTAAAGAAGGATCCTCAACATCATAAATATAGGATTTATACAACTATAACTCCTTCGACTCTCTCTTTCCCACTTTTGTATTCTTATAGCCCTTTTTTTTACTTCATCTCGGTACACTTACTAACTTTACCATCGAAGGGTCCTTCTTAGAGAACCAAACTCTAGGTGGCTTTTACAAGGGTTATGTACCAAGCTGACGTGAATATAAGAATGTGACCAACTCTGAAACTCAATCTATCAACAATACCTTTTACCTTCTTTTTTGGCATCAGAACCTACAATTCCTTTTAAGGGAAATTTTTTAACTCGGGTTCATCAAATGTGATGAGTCATGATCCTATCATCAAATGTTGTGCTACATGAGATATGCGAATGCATGATCGTAGTGGTGTTCTCCAACTTATATATGTGTAGAAGTTTTTGTTGTTCTAAAATTCAAGCTACAAACTATTTGCTTAGACCTTTAAACCATGAAAAAATATATGAACCCATCAAACTTTTGGATAGAACAACATTGAGCAAATTCTTAAAACTAGATTTAAAAGGGGTTGTACTCTATAAGAGCAACCTCTCCAAAAATGGACTATACCGTTTTTAACAACAATCACATGGTATCGTTTCGTAAAAAATGGAAGAATAGTTTGCATTGTGATCACAGAATGACTTCGTAAGTCATAATGTCAATTCAAAATAAATCCCTAAACCTTTAAAGATGGTAAAACCCATCCCAAATGAAATTTAAAATAAAGAACTAAACTTGTTGACTTCAAACAATCTTCCTTTGATAGTTGAAAAGATAGATTCTTTGGTGCGTTTCAATATGTTATATCATCAGACATCAAATGTTACACTAGAATTGATAAGGGTGCACCAAACCCTTGCAGTAAATGCAACACATGGGCAACACATAAGAGTCCCAATAGAAAGCTACTGTGGCGAGAACTCCCCCTCAAAAAATTAATTTAATATCATGAGGATTGACGACCCAAGTATCATATATTAAACTAATAAGAACATATACTACACTTGATCTTAGCCAAAAGGCCGAGAAAGGTATGATTTTTTGTCTCTTGATTGATCTTTTATAGATTGCCTCAGTGTTAACCTTTTCTCATTTCTCGATATGGGACAGAAATTAAACCATGATTATTTCTTGCCTTGTGTGAGTTAAGAAGGAAAATCACCATTATTTCCTCTTTACTTGAGTTAAGAAAGTCAAATCCATCATTCATCATCAAATACCATACATTATATTTGTTTATGATAAGATTCAAGGCAAATGAGATTCGTAGTCTACAATTTACAATCAAACAACATCAAAGAGATTGATGGCTATAGATGTTGAAGTCTAGTCTTCAAAGTCTACTTGTGGATCAAATTATGTGAAGATCTGTACATATTTTTTAATTCAAGCTATATGAAGATCTCAAAGGCACAGTTCGCAGAGGATGAATGAAAGAAATATCATTTAAAACTAATCAAAATCGTTACAACACAGGAAAAAAAAAACTTTTCTTATGCTCTTACAAAAAGCAAGAAATATCATTTAAAACTAATCAAAATCGTTACAATATAGGAAAAAAAAAAAAAACTTTTCTTATGCTCTTACAAAATGCTCCCCAATATGATACCTTTAAACCCTTGAATTAACATTACAAAAAATAGGGTGCAGCCACACCAACTAAGAAATTTTAGAACTTAAGAATTGTAGGGTTATATTCGAAGGGAACCCTTCTAGAAATTCTCAAAGGCCAAGGCCAAACTCATGCCTAAGAAGGGGTTTGGAAATAGTTTTCAACCAGCAATAGATGAGCCTCGGTTAATAACTCACTAGTTGGGTTATTGCCCTAAGTGCAAAGATACCTTCTTCAATCCTTCGACTCCCACTTTATAGTGCCTCTTAGGAGTCTTTCCATTTACCTTAGTGATGTGGGATTGAACCACCGACAATGTATAGGCACCCAAGAACACTTGTAATTGGCTTTAATTATCTAACACACCTTTTTTAATGCAGTAGAATTACCCATTAATTATGTTTAGATTACAAGGTCTACCAGTTAGTAAATTTATACTAATTTCAGGTTATGGACTGAAAATCCGCTTGTAGATTTGGCCCCCCTGAAAATCAAGCCAACATATCGACCTGTTTTATTAACTGTTTACTTTCCGTTTAAACCGCATTTTAAAGTTTTTGATCAACTTACCCACCCAATAATTTCTACCCCATAAATGTGCAAAAGCAAACTCATTAAGCTCTACGATGCTAATTTAGTTCTCCAAAATTCTGAAAAATTATTATATTAATGAAATATCAAAAGTGTTCAGGTAATGAGAGCTTTTCACTCTTTAAGAGGAACCACAAATCACAAATTTAGAATAAACCATATAACAAAAATTGAAGGACAAGATTTGAGGAGAAATTTTTGTCTAAATCAGAATTATGAGAAATGCTTGAAAGTATTTTACACCTTTCGATATCAAAATATCTCTTTTCTCATGCCATTAGATAATACTTGATGCCTCGATCTAAACATCTATCATGATTACAACTGATCTAAACTCAATTTTTTTTATTACAAGTATTGAATTTTCACCCATAAAATTATTGATAGTATTATCAAGAATACAAAGTCGAATTGTATTTTCACACAATTCGAACTTTTCTCGTAGTTGGTTGGACAAGAAGGTAGAAAATTTCATCAAAATCGATACTAGGAACTTGATGGAATCAACTAGCATGACCTACACGACTGTTAAATATCATCCCGAGGTTAGGCTCAACCATGTACTGATATCTTCTTTCAGTAACTCTATTTTACTCAAATTTTATTGGACAAGAAATATTCTTTATTATAATGTACAGATGCTATTTTCTTCTAAAAACTTTTCAGATTTCTTTTAAGAGGAGAACTGAAAATTTTTCATATTATGAAACTGTGCTTCTACTATAATCTTAAATCTCATAAAGCACGAAAAATAAAAAGATTTCTTTCTTGATGTACGTGGCGTTTGTAATTAGCAGTTGGACGATATGACTTTATCAAACTGTAAATATATGAATCGATTGTGACAATCTCCAAGAGTTGTACACCTGAAGAAAAAGTACCTCTTCAGTAAACAGGTACCCGGCAGCAGAATAAAACCACTGTTTCCAATTCTAGTCTCACCTCATGAATCCTGCCAGGTAATCCCCCTAGGAGCCTAATCTAGAATGGCAATAGAGGCGTTAAGAACTCTCTTCTGCAAAGGGCAGGCATACAAGATACTGACTCAATTTTAATAGTTAGTAGGTGGGTCGACACTGGAAAAGGGAAATAGCTCCTCTCTGAAAATCTAAGTTGAAATGAACTCTACTGCAGAAGCAGCTATACTGGATAAGTGAGATCTAAAGGGTAGGGTTCCAATCTACTGGAGCGTTGACTACTATTTCCTACAGTGACCCTTTTGAGTAATACTAGGGTGGCTTCAGACTTCATTCTTTTTTCCTGGGGGGAAGAGTGAGGGTAGTTGGCGGTTCCAGAACCACAGCCGCAGGCCTTTCACATAATAAAAGCTATAGGGAAAGCATGTATATAAAGTATTCAAATTCATTAATCATACAGCAAGTAATACAAATTACAAAGTAGTGACAAATTTGGCTGCATACAGATATTAGCATGATTCAGAAAAAGAACTGAAGACAACCACAGAAGACACACCGGTAGAAAGTAATGACAGCGCCAACGCTAATCAACTAGATGCTAGATATCTTAAACATTAGGACCAGTCCAAACTCACCTACAAACCACAACAAAATTTTCTACGGGGTGCAGCATACATCTGATTTGAGTCATACTGAGGATAACCAGGCTGAGGTGACATCTTTCCATAACCAACCAGTACACATGCTGGAGTAGCTAAATTCACACCTGAATGGTGTAGAGACTGGTAATAGCCAGGTTGACCTGGTGTTGCTTGGGCATAACATGGCTGTCCACTAGGTGGTGCACCATGGGCTGGCCCAGTGACACTACCATAATTAGGATCTGGGGGGGCCTTGGTAGCCATAACTTGCAGTATTTTGAGCTGGCAGCTCAAGGTAACCCTGCTGGGAAGATGGGTATGACACATAGCCACTAGTAGTACCCACTTGTCCGTAGCCAGCTCCCTGCTGTCCACCAGGCTGACTGTAATTAGGAACAAGCTGGCCACCTTGCTGCTGATAACCCGGACCAGTTGCAGGTGACTGATTATACCCATCATCAGATGGTGGAATAGAGCCATAGGGAGGATAAGTTTGCTGCATGTGCCCACCAGATGTATATGGGTATTGCTGTTGATGTGGAACACTCTGACCATATGATTGGGCTGACAGAACAGGACCTTGATAAGGCATTTCTCCAGGTTGACTAGCACTAGGAGGGCCATAGGTTTGATGGGGTGGTCCCTGTGTTCCATATGATAATAGCTTACCATACTGCTGTTGGGGTGCATATCCTGGTTGACCACCAGTCTGTTGGTAGCCTGGCTGAGAACCTCCATGTCCTCCATAAGGTTGCTGGATAGGACCATGATTTTCATATTTAGGTTCTTCATACATATTCCCATAACTCGGCTGATGTGTCTGGGAATACAGAGCTGGGTGCCCATAGTCTGGCCCATGTGATTGTCCATAATTGTAATTTGTCAGGGATGGAGGTGGGCCAATTGCAGGGGAAGGTGAAGGGCCAGGAGCATGCCTGGAAATGGGAGTGGAAAGCGGAGCAGAGACTGCATGGCCTCCCTGTGCCCCATAGTAATCATACCCAGCACCATGTGGAGGTGGCCCCTGCATGCTGGGAGGCCTTTTCTCCCAACTAGAACCAAAGCTATTTCTTGGAGCCATTTGTTGCTGAGGGTAACTACCATAATTTGGAGGTTGATAGTGATGATTTTGAGGTGGATGTTGTCCTAGTTGCTGATAATCATACACCATTGGCTGGGCTGGATGAGGACCCCTTGGACCCCACTGAGGTGGCCCAGTGGGTCCACGAGGTCGATTGGACTGCTGGTTAAAACCGCTGGAGAGAGGTGAAGGCCTTACAGTCTACTCACAGAAAATTACAAGAATAAGAAAGTTAATAATTGGAAGTAATTTCATTCACAAATTAATAATATAAAAAAATATATCATAACATATATATGGCAAATTTGCTTTTCCACTCAGTACACACTTCTTCAATACAAACCAAAAACGTTTGGGGTACCTCCATTGCGAAAGACGACCAAAAGAAATGCAACCCACTAATGATAACAACACATCTTAGCATGATTAAGTATTTGAAACCATCATTAATAACTACTACACATGGAGAACATGTATATGAAATAATATTTATAACTGAAAGAGGGAAAAAATTAGTGAGCTGACACCATAAAAAAACAGAAACAAATGTGTTTGAAGCTTGATGCAGCTAACATTATGTTCATTACAGTAATGACACAGCTAGCACTATAACTAAGCAAGGCATTATCACCAAACAATGGAAACAGAATAGAGCTAATAGGTAAGAAGACACAAAAGGCCATCAAAACAATCCTGTTAATATAAATCCCTTTAACATATACCAAACTTTTCAAACACTAAAATCCCTTAACTGATCTCGCCATCATATAATCTCTCCCTTGACAACTATGATGAAAGTTAGAAAGATAAACTTTAACTCTATGCTGGAGCCTATGTCTTAAGCATATCTTTATTTGTGTTAAATTCTCTCCTGAAGACGTTTACATGACATTTTCTCAAATATGGTTCTGCATTGTCACCATTATCCAAACATTTAAATAAAAAACAAACCAAGATGAACAGAGTGAATGATAATTGAAAGTTAGAGAAAAAACCCTAGTATTTTGTGAACCTTGGCAACTTCATTACATACATTCATAAACAAAAGGAGGCCAACTCTTATTGGCCATCTTCATTACGACTAGACGCCATTAATCCTAATAATATGTAACAAGATGTAACAATTTTACTCAGATCTTAACAGTATTTTTGTAGCATTTGTAGTGCACCTCAATGCATATCATAGGACATTTACCATAATATTCGAGTGTTTCAGTTAGCATCAAATACAAATTTAAGTACTTCGATCCCATACAAATTTCAGATCCAGCAGGCATGATACTTTGTCCGACATATTTCATGCATAGAACAATTTGGGTGCCAAGAGCGCTAAAGGTTAATATAATATAGCCGGACTACACTATGATTTTTTAACTTTCAAGTCTCAAAGCAATCTTACCAACTAATAACATCCTGCAATTGCGAGAATTAATGCCTGATACCTTTCTTCGGTGGATGAGAATGAATAGTTGCCTATTGCTACACCAACGAAGCAATGCTGACCCCATGGGGAAGGTAATAGCCAAATCTGCATATTTAAAGCCAACACCAATTCGAAATCGGCACCTTCAATATAAACAAATCATGCCAACCGACATCGAGGATTGAATATATGATCTTCTTAACAACATTCAAGAACCTTGGCATGGATCATTCATCAATATCAGACTCTTTATATGCTTTAATTAAGCTCTCCCTCCCATGGCAACACTATGAACAAGTCTTCCTTAAATGCATGAAACAATGTCATACATTCAAAAGCAGTAGTTCATATGGGTATTCACATCAAGACTATTAACATTGCTTTGGCAAATTGAAGATAAACAAACTTTTGCCAATTTTTTGCACCAACCCAAAGAAAACACAAAGTGCAACTTCGGACTACCGAAAATTCTTAGAATCACAAGCACACAGACAATTTATTTACTAAACAATTGAAGGAACAAGGAAACATAGGTTAACATCATGGCAATTCACTTTTAGATGTGTTTCTCGCAAGGTAATGATGTAACCCAGATTGAATATCAATTGCTGTAATCAAATAATTTGTCACAAGAATAACACACATAATAGACCTATTACCAAAGAAGTTATTCAACTTTCAAGTAGCTACCATAATGGAAAAATGAATCAGGAATGTAGTACATGAACCCCATAATATTGAATTATTATATACTTACTAATAATATTAGCATAAGAGAGCACCACCTATTCTATGTAATGATATACAGATAAATTGCTGATAGTATTTTTAGATTGTTCCTATTAAAATTCTAAGGCACAATACAAATACAAGATACCAAAAGGCAGTGAAAGTGGAAGAAGTCAGCAAGTGATGACAAAGAAATCCTAAGTGTGCACCACTACTCAAGGAGCCAACGAAAACATAAGCCCGATACTCATAAATTCACAGCTGTTAAGATATGGTTATATACTGCATCCATTCACACACAACTCAAGAGCAGCCACAAAGTACCAACAATATTTATCCATGTGTAATGAAGATACCAATTTTTGCAGTAGTAAAATCAATCGAAATAAAATTTTAATCTACATGAACGGAGTTTCATAAAAAAAAACAAACCTGATTCATAACATCATTTATCAATTCTCTTGCCATCTCTATTTGCTTCTTATCACCAGTCACTCGCACTGTCCTTTCTTTAGATCCATCCCCTTCTGGAAGATGTTGAGGTATCAACTAAATCGAAAATTGAATTAGTCAGATAATCACCTAATAGGAACAAAGAATCATCACATCTGGCATATTTATATACATATTAACATTGACACCAAATTAAGGAACAATATCAACTACCTGAATGCGTGCCCCTGACTTGGCCTGCATACTTTTAATATTCTCCCCACCTCGGCCAATGATGAGACCAACCTGTACCACGAAAGCTCAATTATGCCATCATCAGAAAGATACATACAGATACATATGTTCATGCTTATGACTTTCTAGTCAGTCATTGTTTGTCAAAAACCTTCTCATTTGGAACTTGTATCTCAATAAGGTCTGCAGCTCCAGCAGCCTTTATAGTACTAGTAGGAAGGCCCCTAGCTACAAGGGAAGGGGAACCCCCAGCATCAGCCTGCAATATAAACCAGAATAGAGCACATGCTTAATATCCCTATTATTTTCAATAAAAAGATAAAGTAGAATAGAAAAATAGATGTACAAAATGGAGCAAAGAGAATGAGATGCAGTGATAAGGAAATAAAGCCAAATTCAGAGACAGCATTGAACCTCTGATATTACAGCATTTATCAGCTTCTCAGCCTTATCTATACTAGTTAAAGTCCCTATTATCTCAACAGGTCTCATCAAGGAATTCGGATCAGCATCAGCATCCCTCATAATTTGAATTTTAGCACGTGAATTGTATTGCAGGTACCGTATAGCATCCCCACCTTTGCCAATAAGAACCCCAACCTGTAACAGCATTCACATAATTCATCAGTCACAAACAAACATATTCAGGATTTAACTAACAATTCAGTTGTGATAAGACAGACACCTCATTTTCCATTTTCAACTATTATAATACAATGATGGTTGGTGAAAATATCAAACGACTGAAAAACGCAAAGAAGAGGTCTTGATTTAGATAAGCCAATTGGTTACCCAGATGAGATACTATTTTTTGGTATCACAGCATTTTGAATGATCACAGGGACTCTACTCTACAAACCACCATAAATAAATCACTAAGTCGTTTAGTACTACCTGGTGTACATTATATATAAACAATTATCCTTGTACCCATTTCATTTTGTATCATGCAGATGCATCACTCAAGAGGAATTCCACAGACCTTTGCACTTGGGACCTCTATTTTGCGACTCGTAGTTTGCATCTCATTAATCTCTTGCTGAGGAATGTCATCATTCAATTGCTTCTTTTCTTCCAAAGTAGGTTCCCGAGAATTTCCAGCCTCAGAATTATTCTCAACAGAAGCTTGTTGGGTGGCTCCTGTATCATGATGATCTGTCAAATTTTCTTCGGTATTGATAGTCTTTACTTCAACTTCCTCAGTTTCCACAGTCACCTTGACTTCCTCCAATGTAGATTCACCATCCTCTGCCTGCAAAATCCCCTCATTTGGCTCCGCAGCTTCTTCCTCCTTGTCTCGTTCATCCAGTTTCTCAGCTTGGAATCCATTTTCATTAGCTGTTACATTACCGATATAAAAATACAGTATCACCAATGTATAAATGACCCATTAGTCAACAATAACATATTGTACATAATGGAACTTTTGTATTTAATCACAAAGTCAATTAATTATGTCAATTGAAATTAGTTCTAGAAAGAATAATGTTCATCCAGGAAAAAAATTCAAACCCATAACTATTATATCCTTTTTATTAAGTTGCTTTTCAAAAAATCTTCTTATTGAATTAAAGATAATTTATTAGCAAATCACAATATAAATTTTGAAAAATTTCAACAGAAGGTAGTAAATGGAGTCCTTTCAAATGAAAATTCTGGTTTCTTTTGACGGAAAACAGTTCCAATTCCAAGATACTCCTTTTCCAGGAAATAAGTTCATACACCTTGAAAATTATCTTATTATGAAACTCAAGCTCCTCTTATTCTCTGCCTAAAATATTCCCTGAAACTCCTTCACAAAAGCAAATTTCATATATACTTTTCGCAACAAAATTTATTCAACTAGACGAAGTAAGACAACAAAGTTAAATCAATAACACCGACAAAACCAAAAAAAATATCATTTAAAAAACCTACATAAAAGCTCTAATTCCACACCAACTAATTAAAATGCGACAAATGTCATCCCCAATCACACCAAAACCTTAAAAAAGATCAAATCTAAAATACCTAAACCATCGGGATTGTCATCGAGCCTGGGCCGTTTCGCCTCCGAGGAGTCAGATGCTGCCACGTCGTGGACTTTCTTATTCTCATCGGGTTCCCCATTTGAGTCATCCAGGTGGTCGACCCGCTCTGGGGCTTCGGGCTCCAATTCTTCGAGCTTGCGCTTGTGATCGGTCGGCGCGGGGCTCGCCACCAGTGCCACAACCTCTTCCTCCGCCATTGGGTGCAGGGGAATTCTTCTAAGTCAATCAGAAAGATCGAATCTAGGGTTTGAGGGGAGAATCCTAAAGAGTGTCTTTTTTGAGTTTGCAAGGCTGAAGGGATTTTGATGGAAGAAAGAGAGACGTGAGAACTGTTTTGATTGTGGCTGAAAAGCGAGTGTAAGGGCTTAAGGCCTTAAATATGAGAAGTCTAGATTTTTGTGGCCCAGTTTCGTCTAGGGTTTCATTGTTTATGGTTATGGGTTAAAATTATGGGCCCATATAAATTTCTTTCTACCAATATGTGCATTGGTTATACTAAATATCAGCTTAACTGTGGTTAATCATGATTAAATTTTATCTAATTAGTTGATGTCAAAATTTTATGTTCACTTTAGTGACGTCACAAATAGGTTCAATCTATGATGATTGACGCAATAAACAGGACCTATGCAAAAATATCTGATAGCATGTTTATGCCAAAGAAAATGTCGAGCATTATAATTTGTTTTTTAAAATAAAAATTATACATAAATGTATAAATCATTAAATTTTATAATAAATTATATAACGGGTAAATACAAAAAGATAGACTGAGACATCATCGACTCTTTAAGACGTTTCACGTCATCGTAAAATAAATTAAACTCTATCGGTGTAAGAGTCTCATAGTCGCGTAATCTCAATATAGAATAATTTTAATTGTTGTTTAATGTTACCTGCACTATTTCATTGAGCCAAAACTCCACTTTACCCTTTCTCTCCACCCAAACTACTAATAGGAAAATAATATATATAAAATACAACTGGTGAGAATGAAAAAAAAAAGGTTACAAGAAGTAGGAAGTATGCATCTTTTATATGTTATGAAACTTGAGAGTTATAAACTCGCTAATTGATGAAATTATGGGTAAGATAATGACCAATAATGATTCATCCACTAATTAAATAAGTCTTCAATAATGAGCTAATGGCTAGTTTGATAAGCTATCTAATGTACACATATTTTCTATTATTCTTTTTTATTACAATATATAACATTTATCTCCTCATTTTAATAAAAAAAATTAAAAAATAAATCATATAGGTAGAGATGAATGGTTATGCATAATAAAAATAGTGATGCCTTGAGCCTTTACTTAGTGAGTCAGTAATTCCTATTCCATAGCCAGTAGTGAACTAAATCTTAAACTATGAGTATTTAAGGGAAACAAGAGATTTCATCACACACACAACAATCCAAGTCTCTCATTGAGCTTTTAAAATAAGTACATTACTTATACTTCATTCACGAGTGCTAAATAGAATTAGCCATTATTCTCATAGGGAAGGACCTCACTCGCATAGGTGAAGTTCATCAATAATGCTCTTGTAACTAAGACATCCTACTTATAATGAGCCACAGATTCCATTAAAAGTCTTACTCAATTCTCATTCTCATTACAAGATAGGTACACCTATACCTTAGGGATGAATAGGAAATTTATTACTCCAATGGTGCACCTTTCACCCAACAATCTCTATGATTAGTTCTTTCTATTCAAAAGTCAATTATCAAGATCTCTGATTATCGGGTTTGTATCCTTCTATGAGGTTTCACATTTTTGGGCTTACGTTTCATCCCCTCAATGTAATCCAAAATCTTTTGACCTAAGATTTTATTTATCTTTTTTTTTCAAAAGATTTGGGTATATAATAGGTGGTAAGATCTCTCATTTTTCACAACACCATCCTACTTTTCCGCGAGCTCATATTGAATATCACGTGTTCATATTTTTGGTGGAGTTGATCAATATCAAATTTCCATCTGGAATAAACTTCATTTCCATGTATAGTCGGTGTAAATTCATAATTAAATAACACAAAATCAATAGATAACGTCTCATATGGGTCAAATCACGTAATGATCCTCAATGAGCAAATGATCGTATGATAATAAATTAGGGACTTGATCCATTTGTACCTTCAATATTCAATAAAATTATTAATTTAGACACATTTGGTAATGGAAATGTCTAAGATACACATGTTAAAATTCTCCTATGATAATCTCAACTCGAGTCTCATAAACTACAATGAGATAAAATCATAATTTTTTTCATAATGAAAATAAATAATTTCTGATTATTCCCACAAATTATATTTTTTCAAAACCTTCACATCTTTGAGCTCAAAATTTATTTTTAGTTATACTTCTTACATTTTATTCTTTACAACAAGGTAGCACAATATTAAACTCGATAATAGTTAAGGTCAAATAATTGCATCATCGTCTTTAAGTAATTCACCATGGTAAGTAGAACACTCCAAATTTTTCATATAGGAGCCATTGTAATCATAATTGGTGACAAATAAATATTCTGAATAGTTTAGACTTTCGACCAAATAAAATTTTTATCATTAGCAACATTCTAGAATTTGCATTATACTTATGACTATAGAATTCAAAATATTTCTATAATCAATTTCTCTTCTGTTAGCCACCAAAAAAATTATTAGAAATATTTTACTAACAAAAAAATATTTGTAATTAAAACATTTTCAATAGCTTGTATCATAACAACACTATACTTAACAAAATATATTTTCAATTTTCCACATCAAATAAAGAATATTTCCCTCAATTTTATAAAACTAGTAAACTACTCAGGCATTCTAGACTTTGCATTATGGCCATGATTGGTAAGCCATTTAAGCCAACTTAATGCAAGTTAGCTTAAATGGTTTCAAGGCAAGTTAGCTTAAATGGTTTCAAGGCAATTTTTGCTATGAAACCATTGAAGCCAACTTGATTTAAGTTGGCTTAAATGACTTACCAAACGTGGCCTATATTTATGACTATAGAATTCGCAATATTTCCATAATCAATTTCTCTTTGTTAGCTATCAAAAGCATTATTAGAAATATTTTACTAACAAAAAATATTTTTAATAGCTCGTATTTTAACATCATTATACTCATCAAAATATATTTTCAATTTTCCACATTAGAGAAAGAATATTGCCTTCAATTTTATAAAACTAGTAAACTACTCAAGCACACAATTAAGATCCTTTAGAATTGTATTTCCAGAAAATATATTTGATACTCATGTAAACACATATGATTAACACACATCTACGAAAAAGGATGGGCTGAGATACGGATAATCACTTTCATTAGAACGTTTCGCACCACCATAGATGTAATTAAACTCTATCGGTACAACGATCTCATGGTCGCATCGCCCCTAGGATACGATAACTCAATGTTCTACATGTTGTTATTCAGTGATACTTGCATTGTATCATTGAGTCAAAGCTCCATGATTACGCCCAAAACATAACGCGGTTATTGTAGTATAGTTTTGGGGTGTCGATTCCACAGGGAAACAAGTTAATTACGAAAGAAGATGTAAACTTTAACACTAACGATAATGATTAGATGAGAGAATATGAGTTTTGATAATGCAATATTGTGTAAAAGAATTGTGCGAATATAACGATGAATATAAATAAGAAATAACAAGGTTCCGGGAATCCTCCTTAGGTTCGTTCCCTATTTCCACTCTTGATTCAAATTTTTATCTCAATTGCAAGTTTCACATCCTAAACCGGCAATCGGAAATTATTCAATCAAGCACATTTATATCTCTAATATAATTGCTACAAATTACTCTTTGATTTCAATTCAAGCACACATGATTTATCTTATAGATTAGCAAGAAACGACAATATATTGCAATAATGATATCACAGTAATGGCCGATCTATAAGATAAATATACCGAAATCAATTACATCCAAACAACTTGACATAAGAAAAGCTTGACTAGACTTATGTGGAGTAGAAGGATGCAATCACCGGATTGAAAGAAACTAAAAGAAGAAGAATATAGAATACAGCTATCACATGAACTCAAATCCTTCTTAATTAATCAAAGAGTAAATCATAGACAATGTTTTAACAAAAAGTCCATACAAATGAATCAAGAACAGGAAATAAGGAACAATAAAACTCTAAGGATTCATCCCTTTCCCTTGTTTGATGATTAGTTAGCCATGAAACTCAAGGTGGAAAAACAATATAGATGTTCTCCCCTTGATTTCTTGGCCATGGAGCTCAAGGCGGAAGAACAATGTGGATGTTCTCTCCTTGATTTCCAACTTACGAAAACTTAAACGAAATGCTAAAAACTTCTTCAACTTTTATCTATCAAAAACTGTCTTTATTTTTCTCCCCGAGCTCTCTCCCTCGGCTGCAAACCTTAAGCATATATTTATAGCCCACGAGGGAGAGCTGTCTTTGCTTTTCTTAATTTGAGTCTGAATTGGAGTCCATGTGCGCACTGCTGAGGGAGAGCTGTCTTTGCTTTTCTTAATTTGAGTCTGAATTGGAGTCCATGTGCGCACTGCTGGAAAGTGAAGGCTGGAACGTGAAGGTGGTCCAGCAGCATGTGCGCGCTGCTGGCTTTGTCTGAGCGTGCGCCTGGGCGCTGGAAAGTGAAGGCTGGAACGTGAAGGTGGGTCCAGCAGGGTGTTCACGTGTCCAAGTGTGCGCCTGGGCGCTGGAAAGTAAAGGTGCAGCGTTAGTTGGCGAGGGGCGCGGCGCTGATGGCTGAGGGGCGCAGCGCTGCTTCATGGGCGCCTAGGCGCTCCTCTTGTTTGACTGGGCGCCTAGGCGCTGGTTCATGGGCGCCTAGGCGCTCTCTTGTTTGCCTGGGCGCCTAGGCGCTGGTTCATGGGCGCCTAGGCGCTCACTCTTGTTTTCCTGGGCGCCTAGGCGCTGGACAGTGAGAGGTGAGGCGCTGGGCTTTGTTCTGGAGGCCTGAACTGTTTCCGCTAAAACTGCCATAACTTTCACTAGAAAAATCCTTTTTTCGAACCGTAAAATTCTCCAGAAAATAGACTTCCGGATCTTTCTAAGCATATATGGCTCATCTCCTGGTTCTTCCTACATCAATACAGTTTAATCTGCAAAGATGATTGATCTGTACGGGAAATTCTGGCAATTTAGTGAAACTCCTTCAGCTTGTATGCAGAAGTGCACACACTAGTGTGCCTACCCTTAACTTGTTCCAAAGTGATGCACACACTTGTGTGCAGTCTTTTAACTCAATGTACTTTATTGCTCCAACCTTGGTTTAGACTTTTAATCATCTTTAAATCATTTTTGGAAATGTCTAAACCTTGGACAAAAACGAGCACCGACACCCAAGATCTTTTGGCGCTTTAAACATGGATCGCTTTATCATCTCTTTTGTACTCAACGCACCTGAAAATGGATCGAATTAAGTCAATGATTTATGAATAACACTTTAGAGTTATCAAAATGTAAAAGTGCGATTACGACCGAGATTAACCCTAAAGTGTTAACAATTAAGTATTGTTTAGATGCATTTTATGACTCTCATCACAACCCCCAACTAGCTTATTGCTAGTCCCTAGCAATTCAAGCGAAAGACATGAAATGAGTTCTTTATTTAGAAATTAATGCAAAATACAACAATGCTAGTGTTAACCAAGAGTGATTCAAAAATCTTTGTGTCAAAAATCATGCGTAACATATAGCATATAGAATCATTAAATTTCACTCAAATCCAAAAATAATTCAAACATCAATCTTAAAATCGTTATTGACTCTTAACATCCATCTTACCACAATCCATTAATCTGAACATCCGGATGATTTTATGCACAATATTCATGAATACAAGTCTTGGCCTCTAAAAATAAATCGCGTGACATCAATCACAAAAAAAACAAGCTCCATAAGCTTACATTTCAAACCACTCTCCGCTATTGTAGAAAAATCACATTACATTGGATCAATAGGTCTTTAATAAGCTTCTAACGTTCGGTTAAGGTAAAGGCTAAGAAAGAATGGGAAGAATTCACAAGTAATAGAACTTAATCTCTTAGTTTTGAACATAGCTCTTTAAGCACTGGATAACCTTACTTCAGTACCCAACTCTTCCAACCATTTTTATTTTTATTTTTCATTTTTCTTTTCGAGGATTGTCTTCTCAACAAATCACCATTTGTTTTTCTTTTCTTTTGTATTTTGGCATAAAAGACCATTCACCTCCTTTTTCATTTCTTTCTTTTCCACAACCCCAAACTTATCTCCTTTAATGTACTTGGGTTGTGGTAGTGATATTTTTTTATATTTCCACCCTTACTCATTTTAAGTGCTTCTCACAACATGTGTATAGTTAAATTCTTTTTAAGAGAGAGGTAAGAATAAAATATTCTCTTTAGGCTTATAAGGGTAAGTGAATGGGTTTTTAAAAGAAACCAGGCTCAACTTCGTTTTCAAGAAAAAAGGCTCAAATAGGTGACTAGTGATATATATCGCAAGGGTAGGTTTGAAAGGCTCAAACGGTTCAAAAATTGCCTATATCATATCCTAAGTAATGTGCATTCTAGGAATTCGCCTCAAGTGGTTATCAAGTAAGTTCTAGAGCTTGCCGAGACCGCAAAAATATTCACAAAATAATCACGCATAAAACTTTTCTAAATGCTTACGATTAATCATACAATCTTACCACAAGCTAGAGTCTCTAACCAAATCAAGATTGATACTTAAATTAATTTCAAACCGAAGCAAGATTTAATTTCTTCTAAGTGCTATATGCTATCTCAATTAAGGTCATATCATTGACATGTGAATAACTCCAAGGCTAACACAAAGCATGCTAAAAAAAACCTTTTTTTTTTTTTATTATCCTAACAAACAAAAAGTAGGAAAGTGACACCAAGCAGTTCAATGGAAAAAGGAAAGAAATGTGTTTCCTCCACCCCCAACCTAAACATTGCATTGACCTCAATGTGAAAGAAAAAGGAAAAGAAACTCCCTTTGTTGGCCAAAAGTGCACAGAAGCTAAAAATTGTGCACCACCATTTGAATTGCTTTGCATATTTGTCCCTGAAAAAGAAACACGAAAGTAAAACTGGAAAACAGCAAAATACTAATAATAAACACGAAAAAGAATTATGAACAGAAAAGAAGAAAAAAAAATAAACAAATAAAAAGGATATGCTTTGGGGTGCCTCCCATGAGCGCTAAGTTTTACGTCTTCAGCCAGACGATGCACCACTGTCACTGATGGCCTCATTGTGGTGCTGAAAATGAGGCCCCTGGTTCAATGGCCTCAGTGTTAATCTTTTGGCAAGGAATACTTAAAGTCCACCACATATGGCTCAAGTGTTCTTGGTGTTGCCCATTTACAATCAGCAGTAGGGTATTTGATTCCCGCATCCATGTGACTTCTCTCAAGCAACTCCTTAAAGCATGGTTTCCCATATTTCTTAATAAATCCCTGTGACTTATCACAAATATCAATAATGTTAACGGCATGGGGATAAATTGAAGAATCATTGAACTCTAAATTATTAGGAGGGAATTCCAAAGAGTTAGAATTATCTTCAATGTTCTCATCCTCTAAATTAAGCTTATCAATCATATAAGTGTTGAAACACTCATCCTCTTCAATTGGCTGCCTTGAGATTCGGAAAACATTTACCTCTAAAGTCCTATTTCCAAATGATAATGTCATTAGGCCATTCCTACAATTAATGAGGGCATTAGCAGTGGCAAGGAATGGTCTTCCAAGTATCAAAGGAATTTTGGACTCTGTATTTACCATAGAAACAGTATCTAAAACCAAGAAGTCAACAGGATAATAGAAATTATCAATTTGTAACAAAATATCTTCTACAATACCTCTTGGTTTTCTTACCGATCTATCCGCTAGTTGAAGTACCACAGAGGTTGGTTTAATCTCACCTAAACCGAGTTGCAAGTACATGGAGTATGGCATGAGGTTCACACTAGCTCCCAAATCTAGCAATGCTTGGCCACAAGATTTGTTTCCAATTTGGCAAGCCACTGTTGGACAGCCCGGATCTTTATATTTGGGCGGTGTCGTGCTATCAATTACCGCACTTGCTTGCTCCGTTAAGAATGCAGTCTTCTTAACATTGTGCCTCCTCTTGAGTGTGCATAGATCCTTGATGACTTTAGTATAATTGGGAATCTGTTTTATAACATGAAGAAGAGGGAGGTTAATCTTAACATGCTGAAGTTGTTCAAGAATCTCGCCTTTTAGTGCTGAATTTCTCTCCTTAGGTTTAAGGAGAGCTTGAGGGAAAGGCACCGGTGGAGAATAATCATCATGGGCCTCTTGTTCCTTGGACGCTTTATCCTTGTTGTCCACAGTATTAGGAATCAAGTGTGGTGGTAGTGTGGGTCCATCAATTTTCTTACCGCTGCGGGTGATTATGGCGTTAACCTCTTTAATATTTTGATTTTTCGGATCAGAGGTTTGTGCCATATGTTGTCCCCTTGGATTTTGTTGCGGCTGTGAAGGGAACCGACCTTGCTCTTGAATTGTCAAGAAACTAGTCAACTTGGTGAGTTGACTTTTTATCTCCTTTTGCTCATCTTTGATCCCTTTTTGCTCTTCTAGCACCCGTTGATTTATCTTGCCTTGTTCTTCCACACTCTTGGCATGTACTTGCAGAAATGACTTAAACATATCTTCCAAAGGTAAAGATTGTTGTGGTTCATTAAATGAGGTTGCTTCCGGTTGCCATTGGGTACTAGAGTGGGGATGAGGTTGTATATCGGATCTCCAACGGGTGCTAGTTTGGGCTGGGGGTTGTGTATCGGGTCTCCAATTAAAATTTGGGTGATTCTTCCAACCGGGATTATAGGTGTTAGAATAGGGTGAGTATGGTTTGCTAGAGGATATACCTAAAGCATTACACTCTCCTTTCATCTCAAAATAGGTTGGACAATCCCTAGGCACATGATCTACCCCATTACACATGAAACAAGGCTCACGGGACTCTACCCTAGCAACTGGTTCGGGGGCTCTAGCATCTTTGGCTCTTAAAACTTCAATTTCCTTAGTTAGGGCCTCTAAACGGGCTTTAAGGCTGTCCTCTTCCTTAAGTTGGTAGATTCCAGCGGGTTGATTTCTCCTAGTACTTTCAATGGCACTCGGTCCTGTCCAAGTGTGGGCTTTTTCTGATAGGTCATCTAGGAAATCTATGGCTTGATCGGGATCTTTTTGAAGAAAATCCCCATTACACATCATTTCTATGAATTGCCTCTCCCTACTTAGGAGTCCATCATAGAAATAGCTGACTACCCGCCAACTTTCATACCCATGGTGTGGACAAGAATTTAAAAGGTCCTTGAAACGTTCCCAAACTTGATATAAGGTTTCACTCTCCTTTTGTGCAAAGTTTGAGATTTGTCTCTTAAGGTTGTTGGTCTTATGGGTTGGGAAGTGTTTTTGGAAGAAAACTCGGGTCATCTCATCCCAACTACCAATAGACCTAGGCCTTAATGAGTACAACCAAGTCTTGGCTTTTTCCTTAAGTGAAAAAGGGAAAAACCGGAGTCTGACAGTGTCCACCATATCAGCCCTATTTTGGAAGGTTGCTACTACTTCCTCGAATTCCCTAATGTGGATGTAGGGGCTTTCATTCTCAAACCCATGGAAAGTTGGTAGCAATTGTATCATGCCCGGCTTAAACTCAGCTTGTGGGGCATTAGGGGGGAACATGATACAAGAGGGTGTGGCCGTTCGGCTAGGATGCAAATAGTCTTTAAGTGTCCTAGCAACATTTTCATTGTGATTGCCGGCCATGTTATCGAAATCCTCTAAATTCTCGGATGGGGGTGCACTATGGTATGATCTAGGCGAGGTTTCACTAACGGACATGGAAGGAGAGAGTGACTCTAATTCGGGTCCTCTAATGAATCTGCCTCGCGAATCTCTCGGTTTAAGCATGCACTAATTAATTTAGAGGGGAAATAAAAAATGTAAAACAGAATAATAAATAATTAAATAAATAAATAAATAAAGCAGAATAATAAACAAATAAATAAAACAGAATAATAAACAGATAAATAAAACATAATAATAAACAGATAAATAAAATAGAATAATAAACAAATAAATAAAACAGAATAATAAAAGAAAATTAAAAAAAATAAAAGTAAAGGAACAATATTACAGTATTTACAAAGTGCTGAAAAGAAAAATATTTACGATTTTTTTTTAATATATATTTTTTTTTACTTAAAGTTGACAAGCTTCCTTGTACTTAAGCTTGTTTCCCCGGCAACGGCGCCAAAATTTGATTACGCCCAAAACATAACGCGGTTATTGTAGTATAGTTTTGGGGTGTCGATTCCACAGGGAAACAAGTTAATTACGAAAGAAGGTGTAAACTTTAACACTAACGATAATGATTAGATGAGAGAATATGAGTTTTGATAATGCAATATTGTGTAAAAGAATTGTGCGAATATAACGATGAATATAAATAAGAAATAACAAGGTTCCGGGAATCCTCCTTAGGTTCGTTCCCTATTTCCACTCTTGATTCAAATTTTTATCTCAATTGCAAGTTTCACATCCTAAACCGGCAATCGGAAATTATTCAATCAAGCACATTTATATCTCTAATATAATTGCTACAAATTACTCTTTGATTTCAATTCAAGCACACATGATTTATCTTATAGATTAGCAAGAAACGACAATATATTGCAATAATGATATCACAGTAATGGCCGATCTATAAGATAAATATACCGAAATCAATTACATCCAAACAACTTGACATAAGAAAAGCTTGACTAGACTTATGTGGAGTAGAAGGATGCAATCACCGGATTGAAAGAAACTAAAAGAAGAAGAATATAGAATACAGCTATCACATGAACTCAAATCCTTCTTAATTAATCAAAGAGTAAATCATAGACAATGTTTTAACAAAAAGTCCATACAAATGAATCAAGAACAGGAAATAAGGAACAATAAAACTCTAAGGATTCATCCCTTTCCCTTGTTTGATGATTAGTTAGCCATGAAACTCAAGGTGGAAAAACAATATAGATGTTCTCCCCTTGATTTCTTGGCCATGGAGCTCAAGGCGGAAGAACAATGTGGATGTTCTCTCCTTGATTTCCAACTTACGAAAACTTAAACGAAATGCTAAAAACTTCTTCAACTTTTATCTATCAAAAACTGTCTTTATTTTTCTCCCCGAGCTCTCTCCCTCGGCTGCAAACCTTAAGCATATATTTATAGCCCACGAGGGAGAGCTGTCTTTGCTTTTCTTAATTTGAGTCTGAATTGGAGTCCATGTGCGCACTGCTGAGGGAGAGCTGTCTTTGCTTTTCTTAATTTGAGTCTGAATTGGAGTCCATGTGCGCACTGCTGGAAAGTGAAGGCTGGAACGTGAAGGTGGTCCAGCAGCATGTGCGCGCTGCTGGCTTTGTCTGAGCGTGCGCCTGGGCGCTGGAAAGTGAAGGCTGGAACGTGAAGGTGGGTCCAGCAGGGTGTTCACGTGTCCAAGTGTGCGCCTGGGCGCTGGAAAGTAAAGGTGCAGCGTTAGTTGGCGAGGGGCGCGGCGCTGATGGCTGAGGGGCGCAGCGCTGCTTCATGGGCGCCTAGGCGCTCCTCTTGTTTGACTGGGCGCCTAGGCGCTGGTTCATGGGCGCCTAGGCGCTCTCTTGTTTGCCTGGGCGCCTAGGCGCTGGTTCATGGGCGCCTAGGCGCTCACTCTTGTTTTCCTGGGCGCCTAGGCGCTGGACAGTGAGAGGTGAGGCGCTGGGCTTTGTTCTGGAGGCCTGAACTGTTTCCGCTAAAACTGCCATAACTTTCACTAGAAAAATCCTTTTTTCGAACCGTAAAATTCTCCAGAAAATAGACTTCCGGATCTTTCTAAGCATATATGGCTCATCTCCTGGTTCTTCCTACATCAATACAGTTTAATCTGCAAAGATGATTGATCTGTACGGGAAATTCTGGCAATTTAGTGAAACTCCTTCAGCTTGTATGCAGAAGTGCACACACTAGTGTGCCTACCCTTAACTTGTTCCAAAGTGATGCACACACTTGTGTGCAGTCTTTTAACTCAATGTACTTTATTGCTCCAACCTTGGTTTAGACTTTTAATCATCTTTAAATCATTTTTGGAAATGTCTAAACCTTGGACAAAAACGAGCACCGACACCCAAGATCTTTTGGCGCTTTAAACATGGATCGCTTTATCATCTCTTTTGTACTCAACGCACCTGAAAATGGATCGAATTAAGTCAATGATTTATGAATAACACTTTAGAGTTATCAAAATGTAAAAGTGCGATTACGACCGAGATTAACCCTAAAGTGTTAACAATTAAGTATTGTTTAGATGCATTTTATGACTCTCATCACTCCACTACACCACATTTTCTTTGCCCAAACTACTAGTAGGAAAATAGTATATATATGTAGAATACATGAGGCGAGGATGAAGAAGAAAGTTGTTAGAAGTAGGAATATGTGTCTTTTTATAAGCTCTTCGATTTGCGAGTTACAAACCCACTAAATGGTGAAATTATGGGTGACATTGCTAATAATAGTCCAACGGCTAATGGAATAATTTCTCAATAATGGGCTAACAGCTGCTTTGACTAGATATCTAATGCACCCATATTTTTTTATTAAAATATACAATTTTATTACCCTTTTCAATGAAGGATTACTTTGCTCTTGTAAGCTAACTTTTTTCTTAATAAAAACTAATTAGGTGTGCATAGTTCAATTTGTATGATTTGTCGAAAACATTGAAACCAAACTTATCTCAATCAGTTTGTGAAAAAAAAAAGTGATTGATAATTGTTAATGTCAAAAATCTGTCAGATGAGCTCACAGACCCTGTTGTGGCTAAATACCCTAGGCTTCTCTCTCCCAAGGGGGTAGTAAGCGAGGGTGCAAATCAAAATGGTTTGGCATATGGAAGATGGGTGTGTAAATTTCCACGTACATAATCTTCCTTTCAGCACAAAAGGATTGAGAGGTATCCTAAAGAACCCTTTCAAATGGTCAACTCCATGCAAACCAACAGGGTCAACCGAAAGGACTTTTTCAAAGGGACATATCGAAAAGTCATTTACATAGAGTCACCACTTAGTTTTAAGGGTCAAAGAAACTTAACTATTGATCAAATTCAATAGAGATATGAATTCACGACTTTGAGTACACGATGAGAAGGTCCAAAGAGCACCCCATCAACGCTTAGACCTCGAAGGATCTAACCTCGAGAACCAAATATAAAATATTTCAATTTGGTTTAATTAATCAAATTTGTTTTCTTTGTTGTTTATATTAGATTCAACAAGCATGCACACAATGATATGGAAGTACACAATTATGATAAATGAGATGACAATTATGGAACAAACAATAATAGTAACATGATAAATAAAAGAAAAAATAAACAAGATAAACCCTAAACCTAGCATGCTTTGGATAATCATACAAAATCCAAAGAATTAATCATCTGTATATTAACATGCATATCATCTCAGTCATCCATAAAGCAAGATTAAATCAATCCTGACATATATAAGAGTAAGGTAAAAACAAATTATCATGTTCATGTTATCATCATATAATTTCCAAATAGTCCATATTCATATTATCATCATAGAAAATCATCCAAACAAGATTTAAAATCAAGAATCATATGAAATCCATGAAACAAGGCAAAAACCCTAATCCGATGATTGTTCAACTTAATCATGCTATGAGACCAATTAAGCATGTTAATTCATGTTCAAAATATTCCCAAACACTCAAGTATTAACTTTCAATAGCACATAGAAACAATTATGAATAAGAAAATTAGCACAAAAAAAAAAAGAAATCGGAAGCAAAATCTTGCAACACTAGTCTAAACTAGAGTTCTAGCCTTGAACGCCAGTCTAGACTAGTTTGTCACCCAGAATGCCAGTGGTCAGCCTCGTGATGTGCTGTAACTTTCTTTTAGTCTATTTTTTGATTCAAAATTTGATTTCAAATTGATTTTAAGCATATAAACACCAAAATAGATTCAATCACATCCTAATAAACATGTTTCTAATAAACAAATATGAAATTAAACGTGCATTAACAAGGTATTAAATTAATACAACGAGTTCGAACGATGAATGAAAATAAGCAAGTAAAGAGAATTAAATCGAATAACTTACCTCTCCATGATTATTGCTGATGTTAGATTATCTTTTGAGATAATTTAGATTATCCTCACAGGTCCACAAACACTAGACTTAGGATCGATTCGATTAATGTAGAGCCTGATATTGTAATTTTGATATTTTAAATCTCGGGATTTCACCTTTTAGAGTTACTTGAACATATTTATGCTTAATTTAATTTCATTTTGGAGTTTGTAAAACTTAGAAGCAATTAAATAAATTAAGGTTTAGTAAATAACAAATGGCTTGGGGGAGATGCTAGTTTTTTTAGAGTCTTAGGGTAGTTAGAAAGAAAGGAAGAGTTAAAGGTTGAGTGCATAAATAAAAAAGAGTTTTAGTATAAATAGGGTGAGAGACCAACACTTTTTGCTGGAACTTTCTAGAACTGCAGAGAAAGAGATGAGAGAAAGAGAGAAAAAGGTAAAAGAGAAAGGGGAAAAAGAAGAGGAAGAAAAAGGAAAAATGGTGGGATATTTTTAGCAAAGATTAAGGTAATAACTTGTTTTACTTTAATTTAATTATCAAGTATATCAATTTAATTAAATATTTGAGTTATAGGAAGTAAGATTATAAAGAAGTTTCGATGAAGAACAAGTTTTTAATTTCAATAAAAAGTTTGAAAAAGGTTGGTTTTTTGGTTTGTAGAAAAGGGTTTTGTATTTTGATTGTGAGTTTGAAGGTTTTAACTTGAAAATTTTGCTATGGGTAATGTAGAACTTTGATTCAAAGTCTTGGGAAACTTGTGTGTTAAAAGGATTTGAGGTTTTATAAAGGATTAAATTGGTTTAGGAAAGGAAATAAGTGATTTTTGTGGAAAATTTTTGCTTAAAAGCGAGTTACCAGTTGAATGGGGGCTTCCTCTAGTCGACTGTGTGTTGTACCAGGGGGTACCAGTCAACTGGCATAAGTACCCAATCGACTGAAAAGTTGGGTAGAAGCTTCTAGATGAAATTCCAATCGATTGGAAGTTTAATGCAGTCAACTGGGTCAACCTATTTTTCAAAAAATGACCAAAGTTTTGCTTAATGTAACTCTTTATAGAACATCCCAAAGTAATTATAGGTTAGAAACTTGGATAAAATAGTCTTAAAAAAATTATTTTCCTTTTATTCTTAACCTTCAAGAAATACTTAGACCAAGGGGGAGTGAACACCTTGAATTAGGATAAAGTTTTCTTTCTCGACATAAATCTTTGGCATGGGTAATTGTTGTATATATGTATATCTTGTTTTGATTCGTTAAAATGGTATATTCACTAGGTGTGGTTGAATAGTGTAATAATGATACGGGAGTAATTCAAGATTAAGGCTTGGTACCGAAGGTGAGTACACCTTACTTTTAGTAACCGTATTAAATTGTAAAATGGAAATAAAAATATGGAAACATGACTGATTGTGGAAATCACAAATATTAGAATTATAAGAAATGCAAGTATAGAAGATTTTAGTACATAAATAATAAGGAATAGTGTTATAAGAATTATATTTGTTGAGATGTGATTGTATAAGGTATGAGTTTAGAAATGATGAAATGTAGTCGTGTTGAGGAATTGTGTCGTGTATGGTTGTAATGAATGTGATTGGTTGGATTGGTGTGAAAATGTGATGTAGTTGATTGATGAATGCTTGTTTGCATATTCATTGTTTAGTGTATACATTCTCACGATATATATATGGCTAGTGTATATTATAAGAGGGGGGAGTGGTGAGATTACGGTAAGTCCCTTCCCACAAGGGGTGTAAGGGGACTAAACAATTTTTGGACGTGTAGAACCCTTGAAGAGGGATCTATTGTGATATGATGATAAGATGATTGGATATATCGATACGTGGGGAGACATCCCCATTGATATATGATTAGCCTAATGAGGGGCAAGATGATGATATGAATATATGTATTACTATACATCTAATTACATTCACATTTGCATTGCATATCATTGATAATGGATGTTGTGATGGAATTGACCCATGAGGGGTAACTATCATGATTTGTTATTGTGAGGCATGTGATGTGTTGGGCCTAGTGAAGGGCTTGAATGTTATATCTGATGATAGAAAAGTATTGAGATGGAGGTTCTCATATTTTATGGGATTTATGATGTATACAATGTAGTAAGGACTATATGTTTGAAATTTATTATAAAGACTTCGATGAATTTCTTGTACTATTGGTATTTTCTTCCTGTTATGAAATTGAGAAAAATAAATGGAGGAAACTCAAGAATTTCTTTTTTTTTATGTACTTAAAAACTAAGTAATTCATATACTATATTTATAATTAAAATTCCTCCAATACGAGTACTTTTAGTAAAGTGTTTCTCACTGAACTTTTTAGCTCACTCCTTTATTTTACTAATATTTCAGGTAATGCTCGGAGTTTCATGGTCAAAGTTGAAGGGAGTCTTTAATAAGGCACTCGATCACGACATCCTCATCTTTTGGTTTTTGTTAAAAATTTAAAATCTTGGTTATAGTTTAGTTGTCGTAAAAGAAAATGTATAAGTTAGTTGTAGTAGGAGATTTTAAAACTTTGTTATTCTTATATTGTAAGATTGTTTGGGTTTGTGAGTTGAATGTGAAATTTGAAAATGTGCTGAAGAAATTTTTTGTTATGAATTATAAGTTGTGTGATTGCATTTTAGATTAAGGTGCTCAATGATGAAAGGTAATGGAGCTGTTCCGAGTAGGGGTCCACTTGAGATGGGTCGTTATAATTAATCCTTCGAATTTGGGTGGTGGTCCTTCTTAGTGTTGCCTAAAAAATAACAAGGATTATGTGTCTTAGATGAGGAATTTGAGGTTATGAAACTAATTAAGATTTATGATTGTGGTAATCTTAATACTATTAATCTTTTAGTATGATAAAATTATGGAATTTTATGATCGTTTGCACTGTTTGAAACTTGAGAGTTATAAGGATCAAAATATATTAAAGAGATTATATGAATTAAAATAGGGGTGTAAGTAGGTAGGATGATTAATTAGTGAAATGATTAAATATTAATGGTATCAATCATTTGAATAATTACATGGAACGAACTAGCTCGTTTGATTTATTGGGATTTGATGCTTATTAAGTGGGATCTATTAATGGTGAGCATGATTACCATCTAACAAGTATGTGAGAGAGACATTGTAAGTTAGAAATCAAAGTTTGTGGACATATGAGATTGATGTAGAAGCAGTGAGGGTGATAAAGTTTCTCTTAGAGTAAATAATTGAGAATACGATATTCAACATTTATTGACTTTGGAAGAAAAACCTTGATCTAGGTGAAGTTCTTAAGAGTATTATATGGTTAAACAATACTAGTGGTTGAGCATAAATGAAAGTTTATCAACTTGTTTGAGAATAAGTTTATCATTGTTGGTGATCCTTTGACTTTAGCTATCATGGTTTAAGTAGAACTAATTCTTTATTTTATCAAGTGGTATTGCCAAGTAAATTGATGGAGAATAATGATTATAGATCTAAACATAATGAAGTTATATTATCGAGGTTAACGAATACTTATTTTGATATGATAAGTCTATTGGCTGTTCCAAAACCTCTATGATCTCAATCATCAATAACCAAATGCCACAAGTTGTCGCCCGAAGTGGATTATCCGTGTCATAGTTGTTTTCATTGGCTTGGCTAAAAAAATTATCCTTATTAATTAAAGGGTACAAAATGAGGTGTCTATAGTTTTCCTTTTTGTGACATAAGCATGCATGTGTATGTGGTGTTTGAAGCTGAAAAGACAAATAATTTTACCACTTAAAGAATAAGGATCATGCAAGTATGAATCACACAACATAAGGTATGCATATGGTTAAACTCAACTCATTGAGTTGCCTACTGTTGACCCATATTTGATTTTAATAATGACAAAACACTACTTAAATTACACTAACAGTTTTATCTAAGTGTTTAAGTAGTAAAAGCATTCAATTCAGAAACAAAATGCAAGAAATCAACACGTTTAGACACCAAAAGAAGACAGAAGATCTAGAATAGGCACTGTGGTAATTGAATCACTTTGTAAATCTCTAAATTCAATTACTTAGCTTGATCTATGGCTCAATTTACAAAAAGCTTTGACAAAACTAAAATACAAAAATTTCTAAGTAAAAAAAACTATTTTGAAACACAAAAACTAGGTTGAAGGACAACCTAGTCGACTGGGTCTATATACCAGTTGACTGGGAAAAGAGACAGTAAGTTCCCAGTCGACTGGTAACTTCACCCAATCAACTGGTCTTATGACCCAATCGACTGGTTCTTTCCCTAAGCCTAAAAGTGAATATTTTTCACTTGACCCAGTCGACTGGTAATTCAAAAATATGACTATTTGAGACGTGAGACTTGAGCATTTAATGCCCCAAACCTACCAAGTCAGTGTCAAATGGCCATATTAATTCAAGACTATATAAACTCACTTCAATGAGCATTTAAATAAGGAAGATAGCACATTCAATTCATTATATAACTCATTAATTCTAAAAAGTTTTGAAAAAATTCATTGTGAGCCATACTTCAAGCTTGTTCTTGAAAGAGAAATATTATTTATTTGTAAAAGTATTCATTGCTATCTCTCTACCATTTACTTTACAGTTAATACAATTTATTGTAAGGGGAAGAGTTTGTGTAACTTTTAGAGTGTTTAGGATTAAACACTTCATTGTAACTTCCGTGAGGAAGAGATTATTGTAAGGTTTGTGCAGCACTCGTGAAGTTGCTTGACTAATGATTAGTGGATTACTTCAAGGAGGTTCTTTAAATAGAGTGGACGTAGAGTCGGAGAGATTCTGATATTGCCAAACCACTATAAATGGAGTTTGCATATTCTCTTCCTTAACTCCTTTATTTACAAGCATATTGTTTGATTGGGTGCATTGCTTATTAATCTGTTTTAAAAACTTGCAAGTTAATTAGTAAAAAGTTTTTAAAACCCAATTCACCCCCTCTTAGGTTTGAACCTCGATTTACACCTACGTACCCTAAAGGGATCAGACCAATCATAGTTCAAACAAATATGGGGCAAAAACATATATTTCCAAACCTCATTTTTGTACTTATCAATTGAAAGTATTGCATACCTGGCCGTTATGTGAATTTTTCTTATATATCTGTAGGAAGAATGATGTATGTTTGGCACTTACGTGTTATAAAGTAAGTTTAATATTTCAGTGCCGTATGCAATCACGAAGTAAAATGGGTATTTCGGCAATATACAACATCATGAATTAAAATAAATTCTTCAGCACTATGCACAATCATGAAGTAAAATAGGCATCTTGGCGCTACGTGCAATCACAAAATAAAATATACAGTCCAGAGCAACCATGTGCGCTAAGACAAAAATTTCCACTCATCGCTCTAAAGGAGCGATGTTGCTTGAAGGAAAATTAGGATTCATCATGTCCAAATGAAGTGATCTTGCCCAAAAGCAGCATGTGGTTCATCACTTCAAAAAAGAAGTGATCTTAAAGGCAAAATATGATTCACCACTTCAAAAAAATGATCTTGCACAAGGGCGAAAGGGATTCACCATTTCAAAAATAAATGATCTTGCTCGAGGGAAAAAAGTATTCATCGTTCTATGAAAGGGGTGATCTTGTGTATTCATCACTTCATGAAAAAGCAATCTTGCTCTAAGGCAAAAAAGGTATTTATCGCTCCATGAAAGGGGCGATCTTGCTCTAAGGTAAATAGGTATTCATTACTCTATAAGAGGGCGATAAAGGGTATTGATCACTCCATAAAAGGGAAAATCTTGCTTCAATTCAAAATGGAATTCATCACACCATGAGAGGGTGATCTTGCTCTTAGTAAAAATGGAATTCATCGCACCATGAGAGGGTGATCTTGCTCTAAGGCAAAATGGTATTCATTGCTCCATGAAAGGGGCAATCTTGCTCAAAGTAAAAAATAGTATTCATTGCTCCAAGAAAGGGGAGATTTGGCTTTAAGGCAAAATGGATTTTATCGCACCATAAAAGGGTGATCTTGCTCTATAGCAAAACGATATTCATCGTTCCATGAAAGGGGCGATCTCAACTTGTGGCTTCAACAGAAGCAACCTCAAAATACCTAATTGTGTCCTTATAAAGGGGTGACCCTAGTTAATCATTATTAAAAAGTAAACAATCATTATTAGGCAATCATTAATTTGAGAAATGTCTTGCTTGTTCATGCAAACCATTTATCCAATCAATCAAGTAGTTTTGTAATCGAGAAACCAATCATTAAGCAAGCAATATTCATTCAAAAGAGAATTTGATGCATCACGTAAATATGAAAGTTCATCACTTCATTCAAACTTACTGATCTATAAGAACATATGCCCAACCGTTCCTTGATTCATAATCATTTTTCTTCAAATCAATCGGTGTAAATTCATTTCATCTTTCTCAAGAAAAAATTTCATGCGTTAAATTTTTCTAAGTGGTTTAATTGATACAATTTGTTGGATATGAAAAACTCAATCTTCGATTTTTGAACAATCGTTCATGTCCTATGAGGGGCGGTCTATAAACGTGGCTCTCAAATAAGCAATCATCCATGGCCTAAGAAGGGCGATCTTGAAGTGTGGCTGTAATATGAGTGACCATTCATGGCCCAAGAAGGGGCGAACTTAAACATTGCGTTGAAAAAAAAGACCATTCATGTCACCAAAGGAAAATTAATAAGTGTGGCTCTATTGAGCGACTAATCATGGCCCCAAAGGGCGATCTCAAAGCATGGATTCGCATAGCAACCAATTATTTTTGAAAAATCATTTTTTCCTATTCGATTGAGTTTTCATAACCAATCATGTTATGAGAAATTAGTTTCAAAGTATCATTAAGCATTCGCTTGAGCATTTAAGCATTTTAATCAAGTGTTTAATCAATCAATCAAGCAAATAATTAATTCAATCAGTTCATCATGTTTCATGTTCCAAGAAGTGCCCCTAGTCATAAATCCATAAATGTCAAAATGCAATCCTATACTTGAATGCCCTTAGTAATGAATGCAGCTAGGTTGAAATGCAATGTATGATATCATGTCACAAAAATCGGTGTTTTATCAAAATTGATCCATATTTTTTAAAAGAAGTATTTTTCATGAAAACATTTTATTTTGAAACAATACTATAGGCTGCTATGAAGCAACTTAGACAAAATTTTAGATTTAAGACTTATTGACATGACTAGACCAAAAAAATTTAAGAGAGATTTCAATGAAAACATTTTGACAAGAAGGTAGACAAAACTAAAAAAAAACTTGGTTGCCTCTTGTATGACAAGAAATTCATTTTTTTTTTAGAAAGATAAGACATATTTTCATGAAACCAATGATATTAGTCTCATACTAAAAATCGTTCTTCAAATTGTTTTGTTAAGTTATTCTCATTTATCCTTAGACAAAACATACTATTATAAATAAAACCATATTAAATAGCATCAAAGTATAATAAGTTGTATAACTATGGTGCCTTAAGTTTAGGAACACATTGATAAGTGCTTAAATAGTCATATTTAAGCCCCTTAATTTACACTTGTTAGGCTCTTTATTTATTTATTTCAGTAGATTCTACTTCATTTTCGTGTTTTATGTGTTTTTCATAGGACTTGGACAAAAAGGTGATATTTTGGAGCTTTTAGGAGTAAAAGTCAAGTTCTGCCATTCAGCAATGTGTGCTCGAGCGCACCTCCTTTGAGATCGAGCACATAGGCACACGAGCGCACTTGAAAAAGGCTCGAGCGCACACATGCGCTCGAGCGCATCTGGCATACGATCGAGTGCAAACACTCCAAAGGCGGCAGAGCCAGATATGGAAAGAAGTATCCGGATTCTAAATAGGAAATTAGGGTTTCGAGACACCCTGAGGACCCTATAAAACACATAAACCACACCTTTTGTTTTAGACTTGAAGTTGCAAGCTTAGGAGAGGAATTAACAACTCGTCTCTCGAGTCTTCTTCGGTTTTATTTCATTATGTCTAGAATGTTTAGTTTAACTAGCATGTGTAACTAAAATCTTATAGGGCTCGATTGAAGCCCTAGTTATGCTTTTCTACGTGTTTATTCATTGATTACATTTGCTATAGCCTTATTAGAATGTCTAACTTGATTAATGCTTGTTTGTATTTAAATTCCTCATATGTGTGTGTCTGATCAACATATGCATGTGGTATGGATAAGTTAGTCGAATCAATTTGGATGACCGAGTCCTAGGTTCGACATTAGTAACAAGAGATATCCACACCGGATTCTCGGGTTAATCAACATGGGAAATCGGGAGCGGACCAAGCCCTAGGTCCCGTGTGGTTGCCGATCTCCACAGCCCTTATGCTCTCTTAAGGAACAACTCAGTATACACCCATGCTGAATCCCTTAAGAGAGAAAAGAGTTAGAGTATACACCATGCCTAACTTGTTGTATAGGGAGATCAATAGCCTAAGGTGTGGGCCAAGCCCTTAGGTTGGCAACCATTAAATATTCATGATAAGGCTAGAGCATTGGCACCTTACTTAGTGGGAAAATATAATTAATGGTGGATATTGTAGTCCTATGTTCTCATTATTATTATCTCACACTCTACAACTATTTCTCTTTTAACTTTGAAAGGAACTAATTCTAAATTGAAATTCACCAATCCCTGTAGAAATGATCTCGCACTTGCACAATATGTTACCATTGACCTTGTGTACTTGCAAGTAAAACTAGTACGGTTATTTGCATATTTATTTAGGTAGATAATCATCCCAACAAGTTTTTGGCGCCGTTGCCGAGGATTGCGCTAAATTTCTTTTAGAATTAATTTTTTCGTTTAGTTTAATTATTGTTATTTCTTTTTATTTTATTCTATTCCTATTTAAAGAAATTTTTAAGTTTTTGTTTCTATCTTATTCTTCGTTTCATTAAAACCCTAATCAATTTCCTTCTTTTTTGTTTCAGGTACTCCAGGAGAGTTTCTGTGCCACTTGCGATCGAGTGCACTCTCCTATGTGATCGAGTGCAATTGAGGCAGAGAGTTACCCGAGCAGCAGTGTTTGATTGCTGCACTTACGTAACTACCATCGATTCATGCACGGACGTCGATCCAAGGATCTGACATTCCTTCCCCTTGATACCAAGCTTGAGCAAACTATCCGATAAAGGCTTAGAGACAACTCGGAAGAGGTAGAAGGAGGCATTGAGGAAGAAATACAAATGGCAGAACAGAAAACCGAGCAGCAACCACTTGAGTGGAGGCCGATAAAGCAATCCTTCATCCCACAGAACCTCAATCAACCATCGTGCATTGCATATCAACCTGAGACGGAAGGAAACTACTACATATCTCCGCAAATACTTAGTGCACTGACTCACTTTAGGGGTACACCTAGTGAGGATCCACATTTGCATCTTCGAGAGTTTTTCAACCTCTGCAAATTCTAGCACATCTGAGGCTTAGACTAAGATGGAATAAGGTTAATTATTTTCCCTTTTTCCTTGAAAGATAATGCTAAATTATGGTATAATTCTTTTCCTGTAGTTTCTATCCACACTTGAGAGGAGTTGGCTAGCAAATTTCTAAGGAAGTTCTTCCTAGCCCAAAAGACGAGGCAAATGAGGAAGGAAATTCAATCCTTCCAACAAAAGGATGGAGATCTATTCTTCGAGGCCTGGGGACACTTCAACGAGCTACTACTCAAGTGCCCACACCACAACCTACCCCAAGACGAACTAGTATAAGCTTTCTATGAAGGTTTGAGTGACACTAACAAAAATATTGTGGATTCAGGTTGTGGAGGAGTACTGATGGAGAAAAACAGGGAAGAAGCGATGGAACTCTTCAAAACCCTAAGTGAACACACGCAGCAGTTCTCCTCTCGAGGTAGACATATAACCAAGAGTAAGGGTATGTATGAGGTGAGCTTAAATGGAGGATCATCACCTCAAATAGCTGTTGTGGAGAGGAATCTAGACCTATTGGTTAAAGCTATGGCTGCCCAAAACACCTCATCTAACCCACCATCTACACCACTTCAGGTATGTGCTATTTGCTCCCACTTTGATCATAATACTGATACGTGTCCATTATATTCATCTGCAGATCATGAGCAAGCTAACTTTGTGGGACCAAACAATTATCCGCCGAAGAATAACCCTTACGCAAACACATACAACCCTGGGTGGCGGAATCACCCAAATTTCTCATGGAGCAACAATCAAAACAATCAAAGGCAGCAAAGAAACTTCCAACCAGTAGCCCAATCTGTTCCCGAACCAAAGAAGAACGACCTCGAAAGTCTTGTGAGGCAATTAGCGTCTCAGCAGCAACAACTCCTTAATACATATGAACAATTCATGGAAGAAATAAGGCAATTTCGGACTGGAATGAGGCAAATCACTTCAAAACATGATCAAGCCATCCAAGGACTAGAGGTACAAATGGGGCAATTAGCCAAGGAACTGAGTACCAGAAAGCAAGGAGAGCTTCCAACCCAGCCACTACCTAATCCAAGAGGACATCAACAACTGAATGCTGTAACAACCTTAAGAAGTGGTAAGATCATCGGCACCAATGAGCCTACATGAGCATCTCCAGGCCAAGCCTCCACATCTAAGGTAAGTGAGATGGAAAAAGTAAATGAACCTCCGCCCTTACCTCAAAGGTTAGTAAAATCTAAAAAGGAAACTAAACTAAGTGATATTTTCGAAACCTTGAGAAAAGTGGAAATAAACATTCCTTTATTAGACGCAATAAAACAACTTCCTACTTATGCTACGTTTTTAAAAGATCGTTACACTAACAAAAGGAAGTTTCAGGAGTATGAGACGGTAGCCTTGACCGAAGAGGTGAGTGCTGTACTATTAAGAAAATTACCACCAAAACTAAAAGATCCGGGTAGTTTTACTATTCCTTGCAGGCTAGGTGACCAGCTTTTCGAGCATGCATTATTGGATCTAGGAGCGAGTGTCAACTTGCTACCATACAGTGTATTCGAGACACTAGGTTTAGGAGAGCTCCAACCAACCTCCATTACTTTGCAATTGGCCTACAGAAGCATCAAACGACCGAGAGGTATCCTCGAGGATGTTTTGGTAAGAGTAGGTAAATTTATTTTACCTGCTGATTTTATTGTCTTAGACATGGAGGAATGCCATATGCCTTTACCACTCCCTATCATCTTAGGAAGACCATTTATGATCACTGCTGACACAAATATTAATGTAAAAAGGGGCATTGTCACTATGAGAGTAAATGATGAAGAGATGGAATTCAAAATATTTAATACACTAGAATCCACTAAAACTAATGATGAATGTCATAATGTGAGCTTCATGCAAGGTATTGGTGAGAAAGTTTCTAAGGTCCATCGCACTGCTCCATTGGAGACCATCTCCAACCATGCTGACACGAGATTGGACATTAGGCCAGAGGATGATAATGTGATTAAAGATATTAATGGAGATGTGCACGCCATCAAGAACACACCAAAGCCTTCAAGTAAGTTTAATCCTCAAATTAAAAATCTTAAACTTACTAATACTATTTTTCCTATTTTATTGGCCAGACACAAAAATTGGAGACAAAGTAGCTATCAATGGCACTGGAACTGGAACCACCTGACATGGGCCCTAAGTGCCTCTTTCAAAGAAAGTAGCACCGAAGCTACTATAGAGAGCATTTGAGCAATTCCACTTGCATAACATATAGCTCAAGTGCCTCTATCGAGGTTAGTGGTACTGAGGCCACTACAAGATGGTATGACTATATCATTCCTATTTTCCCCCTTATTCATTTCTTTATTTAAACTCTTTTTTACTCTTAACAAAATTCTGTCGTGCGATCGAGGGCACACCACATGCGCTCGAGTGCCCTCTCGCCCTGCACTCTAGTGCGCGCTAGCGCATCACATTAAGCAGTTGCACACACGTGCAATCGAGCGCACTTCACAAATGCGCTCGAGTGCACTCAGGGTAGAGAAAGCACGTGGTATTTTTATTCACACTTCACTCACAACCCCACTTTTCTCATATTACACTCCAACGCACATTTTCCTTTGGTCTATCGCATTTGCCATCACCAACCATTAAATCTGTTGAAAACAACTCTTTCACCTCTAGCAACCCACACCACCACCGCTCATCCGTCACAATCACCACCCTACCACCGTGCGTCACCCATCCACAAGACCATCTTCCCCTGAAATTCTGCAAATCCAACACGGTATGCAAACCGATTTTTGCTCCACTTACATGCACAACATCACACACGATTCTTGATCTTTAGTTTACATATTCATATATGTTTATCTTGTGTGTTGATTGGGTATTTTTATATTAACAGGAGGTTTGGCTTAACGGTGTGTAATTTCTACAGCTTCTGGTTTTTGTTGCACATAAAGTATTCGACCTATTGTTTGACCGAGTGCGATCGAGCGCTAGGAATTAACGATTGGGAGCAGCTCAATTTGTGCGACTGAGCGCATCATCAGCTATGCACGAGTGCAATCACACCAGAAGCAACATTGTTTTCTCACAACACATGGCTTCCACATCCCGAGCTCCCAGCAGCCGCTACCAGGCATCCCAGCCCAGTTTTGAACATCATGAAATACTGTTCGAGACGACATTTAACGTGGAAGAGGTTGGACGCCACAAGAGTTCAAGAGTTTGGACGCCACAAGATGGGCAGTCCAAGAGTTCAAGAACCAGGGTCTTAAACGGCTATTCAAGCCGGTCTATTCGACGGCATATACTCGATTTGTGGTCAGCTTCTACGAGAACCTGACCTACGACTGCACCAGACCAGAGATCTTATCTTCTTCGGTCTAGGGCAGATTTATAGAGCAGACCACCACCGACATAGCCGACTCTTTACACTACTGTGATGATTCCCCGCCGAAGGTGATTACGCGCAAAGAGTAATACGGTAGTTTTAACATAGCTTTGGGATGTCGATTCCACAAGGAAACAAGTTAACTACAAAAGAAAGTAAACCTCAACACGAACGGTAAAGATTAAATGAAAGAATTTGAGTTTTGATAGTAATTGTGTAAATAGTTGTGTGAATATATTATGGAGAAGCAACAAGGTTCTGAGAATCATCCCTAGGTTCATTGCCTTTTCCCAATCATGATTCAGTTATTTTTATCTCGATTGCAAGTTTTACATCCCAAACAGGCAATCAACAAATATTTAATTAAAAACAAATATAAACCCTAATGTAATCGCTTATGAAATACCCATTGATTTCGATTCAAGCACGCATGACTTATCCTATAGAGTTATCAAGAAACGACAATATATCACCATGATAATACCGCAGTAATGGACAACCCTAAAAGAGAAATCTACCGGACTCAATCACACCCGAACAACTTGACATAAGAAGAGCAAGACTAGACTTATATGGAGAAGAAGCATGCAATCACCGGTTTAAGAAAATCTAAGATAAGAAGAATAAAAAGTGCAACTGTCACATGAACCCTAATTCTTCTTGTTTGATCAAAGAATAAATCATAAACAATGTTCTAACATTAAATCCTTACAACCAAATCAAGATTAGAAAGTAAGAACAACTACACCTAGAGATTCATCCTTTTGCCTTGCTTGAAGATTAGTTGGCCATGGGGCTCATGCTTGATCATTTTGATAGAGCAGCTTTTGTAAGCTTCTGGCCTTTAAATGTATGTCCAAAGATGTCCTCTCTTAGATCCTAAGTGACCTATTTATAGTATAACGGTCCAAGGGTGTTCTTGGGTTTAATCTAATGTTTAAAACCCTAATTAAAGTCTAACTCGGACATGCAAATCCGTGTGCACGCTGCAGTGCTACTAGGGAGCACCGCGGTGCTAGGTATATTCTAGATTGGGAAAGCTTCTGGGCACCGCGGTGCTATTGAGAAGCACCGCAGTGCTGGCTGGTGGTTCAAGATGTGGAGGTTCTGGGCGCTGCGGTGCTGGCTGGTGCTGTTCTAGACTGACCTATGTCTACTAAAACTACAATAACTTTCTCTAGAAAGATCATTTTGATGAGCCGTAAAATTCTCCAGAAAATATACTTCCGGATCTTTCTAAGCATATATGGCTTATCTCCTGGTTCTTCTTGCATCAATACAGTTTAATTTGCAAAGATGATTGATTTGTACGGGTAATTCTGGCAATTTAGTGAAACTCCTTTCCAAGTCGCGGCACACACACTTTCTTCCCTTCATTTTGTCCTTCCGAAAGCACTCCTTTGCTCTGATATGCATGGGATCTTTGTGCTTTATTCAATGGTAGCATTTCTCTCTCTTTTAGACTCCAAATACCTGAAAATGCATCAAAACAAATCAATGATCCAAGAATGACACTTTAGAATTGTTAAGGTATAAAAGTGCAATTCAAACCTAGATGTTGTGAGTTTTAAATTACACACAAGCGCACGAGTCGTTTGTAGTATAGCGTTGTGCAAGTGCGAGGTCGAATCCACAGGGAATTGCGTTGTGAAAGTATATTTTCAATCTAAATTAACTTTATCTTAACCTAGTTCCGAATTTCAGATAATAATTTGCAAAAGAAATTAAAATTAAACTAAATTGATTTTTAAAAACTAATAATTAAAACACTAAGGTTTCTAAATCCACCCCACCGAAGTTAAGCATATATGTTCTAAAAATATAGCCTATCAAAACATTCCATGAATCCAACTATAAGACAAAAAACAAAGAATATCCCAACTAAACCAAAAGCATCCAATGTATCCGCTCTCAACAAATCACAATGGAAATCCAATTTAATCGAAAAACATTCAATATATCCATCAGATGAAACACAAGGAATATCCAACATATAATTTAAACTCAATCAATTATAAGATTAATTCAAATAATTGACAGAACATTTATACTAAAAATTGTCAGATTTGTACAAGCAAATCTGAACTACTACGCCAAACAACGGCGGGGCTTCATCTTCAACCTTAGCTGAAAAGTCTAGCCACTCATAATTATGAAACTACAATTCACAATAAAAGTGCTAAACATTAAACTAAAACAACTAAATAAAAAGAAATAAATAACTTTACATGGGAGAAATTCCACTCGCTGATGGGCGGTGCTTCCCCTCGTGGTGACAAAGCCTTCGAGATCCACCTGAATGCTAGCGGATGTCCACCGGTTAACACCAAAGTGGCCCAGGAATTGCACATTAAAGATGAAGTGAAGAAGGGCTTATATAGGGAAATATCATAAGTGCAATATGCTTCTAATCCGATGTGGGATACTGCAGATTCCAGTTTTTGCTCTTTGACCTTTGTCTACTAAAACTGCCATAACTTTCTCTAGAAAAATCATTTTATTGATCCTTAAAATTCCCCAGAAAATAGACATCGGGATATTTCCAAGCATATATGGCTTATCTCGTGGTTCTTCCTGAATCAATACAGTTAAATCCTCAAAAATGGCTGATTTGTCACGCTGAAATCATGCACAGCCTGACCTTTGTCTGCTAAAACTGCCATAACTTTCTCTAGAAAAATCATTTTATTGATCCGTAAAATTTCCCAAAAAATAGACATCCGGATCTTTCCAAGAATATATGGCTCATCTTCTAGTTCTTCCTAAATCAATACAGTTTAATCCTAGAAAATGGCTGATCTGCACAAGCAATTCTGGAAATTTAGTGAAACTTCTTTCCAAGCTTGTAAACCTGTAAAACAATGAAAACAACTCAAGGTAACAAATTCCTAAGCTAACAAATGTAAATTAAAGGGCCAAAATATGCAATATTTGGCACTCATCAAATACCCCAAAACTTACAATTTGCTAGTCCCTTAGCAAAACAAAATAAAAAAAAAACCTAAATGAAAAACAAAGAACATAAAGATAAGTTCATCACTCATGGTATCCAAAAATTTAAGGAGCACACATCACCATGATATTCGTTCATGAGCAAGCTTAAAAAGATAAACCCATCTTCGCAATGAATAGAAAAGTTAAAATCTAATTACTTACAAAAGGCAGGTTAAGGCATCACAAGTCTGACATTGTGTAAAGTGAATTAGCATATAGAAATGAAGCTTCCAAGTGACTCCAGTGTGTAAGGTCTCCATGTCTCAAGATTCACCGAATTTTCCATCAAAATGAACGAAAAAGACATAGTGTTTTTTTTTTTTTCTTATAAGGCACGGCTATGTCTAGTTCCCTTAAGCTTTCTAATTGACCCATGTAGCGAGTGTTGAGTCAATGACTCCCAAACCAGATGGTTTTAGGGTATTAGGTGTAAAGACACCCCTAAGGACTTACTAACTCGAGTCAAAAAGGCTACGAATTTAAACCAGCCTTAATACTACCAAGCAAAATTCCACCTTTTGACGTGAACACTCACTGCTTACTGAGGCAAGAGGTCCAGTTACTCAGCGGAAAGTTTATTTATGATAATAATTTTTATTTTTTATGCTTTTCTATGCTCAAGAGTTCATCCAACAAGTCATCCAATTTCAGTTAAGATAAGGAAAAATACACATTAAAATCACATGTCATACCTCACATAATTTGTGCTAATGTGCTCATGTTAGATTATGTCAAACATGTGAATTATCAAATGCCTAAGGTAAGTAACTAAATTTTAAAATTTATCACCAGATCATGTGTTCAAAATGTTAAGCTCACCAATGACATCACATCACAGAAATTGTTTAGATCAACCAAAATTTCACGATAACATGAGCATGCATTTATCTCTACGACGAAAAGACAACAAATTAGGACAAAGTGTGTGATGTGTCTCCCATACCCCCAAACTTAAATTACACATTGACCCCAATGTGTGACTAATATGGAACGAGCTAACCTGAGATATGGAGAACTAGCTAGACTGGTATGGCTCATAGCATACCCCCAAACTTGAACTGAAGTACGCATTGTCCCTGTAAAATAAAAACTGGAAAACAAAAAATACTGGAAACAAACATTAATCATAAAAATGCGAAATAATAAATAAACAGAAAAGGTAAGCTGTGGGGTGCCTCCCATGAGTGCTAAGTTTAAAGTCTTCAGCCAGACCCAACATTAGTAAACAGGCCTAACTAAGCGCTCCACCATCTGATCAATAAATGGAAATGGAAAATGATCAGGCCTAGTAGCAGCATTCAATTTACGATAGTCTAGACACTTTCTCCATCTTGACTGCACTCGAGTTGGGACCAACTCGTCGTCTTTATTTACTACCGTCAATTTAGCACGTTTGGGCATGACTGGAATCAGGCTTACCCACTTACGATCAGAGATGGGATAAATGATCCCTGGCTCTAACAGTTTAATATCTTCTGCCCTCACAACCTCTTGCATAGCAGGGTTGAGCCTTCTTTGTGACTCCCTCGATAGCTTGGCATTCTCCTCCAACTGTATCTTGTGTATTACCAACGAGGGGTTGATTCCCTTGACATCCTTAATAGTCCAGCCTATAGCTTCTTTATGCTCTCTTAAGATGTCCAATAATTTCTCCTCTGGAGCATCACCCAAATCTAAAGCTATCATTATAGGCAAAGAATCTGCTGGACCTAGGAACTTATACTTAAGATTGTTCGATAAAGGCTTAAGTTCCTTCTTGGGGGGTTCAGGTGTTGTGGTTTCCTCTGTCTCACTGATCTTTTGAGGAGCAGACTCTAAAGTAGCATTTGCTAGCTCAAACAACTTATCTAAATCCAAATCGTCTTCAAATTGAGCAAAGCATGCCTCCAAAATGTCCTCAGACTTCCCTTCTTTCTTGGGCGCTTGTAGTCTCTCAGGGTAAGGCACTTTAGGTAAAAATGACCTAGAGAGATCATTAATAATAGGTGTGGCTATAGATGGCTCAGCATCTCTCTTCTCATTGTTGCCACTTTCTTGCCCTTGGTGCATAGCAGGGTTCTCTTCCACTTGATTGTGCACTTGTCTCCCAGACCTCAATGGGACAATTGATTGCACTTGTTCCTACCAATGCATAGGAGTTAATAAATTTCCCACCGCAAACTGTTCCTTTGGGTTAGGATCAGTTTGACTGGGGAACGTTCCTTCCTCTCCTTCACCCACGTAACTTGCGATTTGATCAATTTGACTCTCTAGTGTGGCAATCGCTTGGGTGTTTTCTATTGTTGCACTCATCACTTCACTCATAGATTGGCTAGTCGTTTTCATGAAATCATTGAGAGTGTCCTCCAATGACTGTGAAACCGACGCTGGCACTTGAATGGGAGCTTGGTAAGCGGGTGATGGTTCTGGATAAGCTGAGTGACCATAACTTGGAATTGGTGGAGGAAATTCGGGAGGGTATTGATTGTGAGCATGATAAGGGTCTCCTCCCTGATTCCTCAGTTGGTTCTGTGTCCATGAAATATTAGAGTGGTCCCACCACCCTGGATTGTATGTTTCAGAGTAAGATCCATTTGATTGCCAACAACACTCATTGAAAGCATTCATTTTTTCCATAGGATACTCGGCAAAAGCCGACATTGATGGACAATTCTGTGCTAAATGCATGGGACTAGCACAGATGGAACAACTATCAACATTGAATGTGTTGGTAGCATTGAGGGACGGGCCGGTCATTTTCATGTACTTCTTAATGGTGTCCTCTAAAGACTGTGAATCCGGCACTAGATTCATCCACACATATATATATATATATATATATATATATATATATTTTGGATAACTAACTAGTAGAAAAATAAAATCAATTCAGACAAAAAATTTTTACAAACCAAACAATTCCCTGGCAACGGCGCCAAAAACTTGTTGTGAGTTTTAAATTACTCGCAAGCGCACGAGTCTTTTGCAGTATAGCGTTGTGCAAGTGCGAGGTCGAATCCACAGGGAATTGCGTTGTGAAAGTATATTTTCAATCTAAACTAACTCTATCTTAACCTAGTTCTGAATTTCAGATGATAATTTGCAAAAGAAATTAAAATTAAACTAAATTGATTTTTAAAAACTAATAATTAAAACACTAAGGTTTCCAAATCCACCCCACCGAAGTTAAGCATATATGTTATAAAAATATAGCCTATCAAAACATTCCATGAATCTAACTATAAGACAAAAAACAAAGAATATCCCAACTAAACCAAAAGCATCCAATGTATTCGCTCTCAACAAATCACAAAGGAAATCCAATTTAATCGAAAAGCATTCAATGTATCCATCAGATGAAACACAAGGAATATCTAATAGAAAATTTAAACTCAATCAATTATAAGATTAACTCAAATAATTGACAGAACATTTATACTAAAAATTGTCAGATTTGTACAAGCAAATCTGAACTACTACGCCAAACAACGACGGGGCTTTATCTTCAACCTTAGCTGAAGAGTCTAGCCACTCACAATTATGAAACTACAATTCATAATAAAAGTGCTAAACATTAAACTAAAGCAACTAAATAAAAAAAAATAAATAACTTTACATGGGAGAAATTCCACTCGCTGATGGGCGGCGCTTCCCCTTGTGGTGACAAAGCCTTCGAGATCCACCAGAATGCTAGCGGACGTCCACCAGTTAACACCAAAGTGGCCCAGGAATTGCACATTAAAGATGAAGTGAAGAAGGGCTTATATAGGGAAATATCACAAGTGCAATATGCTTCCAATCCGATGTGGGATACTGCAGATTCCAGTTTTTGCTCTTTGACCTTTGTCTACTAAAACTACCATAACTTTCTCTAGAAAAATCATATTGATTCGTAAAATTCTCCAGAAAATAGACATCAGGATCTTTCCAAGCATATATGGCTCATCTCATGGTTCTTCCTGAATCAATACAGTTAAATCCTCAAAAATGGCTGATCTGTCACGCTGAAATCATGCACAGCCTGACCTTTGTCTACTAAAACTGCCATAACTTTCTCTAGAAAAATCATTTTATTGATCCGTAAAATTCTCCAGAAAATAGACATCCGGATCTTTCCAAGCATATATGGTTTATCTTCTAGTTCTTCCTAAATCAATACAGTTTAATCCTAAAAAATGGCTGATCTGCACGAGCAATTCTGGCAATTTAGTGAAACTTCTTTCCAAGCTTGTAAACCTGTAAAACAACGAAAACAACTCAAAGTAACAAATTCCTAAGCTAACAAATGTAAATTAAAGGGCCAAAATATGCAATATTTGGCACTCATCACTAGAACAACCTTAAAATGCTAACAATTAAGTACTCTAAAGATGCATTTTATGACTCTCATCACAAACCCTAACTAGCTTATTGCTAGTCCCTAGCAATTCAAGCGAAAACAATAGATGAATTCTATGGTGGGAATCGAAGCAAAGTGAAGCAATGTTAGTGTTAGACCAAAAGTAATTTACTTTTGTCTCAAAAATCACACATAACTCACGGCACATAGAATCATCAAATTTCACCTAAGTCCAAAAGTAATCTAAACATCAATCTTAAAATTGCTATCGACTCTTAACATCCATCTTACCACAATCCATTAATCCGAACACCCGGATGATTTTGTGCACAACTTTCATGAATACAAGTCTTGGCCTCTAAAATATATTAAATTGCGTGACATCAATCACAAAAACAAGCTCCATAAGCTCACTTTTCGAATTACTCCCCACTATTGTAGAAAAATCACACTACATTGGATCAATAGGTCTTTACTCAGCTTGTAACGTTAGGCTAAGGTAAAGGTTAAGAAAGAATAGGAAGGATTCAACAAGTAAAAGAACTTAATCTTTTAGTTTTGAACACAACTCTTTAAGCACTGGATAACCTTACTTCAATACCCAACTCTTCCAACCATTTTTCAAGCATTTCTTTCAATAAATCACCATTTTTTTCTTTCTTTCTTCTTTCTTTGCCATGATTCACTTTTTTATTTTGGCACATAAGACCATTCACCTCCTTTTCATCAATTTTTTCTTTTCCATAACCCCCAACTTATCTCTTTTCATGTATTTGGGCTATGGTAGTAATATTTTTTTTTTCATCATTTCTCCTCTTGAGTGCTTCTCAACAAATGTGTATAACTAAGTTCTTTTAAAAGGAAGGTAAGGATAAAATATTTTTGGCTCATAAAGGTGAGTAAATGGGCTATTGAAAGAAATAAGGCTCAAATTCTTTTTCAAGAAAAAGGCTCAAATGGGTGACTAGTGATAAATATAGCAATGGTAAGTTTGGAAGGCTCAAACGGTTCAAAAATGGCCTATATCATATCCTAAGTAGTGTGCATCCTAGAAATTCACCTCAAGTGATTATAAAATAAGTTCTAGAGCTTGTCGAGACCGCAAAAGTATTCACAAAGCAATCACACATAAAACTTCTTTAAATGTTTTTAGACTAATCATACAATCTTACCACAACCTAGAGTCTCAAACCAAATCAAGATTGACACTTAAATTATTCTCAAACCGAAGCAAGATTTAATTTCTTCTAAATGCTATATGCTATCTCAATTAAGTTCATATCATTGACATGTAAATTAACTCTAAGGCTAACACAAAGCATGCTAAAAACAAACAAGAAGGGAAAATGACATTAAACAGTTCAATGGAAAAAGAAAAACAGGAATATGTTCCCTCCACCCCCAACTTAAAGTAGGCGTTGTCCTTAATGTGAAAGTAAAAGATAAGGAAACTCCCTTTGTAGCCAAAAATGCACAGAAGCTAAAAATTGTGCACCACCATTTGAACTACTTCGTATATTTGTCCCTGAAAAAGAAATACGAAAGTAAAACTGGAAAACAGCAAAATAATAATAATAATTAAGAAAAAGAAATATGAAAAACAGTAAAAGAAATAAAAGGATAAGTTGTGGGTTGCCTCCCATGAGCTTTAAGTTTTATGTCTTCAGCCAGATGCTGCACCACTCACACTACTGGCCTCATTGTGGTGCTGAAGATGAGGCTCCAACTTAATGGCCTCAATGCTAATTTTTGGCAAGGAATACTTATAGTCCACCACATGTGGCTTAAGTGTTCTTGGTGTTGCCTATTCACTATCAGCAGTAGGGTATTTGATTTCCGCATCCATGTAACTTCTCTCAAGAAACTCCTCAAAGCATGGTTGCCATGATTTCTTAATAAATTCCTGTGACTTATCAAAAATATCAACAACATTAACGGCATGGGAATAAATTAAAGAATCATCGAACTTAAAATTATTAGGAGGGAATTCCAAAGAGTTAGAATTATCTTTAGCGTGCTCATCCTCCAAATTGAGCTTATCAACCATGTAAGTATCGAAACACTCATCCTCTTCATGTGGCTGTTTTGAGACTCGGAAAACATTTACCTCTAAAGTTCTATTTTCAAATGATAATGTCGTTAGGCCATTCCTACAATTAATAAGGGCATTAGTAGTGGCAAGGAATGGTCTTCCAAGTATCAAAGGAATTTCAGACTCCGTGTTTATAGTAGAAACAATATCTAAAACCAAAAAATCAACAGGATAGTAGAAATTAGCAATTTTCAACAAAACATCTTCTATAATACCTCTTGGTTTTCTTACCGATCTATCCGCTAATTGAATTACCACGGAGGTTGGTTTGATCTCACTTAGACTGAGCTGTAAGTACATGGAGTATGGCATGAGGTTCACACTAGCACCCAAATCTAGCAATGCTTGGCCACAAGATTTGTTTCCAATTTAACAAGCCACTGTTGGACAGCCCGGATCTTTATATTTGGGCAGTGTCTTGCTGTCAATTACTGCACTTGCTTGCTCCATTAGGAATGACATCTTCTTCACATGGTGCCTATTCTTAAGTGTGCACAGATCCTTGATGACTTTAGCATAGTTGGGAATCTGTTTTATAACATGAAGAAGAGGGAGGTTAATTTTAACATGCTGAAGTTGTTCAAGAATCTCACCTTTTGATGCTTAATTTATCTCCTTAGGTTTAAGGAGTGCTTGAGGGAAAGGCACCGGTGGAGAATAATCATCACAGGCCTCTTGTTCCTTGGGGGTTTCATCCTTGTTGCTTAAGTTTGATGGTATAGTGGGACCATCAATTTTCTTACCGCTACGGGTGATTATGGTATTAACCTCTTTAACATTTTGATTTCCAGGATTAGGGGTTTGTGCCATATGTTGTCCCCTTGGATTTTGTTGTGGCTGCGAAGGAAACTGCCCTTGCTCTTGAATCGCCAAGAAACTAATCAACTTAGTGAGTTGGCTCTTTATCTCCTTTTGTTCCGCTTTGATCCCTTGTTGCTCCTCTAACAGCTGTTGATTTATTTTGCCTTGATCTTCCACATTCTTGGCATGTACCTACATAAATGACTTAATCATATCTTCCAAAGGTAAATATTGTTGAGATGCATTATATGAAGTTGCTTCCAGTTGCCATTGGGTACTAGAGTGGGCAGGAGGTTGTGTATCGGGTTTCTAATTAAAATTTGGGTGATTTTTCCAACTGGGATTGTAGGTGTTAGAGTAAGGTGAGTGTGGTTTCCCAAAGGGTATACCTACAACATTACACTCTTTCTTTATCTCAAAATAAACTGGACAATCCTTAGGTAAATGATCTACCCCATTACACATGAAACAAAGCTCATAGGACTCTACCCTAGCAACCGGTTCATGAGCCCTAACATTTCTGGTTTTTAAGGCTTCAATTTCCTTAGTTAGGGCCTCTAAATGGGCTTTAAGGTTATCCTATTCCTTAAGTTGATAAATCCCAACAGGTTGATTTCTCCTAGTGCTTTCCGTGGCATTTGGTCCTGTCCAAGTGTAGGATTTTTCTGATAGATCATCTAGGAAATCCATGGCTTGGTCGGGATCTTTTTGAAGAAAATCCCCATTGCACATCATTTCTATGAACTGCCTCTCCCTACTTAGAAGTCCATCATAGAAATAGCTAACTACCCACTAACTCTCATACCCATGGTGTGGACAAGAATTCAAAAGGTCTTTGAAATGTTCCCAAACTTGATATAAAGTTTCACTCTCCTTTTGTGCAAAGTTTGAGATTTGTCTCTTGAGGTTATTGGTTTTATGGGTTGGGAAGTGTTTTTGGAAGAAAACTCGGGTCATCTCATCCCAACTACCTATAGACCTTGGCCTTAACGAGTACAGCCAAGCCTTGGCTTTTTCCTTAAGTGAAAAAGGGAAAAACCGAAGTTTGACGGTGTCTATCATATCAACCCTATTGTGGAAAGCAGCTACTACTTCCTCAAATTCCCTAATATGGATATAGGGGTTTTCAGTCTCAAACCCAAGGAAAGTTGGTAGCAATTGGATCATGCTCGGCTTAAAATCAAGTTGTTGAACATTAGGAGGGGACATGATACACGATGGTGTGGCCGTACGGTTAGGGTGCAAGTAATCCTTAAGTGTCCTAGTGATCTTCATGTTCACTCATTTCTTCGAGACTAGATGGATTGTCAAATAAAGGATTTGAAAAAGAATTAAATTATGGCTCTAACACAGGCCTACAACCAAATCTACCCACAATGTCTCTATGTTTGTACATGTGAGGTAACAAAATAATAAAAATACTATATAAAAAAAAGAAAGAGTCAAATAAAATATAAAATAAAAAATTAATGCAGTAAGCTAAAAGAAGGAATGAAGTTACCGCTTTTACAGCTGCTAAAAAGAAAAACTATTTACAACTCTTCTACCGTCATGTCAAAAGTTGACAATCTTCTTTGTACTTAAGCGCGTTTCTCCGGCAACGGCGCCAAAATTTGATTACGCCCAAAGAGTAATGTGGTAGTTGTAACACAGCTTTGGGGTGTCGAGTCCATAGGGAAACAAGTTAACTACAAAAGAAGGTAAACCTCAACATGAACGGTAAAGATTAAATGAAAGAATTTGAGTTTTGATAGTAATTGTGTAAATAGTTGTGTGAATATATTATGGAGAAGCAACAAGGTTCCGAGAATCCTCCCTAGGTTCGTTGCCTTATCCCAATCATGATTCAGTTGTTTTTATCTCGATTGCAAGTTTCACATCCCAAACAGGTAATCGACAAATATTCAATTAAGAACAAATATAAACCCTAATGTAATTGCTTATGAAATACTCATTGATTTCGATTCAAGCACGCATGACCTATCCTATAGAGTTATCAAGAAACAACAATATATCACCATGATAATATCGCAGTAATAGACAACCCTAAAAGAGAAATCCACCGGACTCAATCACACCCGAACAACTTGATATAAGAAGAGCAAGACTAGACTTATATGGAGATGAAGCATGCAATCACCGGTTTAAGAAAATCTAAGATAAGAAGAATAAAAAGTGCAGCTGTCACATGAACCCTAATTCTTCTTGTTTGATCAAAGAATAAATCATAAAAAATGTTCTAACATTAAATCCTTACAACCGAATCAAGACTAGAAAGTAAGAACAACTACACCTAGGGATTCATCCCTTCGCCTTGCTTGAAGATTAGTTGGCTATGGGGCTCATGCTTGATCACTTTGATGGAGCAGCTTTTGTGAGCTTCCGGCCTTCAATTGTATGTCCAAAGATGTCCTCTCTTAGATCCTAAGTGACCTCTTTATAGTACAAGGGTCCAAGAGGTTTCCTGGGTTTAATCTAATGTTTAAAACCCTAATTAAAGTCTAACTAGAAGATGCAAATCCGTGTGCGCGCTGCGGTGCTGTTGGGGAGCACCGCGGTGCTAGGCATATTCTAGATTGGGAAAGCTTCTGGGCACCACGGTGCTGTTGAGGAGCACTACCCGCTGTGCTGGCTGGTGGTTCAAGATGTGGAGGTTCTGAGCGCTGCGGTGCTGGCCGCGGTGCTGGCTGGTGCTGTTCTGGACTGACCTATGTCTACTAAAACTGCCATAACTTTCTCTAGAAAAATCATTTTGATGAGCCATAAAATTCTCTAGAAAATATAATTCCGGATCTTTCTAAGAATATATGGTTCATCTCCTGGTTCTCCTTGCATCAATACAGTTTAATTTGCAAAGATGATTGATCTGTACGGGCAATTCTGGCAATTTAGTGAAACTCCTTTCCAAGTCGCGGCACACACACTTTCTTCCCTTCATTTTGTCCTTCCAAAAGCACTTCTTTGCTCCGATATGTATGGGATCTTTATGCTTTATTCAATGGTATCATTTCTCTCTCTCTTTTAGACTCTAAACACCTGAAAATGCATCAAAACAAATTAATGATCCAAGAATGACACTTTAGAATTGTTAAGGTATAAAAGTGCAATTCAAACCTAGACCAACCCTAAAATGCAAACAATTAAGTACTCTAAAGATGCATTTTATGACTCTCATAAGGAGGACAGCCACATGGAAGAGCAGCCTGACCCGTTTCCTCTACCACATATCATAGAGAACATGTGTGCGGGCCAGTATGCTGACCACCACAACAATGCGGGGAGCCGGTCTAGGTTGCCTCCCCGTTTATGGTTCGTTGACTCAGTCCTGCAGCGTAATGTGTGTCCTTTAGGGCACAAGACACAGAGGCGGGATCAGTTTTTACAGGCTCTCTACGCCTTTCACCGGGGTCATTGGTACACCATCCCAGCAGTTATATGGAGTCAGATACACAAGTTCTGGGACTGGGTGCATAATCGGTAGACGACCACAGCTAAATCCTGGGGCCTTCCTTTCCCCATCTTGCTCAGTCACATCTTCAAGAAGAAAGGGATTAGAGGCTCCTCTATAGACGGCCCGGTTAGTGATCATCCTTTCTTTGGGAGAGCCTAGTGGAGCCTCAGCCAGTCTCACATGCCTCGAGGACCCCGGGCGTAGATTCCAGCTACAGAGCTAATGGCAGATGATCTGATAGAGGTCGAGCGTCCACCAGTGAGCCCTTCATGGGAGGAGGACTAGCCAGACATGGGATCTATGGAGTATCAATACCTTTTTGATGAGCTATTTTCCTTCCGCTGTGAGCTGTCTGACATCCGTCGGGAGGATCATGAGGCAACCCATTTGATCCATCAGCGGACTGATGGGTTAGAGGCGCAGTTTACATGACAGGAGGCGATGCTACAGGCCATCCTTGACCGCCTACCTCCTACACCCGGTACCTCTTCGATTGCACCCACCGATGATCAACAATGAGAGGATACCTCGTCTGGCTGAAGACGTAAAACTTATCGCTCATGGGAGGCACCCTAGACATATCCTTTTCATTTTAGTACTTTTCTTTTGTTTATATTTATATTTGCATTATCCTTATTTCTTGTTTTCCGGAATAATGTTTCTTTTTCTTTGTCAGATTATTAGTGTGTGCATCCAGTTCAAGTTTGGGGGCATGTTACGAGCAAAGCAAGCGACCTAGTTCTCCATCTCCTAGGTCAGATGTTTCCATGCCACACACACATTAGGGACAATGTATATTTTAAGTTTGGGGGTAGTGGGAGATACTGTTACGCACACACTTGAAACACATGCACACACTAGGTCCTACTTTTTTTTAGAAAAGATAAATGCATGTTCATTTGGTAATAAAATTTTTTGGGTAATTTAAAATATGATAACACTTCATTAGTAAGCTTAAAATCTAGAACATATAGTCTTGTAATAGGAATTTTACAAAGTTTAGTTACCTACCTCAAGGCACCTAAGAATTCACGAGTTTGATCCATATTTGCACAAGCACATTTAGCATGCATTGGTGTGGGGTATGACATATAATTCTTTTGTATATGTTTCCATAACCTAACTGTAATCGAATAATGTGTTAAAAAGAACACTTTGGCATAAGAATAATAAAGAAAAATGTTCATCGTGCAAAAAGAAAATAAAAAGCTTCTAATGATCATTAAAAACTTTCCACTGAGTAACTAGGCCTCTTACCTCAGTAAGCAGTGAGTGTTCATGTCAAAAAGTGGGAAGTAAGCCTTTAATGATCATAATAAAAAAAATTCCATTGAGTAACTGGGCCTCTTACCTCAGTAAGCATTGAGTGTTTATGTCAAAAGGTGGGAATTTCATTTAGAAGCATTAAAACCTGTTAGTTCTGTAGCCTTTTTTACTCGAGTTAGTAAGTCCTTAGGGGTGTCTTTACGCTTAATGCCCTAAAACCATCTGGTTTAGGAGTCATTGGCCAAACACTCGTTACAAGGGTCAATTAGAAAGCTCGATGGAACTCAACATGGTAAAGATCGCATGATAAAAGAAAAAGAAAAAGAAGCAAGCATTATACCATTTTTGTTCTCTTTGATAAGGAATTCGATAAAGTTTTGGGCACCGAAACACTATACACTAAAATCATGTGGAAGCTCCATCCTATATGTACTAATTCATCACACACAAATCAAACTTGCGATACCTTAAGCCAACCTTAGGTAAGCAACGTGAGCTTTTGAGAATCATTTTTCAATACAAAAATGTATTTTTATTATAAGCTTACTCATGAACGGTTATCATGGTTTTACACACAACCCAAATTTTTGAATCTCAAGAAAATGAATTTATCTTTCATTTTGTTTCAACATAGTATTTTGTTTTGTATTGCTAAGGGACTAGCAATATGTAAGTTTGGGGGTGTGATAAGTGCTTAAATAGTCATATTTAAGCCCCTTAATTTACGCTTGTTAGGCTCTTTATTTATCTATTTCAGTAGATTCTACTTCATTTTCGTGTTTTATGTGTTTTTCATAGGACTTGGACAAAAAGGTGATATTTTGGAGCTTTTAGGAGTAAAAGTCAAGTTTTGCCATCCAGTAAGGTGTGCTCGAGCGCACCTTTTTTGAGATCGAGTGCACAGGCACACGAGCGCACTTGAAGAAGGCTCGAGCGCACACATGCGCTCGAGCGCGTCTCACATACGATCGAGTGCAAACACTCTAGAGGTGGTAGAGACAGATATGGAAAGAAGTCTCCGGATTCTAAATAGGAAATTAGGGTTCGACATTAGTAACAAGAGATATCCACATCGGATTCTCAGGTTAATCAACATGGGAAATCGGGAGCAGACCAAGCCCTAGGTCCCGTGTGGTTGCCGATCTCCATAGCCCTCATGCTCTCTTAAGGAACAACTCAGTATACACCCATGCTGAATCCCTTAAGAGAGAAAAGAGTTAGAGTATACACCATGCCTAACTCGTTGCTTAGGGAGATCAATAGCCTAAGGGGTGGGCCAAGCCCTTAGGTTGGCAACCATTAAATATTCATGATAAGGCTAGAGCATTGGCACCTTACTTAGTGGGAAAGTATAATTAGTGGTGGATATCGTAGTCCTATATTCTCATTAGTATTATCTCACACTCTACAGCTATTTCTCTTTTTACTTTGAAAGAAACTAATTCTAAATTGAAATTCACCAATCCCTGTGGAAATGATCTCGCACTTGCACACTATGCTACCATTGACCTTGTGCACTTGCAAGTAAAACTAGTATGGTTATTTGCATATTTATTTAGGTAGATAATAGTCCCAACACACATGCACAACTATAATGTAAGAACTGCCTATTGACAGACAAGTAAAACTCAATGTAGGTGTTCTTAAGTCGAGTCATATTCAGTGAACTCATTCTCCATTGAGCATCCACATACTTATTTTAGTGTCTTCCACACATGTGAGATCAGTCATCCTCACAATTGAGCAAACATAATATGTACAAGTCTAATCAGATTACTAACTTCCAATTAATATCCTACGACTAGCACATTTAAGAATAAAGCTTTTGATAAGATTAGGTCTCATAATTATGACCTCATCATAATTCTATCCCATTTGCTCTTACTTTGTAGACTTAATTACGATCATGTAACTTAACAAATATTCATGATAAATAAAACTTGCCATTGATAATGATAACAATTTGAATAATATTGTTTTACAAATAATATACTAAAACATCAAATGTTATTGGCTTGTAGGCACCAAGTTGGTTGCTTATGTATCTATAAGGAATCAAGCTATTTGTAGTTCATTTTATCAAGCTCATCTAGTTTGATTGACATTTCAATAAGAGTTTTCCTTTTTTATTTTTTTTTTCAAATTCATTTTTTGGCTCTAACTTTTGCCTAGGGCACCCTTTTTGGTTTTTAACCTATCTAACATTATTTTTTTCTTTTTTTTCAAGGAAATGAGAAAAAGTAAACATCATATCATTCCATTGTTAACCAAAATTTCCTTGTAGGACTAAAAACATTCATTAAAGGAGAACTTTCTTTAGGTTGTAATGTAGGCCAATGGTTCCAAGGCTACGAAATGAAGGATATTTTTGAAGGCTCAAAGAAAATTTGATTGGGTGTTCTATCAACCAAGGATTACAATTTGTTCTTTCATTGGATTTTACCTTAAGTTTCACTCCAAGCTCACACTTTATTCATCTCATCTTTGCTTAATTTCAATTTCAATCTCATTTTGTTTCATTTCATTTTCATCTTTACTTTATTGCAATCTCGTCTTTGATTCTCTCATCTTCTTTTATTTTTCAATTCTATCCTCATTATTTTTTTTTTCTTTTTCATTCATAATATTTTTTCAACAAATTATTGGTATCATCAACCTTTACAAATGATGAGAAGAGGGCTCATTGCCCTTTGTGTAAAAATCCGGCAAATGCAAAGTTATAAGAGCATGCATTGCCCCTTATGAAGGACGAAATCTTTAATGGACTCCTAACGAAAAACCCAAAAGTTGAGGATGTTGTAGACAAAATCTTTATGAAGGACTCCCTTCGAGTTGACCATAAAACTTCTGGTACTACTTGAAATATTAGTAAATAAAGGAGTGAGCTAAAAAGCCTAGTGAGAAACACATTACTAAAAGTAATCGTATTGGAGGAGAAATTTTCGTTTTAATTATAACAATAGCATATATTCATCAAATTTCAAAGGTACTAAAGTTTAAGTTTTATTGAGTTTCCTCTAATCATCTATCTCTATTTCTTTATAAGAAGAAATAACAATTAAGCCATGATTTACCAAGATCTTTACACGCCTTTCAAGCATAGAAGCTTACAACACTGTACTTCATTACAAAGTCAATAAGAATAAAGAAATTCAATTAAATAACATTCCATCATCACAATCATCATTCATGCTATTCATTGGGCCCAAGACATCATATGCCTTTCATGGGCCAATCATAAAGAATGTCTCTCATGGGCCAACCATAAAGTATGCCTCTCATGGACCAATCATTTTAATGCATTAATGGAAAAAAGTAATTAGATGTATAATCATGTATATAGTTTCATATCATTATAACGCCCCGGCATTGGGCAAATCATATAGCAATGGGGACATCTTACCACGTCTTTGTATGTCACTTCACAATATAAGTTAGATCCTACCCTACCACTTACTGGGTGAGGTCCTTTCATCATTTAAATTCTCCTCTACCCCTTACTGCGATTCTCCCTTACCCCTTACTAGGATTCTCATCTCTTAGCACTTATATATATCTCGGATCCCTCCGTACCCCTTTTCGGGCCGGGTCCTCAACAACATGGTTTTTTCTTATAATACGTTAACTATATATATATATAGACACACACACACACACACAACAATGAATTCACCAAGCAACGGACATGCAAACAAGCACTCACAGATCAAGTACATCACATTTTCATACCAATCCAACCAATCATGTTTATCAAAATCATACGGATCACAATCTCATAGCAATCAAATCATTTCTAAACTCGTATCCCAACGCGCGCGTGTGTGTATGTATACATGTATATACATGTATATAATTCTCATATCATTTCTCTTTATCATTTAGGTACTGAAATCTTATGTACTCGCATTTCTTATAATTATATTATTTATGATTTATACAATCCTATTATATTTTCATAATTTTATTTCTATTATATGGTTTAACACGCTTTCTAAAAGTAAGGTGTACTCACTTTGTCGAGCCAGGATCCAACCTCGGGTTTACTTCCTAGCCTTTGAGTTTTTCTTCCAATTCTACTAAACAAATACATATATACTTAGTATAATCACTCTTGAAGTTTATCATGGAAATTATACACATATATAAAATCTATGGGTTAAATCATAAACTTTTTTTTTTTCATTCTATTTAATGCTTTTATAAAAATCGTTCTAATATGTATTAAAACCAAAAGAACCCTTTCAATATTTTAAATTTTAAAACTTTATCGTGGATTCAAACTCATAGTACCTTTGGAGAAGTTTAGGATTGAAATACTCCAACAAAAGTCACTTATCTTTGAAGAAAAGCTGAAAAACAGGTTCAGGGGCTCAGACAGTAGACTGTCCTTCTTGGGTAGTCGACTATAGGCTGCCCAAAAATTTTCACAATCGACTATCCAAGGTCCAGAGAGTTTTATAGTCAACTGTGATCAATGTACAGTCGACTGTCTGGTCGCGAAATTTGAAATTTTGAGGGCAAAAACACATTTTTATTCAAATCAAAACCCTTATCTCTCATAGGAATTTCAAACCAAATCAAATACAAGTTCTCAGGGGTTTTAGATAAAAGATTTAACACTACCCAAGAGAGAAATTGAACTGAAAAATCATTAAATCAACACACTTTGTACATAAACCCATTTTTTCTCAAACTTTTCTCAAGAACACTGGGATTCTCAAAATTCCAACTCAAAACCCGTTTACCTTAAGCTTGCAAGAAAATCTCCCTTTTTTTTTCCTTCTCTTCCTTCCTTTTCTTTCTCTTTTCTTAATTTTCTTTTTTTCTTTCCTCTCTTTCTCGGTTCTTCTAGAGAGATCCAGTAAAATGTTTGTCTCTCACTGTAACGACCCATCCCGAGTTGGCCACCCCCGAGACGGTGTCATTACATTTTGAAAATCCCAGCACGATACCTATATGCAACAATAAAAATAATACTAACCGAATCTTTTACATCAATTCTTAACCCTCAACATGGGAGATACATCAATATGATATTGACTTAAACATTTTACACAACTTAATATGCATGAATATTTACAAATAATTTTTTTTATTTTATTTTCTCATTAGTTTGAGGATGTTGACACGTACGTGGCTTACAGAAATGATTTCGTCTAACTCTCAACCCACCAGACTATTTGTCTTGTCTGCTACCTGAAATCATTGTACAATGAGGGATGAGCTTCACAAGCTCAGTGAATTAAATTTACTATAAGTACTCAATTTGTATAAATGGTTTTTCAATATTAAATCATTTATTTCTCATATAACTTGATACTAGAATTCTACTAACACTACACATGTCATAAGATCCATTTTTTTTATCAATCTCTTTCTCATATTTATTGGTTCACCTTAAGACCATCAATTATCTCACAATTACCTCGTAATGAGGTTCACATCATAAAGTCTACCATTTAGATGGTTCTTATCATGGTATACTTCTAGGTTTCTATCTCACCATAACTGTCTCTCTGTGAGACTCATTCATCTATAAATAATTTCATAATAACACACAACACATCAGCATTTCAATTATGCAATCAATATTTAAAGCAAATTCAATGCATGAATTATTATTAGGGAACATCTTCCCACATATCGACATGTTTTTATTATCTTAGACCGACTGCCCTCCCGGTTCTTTTCTTCAGAGCTTATCCTGGCTGTCACGGATTTATTTCCAGCATAGACTGGCTGTCACGATGTCCCTTTTATTTCCAACATATATCGACTGCCACGATTTTTCAATTAGATCGGCCCCTTCCCGGTTCTTTTGGTTCTTTTATTTAATGCGTATGCATATGAACAATGATATGAAATATCAATCTGAACAATAACATAAAAAAGAAAACTTGAATTCAAATATTTAAACTTGTTGGAAATTACCTTGACAAGATGCCCATGGGTGATCTTCCAAACACCCAAGTCTATAATGACTTGTAAAGAAAAGATACAGCAAATGAATTAAAGAAAGAAAAGAAGATAAGCGATTTGTTATCGAGGTTCGGAAATAGCCTACTTCCCTGTGAGTTCCTCTGAACTCTCTGCACTAAATCAATGGTTCTTTACAATTACAACAACCCTCTTCAAGAAGCTCAAGTTCTTGAAGAAACCAAGAAGAGAAGAAAGAAGATGATAAGAACTATTACAATGCTCTCTATCTATACTACTCTCTCTTCTTTACAACCAGCCTCTCTACAATGAGTCCCTCTTATGTTTTGTGTCTTTGCATTCTCACACAATTCTCTCTTATATTGTGTCTTGTCACTCTTTACAATTGATCTCAAATTATATCACAATGTTATGTTGTTAATGAAGCTAGGTGACCCTTTATATAGTGCACCAACTTCTTGTCCAATCTTGAGAGTCAATCTCCACCCTTAGATCTTGATGACCAACTAACCATGGCCCTCCGTCAATCCTAAGTGGTGCTGTGCATTTTAACCATGCATCCATGCACCTAAGAGGAGGTTTAAATAAGTTGTCCATGTGTGCATTAGTGTGCCTAGCACCTAGGCACTGAACAGGGGCAGTGAGGCGCTAGGCAAAGCCCCTTTGCACCACATTCTGGACGGTGTGGCGCTGGTGGAGGGGTGGTGCGGTTTAACCATCTTTGAACCATGTTTAGAAATGTTTAAACCTTAGACAAATACCAACAATCTCTACCTTTGTCTAAGTGTTTAAACCTGAACCATTGTGTAGAGAGTTTCAGGATCCAAACTCATCTTGAGTCATCAATTAACTAACTCCCATCCTAAGTAGTCCAAAGCAATGATTGAACTTACTTAGAGGTAGAACTTTAGTACCTAAATCTGTAGGATTTTCTTCCGTGGCTACCTTGTCTACATGGATGCATTCTTTCGTAACATTTTCCCGAATGAAATGATACCGAACATCGATGTGCTTTGTCCTCTCATGGAACACCGAATTCTTACACAAGTGCAATGCACTTTTACTATCCGAAAACATCACAACCTGCTCCTCCAGTACCTTCAACTCTTCCAGCAACCCTTTGCACCACATAGCCTCCTTAATGGCCTCCGTAGCCGCTATGTACTCAGCCTCGGTTGTTGAGAGTGTTAGCACTGGCTGTAACTAAGCCTTCTAACTTACACAACATCCGTTTAAGTTGAAGAAGTAGGAGGTAATCGATCTCCTTTTATCTCAGTCTGCTCCATAGTCCGAATCTGGAAAACCCTCAAAGTAGATGGACTTACCCCTCTTCTCATAAACCAGCTCTACTTCTGGGCTTCCCTTCAAGTACCTCAGCAACCACTTCATCCCAAGCCAATGTTCCTTTATAGGATTACTCGTAAACCTACTGAGAACACTTATTGCATGAGCAATGTCAGGTCTAGTGCTTACCATGGTGAACATAACAGAACCAACCACACTAGAGTAAGGGACTTTTTCCATTTCCTTCTTCTCCGCCTCTGATCTCGGACATTGATCGCTGGAGAACTTGAAATGACCAGCAAGGGGAACCTTCACTGGTTTGCTATCTTCCGTAGAGAATTTAGATATCATATTCTCTATGTAGGAAGTTTGAGAGATCTTCTGTGCATGGTCAAGATCCTTCATCTCAAACTCCTCACTGAGTTGAGCCTTCAATTTCCTTATCCTCTATATGCTGCTCCCAACCAGCAACTTGTCATCAATATAGATGAGGATAATTACCACTTCCTCAACCTTCTGCCCCTTATAGTACAAGCATGAATCATAGTAGCTCCTCATGAAACCCAAGTTGATTATAAAGGAATCAAACCTCTTATTCCATTGCCGAGGTGATTGCTTCAAGCCATAGAGAGATTTCTTCAATTTGCACACTAACTCTCCCTGCCTTCCTTCCTTATAGCCTTCGGGTTGCCTCATGTAAATGGTCTCATCAAGCTCTCCATGTAAGAACACTGTCTTCACATCTATTTGCTCAATTTCCCAATCAAATTGGACCACCAATGCTAACATTATCCGTATCGTCTTGTACTTCACAATTGGTGAGAAGATTTTGGTGAAATCTATGCCTTATTTTTGTGTGAACCCTTTCGCCACCAACCTAGCTTTATACCAGACTTCATTCCTTGGAGCATTCCCTTCTTTGATCTTGTAGATCCATCTACAATCCATAACTCTCTGTTTTTCTGGTTTGGGCACCAACTCCCAAGAGTTGTTCTTCATCAAAGAATCCATTTCTTCCTCCATAGCCAACTGCCACTTTGACGAATCCTTACACTCCATGGCATCCATGTAAGTTTTTGGTTCAACCTCTCCTTCTGTCCAAGGAGCTACTACATTAGCATCCGTAAACCCATATCCCAAAGGTGGTCTAACCACCCTACTTTCTCGGTCTCTTGTGAGCTGGTAGTCATTATGATTTGCTGCATTAACGTCTTTTTGTTCAGCCTCTTCTTGAGTTTCTTGAGCATGGCCTTCATTCAAGGGCTCTACCTGGTCTGAACCCTCTTACCTTCCTTGCTCTACCTGAATCGAACTCTCCTTGATGCGATGCTCCATAACTTCCGGACTAGTTTGCTCACTAGCCCCTGCAAGGTTAGTTTTCTCCAAGTAGGGAAATAACAATTCATTAAAAATAATATCCCTACTTATAATGAGTTTCATGCCTTTCTTTTCTAAGGACCACAACCTATATCCCTTAATCCCATCACCATATCCTAGAAATACACATTTTCTAGGTCTTGGGCTAAGTTTATCCTCCTTTTGATATGCATATGCAGCACACTCAAAAGTCCTAAGGTTTCTTAATTCAAGAGGTTTTTCGCTCCACATCTCCATGGGAGTCTTGAGCTCTAAATCTCTAGAGGGTGATCTATTTACGAAGTATGCAGCTATAGCCACAGCTTCTCCCCAAAAATATTTTGGTAAACTGGATCCTATTAACATGCACCTAACCTTTTCCATAAGAGTTCTATTCATCCTCTCAGCAACTCCATTTTGCTGAGGTGTTTTTACAACCGTTCTATGTCTTAGAATGCCATTTAATTTACAGAATTTATCAAATCCTTATTGCAAAATTCTAAGCCATTATCGGTTCGTAAAGCCTTAACTACCCTACTCGTTTGAGTTTCCAACAACTTCTTCCACACAACAAATTTATTCAAGGCATCCGATTTATTTCTAAGCAAATAAACCCACACTCTTCTTGAATAATAATCAATTAAAGACATAAAGTAAAAGTTACCTCCTTATGTTGGTGTTCTTGCTGGTCCCCAAAGGTCCAAATGAATGTAGTCAAAATCCCCTTAGACTTGTGCACTCTGGTGTTGAAGCTGACCCGGTGTTGCTTCCCAAGAATGCAACTCTCACAGAAATCCAATTTCTTTACTTTGTCACCACCAAGTAAAACATCCTTGCTAAGAACTTGCAGGCCCTTTTCGCTCATGTGTCCCAAGCGAGTGTGCCAAGGGGCTGCCTTATCCATCTCAGCCACAAGCTTGCTACTTGATCATTGATTTCTGTCTTTCGATCATCTCATAGAGTCCATCGTTTCTTGCTGCCTTGATCACTACCAAAGATCCCTTGGCCACCTTGATCTTTCCTCCCTCTACTTTGCATGTATACCCCATAGAATCCAGCTACCCCAATGAGATCAAATTTCTCTTCAAATCTGGAAGATACCTCACATTTCGCAGCAGCCTTGTGACTCCATCAAACATCCTCAATTGGATGTCTCCAATCCCCCTCACTTAGCAAGAATTGTCATTCCCCAAGAAGACCCTTCCATCATTGATCTCCTTGAAATTCTTGAACCATTCCTTGTGAGGGCACATGTGATAAGTGCACCCGAAATCCAGAATCCACTTTTCGCTGCCTTGCCTTCTGCTCACATTTGAGCACACAACAAGAACGTAATCTTGCTGTTCTCCTTTGGCAACCGAAGCCTCTCCATTGTTGGTGTGGCTTCTTCTCTCATCCCACATCTTCTTCTTGCAATCTTTTCTGAAATGGCCCTCCTTGTTGTAGTAGAAGCACCTCTTTCCAAATCTTGATTTGGAATGTGCTCTCCCATAGCTTTTCCCTCTCCCTCTTGATTTTTCCTGGTAGTTTCCATGGTTGCTACTGCCATTCCGAGCTGCTGACCTTCCTCTTATGAACAGTCTATCTCCACTTGATGTCTCATTCATCTTGGTTTTGAAGTCATGTGCCCTTATGGCATTGATCACAATCTCCTTGGTTAAAGTATCCCTTCCATACTCAATAGCATTAATCAAATTATCAAAGCAATCAGGAAGAGAATTTAACAAGATAACAGCCAATTGTTCATCCGAAAATATAATGCTATAGCTATTCAAATCTTGAACTAGCTTATTAAAGACATCAAGTTATCTTGCAACTCCTTACTAGGATTCATTTTAAAAACAAAGATTCTTTTAAAAAGATAAATTTTAGGGAGAGTTTTGGTGAGAAACAACTCATCTAGTTTCTTTTATATGACAGTCAGATCTTCCGAGTCTCCACACTCCTTTGTGACACTATCCGACATGTGCAAAAAAATGGTGCTGTAAGCCATCTTCTTCATCTCAACCCGCTAGTCCTCTGTGACACTTGCTGGAAAAGCATCATCTTCTCCAATAGCCAAACCCACTTTCTGTTACATTAGAACCGCCTTGATCTTTCACTTCCACAGAGAAAAATCTCCCTTTCCATCAAACTTCTCAACCACGAAATTGAAGCTATCTTTGCGGACAAGATCCTAGATTTATGCAATACCCACAAATGTTTTCTTCAACCTCAAGAACATGACCGAAGATGGATCTTAACACAATTCTTGAATCACTCTCAAGAACATGATATGTTCTTGATCTTTACTCCGTTCAAGAATCACCCAAGAAGTTGATCTTTGATTCTTGGAGTCTAGGCTCCGTCACCTTCTTGTTCTTGCTCCGATACCTGGCTGTGCTAGCTCTGATACCACTGTTGGTATCTCCTCTAGCTCTGATGCCACTGTTGGAAATCACCTTGATAAGATGCCCAGGGGTGATCTTCTAAACACCCAAGTCTAGAATGACTTGTAAAGAAAAGATACAACAAAAGAAGCAAAGAAAGAAAAAAAGACAAGCGATTTGTTATCGAGGTTCGAAAATAGCCTACGTCCCTGTGAGTTCCTCTGAAATCTCTACACTAAATCAATGGTTCTTTAAAATTACAGCAACCCTGATTACGCCCAAAGTATAACACGGTAGTTGTAGTACAACTTTGAGGTGTCGATTTCCAAAGGGAAACAAGTTAAGTACAAAGGAAAATGTATGAACCTTAAAAGAACGATAAAAGCTAAACTAAATATTTTTTAGAGTTTTGATGGTGAAATAATGTAAGAAAAATTGCGTAATTGTAAATGAAATATAAATGAGAAATAACAAGGTTCCAGGAATCTTCCTTAGGTTCGTTCCCTATTTACACTCTTGATTCAATTGATTTTATCTCGATTGCAAGTTTCACATCCCAAACAAACAATCGGAATATATTAAATCAAGCACATTTATAACTCTAATATAATTGCTACAAATTACTCATTGATTTTGGTTCAAGCACACATGACCGATCTTAAAGATTATCAAGAAACGACAATATATCACAATGAAAATATCGCAGTAATGGACAATCAGTAAAATAAATCTACCAGAATCAATTACATCCAAACAACCTCAATGGAGGAGAAGGATGCAATCACCGAATTAAGAAAATCTAAAAGAAGAAGAATAAAAAGTGCATCTATCACATGAACTCAAATCCTTCTTACTTAATCAATGAATAATTCATAAAACAATATTCAACATTAAATCCATACAACTGAATCAAGAAGGAAATAAGGAACAATAAATCCCTAAGGATTCATCCTTTTCCCTTGTGTGAAGACTAGTTGGCCATGGAAATCAAGGTGGAAGAACAATAAGGATGCTCTCTCCTTGATTTGGCCATGGAGTTCAAGGTGGAAGAACAATATGGATGCTCTCCCCCCTTGATTTCTAGCCCTCAAGAAACTTAGAAAGAAAATGGAAGAATGCTAGATTTGGATCCCTTGGATCCTCTTCTTTTTTTCTCTCTTCCTTGCTTTCTCTCTTCAATTCTTTGAATGCCCAACTGCACACTCCTTAAGGAGGTATTTATAGATTACAAGTAGTAGCTAGGGGTATTTTGGTCTTGTAAAAATGTCACTTGCTCGCCCTAATCAGGTCAAGAGGCGAGTGGGCCGTGCTGTGCGTCTGGGCCTGCTGTGCTGGCCTGAACTGTTTCCACTAAAACTGCCATAACTTTCTCTAGCAAAATCCTTTTTACGAACCGTAAATTTTTCCAGAAAATAGACTTCTGGATCTTTCTAAGAATATATGGCTCATCTCCTGGTTCTTCCTACATCAATACATTTTAATCTACAAAGATGATTGATCTGTACGGGAAATTCTGGCAATTCAGTGAAACTCCTTCAGCTTGTATGCAGAAGTGCACACACTAGTGTGCCTACCCTTAACTTCCTCCAAAGTGATGCACACACTTGTGTGCAGTCTTTTAACTTACTGTACTTTATTAATCCAGCCTTGATTTAGACTTTAACCATCTTTGAATCATGTTTGGACACATCTAAACCTTGGACAAAAACGAGCACCGACACCCAAGATCTTTTGGTGCTTTAAACCTGGATCGCTTTATTATCTCTTTTGTACTCAAAGCACTTGAAAATGCATCAAATTAAGTCAATGATTTATGAATATCACTTTAGAGTTATCAACATGTAAAAGTGCGATTACGACCGAGATCAACCCTAAAATGTTAACAATTAAGTATTGTTTAGATGCATTTTATGACTCTCATCACAACCCTCAACTAGCTTATTGCTAGTCCCTAGCAATTCAAGCGAAAGGCATGAAATGAATTCTTTATTTAGAAATCAAAACAAAATACAGCAATGCTAGCGTTAACCAAGAGTGATTCAAAAATCTGTCTCAAAAATCATGCATAACATATAGCACATAGAATCATTAAATATCATTCAGGTCCAAGAATAATGCAAATGTCAACCTTAAAATCGTTATCGACTCTTACCATTCATCTTACCACAATACATTAGTCCGAACACCCGGATGATTTTATGCACAACATAGTATGAATACAAGTCTTGGCCTCTAAAAACATATTAATTTGCGTGACATCAATCACAAATCAAGCTCCATATGCTCACTTTTCAAATCACTCTCCACTATGTAGAAAAATCACACTTCATCGGATCAATAGGTCTTTAATAAGCTTGCAATGTTAGGCTAGGGTAAAGGTCAAGAAAGAATGGGAAAGTTTAAACAAATAAAAGAACTAAGTCTCTTAATTTAAACACAACCACTTTAAGCACAAGATAACCTTACTTCAACACCCAACTCTTTCAACCATTTTTTGAGCATTTCTCGCAATAAATCACCATTTTTTTTTCTTCTTTCTTTGCTATAATTTATTTTTTCTCCTTTATTAATTTTTTATTTTGGCATAAGACCATTTACCTCCTCTTTCATTCTTTTCTTTTCTTTTCCACAACCCCCAACTTATCTCTTTTAATGTACTTGGGTTATTGTAGTAATATTTTCTCATATTTCCACCCTTTCTCCTTTTAAGTGCTTCTCACAACATGTGTATAACTAAGTTCTTTTAAAAGAGAGGTAAGGATAAAATATTTTTAGGCTCATAAAGGTAAGTAAATGGTTTATCGAAAGAAACAAGGCTCAATTTTTCTTTTCAAGAAAAAGGCTCAAATAGGTGACTAGCGATAAATATAACAAGGGTAAGTTTAAAAAGGCTCAAACAGTCCAAAAATGGCCTACATCATATCCTAAGTAGTGTGCATTCTATGATTTTTGCCTCAAGTGATTATCAAATAAGTTCTAGAGCTTGTAGAGACCGCAAAAGTATTCACAAAACAACCGCGCATAAAACTTCTTCAAATGCTTTAGACTAATCATGCAATCTTACCACAAACCAGAGTCTCAAACCAAAGAAAAATTGACACTTAATTTATTCTCAAAGTGAAGCAAGATTGAACTTCTTCTAAATCTTATATGCTATCTCGATTAAGCTCATATCATTGACATGTGAATTGACTACAAGGCTAACATAAAGCATGCTAAAAACAAACAAAAAGGTAAAATGACAGAAAGCAGTTCAATGAAAAACAAGAATATGTTTCCTCCACCCCCAACTTAAAATAGACATTGTCCTCAATGTGAAAGCATAAGATAAGGAAACTCCTTTTGTAGCCAAAAGTGCACAAAAGCTGAAAATTGTGCACCACCATGTGAACTGCTTCGTATATTTGTCCTTGAAAAAGAAATACAAAAGTAAAACTGAAAAACAGTAAAATACTAATAATAAACAAGAAAAATAATTATAAAAAAAACAAAAAATAAAAGGATATGCTTTGGGGTGCCTCCCATGAGCGCTAAGTTTTATGTCTTCAGCCAGACTCTCTTATTCCCTCCTAGACAAACATGAGTTGAATGCACCAGCAATTGCTTTACTGTTAAATTTGCTGCTTGTGTGCTGTTGAGAGACCTTAAAGATGTCATCAGTAACATCTACAAATTTTGGCTCGATATATGCTCCTGTGAAGCCATGGGTGAGGGTATATACTTGGTGGTTGTCATCCACATCCTCTGATTTGTTCGGTGTTGGGATGTGTAACGACTTACCACTAAGTGTCTCAATGGCATTCACCTCCTCTTTCTTCTGTTGCATTTGGTGCTGACCATAGGATGTGGACTAAGCTTGGGAAGGGAACTTACCTCGCTCAGTCACACTCAAATAGCTCGTCAGCTTGGACACTTGGCTCTTTATCTCTTTATGTTTTTCAACAACCTGCATAATTAAAGATTAAAGCCTTTGATTTGTCTTCCCCTGTGCTTCAATAAAAGTATGTAAAGTGTCTTCTAAAGAACTCCTAGAAGATACAGGTGCATGATATGGTTCATGATATGGTGCAGGGGGTTGTGCAAGCTGCTGGTTTTCAGACTTCCAGCTGAAATTGGGGTGATTTTGCCATCCCAGATTGTAGGTATTAGAGAAGGGTGTAGAAGGCTTCGTGTACATGACTAGGGCATTACATTGTTCCTTATACATCCCTCTTATATCAACAAATGTGGGGCATTCTTGGGCGAGATGGTCTACCCCGCCACACACAAAACATTGTTCAAAAGATTTTGCATTATTAACCACGTGTGTTGGCTTTAAGCTCTTAGTCTTTAATACCTCTAGTTCCCTAGTGAGTATCTCGACCTTGGCCTTAAGGTTATCCTCTTCCCTAAGATGGTGAATTCCACCACCATTTGGGTGCTCTATAGGTCGTGACCTATTTGTGCTTTCAGTAGCACTAGGTCCAGTCCAAGTGTGAGCTTTTTCAGCAAGCTCATTGAGGTACTCTATGGCCTCATCAGGATCTTTCTCCAAGAACCCACCATTACACATCATCTCTACAAATTGGCGTTCTCTATAGGTAAGACCCTCATAGAAATAGCTCACTAAACGCCAATTCTCATACCCATGGTGAGGGCACATACTCAATAACTCTTTAAATCTCTCCCAAGACTGATACAGAGTCTCGCTGTCCTTTTGTGCAAAGGTGGAGATTTGCCTTTTCAAAGCATTGGTCTTATGTTGGGGAAAGTATTTATTGAAGAAAATTCGAGTCATCTCAGTCCACAACCCAATAGATCGTGGTCTTAGTGAGTATAGCCAACTCTTAGCTCTATCCTTCAAAGTGAAAGGAAAGAACTTAAGCCTAACAATGCCATCGGTTTTATCGTGACTATGAAAAGTCGCGACTACTTCCTCAAACTCTTTAATGTGCACATATGGGTTTTCGTTATCCAAGCCATGAAAAATTGGGAGTAACTGAATCATCCCTGATTTAAAATTTAGCTGGCGAGTATTGGTTGGAAACATGATGCATGATGGTGTGGTTGTGCGTGTAGGGTGGAGGTAATCCTGAAGTGTCCTGGCAACATTTTCATTATGATTATCGGCTATGTTAACAAAATCATCTAAATTTTCTGATGGGGGTGCACTATAGTTTGATCTAGGCGAGGTTTCACCAATGGAGGTGGAAGGAGAGGGTAACTCTAATTCGGGTCCTCTAATGAATCTGCCTCGCGAATCTCTCGGTTTAAGCATGCACCAATTAATTTAGAGGGAAAATTAAATAAAAAATAGAATAATAAATAAATAAACAAATAAATAAAACAGAATAATGAACAAGTAAATAAAATAGAATAATAAACAAGTAAATAAAACAGAATAATAAACAGATAAATAAAACAGAATAATAAACAAGTAAATAAAACAGAATGATAAACAAGTAAATAAAACAGAATAATAAACAGATAAATAAAACAGAATAATAAACAAGTAAATAGAACAGAATAATAAACAAGTAAATAAAATAGAATAATAAACAGATAAATAAAACAGAATAATAAACAAATAAATAAAACAGAAGTAAAGGAATAATATGACCGTATTTACAAACTACTGAAAAGAAAGATATTTACGAATTTTTTTTATTTTACCGTTACACTCAAAGTTGACAAGTTTCCTTGTACTTAAAAGTGTTTCCTCGGCAACGGCGCCAAAATTTGATTACGCCCAAAGTATAACACGGTAGTTGTAGTACAACTTTGGGGTGTCGATTTCCATAGGGAAACAAGTTAAGTACAAAGGAAAATGTATGAACCTTAAAAGAACGATAAAAGCTAAACTAAATATTTTTTAGAGTTTTGATGGTGAAATAATGTAAGAAAATTTGCGTAATTGTAAATGAAATATAAATGAGAAATAACAAGGTTCTGGGAATCCTCCTTAGATTCGTTCCCTATTTCCACTCTTGATTCAATTGATTTTATCTCGATTGCAAGTTTCACATCACAAACAAACAATCGGAATATTCAATCAAGCACATTTATAACTCTAATATAATTGCTACAAATTACTCATTGATTTCGGTTCAAGCACACATGACTGATCTTAAAGATTATCAAGAAACGACAATATATCACAATGACAATATCACAGTAATGACAATCAGTAAAATAAATCTACTGGAATCAATCACATCCAAACAACCTCAATGGAGGAGAAGGATGCAATCATCGGATTAAGAAAATCTAAAAGAAGAAGAATAAAAAGTGCATCTATCACATGAACTCAAATCCTTCTTACTTAATCAACGAATAATTCATAAAACAATATTCAACATTAAATCCGTACAACTGAATCAAGAAGGAAATAAGGAACAATAAATCCCTAAGGATTCATCATTTTCCCTTGTGTGAAGACTAGTTGGCCATGGAAATCAAGGTGGAAGAACAATAAGGATGCTCTCTCCTTGATTTGGCCATGGAGTTCAGGGTGGAAGAACAATATGGATGCTCTCCCCCCTTGATTTCTAGCCCTCAATAAACTTAGAAAGAAAATGGAAGAATGCTGGATTTGGATCCCTTGGATCCTCTTCTTTTTTTCTCTCTTCCTTGTTTCTCTCTTCAATTCTTTGAATGCCCGGCTGCAGACTCATTAAGGAGGTATTTATAGATTATAAGTAGTAGCTAGGGGTATTTTAGTCTTGTAAAAATGTCACTTGCTCGCCCTAATCAGGTCAAGAGGCGAGTGGGCCGTGCTGTGCGTCTGGGCCTGCTGCGCTGGCCTGAACTGTTTCCACTAAAACTACCATAACTTTCTCTAGAAAAATCCTTTTTACGAACTGTAAAATTCTTCAGAAAATAGACTTCTGGATCTTTCTAAACATATATGGTTCATCTCCTGTTTCTTCCTACATTAATACAATTTAATCTGCAAAGATGATTGATCTCTACGGGAAATTCTGGCAATTCAGTGAAACTCCTTCAGCTTGTATGCAGAAGTGCACACACTAGTGTGCCTACCCTTAACTTGCTCCAAAGTGATGCACACATTTGTGTGCAGTCTTTTGACTTACTGTACTTTATTAATCCAGCCTTGGTTTAGACTTTAACCATCTTTGAATCATGTTTGGACACATCTAAACCTTGGACAAAAACGAGCACCGACACCCAAGATCTTTTGGTGCTTTAAACCTGGATCGCTTTATTATCTCTTTTGTACTCAAAGCACCTAAAAATGCATCAAATTAAGTCAATGATTTATGAATATCATTTTAGAGTTATCAACATGTAAAAGTGCGATTACGACTGAGATCATCCCTAAAATGTTAACAATTAAGTATTGTTTAGATGCATTTTATGACTCTCATCAAACCCTCTTCAAGAAGCTTAAGTTCTTGAAGAAACTAAGAAGAGAAGAAAGAAGATGATAAGAACTATTATAATGCTCTCTATCTATACTACTCTCTCTTCTTTACAACCAGCCTCTCTACAATGAGTCCCTCTTGTGTTTTGTGTCTTTGCACTCTCACATAATTCTCTCTTGTATTGTATCTTGTCACTCTTTACAATTGATCTCAAATTATATCACAACGTTATGTTGTTAATGAAGCTAGGTGACCCTTTAAATAGTGCACCAACTTCTTGTCCAATCTTGAGAGTAAATCTCCACCCTTAGATCTTGATGACCACTTAACCATGGCCCTCCATCAATCCTAAGTGGTACTGTGTATTTTAACCTTGCATCCACGCACCTAAGAGGAGGTTTAAACAAGCTGTCCATGTGTGCATCAGTGTGCCTAGTGCCTAGGCGCTGAATAGGGGGCGGTGAGGCGCTAGGCAAAGCCCCTTTGCACCACATTCTAGATGGTGCGACGCTGGTGGAGGGGCAGTGCGGTGCTGCCCTTCTCCAAGCTACTTCCTTGCTGGGCGGTGAGGCACTGGTGAAGGGGTGGTGAGGCGCACACTGATGATGCCCTTCACACAACAGTGCACACTACTTTGCTTTGTTGATTAAGGGTGTGCACACACACCCAAATGGATGCACACACATGTGTGCACTCCTTTAAAATGCTGTATTTTAATCTTCCAACCTTGGTTTAGACTTTAACCATCTTTGAATCATGTTTAGACATGTTTAAACCTTAGACAAATACCAACAAAACTGGCTATCTTGATTTTTCTCAAATTATATATAAATTTCCACTAAATTCATCTCATCATAAATCACATCAAATCATCCATCAAAGCTTGTCCAGATTTACTAAATTTCATCTCCTCATAATTCGTATCAAAACATCAACCATAGCTCATCAAGAATTTCACTTATCGCTTTTATTATTAAAACAACTTATTATTCCAAAAATATTATTTCTCACCTAATAATTTTCTACATGTCCAAAATTCATCTCATACCTATCAACCAAATTTTTTATCTACCACAAAAGCATAAACTAATAATTTATTTAATATTATCGCTAGATATTTCATTTTTATTTAGATTACTTAAAGTAAATCTAACTCACCACGTAGCACTTAGAGTTACTCGTGGATCACCTCTTTGCCTTTCCCGTTCCTCTCCGAAATTTTTACCAGTTGCTAGTCATCAACACCTGACATAATATTTGTATTGAATTTCTAATTATTTCTTCAATTCTTCATAAAACCACACTCTTTGAAAATTCCCACTTTGAATTCCCGAAAATTTCATGTACACTAAAAATTCAAAAATAAGCACTATGTTATTACCTTATGCTTTTCTGATAGCTTCTCATGATTCTCTATGAAATTCCGCAGTAAACCCCTTCAAAATTTTGCTCTTTCGGTCCCTAAGTGTTTTGAGAAATAGAGTAGTTTGAATTGTAAAATGAAGAAACCAAACAGGATTTGGTAAAAGGTCAATTTATAAAACATTTTAGTGGCAGCTGCCGCTTTACCACTATTCACTCTTTCTAGCTGCGTAATATGTAGCTAATTTTAACTTCAATTGCAACACCTGGACCTCCAGATGTTGCACAAAATTGGGTTTTTTTTAAAAGAATTATTTTATTCAATTCTACATCTTTCGCGTAAATATATTATTTTAATTTCATGTCATATTTATTAAATTACTTCTTTACTCTTACTTTACGAATAAAGGTTTTACACTCACCCTCTCTTCTCTTATTTATTGACAAAACTTTCTCTTTATTACATAATTACCCTTCCACTTACACCTCTTTTTATTTTCTACCATAAGACTTTCCTAACACATAAAACTAACCTTCCACTTTATAACTCTTTCATTACATACCCAAAAATATTTCTAAAAACTTCAAAAGCTCCCTAACACAAGTTTCTTAATACCAAATTTTCTTTATTTACTTGTCCCCAAACTCTACACAACCAAGTATAATTTATTTATCACTCAAAATTGAACATGTACACACTTTCGCGCATCAAGGCAAAAACTCCAAAATTAAAATATTCCAATTTAAAATATCAAAATCTATAGTAAGAGATTCCTCGATGGTTTATATTTTGAGATATGTTCTAGGCTTTCATATTTGAGGTATGTGAATTATGCAACTTTGGTGGATATGTTACTTCAGATAGAGAATGACATTTTTAAGTCTAGTAGACATAAAGAGTTGATAAAGAGAAGTATACCATAGAGAAGTAAAGGTGGTAGTCTAGGGATTCAGGGTGGTTGCTGTAATATCCATATTCGTAAAGTAAGGGTAAAGAAGTAATGTAATAAATATAACATGTAATTAAATAATACATATACGTGAAATGTTTATTAATTGAATAAAATAATTCTTTTGAAAAAAAAAGGGAGCGTCCAAGTGAGTTAAAGGAAATAGAAAAGAAAAAAAGAAAAAAAAAACAAAAAAGTAAAAAGTAAAAAAAAAATTATGGTGCCAGGTGTTGGCTGTCCAACATGCAAAGACAACAAGCTAACAAGGTGGTATTGGCATTTAAGGTGAAAACTGTGTGGGTGGGGGATATTTGTTATAAAAACGATTTTTTATATCATTTTATTCTATTTACCATATTCTGTTTGGTTTTCTTGTTTCTTCAATATAAACTACTATATTTCTTTAAACACTAAGGAAATGAAGAAAAAAAAGGTTGAAAGAGTAAAATTTTGAAGGGGTTTACTGGAGAATTTTATAGAGAGTCACGGAAAGCTCTCAGAAAAACATGAGGTAATAACATGAGTTTTATTTTTGAAATTCAGCATACATGAAATTTCTCGGAATTCAAAGTGGGAATTTTCAAAGGGTGTAAATTATGGAAGAATTGAAGAAAAAATTAGAAATTTTAATATAAATATTATATCAGGTGTTAACGATCAGCAACCGGGAGAAATTGCTGAGAGGAGTTTGAAAGGCAAGGAGGTGATCCACGGGTAGCTCTAAGTGTTACGTGGTGAGTTAGATTTACTTTAAGTAATTAAGATAAATATGAAATATATAGTGATAATATTAGAATAAATCATTAACTTATGCTTTGGTGGTAGATGAAAAATTGGCTGATAGGTATGATAGAAATAATGGATGTGTAGAAAATTATTATATGAGAAGTAATATTATTATAATAATGAGTTGATTTAATCATAAAGGTGATAAATAAAATTCTTGATGAGCTATAGTTGATGATTTGATATGATTTATGAGGAGAAGAATTTAGTGAAATTTTTCAAATAATAATTTGAGAATAATCAGGATAGCTAGTTTAAATGTCTGTATTTTATTATTCATATGCATATGAATAAAATAAAAGATTCAGGAGGGTAGCCGATCTAAATAAAAATAAAAGAACCGGGAAGGCAGTGGATCTAAATGGAAATAAAAGAACCGGGAAGGCAGTTAGTCTAAATGAGAATACAAGAACCGAGAAGGCAACCGATCTAAATGAGAATGAAAGAATCAGGAAGGTAGCTGGTCTAAGATAAAAACATATCGACATGTGGGAAGACGTTCCCAATAATAATAACATTTAACTTCACACATTGCATTTGCTTTAAATATTGATTGTTATTTCTTAAGATGTTAAAGTGCTATTCATTATTGTAAATTTATTGATAAATGAATGAATCTCACAGAGAGACAAATATGCTAAAGAAGAAATATGGAAATATAATATGATGAGAATTGTTTGAGCAAGTTATTATATGTTGTGAACCTCATAATGAGGTAAATGATAATGTTGAATTGAGGATTTAGGGATGATTAAATATATAATTGAAAGATTGATATGTCTGATGAGTAACTTAAGAAGATATTGTATAATAGGGGAATTATGAAACTGAGTAGTGAATACAAAATATTGTTATTGAATTATTTATGGAAAAATAATGAATATCGGAAGATTTTTAGAAGTAATTGAATTATAAGATGTAACTGGGAGTATAAAATCGAATACTTCTAGTAAATTAATTCACTGAGCTTGTGAAGCTCACTCCTTATTGTAAAATGATTTCAGGTAGCAGTTAGGATAGATAGTTTGGTGAGTTGAGATTCAGACAAATTCATTATCTGTAAGCCACGTGCGTGTCCACATCCTCAAACTAATGAGAAAATAAAATTTAAAATTTATTTGTAAATTTTCATGCATATTACGTTGTATATAATGTTTAAGTAACTATCAGAATGATGTATCTCCCCTGTTGAGGGTTGATGATTGATGTAAAAATTTTAGTTAGTATTTTTTGTTGTTGCATATATGTGTTGTGCTGGGATTTTCAAAATGTGACAACACCGTTTCGAGGGTAGCCAACCTGGGATGGGTCGTTACAATTTTGGTATCAGAGCCAGGTAAGGTTTTATGATTCTGTAGACTGCATAAGAATAAAGAAAGTGGAAGATTAAAATAAATTATATCTCAATGAATAGTTTGAGGATGACACGTGGACGTGCTAGAGTTAGAGTTGTTGATTTGAGAGGGCGTGCTAGGCCCCTAATATTTTGACAGGTCGAGGTTGAATCCGAATATGTGGTTCCTAGAAGGGAATGTGTTGACAGCATAATTGATATTAATAGAGATGTGAGAGAATCTGAAGTTGAAAGAGATGAGTTAAGATAAGCTCTTGCACATGCTCTTGAGAAAATTAATGTAATAGATGATAGAGTTGATAGTCTATAGCATAGACATGATGAACAGGCTAGAGTGGTGCCTGAGGTAGTTGTAAATCCATTAATAGTAGACGTTCAAAAAGGGGAAAGGTGAGTTTATACATGAGAAACAGAAAGATTATTTTGTTAGATATATTAAGTTGAATGCTTTGTTGTTTAAATGATCTATGAATCCTTTTGAGCCTGAGTTATGGGTGAAACATTTAGAGAGATTATTTAGTACTTTACCAATGACTGGCAAGTAGAGGGTCACCTTTACTTCATTTTAGTTAGAAGAAGAAGCTTTAGAATGATGAGAGGATACTTTTCCTAGGGTAAGTGTATAGGTTTAAGGAGGTTTTCCTTGATAAATACTTTCCTTATACTTTTAGAGCCTAATAAGAAATAGATTTTATTTATTTGAGGCAAATATATTGACTATGACTCAGTATGATATGAGATTTATGACTTTGTCAAGGTTTGTATCGAAAATGGTGGACCTAGAGGAGAAGAAGTCTAAGAGGTTCATAGATAAACTATATTTAAAGATTTGATAAAAACTATCTTATATGAGGCATATGAATTATGTCAGGTTGGTGGATAAAGCACTTCAGATTGAGAAATATGTGATGGAATTTAAAGGAAAGAGAAAGAGTGGTTAAAGAGGCTTAGACATGAAGGTTCTAAAGGTAGTGGTAGTATGAGTGTATAGGGTGAGAGACCACCCCAGATGGGGCATTCCTTGTTACAAAGAATTGTAGTACAGAGTCAGAGGCAAACAAGATCTGTTGCTTCTGTAGCTTAGAGTACTATTGATGGGACCCTTAGATTTGGAAGACAGGTTATGGGAACTGGGAATCATGGCAAAAGAAGTAAGAATGCCACCAAAGGTAAGTGGTAATCTGATGTATGATCGAGAGACAAAAGTTTGTTATAGATGTAATCATATAAGGTATTTATCCTAGAATTTCCCTAATTTGAAGTGCTTTGTAGGTAGAAAAGATGGACATATTAATGTTAGTTGATCCTGGTGCAACCCATTCTTTTGCATCCAATGTATTTATGAAGCTTATTGATGCATGTATTCGTCCTTTGATGCATAATAGTATTGCTAAAATTCCCACTAGAGATAAAGTGATAATCATAATTGTTTACAAGGGTTGTGTGATTCATGTCGGTGATAGAGAATTTGAAGTTGAGTTATTACCTTTAATATGATAGAATTTCTCTTGATTTTGAGAATGAATTGGTTGTCGACGTATTATACCTGGGTTGATTGTTCCAGAAAGAATGTAGTGTTCAAGATATAGAAATGGGGAGTTTAACTTTCAGGGAGAATACAAGATACTCTCGAACTATCTTATTTTGCTATGACTAGTAGTAGATGATTGAAGGAGGGTTGTGAGGAGTATTTGGCATACATAATGGATTCTAAAAAGGAAAATAGGACTTTAGAATAAATCTTATTGATGAAAGATTATTCTAATGTATTTTCTTGATGAGTTGTTTAGTTTGTCTCCCAGTAGGGAGATTAAATTCTCTATTTATGCGATACCAGGTTCATCACATATATCTATAACACCCTTCAGAGTGACACCCACTGAGTTAAGAGAGTTGAAAGCTCAAGAGTTGTTAGATAAATAATTTATTCGATTTGGTGTGTCGCCTTGGGGAGCCCTACGTTGTTTGTGAAGAAGAAAAATGGAATAATGAGATTGCGTGTAGACTACATATAGTTGAATAAGATAACCATTAAAGACAAATATCCTTTACCCAGGATAGATGATTTATTTGAGAAGTTGCAGGGAGCAAGGGTATTTTCTAAGATAGACCTGAGATCAGGTTATCATCCATTTGAGAATAAAAGAAGGAGATATGTCTAAGACTGCTTGTAGGACATGTTATGGTCATAAGTTTCTAGTGATGCCAATTGGGTTGACTAATGTTCCAAAAACATTCATGGACTTGATGAATAAAATTTTTAAACCATTTCTTGATAATCTTGTGGTTGTGTTCATTGATAACATCTTGGTGTATTCTAAGACTAAGGAAAAGCATGTAAAACATTTAGAAATTGTGTTGGAAATTTTGATGAAAGAGAGATTGTATGCAATAATTTTCTAAATGTGAATTTTGGCTGAATGAGATAACTTTCTTGGGGCATGTAATATCTGAAAATGGCATAATAGTTGATTCATAAAAAGTAGAGGCAATGTTAAGTTGGGAGAGACCAACTAATGTGACTAAGATTAGAATCTTCTTGGGGTTAGCTGGTTATTATAGAAGATTCTTTCAGAAATTTTCTATTGTTGTAGTACTATTGACTAGACTAACCAGGAAAGATGTGACATTTGTATGGTATGGGAAGTGTAAGAAAAATTTCCAATTACTAAAGGAGAAATTGACTACAGCTCCAGTATTGGTGCTTCTTTCTAGTGATGAAAGATTTGTGGTGTATAGTGATGCGTCGCATCAATGGTTGGGATGTGTGTAACATGGGAAAGCAGTGGCCTATACTTTTAGGTAATTGAAGAATCATGATAGAAATTACCCCACCCATAGCTTAGAGTTTGTTGCCATAGTGTTTACTTTAAAGATTGGAGACATCATTTGTAAGGAGCCACTTATGAGATATTCATTGATCATAAGAGTTTGACATACTTACTTACCTAGAGAGAGTTGAATTTGAGGCAAAGATGGCAGATGGAGTTAGTTAGTGACTATGATTATACAATTCTCTATCATCTAGAAAAGACAAAGGTGGTAGCTGATGCATTAAGTAGAAAATCTACAAGAAGGTTAATTGCTATTGAAAGTGATGATGTGTAATTGATGATAGATTAAGAGAGATAAGAATGAAGTTGAATATCAATGATAGATGATCATTGTTAACAAATATGGTTGTACAGTCATCCATAGTAAAATGCTTGTTAGAGATACAAGTTATAGATGAAGAGATAGAAAAGATTAAGCATTGAGTGCTTACTAGAAAGCAATATGAGTTCAAAATTTGAAATGAGGTGGGATTTTCTTAATCTAAAATCACACTAATCGCGGTAAAATATCTCTATCTTTCATTCAACTAATGATGTTTAATCCTAAAAGCTTCAAATCAGAAATTACCTCTCAGTTTCATTATTATTCAATAAATCAAACAATAATTGGCCAGAAAATTGTAAGCAATAAGATCAAGGATAAACACTCAACATAAAAAAAAAAAACTTGAAATAAAATAACTTGGAATTTAAATTGTGTGTTCAAAGCTAGACTACATCAAAGCCCTAGAAAAATAAAAATAGTTCATAACAAATCTGAAATCAACCATGTTCTTATTGGAATGCATTGAAAGAAAACTAAATAGAAGACAATAAAACTCTTTTTCTTGAAATAGGTTGATGAAGCATTCAAGATTGTTGAAGCTTTCTCTTCATTGAGACTTGGCAGCCACCCTCCTTCTCTTCTCCCTTTATTCTCTTGTCTAGGAAAAAAATATTGTGTTTTCAAGGCAAGGGCAGCCGGTCTTATATAGGCAAACTCCTAGAAAGAAAAGGAAAGTATAATAATATGTTGGGAAACCACCCTCAATGATCCCAAGAGGTGATCTTCCAAACACCCAAGTCTAGAATGACTTGTAAAGAAAAGAGACAGCAAACAAAGCAAGAAAGAACACAAGCAATTTGTTATTGAGGTTCGACAATAGCCTACGTCCCTGTGTGTTCCTCCGAACTCTCTGCACTAAATCAATGGTTCTTATAATTACAGCAATACCTCTTCAAGAACACGATCTAATCTTGATCTTGAAGAACGAAATAAGAGAAAATAAAGTAATAAGGTCTTGAGTTACCCTGAAATTTTCCCCAAGAAAATTCCACTTACAAGTCCCTTGAATCCCCAATCTATACTACTCTCTCTCTAAACATCCAGCCTCTCTACAATGAGATCTCTTATGTGTTTAGTGTCTTTGCACTCTCACATACCCATGTGTTCTATTTCACGCACACTCACATGTCATCACATGTTATGTCACACACTTGTTGTTATTGTGTTGAGATTGAAGCTAGGTGACCCTTTATATAGTGCACCACTTCTTAAGAATCTTTGAAGTTAATCTCCACCCTTAGGTCTTGAGGACCAATCAATCATAGCCCCTTATCAATCCTAAGTGATCCTATGCATTTTGATTATGCATCCACACACCTTTCAAAGAGGCTAAAAACTTGCATCAGTGTGCCTTCAAGCCGTGGCCTAGAATAGGGCAAACCGAGGCCTGAAGAGGGGGGAGGTTTCTTGTCATGCTGGAGGTCGTAGCCTGGGGTGGCTGAGCCATGGCGTGCACACCTTGAACCACAGCACACAACCCCTTTCCCATCTTCTGGACTTCCTGGAGGCCAAAGCGCGCACACCTTGAGCCGAGGCGCCAAGATCTGATGCTGAACCTTTTCAAACCTTGTTTAAACCTTAGACAAAATACCAACAATCTCTACCTTTTTCTAAGCATTTAAACCCGAACCCATTGTGCAGAGAACTCAGGATCAAAACTTAGCTTGAGTCACCATTCATCCGACTCCAATCCTAAGAAGTCCAAGGCAATGATTGAACTTACTTAGAGGTATAAATTTGGTACCTAAATCTACAGGATTTTCTTCCGTGGCTATCTTGTCCACATGAATGCATCCTTCCATAACATTTTCCTGAATGAAATGATACCGAACATCCATGTGCTTTATCCTCTCATGGAACACCGGATTCTTACATAAGTGCAACGCACTTTAGCTATCCGAATACACCACCACCTGCTCTTTTAGGACCACCCATTTGTCCAACAACCCTTTGCACCACAAAGCATCCTTTATGGCTTCTATAGTCGCTGTGTACTTAGCCCCGGTTGTTGAGAATGCTACCACCAGCTGCAATTGAGCCTTCAAGTACCTCAGCAACCACTTTATCCCAAGCCAAAGCTCTTTTCTGGGATTACTCATCAACCTACTGAGAACTCTAATTGCCTGAGAAATTTTGGGTCTAGTGCTGACCATCATAACCATGACTGATCCAACCGCATTAGAGTAAGGGACCTTATCCATTTCCTTCTTTTCCTCATTCGTTCCAGGACATTATTTGCTGGAGAACTTGAAATGATCAGCAAGGGGAACCTTTACTGGTTTACCATCTTCCATAGAAAACTTGTATAACACATTTTCTATGTAGGAAGACCAAGAAACTTTTAACTTATTTCTCTCCCTTTCCCGAATTCTTCTCATCCGAAGGATCTTTTGTGTAAGGTCAAGATCCTTCCTCTCGAACTCCTCACTGAGTTGAGATGTAAACCTTTCTATCCTCTCCTTACTGTTCGGAACCAACAGCATATCAACGACATAGACGAGGATAATCACCACTTCATCCACCTTGTGTCCAGGTGAGAAGGTTTATGTGAAATCTATGCCTTCTCTTTGCATGAACCCCTTCACCATCAACCTAGCCTTATTCCAGACTTCATCCCCTAGAGGGTTCCCTTCTTTGATCTTGTAAGTGCACTTACAATCCATAACTCTTTGTTTTCCTGGAATGTTCACCAATTCCCAAGAGTTGTTCCTCCTCAAAGAATCCATTTCTTCCTCCGTAGCTAGCTTCCATCTTGACGAATCCTTACATCCCATGGCATCAATGTAAGTCTCTGGTTCACTTATCCCTCTTTCTGTCCAAGGAGATACCGTATTCATAGCATTCGCAAAACGATATCTTGAAGGTGGTCTGACCAGCCTTCATTCCCGGTCCCTTGTGAGCTGATAGTCATTCTGACTTGCTGCATCAACCCCTTATAGTTTAGCCTCTCTTGAGTATCTTGAGCTTGGCATTCATCAATGGGCTCTACCTGGTCTTAACCCTCTTGCCTTCCTTGCTCCACCTGAACTGAATATTCTGTGATGCTATGCTCCACAAATACCAAACTAGTTTGCTCACTAGCCCCTGCAGGGTTAGTTTTCTCCAAATAGGGAAATAACCATTCATTAAAAATGATATCCCTATTTATTATGAGTTTAAATCTTTTTTTCTCTAAGGACCACAACCTATACCCTTTAGAACCTTCCCCATATCTTAGAAATACACATTTTCTAGATCCTAGGCTAAGTCTATCATCCTTTTGATGTGCATGCATAGCAGACCCAAAAGTTCTAAGGTTGTCCAACTCAGAGGGTTTACCACTCCACATCTCCTCGGGAGTCTTAAGGTCCATAACCCTAGAGGGTGATCTATTAACCAAATACGCAGCAATAGATACCGCTTCCCCCCAAAAATATTTGGGTAATCCGGATCCTATTAACATGTACCTAACCTTTTCCATAAGGGTCTTATTCATCCTCTCAGCAACTCCATTTTGCTGAGGCATTTTCACAACCGTTCTATGTCTTAGAATCCCATTTAACATACAAAATTGATCAAGTTCCTTATTAAAAACTTCTAAGCCATTATTGGTTCTTAACACCTTAACTACCTTACCCGTTTGAGTTTCCTCCAGCTTTTTCCACACCACTAACTTATTCAAAGCATTTGACTTATTCTTAAGCAAATAAAACCAAACCTTTCTTGAATAATCATCAATTAAAGACAGAAAGTAAAGATTACTTCCCTGTGTTGGTGTTCTTGCTGGCCTCGAAAGATCCGCATGAATTTAGTCAAGAATGCCCTTAGACTTGTGCACTTCGATGTTAAAGCTAACCTGATGTTGTTTCCCAAGAACACAACATTCGCAGAAATCATGTTCCTCTACTTTGTCACCATTAAGTAAACCATCCTTGCTGAGAACTTGTAAGCCCTTTTTGCTCATATGTCCCAAGCGATTGTGCCAAAGGGATGCCTTATCCATCTCAACCATCAAGCTTGTTGCTTGACCCTTGATCTCTGTGTCTCCGATCATCTCATAGAGACCATCCTTCACTGCTGCTTTGATCACTATCAAAGATCCCTTGGTTACCTTGATCTTTCCTCCCTCTGCCTTGTATGTGTACCGCATAGAATCTAGCTGCCCCAATGAGATCAAATTTCTTCTCAACTCTGGATGATATCTCACATTCCTCAGCAGCCTAGTCATTCCATCAAACATCCTTAACTGGATGTCCCCCGTGCCCCTCACTTGGTAAGAAGTATCATTCCTTCAGAAAACCTTTCCATCATCGGTTTCCTTGAAATTCTTGAACCAATCCTTGTGATGATACATATGATGAGTGCACCCGATATCCAAGATCCATTTCCCGCTGCCTTCTTGCCCCTTGCTCACACTTGAGCACACAACAAGAACATCATCATCTTGCTATTCTCCCTTGGCAACGGAAGCCTCTCCATTATTGGTATGGCTTCCTCCCTCAACTCTTATCATCTTCTTGCAATATTTCTTGAAATAACCCTTTTTATGGCAGTAGAAGCATATCTTCCCTCCAAATCTTGGTTTGGAGTGCTCTCTCCCTCGGCTTTCTCCTCTACCTCTGTCCCGGTAGTAGCCATATATGTTACTATAAGCTTTCCCAAGGCTTTCTCCTCTACCTCTGTCCCAGTCGTAGCCATATATGTTATTGTGCGCTCTCCCATGGCTTTCTCCTCTACCTTTGTCTAGGTAGTAGCCATGTATGTTATTGTGTGCTCTCCCATGGCTTTCTCCTCTACCTCTTTCCCGGTAGTAGCCATGTATGTTATTATGTGCTCTCCCATGGCTTTCTCCTCTACCTCTGTCCCGGTAGTAGCCATGCATGTTACTGCCATATCGAGTTGCTGGCCTTCCTTTAACGAATAGCCCTTCTCTACTTGATGCACTCCTCATCTTGGCATCAAGATTATCTTGCAACTCTTTATCAGGATCCAAAGCAAAGATTTGTTTACGAAGATATCTCTTATATGGGAGAGTCTTGGTAAGAAACAACTCATCTAGTTTCTTCCATATGACAGCTAGATCTTTCGAGTCTCCGCACTCCCTTGTGACACTATCCAACATGTGTAGAAAGATGGTGCTTTATGCCATCTTCTTCATCTCATTCCATTGGACCCCTGTGAGACTTGCTGGAAAAGTGTCATCTTCTCTAATCGCCAAGTCCACCTTTTGTTACGTGAGAACCGCCTTGAACTTCCGCTTCCAAAGGGCAAAGTCTCCCTTTCCATTAAACTTCTCAACAATGAAGTTTGAACCCATCTTGCGGAGAAAATCCCAGATTTATACAGCACCCACAATTGCTTTCCAACTTCTTCTAAATCTCAAGAACATGATCAAAGATGGATCTCAATACTGTTCTTGAATCACCCTCAAGAACACGATCAGATTTTGATCGCTACTCAGTTCTTGAATTACCTCAAGAACACGATCATATATTGATCTCTACTCCATTCTTGAATCACCTCAAGAACACAATAAGATATAGATCTCTACTCTGTTCTTCAATCACCCAAGAAGTTGACCTTTGATTCTTGGAGTCTTGCTCCGATACCTTCTGTTCTTGCTCCGATACCAGCTGTCTAAAGCTCTAATACCACTGTTATGGTATCTCTTCCAGCACTGATACCACCGTTGGTGGTATCTCTTTCAGTTTTGATACCACTATTGGGAAACCACCTTCAATGATCCCAGGAGGTGATCTTCCAAACATCCAAGTCTAGAATGACTTTTAAAGAAAAGAGACAACAAACAAAGCAAAAAAGAACACAAGCAATTTATTATTGAAGTTCGGTAATAGCCTACGTCCCCGTGAGTTCCTCCGAACTCTCTGCACTAAATCAATAGTTCTTGCAATTACAACAACACCTCTTCAAGAACACGATCTAATCTTGATTTTAACATCGTTCTTGAAGAACGAAAGAAGAGAAAAGAAAGTGATCAGGTCTTGAGTTACCCTGGAATTTTCCCCAAGAAAATTCCACTTATAAGTCCCTTGAATCCCCAATCTATACTACTCTCTTTCTAAACATCTAGCCTCTCTACAATGAGATCTCTCCTGTGTTTAGTGTCTTTGCACTCTCACACACCCATGTGTTCTATTTCATACACACTCACATGTCATCATATGTTATGTCACACACTTGTTGTTGTTGTGTTGAGATTGAAGCTAGGTGACCCTTTATATAGTGCACCACTTCTTGAGCCAATCTTTGAAGTCCATCTCCACCCTTAGATCTTGAGGACCAATCAATCATAGCCCCTCATCAATCCTAAGTGATCCTGTACATTTTGATCATGCATCCACGCACCTTTCAAAGAGGCTAAAAACTTGCATCAGTATGCCTTCAAGCTGCGGCCTAGAACAGGGCAAGCCGCGGCCTGAAGAGGGGGGAGGTTTCTTGTCATGCTGGAGGCCACAGCCTGGGGTGGCTGAGCCGCGGCGCACAGGGCCGTGCTATGGTGTGCACACCTTGGGCCGCGGTGCACAACCCCTCTCCCATCTTTTGGACTTCCTGGAGGTCGAGTTTCACACACCTTGAGCTGAGGTGCCAAGACTTGATGCTGAACCTTTTCAAACTTTGGACAAAATACCAACATAATACTTCTCCTTCTAGGAAAATGAAAGACACTGAAATAGAAAATACTTCTACTACTAGAAACACATGAAATAGGAAATTAACTAAAAGGAAATATAACACAAAATAGGAAAAGTGCAGCCTAGGAAAAGGAAAGACACTGAAATGGGAAATACTTCTACTACTAGGAAAATATGAAATAGGAAAGTAACTAAAAGGAAATATAACACAAAATAAGAAAAAGTGTGGCATAAGTAAATAAAATAAAATAAATAAAAATCAAATCAAATCAAAAGAAATAAAGGAAAACTAACAATTTTAATAAGTAAAAGAGTAACAAAAATAATGTAAAAATTACACTTATCAAATTCTCCCAAACTTAAAATTTACTAGCCCTCGAGCAAACAAAAAGAGAAAAACAATTAAAAACAAGAATTTGTTTAATTCATAAAATTTGTTACCTCAAAGATTGCCTAAAGTTTATAATCCAAAGGAATCATTCAATAACACACAAGTCCAAAAGTTAATTCAAAACTCAATCCCACCTTATTATCAATCGTCTCATTCATGAATACCTATCATTCTCACTTCATTATTAGCTTCCCGGATGATTTTATGAAAACAGTTAAATATATAATGGATCTCTAGTTAGGAAATTGATAATTCCAACTCTATAGGCTTGCTTTTCAAATCACTCTCCACTAATATAGAACAAAAATATTACCAAGGATTAATAGGTCTTTATTAGGCTTGTAATGTAAGGCTAAGGTGAAGGCTACAAAAAAAAGATAGGGTTCAAACGAAGTAAGAGAACTTAATTTTGAACACAAAAAAAAAAAAATAGAGCATATTCACTTCTAACACATACACTTCTTCTCAATCCTTTAAATCTCTCAAAACACCTATCTTTATCGTTGTTTCAAAGATCCCATTTTTTTATCTATGAATTCCTATATATATATATAAAAATTCAAGGTTCCTTTTTTTCTCTTTTTTTTTAAACACTTCCCAACTCATTGTTGACTTTTCACACCCCTAATCTTATGATTTTGATAACATAGGCTGTGATAAAATTTATTTGTAAACTTTCTACCTCTCACACCTTCCATACTCTTCTGACTTTGTGTAAACTTAGTTCTCTTGAAAGGTAAGGAAATCAGTGTTTAAGCTCAAATAGGGTAGGAAATATGATATTTTATAAAAATAAAAAAATATAAGGCCAAAGTATAATTCAACAAAGCTCAAAGGGGTGACTAGGAATAAAGAAAGACTCAATCGATTCAAAGAATGCCTAAATCATTTCGTAAGTAATATTTTGTCTAGGATTTCGCCTCGAATGTCATCATACAAGTTCTAGAGTTTGTTGAGACCATACAAATTTACAATATTCACATAAAATTTCTCTAGGTATGCAAAACAATTAATGATCATGATAAGCATTCATGGAATATAGAAAATCTCAAATTAAGCAAAATCAAGTTAGGGATTAACAAATGGACTCAAGCAATAAGAATTTTCCCTAAAAATTGTAATCAATTTAAATAATATTCTTATCATAGGCATTTTTATTCATCAAACCAAAAAAAAATTATTTTTATTTTAAAATTTAAATTTAATTGTTTTTAAACATAAACTCTATTCCTTCAAACTTGAATAACACATTTTCTTCAATGAGAAAGAAGAAGAAAAAAGAAAAAGATTGAGAAAAGGTAATAAGTGCTCCCCCGATTTCCAATTGAATGTTGTCCTTGAAAGTGCAACCATGTAACACATTGGAGAGCCCCCAAACTTCTGCAAACCTACAAGATGAAAAAAAAAATAAAAAGATTAAATAAAAATTAAAGAGAAAAATAGAAAAACTTGGGTTGCCTTCCAAAAAGCGCTTTGTTTAAAGTTTATAGCTAGACATTCTCCAAATCAGTATTTAGAATTAGCGAGATTGATGGAAAACTTTTGCGTGCTAAATTCTCCATCCACATAAGGCTTTAACCTCTATCTATTAACCTTGAATATTGCTTTTGTCTCATGATGAATTTCAACCGCTCCATATGGAAAAACACGAGTCACAACAAATGGTCCCGACCACCTAGATCGCAACTTTCCTAGAAAAAGTCAAAGTCTTGAATTGAATAGTAAAAGTTTCTGCCCCACTTCGAACTCCCTTATCAAAATATGCTTATCATGCCATCTTTTAGTTTTATCCTTGTAAATTCTAGCATTCTCATAAGCATCATTGTGAAACTCATCCATCTCATTAATTTGCAACATCCTCTTCTCGCCCGTAACCATTAAATCAAAATTAAGTGTCTTTATCGCCCAATAAACTCTATGTTCTAGCTCCACAAGCAAATGGAATGCTTTTCCATAAACTAACCGATAAGGTGAAATTCCAGTCGGTGCTTTAAATGATGTCCTATATGCCCATGCATCATCTAACCTTTGTGCCCAATCCTTTCGTGAGATACTAACGGTTTTCTCAAGTATGCGCTTCAACTCCTTGTTGGACACCTCAACTTGGGCACTTGTTTAAGGATGATATAGTGTTGCAACATGATGAGTAACTCCATACTTAATAAGTAAAGCTTCAAATGGACGGTTTCAAAAATGCTTCCCACCATCACTAATTATCGCCCTCGGAGTGCCAAATCGGGAAAAGATATTTTTTCAAAGAAAATTCACCACAACCTTGGCATCATTGGTTGGTAAAGTAGCAGCTTCCACCCACTTAGAGATGTAATCCGGATTGCAAAATTTTTACCACTATATTTGCTCCACCAAAGTGGCTGCTCACTTCCAATGAGCGGCAATGTCGGAGTATATTCTTCGTCTTTTCTTCGGGTACATATCTCCTAATTATCTGATCTGCACAATACCAGAACAGAAAAGTTTCCTCCCAAAAATAATACTTCAAGTTGGAGAAGAACTTCTTCTTTTATTGATATATCATCTCGGGAGGTAGAATTTGCAACAACAAGTAGTTGACTATGTCGGCATACCATGGAATAACCTGTGCAGCTATCAAATGCTCATCCAAAAATGTTTCAATAATTGACAATTGCTACTCATCATCTGCACCTTTAGGCTAAGTCTGGGACAAGTGATCCACCACCAAATTTTTAGTACCCTTCTTGTCCTTGATCTCCATATCAAATTCTTGTAGAAGCAAAATCCATCGAAGTAATGTTGGTTTAGCATCCTTCTTTGTAAGCAGGTACTTAAGAGCAGAATGATCGGTATAGACAACTACTTTCGAACCTATCAAGAACGAAATTTGTCAAAAGCAAAAACAACTGCTAATAATTCTTTTTCAGTAGTAGCATAATTAAGTTGAGCTCCCGTTAAAGTCCTACTTGCATATATAAATAACATGAAATTTTTTATCTTTTCTCTACCCTAAAACAGCCCTTATAGCAAAACCACTGGCATCACACATCAATTCAAAAGGTAAATTCCAATCGGTGAAATAATTATAGGTGCTGAAATTAATTTCTTTTTCAATGTTTCAAAAGCATGCAAACATTCATGAGAAAAATCAAACACTATACCTTTAATCAAAAGATTGCAAAAAGGTTTAGTAATTTGAGAAAAATCCTTAATGAACCATTGATAAAACCGAGCGTGACCTAAGAAACTTCTCACACCCTTCACATTGGCCAGTGGTGGGAGTTTGTCAATAACATCTATTTTGGCTCTATTGACTTCAATTCCCTTGAAGCAAATTTGATGGCCAAGCACTATCCCTTCCTCGAATATAAAGTGGCATTTTTCCCAGTTTAAAACTAAATTAGTCTCCTCACATTGCTGCAAAACCAAAGACAAGTTAGATAAACAATTATCAAAAGAATAACCAAAACCCGAGGAGTCAACTATGAATACTTCTATAAATTTTAAACCATATCATAGAAAATGGACATCGTGCATCTCTGGAACGTGGTTGGAGCATTGCAAAGACCAAAAAACATCCTCGTATAGGCAAAAGTTCTGTAAGGACACGTGAAAGTAGTATTCTCTTGATTTTCGGAACAAATTACAATTTGATTGTATCCGGAATACCCATCTAGAAAACAATAGTAAGGATGTCCAGCGAGTTTTTCTAACATTTGATCATTAAAAGACAATAGAAAATGATCTTTTCGAGTTGCATCATTAAGTCTTCGATAATCTATGCATACTCGCCATCTTGTGACTGTCCTTGTTGGTATAAGTTCATTGTTGTCATTCTTTACCACGGTTATAGCTCATTTCTTTGGAACCACTTGAATCGGACTCACCTATGCACTATCCGAGATTGGCTAGATAATTCTAGCAACTAAGAGCTTCAATACTTTTTTATGCACCACTTCTTGCATTGATGGATTCAATCTCCGTTGTGGTTAAACTATCGGCTTGAAACTATCCTCCATTAAAATCTTATGCATACAAATCGAATGACTAATTCCCTTGATATTCGAGATTGTCCATCCCTAAGCCATCTTATGCTCTCCTAAAACTCTTAGGAACTTTTCTTCCTCTACATCACTTAAAGAACCATTAATGATAACCGTAAAAGTAGAGTCTTGGCCTAAGAAAGCATACCTCAAATTTGACGGAAGCAGTTTGAGCTCAAGTTTGGGTGATTCCTTACTTGAAGATGTCAGAATGGATGAACCTAGCTCTTCCAATTTTGGCTTTATTGAAGAATGAAAGGATGGTGTAACTTCCAAATACCTTACACACTCCCTAACCTCTTCATACTCGAATTCAAGAGTTGTAGAATGAGTAAGACACACCTTAAGTGGCAGCTTTGAAAATCCAGCCCTATAGGTCTCGGCCACCACTAAGTCTATGTCGCTAATTTGAAAACAATAGTGTACTTCGGAAGGAAAATCCATAGCCTTAAATACATCAAAAGTAACCTGCTCATCATCAACCCTCAAAATAAGTTTCCCTTATTAGACATCAATTAAAATTCACCCCGTAGCAAGAAAAGGTCACCCCAAAATCAAAAGTATTTCCTCATCCTCCTCCAAGTCTAGCACATTAAAATCCACCGAAAAAATAATCTTGTCTACCTTCACCAAAACGTCTTTAATGAGTCCTTACGGGTGCTTGATAGACCCGTCTGCTAATTGTAAAGAGATCGTAGTAGGTTTTGCTTCTCCAAGACCTAACTTTCTGAAAACCAAAAAAGGCATAAGATTAATACTTGCTCCTAAATAACATAAAGATTTATCAAAATAAGAATTTTCTATAGTGCAAGGAGTCATAAAACTCCTTGGGTCTTTCAATTTAGGAGGCAACTTCTTTGATAAAATTGCTTTACTCTCTTCGATTAACATCACCATCTAATGGTCTTCCAATTTTCGCTTGTTTGATTAAATATCCTTAAAAAATTAGTATATTTAGGCATTTTCTCTAAAGCTTCAATAAGAGGAATATTAATATGCAATTGTTTAAAAATATTAAGAAATTTAGAGAATTGATTATCTAACTTATTATTATTATTTTTTAAGTCTTTGAGGAAAAGAAATTGGTGGATCATAAATTGAAATAGAATTAGTTTTAGATGCAAACTCCCTGGAATTCGTAGGTTTTAAAGCTTATTTATTCTCTTTAGAATTCCCAGCTTGCTGGTCGGCCACTTACTACTCCAATTACTCCAATCTTTGGCTCGGACTCCACATGATTTCCAGCTTTATCTTGCTTGGTACTTACTCCTTGTGGCTACTCAATTATCCTCCCACTTTTCAATGCTATTGCTTTGACATGTTCTTTAAGATTGGTAACGGTATTGCTCGGTGAAGTTCCTATTGTCCTCTTTGTAAGAATGTGTGAAAGCTGACCAATTTGAGCCTTAAGGTTACGAATCGAAGCCGAATTGTTTTGTATTGCCAAATCTGTCTTTTGCATGTATTGCGTGAACATCTCCTTGAGTGTCGACTTCTTTTCTTTCTATGAAAAATTTTGAGGTGGTCTAGATGCCCCTTCATTGTTGCTCCACGAAAAACTGGGGTGATTTCTCCATCCGAGATTGAACATGTTTGAATAAGGATTGTTTTAATGTTGGAAATTGGACACATAATTAGCTTGTTCAGAATTTGGTTGAGGAAACGGATTCCCCACTTGGCAATCGATATTTGAGTGATATCCTACACAATAATCACACAACATTAGTTTGAATAGCATTAACATTCATCTTACCTAATTATTTAGATAAAGTTGCCATTTGTGCCACCAATGTGGTAATAGAATTAAGTTCAAAAACTCCAGCTACCTTTCTTGGCATTGCTCTCTCCGAATGCCATTGATAGTTATTTGATGCCAATTCCTCCAAAATTTCATAAGCTGCTTCATGAGTTTTACCCATTAAAGCCCCTCCAGCTGCTGCATCAACCATGGACCTGTTTGTAGCTCCCAAACCATTGTAGAATGTTTAAACTTGAAGCCATGTTGGAAGGTCATGATGAGGACACTTTCGCAATAAATCTTTGTACCTCTTTTATGCTTCATACAAAGATTCATTTTCAAATTGAGGGAATGTTATAATATCATTCCTCATCTTTCTTGACTTGGCTGGAGGGAAATACTTTGCCAAAAAATTTTGTGCTAACTCCTTCCAGGTAGTAATGACACCAGGTGGTAGAGAATTCAGCCGGTCTTTTGCTTTTTCTTTGAGTGAAAAGGGAAAAGTTTCGAACGAATAGCATCATCCATCACTCCATTGTGCTTGTAGGTGTCGCAAATCTCCAGAAAAATTTGCAATGTGAACATTAGGATCCTCCTGCAATAGCCTCCCAGATTGAATAGTTTGCTATATCATTTGAATTATCATCGGCTTAATCTCGAAATTATTAGGTTGTATAGTCGACCTCCTTATGCTAGATGTAGCCCCATTAACCGAGGGCATAATATAGTCCCCCAAAGCCCTATTCACCTCTCCATTCCACTGATCTACTATAGTAATGGCGGGTGTGGTGACTTCTTGCTTCTTTTTTTTCTTGATTTGAAGCAAAGTTCACTCAATCTCGGGATCAAAAAGTGTAGACTCTAATGGTTTAGATCGGGGCATACACTTCTAAATCCTAAAATAAAAATAAAAGAAATGAAAAATTGAGATCTAATCACCAATCTAAAAAAAATCCAAATTAGTAACAATCTAGCTAGTGTCAATATCAATTACAAATAATTAGTCCAATGCAACAGTACCAAAAACTTGGTATGAAAATATTTGCAAGTGAACAAAATTGTAACAAGTAGTAAAGTTTTAAAGAAAAAAATGTTGAACTCACAAGAACTAATTATGCTATTGCGTATTGAAATTTACTAAATTATTTACTATTTGGAAATAAAACCAAAATTTTAAAGACTTTATTACCTAAATTAAACTAAATTGCTTGACAAAAATAAATTAAAAGAAAAGAGAATAAAAATTAAGGTTGTAGAGATAATAAAAATAAATCTAGAGCTTTCGATTTCACCTAGCTAATCCCACACAATTTATTATTCCTTATTATAAAATTCTACCTTTTCAAGTCGATGAAAAATAAATCCCTTAATTATTCAATTTTTTCTCTCGAATAACACTAGAAATATCTCCACCTAATAATTCATCATATCTCTATGTAAATTAAATTAATTGAAGATTCATTAAGTGCTTTGGATTTTTCTTAATATAAACTCACACTAGTCATGGTAATCTCTATCTTTTGCTCAACTAATGGTGTTTAATCCTAAAAGCTTTAAATCACAAATTACCTCTTGGTTTCATTATGATTCAATAAATCAAACAATAATTGGCCAGAAAATTGTAAGTAATAAGATTAAGGATAAACACTCAACATAAAAAAAAAAAATTGAAATAAAATAACTTGGAATTTAAATTGTGTGTTCAAAGTTAGATTACATCAAAGCCTTAGAAAAAGAAATTAGTTCATAACAAATCTGAAATCAACTATGTTCTTATTGGAATGCATCAAAAGAAAACTAAAGAGAAGAGAATAAAACTCTTTTTCTTGAAATAAGTTGATGAAGCATTCAAGATTGTTGAAGCTTTCTCTTCATTGAGACTTGGGAGCCACCCTCCTTCTCTTCCTCTTTATTCTCTTGTCTAGGAAAAATCTGTTGTGTTTTCAAGGCAAGGATAGCCGGCCTTATATAGGCAAACTCCTAGAAAAGGAAAGTACAATAATACTACTCCTTTTAGGAAAAGGAAAGACACTGAAATGGAAAATACTTTTACTACTAGGAAAACATAAAATAGGAAAGTAACTAAAAGGAAATATAATACAAAATAGGAAAAAGTACAACCTAGGAAAAGGAAAGACACTGAAATGGTAAATACTTATACTTCTAGGAAAACATGAAATAGGAAAGTAACTAAAAGGAAATATAACACAAAATAAGAAAAAGTGTGGCACAAGAAAATAAAATAAAATATATAAAAATCAAAAGAAATAAAGAAAAACTAACAATTTTAATAAGTAAAAGAGTAATAAAAATCATGTAAAAATTACACTTATCACCTGGCTTCTTATTTATTCTTGTATAAAAATTAGTTAAAATTTTGAGAATCCAAGTATGTTTAGAAGAGTTTGAGAAAAATGGGTTTTTGATTAAAAATGATTATTTGAAGATTTTTATCTTGATTTTACTTACAAGTTTGGAAAAGAATTGATCTTTAACTCTCAAAAGTTTATCCTTTAAAAGATTTAAGAGTTTCTTAAAGAATCAAAAAGGTTTTTGGAAGAAAAAAGAAGATTTTTCATGAAAATTCTAGGTTGTTGAACCAGATACAATCGATTGTGAAAATCCCACAGTCGATTGTGATTTAGGCAGAAGGTTCAGAGCTTAAGAACAGTTGATTGTCCGAGCAACTTAGAACTTTCTGGACCTTGGAAAATTGATTGTGGAAACCTATTTTCACTTAAAAACGATGATTTTCATATCCTTTTGAATCCAAAACCTTTATAGAACAACTTAATGAGTTTTTGAAATAAAAACATGAACTTTATGATTTAAGGAAAATTACTCCTTCCATTGAATTTCTAAGAACAAGGTTTCCTAAAGTATTTGAATTAAAATAAAGTTTTATTTTTCATTTAAAATCCTAGTTTATTCCCTTTAAGTAATATAGTTGGTTATTTGTTGTATCCGTTAAGTGTAGGGGAGAGCCATTTTAGAGACAAGGAGGTAACTCGGGTTAGGAGTCAATTCGAGAGGTGAGTATACCTTACCTTTAGTAATTGATATTTAATATTTAAAAGAATTGAGTAATCAAAGATAAATTTATGATCTATCTTAATATGTATGAACCTTAGAAAATATTGAAAAGGAAATATATGAATTTTGGTATGTAAAATAAGGAATTATATTATGAGAAAATAGGTACAGGTTGATAAGCAATGGTATAAGGTACAGGTTAAGAAATGATTTAAAACAGTTGTGTTGAGGATTTGTAATATGTGGGATTGAAATGAATATCTTTGGTTGAGTATGTATGAAATTGTGATGTAGATTGAATGATTATTTGCTTGTATGCATATCACTTCATGTATTTGCATTATAACCTTGTTTTATAGTATGTTATTGAGAGACGAGTGATAGGTGAGGCTGGTAGGTCCCTTCCAATAAGGGGTGTAAGGGTACTAAATGGATGTTGGAATCTCCTCTAGCTCTGATACCACTATTGAAAATCACCTTGACAAGATGCCCAGGTGGTGATCGTCAGAACACCCAAGTCTAGAATGACTTGTAAAGAAAAGATATAGCAACCAAAGCAAGAAAGAAGACAAGAAATTGTCATCAAGGTTCGGCAATAGCCTACGTCCCCGTGAGTTCCTCCAAACTCTATACACTAAATCAATGGTTCTTACAATCATAACAATCCCTCTCCAAGAATCCACAAGTTCTTGAAGAAACAAAGAAGAGAACAATAAATTGATAAGGTCTTGAGGTACCCTGAAACTTTCCCCCTTGGAAATTCCACTTATAAGTCCCTTGAATCCCCTTTCTATACTAATCTCTCTCTTTACAACCAGCCTCTCCAATGAGTCCCTCTTGTATGTCTATGTCTTTGCACCCTCATACAATTCTCTCATTCATATGTTCTGTCACACACACACTCTTGTGTTTCTATCACATTACATTCATAATCTCATATCACAATGAAGCTAGGTGACCCTTTATATAGTGCACCAACTTCTTTTCCAATCTTGAGTGTCATTTTCCACCCTTAGATTTTGAGGACTAATCAACCTTAGCGTTTGATCAAGTCTAAGTGATCCTGTGTGTTTTGATCTCGCATCCACGCACCTAACAAGAGGCTGAACAACCTTGCTTCAGTGTGCCTAGAACCGCGGCCTTGAACAGGGGGCGCTGCGGCCTAAGGCAGAGCACACCTACATCCTTCTCTGGGCGCCACGGCCTTGGGTAGTGGGCACCATGGCCTTGGCCTTCCACCAACTTCCTCCTCTTCTGGGCGCCGCGGCCTGGACTAGGGAGGGTCGCGGCCTGGCTTGGTGCGCACACTCATTTTGCTGGACCCTTTATGTTGCTTGCATATTGTGGCACACTCCTAGTGTGCTGAGGCTTAAAAGACTTGATGCTTAACCTTCTTCAAACCTCTTCCAACCATATTTAACTTCTTTAAACCTCAACCATGTTTAAACCTTAGACAAATACCAACAATCTCTACCTTTGTCTAAACGTTTAAACCCGAACCCATTATGTAGAGAATTCAGGATCCAAACTCATCTTGAGTCATCATATCAACCGACTCCAATCCTAAGTAGTCCAAGGCAATGATGAAACTTACTTAGAGGTAAGACCTTGGTACCTAAATCTGTAGGACTTTTTTCCGTTGACTTCTTGTCAACATGAATGCATCCTTTCATACCATTTTCTGAAATGTAATGATACCAAACACCCATATGCTTTGTCCTTTCATGGAACACCGAATTCCTCCATAAGTACTACGCACTTTGGATATCCGAAGACACCACCACCTACTCTTTTAGAACCATCCACTTGTCCAACAACCCTTTGCACCACATAACCTCCTTTATGGCTTCCGAAGCCACTATGTATTCTGCCTCCGTTGTTGAGTGTGCTATCACCGACTGCCACTGAGCCTTCAAATAACTCAACAACCACTTCATTCCAAGCCAATGCTTCTTTTCGGGATTACTCATAAATCTGCTGAGAATACTCATTGCCTGAGAAATGTCGGGTCTAGTGCTTACCATTATGGACATGACTGGTCCAACCGCAGTAGAGTAAGGGACCTTTACCATTTTCTTTTTCTCCTAATCCATTCCAGGACATCGTTCGCTGGAGAACTTGAAATGACCAGCAAGGGGAATCTTCACTGGTTTACCATCTTCTATAGAAGACTGAGAAACCTTCAACCTGTTTCTCTCCCTTTCCTGAATTCTTCTCATACCAAGGATCTTTTGTGTAAGGCTGAGATCCTTCCTCTTGAACTCCTCATTGAGTTGAGATGTAAACCTTTTCATCCTCTCCCTGCTGTTTCGAACCGACAGCATATCATTGGCATAGATGAGGATAATCACCACTTCATCCACCTTATGTCTAGGTGAGAAGGTTTATGTGAAATCCATGCCTTTCCTTTGTGTGAACCCCTTTGCCATCAGCCTAGCCTTATTCCGAACTTCATCTCCTAGAGGGTACCCTTATTTGATCTTGTAAGTCCACTTACAATCCACAACTCTCTATTTTCCCGGAATATGCACTAATTCCCAGAAGTTGTTCTTCCTCAAAGAATCCATTTCTTCCTCCATAGCTAGCTTCTATCTTGGTGAATCCTTACATCCTATGGCATCAATGTAAGTCTCTTGTTCACTCATCTCTCCTTCTGTCTAAGGAGTTGCTGCATCCACAGCATCCTCAAAACCATATCTTGAAAGTGGTTCGACCAGCCTTCTTTCCCGGTCTCTTGTGAGCTGATAGTCCTTCCGACTCCTTGCATCATCCTTTTTCAGTTCAGCCTCCTCATTAGTGTCTTGAGCTTGGCATTCATCAATGGGATCTACCTAGTCCGAACCCTTTTGCCTTCCTTACTTTACCTGAACCAAATTCTCCTTGATACTATGCTCCACAAATACCAAACTGGTTTGCTCACTAGCCCCTGCAGGGTTAGTTTTCTCCAAGTAGGGAAATAACAATTCATTAAAAATAACATCCCTACTTATTATGAGTCTCAATCCTTCTTGTTCAAAGGACCACAACCTATATCCCTTAGCTCCTTCCCCATATCCTAGAAACACATATTTTCTAGATCCTGGGCTAAGTCTATCATTCTTTTCTTGTGCATATGCAGCACACCCAAAAGTCCTAAGGTTGTCCAACTCATGGGGTTTTCTAGTCCACATCTCCTCGGGAGTCTTATGGTACACAATCCTAGAGGGTGATCTATTAACCAAATACACAACAGTAGACACCACTTCCCCCCAAAAACATTTGGGTAATCCGAATCCATCTAACATGCATCTAACCTTTTCCATAAGGGTCTTATTCATCCTCTCAGCAACTCCAATTTGCTGAGAGGTTTTCACAACCGTTCTATGTCTTAGAATACCATTTAACCTATAGAATTGATCAAGTTCTTGGTTAAAAATTTCTAAGCCATTATCGGTTCTTATCCCCTTAACTATCCTGCCCATTTGAGTCACCACTTGCTTTTTCCACACCACTAATTTATTCAAAGCATCTGATTTATTTCTAACCAAATAAACCCAAATCTTTCTTGAATAATCATCAATTAAAGACAAAAAGTAAAAGTTACCTCCTTGTGTTGGTGTCCTTGCTGGTCCCCAAAGGTCCGCATGAATGTAGTCAAGAATGCCCTTAGACTTGTGCACTATGGTGTTGAAGCTGACCCGATGTTGCTACCCAAGAACACAGCTCTTGTAAAAATCAAGTTTCTCTACCTTGTCACCATCAAGTAACCCATTCTTGCTAAGAACTTGCAGCCCTTCTTCGCTTATATGTCCCAAGTGAGTGTGCCAAAGGGCTGCCTTCTCCATCTCATCCTTCAAGCTTGCTGCTTGATCTTTGATGTCTGTGTCTCCGATCATCTCATAGAGGCCATCCTTCATTACTGCTTTGATCACTACCAAAGATCCCTTGGTTACCTTGATATTTCCTCCCTCTACTTTGTATGTGTACCCTATTGAATCCAGCTGCCCCAATGAGATCAAATTCCTCTTCACATCCGAAAGATACCTCACATTCCTCAGCAGCCTTATGACTCTATCAAACATCCTCAATTGGATGTCTCCTATCCCCCTCACTTTGCAAGAAATATCATTCCCCAAGAAAACCCTTTCATCATTGGTTTCTTTGAAATTCTTGAACCAATCTCGATGAGGGTTTATATGATGAGTGCACCCGGTATCTAAGATCCATTTCCCGCTGCCTTCTTGCCCCTTACTTACATCCGAGCACACAACAAGAACATCATCTTGCTTTTCTCCTTTGGCAACCAAAGCGTCTCTATTGTTGGTATGGCTTCTTCTCTCATCCCATATATTCTTCTTCCAATCTTTCTTGCAATGGCCCTCCTTGTTGCAGTAGTAGAACTTCTTTCCTCCAAATCTTGGTTTGGAATGTGCTCTCCCATGGCTCTGCCCTCTACCTCTTGATTTCTCTCAGTAGTTGTCATGAATGCTACTGCCATTCCGAGTTGCTGGCCTTCCCCTTATGAACAGCCCATCCCCACTTGATGCCTCCCTACTCTTGGCTTTGAAATCATGAGCCTTTATAGCATTGACCACAATTTCTTTAGTTAGTGTCTCTCTTCCATATTCAATTGCATTAATTAAACTATCAAAACAATCAGGAAGAGAATTTAATAACACAACAGCCAATTATTCATCCAGGAATTTAATACTACAACTAGCCAAATCTTGAACTAGCTTATTAAAGACATCAAGATTATCTTGCAACTCTTTACTAGGATCCATTTTAAAAGCAAAGATTCTTTTAAGAAGACAAATCTTGTTAGGGAGAGTTTTGGTAAGAAACAACTCATCTAGTTTCTTCCATATGACAGTCGGATCTTTCGAGTCTCCACACTCTCTTGTGACACTATCCGACATGTGCAAGAAAATGGTGTTGTATGCCATCTTCTTCATCTCAATTCGCTGGTCCTCTATGACACTTACTGAAAAAGCATCATATTTTCCAATAGCCAAGTCCACTTTCTGTTGCATAAGAACAGCCTTGATCTTCTGCTTCCACAGGGAAAAATCTCCCTTTCCATCAAACTTCTCAACAACAAAATTTGATCCCTCTTGCGGAGATGATCCCATATATGTGCAGCACCCACAAATGCTTTCCAACTTCTTCTAAATCTCAAGAACAGGATCAAAGATTGATCTCAACACCGTTCTTGAATCACCCTCAAGAACAAGATCTGATCTTGATCTTTACTCTGTTCTTGAATCACCCAAGAAGTTTGTTCTTTGATTCTTGGAGTCTTGCTCCGATACCTTCTATTCTTGCTTCAATACCCAGCTATGCGAGCTCCTCCAGCTCTGATACCACTGTTGGAATCTCCTCTAGCTCTGATACCACTGTTGGAAATCACCTTGACAAGATGCCCAGGTGGTGATCTTCCAAACACCCAAGTCTAGAATGAGTTGTAAAGAAAAGATACAACAACCAAAGCAAGAAAGAACACAAGCAATTGTTATCGAGGTTTGGCAATAGCCTACGTCCCCATGAGTTGCTCTGAACTCTCTGCACTAAATCAATGGTTCTTACAATCACAACAACCCCTCTCCAAGAATCCACAAGTTCTTAAAGAAACAAAGAAGAGAACAAGAAAGTGATAAGGTCTTGAGGTACCCTGGAACTTTCCCCTTTGGAAATTCCACTTACAAGTCCCTTGAATCCTCTTTCTATACTAATCTCTCTCTTTACAACCAGCCTCTCCAATGACTCCCTCTTGTATGTCTATGTCTTTGCACTCTCATATAATTCTCCCATTCAAATGTTCTGTCACACACACACTCTTGTGTTTCTATCACATTACATTCATAATCTCATATCACAATGAAGCTAGGTGACCCTTTATATAGTGCACCAACTTCTTGTCCAATCTTGAGTGTCATTCTCCACCCTTAGATCTTAAGGACTAATCAACCTTAGCCTTTGATCAAGTCTAAGTGATCCTGTGCGTTTTGATCTTGCTTCCATGCACCTAACAAGATGCTGAACAACCTTGCTTCAGTGTGCTTAGCGTCGTGGCCTTGAACAGGGGGCGCCACGGCCTAACGTAGAGCACACCTACATCCTTCTCTAGGCACTGCGACCTTGGGTAGTGGTCCCTGTGGCCTTGACCTTCCACCAGCTTCCTCCTCTTCTGGATGTCGCGGCCTGGACTAGGGAGGGCCGCGGCCTGACCTGGTGCGCACACTCATTTTGCTGGACCCTTTATGTTGCTTGCATGTTGAGGTACACTCCTAGTGTGCTGAGGCTTGAAAGACTTGATGGTTGACCTTCTTCAAACCTCTTCCAGCCATGTTTAACTTCTTTAAACCTTAGCCATGTTTAAACCTTAGACAAATATCAGCAATGGATATTGGATGAGTAGGACCCAGTCCGGATCAAGGGGGATTCCGAAGATTTGATATAATAATATGATGATTGGACATACCGGTACGTGGGGAGATGTCCCTATAATGATGGTATTAGCCCAGTGAGGGACAGTGATTTGTTTGTGCATTGAATCATATAGCATTGCATTGTATTCACTGATACATTGTGATATGATTGGCCTATGAGGGGTGAGTATGGTAATTGGCCAATGAGGGGTGTGTATGGTGATTGGCCCATGAGAGGCGTATGATATGGTTGGCCTACGAAGGGTATGTGATGTACTTGGCCAAAAGAGGCATGATTATGTTGTGTGAATGTACTAAGAGTTGTAACTGTGTGTATATATTAAGAATATATGTGAGCCCTAGTAAATGTTTTTATAATTATATAGAAAATAAAGATAAATACTTAGAGGAACAATTGAAGGATGTTAAAAAGAAAAAGATATTACTTGTATTTAGAAATTTAAACAAATGATATACTTTATTATAATTAAAAAGATAAATCCTCCAATACGATTACTTATTGTAAGATGTGTCTCACTGAGCTCTTTTTGCTCACTTGTTTATTTTCACTAACCTTTCAGGTATTACCGAAGACTTGATGATCAAAGTCAAAAGAAGTCCTAATTAAGGACTTCGGTGGAAGCATCCTTAGCTTTGAGAGTCTTTTTTAGGAGTAAAAAAAATTGGGATTTGAATTAGCTTTTGTAAAAGAAAGTTGTGGTAAGGGAAGATTTTCTTTCACTTGTGTCAAATGTGGAATTTGTTGTATTGTAAATTATAAATTTGCAGTTATATGAACTTGTGATGTTCTGAGCAAATGTGTGTATTCTTGGTAAATTGCATGTGATTGAATGTAGGTTGGGGTGCTTAGGACTGAAAGGTAATGATACTTCTTCGAGTAGGGCCCACTCAGGGATGGTTCATTACATGTACATTGAATAAAATCCTTTGACAAAATTGATTTTTTTTTAAGTCATTACTTGGAGTTAAGTTAAATACTTAAGTATTAACATGAAAAGAATATCAAACAAAACTTATTTATAGTAAATTGTTTATTATCATTGTAATGACCTATCCGAGCGGGCCCTACTCGAGATGGCATCCTTATTTTTCAGAACTGAAAACCTGGATAATTATAATATGAGTAGAGTCTAACACAAATATAGGATAATATATGAATATAATACTAAATAAGTACAACTTCAATCCATAATGAGACGTAAGCTTCAAAGTATACAACTTAGTACAAAAGACTAGACTTACATTACAAAAAGATTATATTTCTCTTCCTTACTTCTTTACTTTCTGTTCAAGATCCTAGAATAATCTTCTTGAAATAGTAAGAGGGAGGAGGCGAGCTAAAAAGCTCAGCAAGTAATCACATTACTCGGAGTAATAAAAAAAATCTATTTATAAAAACCCCTTGTTGGTAGTTTAGTACATAATCAGATTTTATATAATTATCTCTTAATACTATATATAGCAATTTATAAGGCTCATGGATTCTGAATATACAACTCAAGCATGATATATGATACAACGTAAAGTATTCCTTCAATCACTTCAATACCCTTTCAATCGGGTAGTTCACAAATATCGGCACGTTTCTCATTTAAATAAATTAGATCCTCTCTCTACCCATTCTCGAGTGAAGTCTTCACTTTCAAGAACAAGGATCTCCTCCCTACCCCTTACCTGATGGAGTTATAATATTTAATACACTAATACTCATCCCTACCACTTACTGAGTGAGATTTACATAGCTACTCAACAAATCCATTCGTTCCACATTATGCAATAACAACAAAAGTAATACAACATTTATAAAGCTTTCTTGGTAATATAACCTTTCAATACACATTTCATGAACTTATTATATTCAACATCTCCCAACGCATAGATTTTAATATACAAATATTATCTACATGCATCTCATTCTCTTTTAAGTCTTTTATTTTATAAAACGTAAAATGCTTAAGTCCTTACTATTGTGTATAATCTAATCTTTTAATTTCATTCAAGATTCTAACATTTACTAAGAGTAAGGTGATGCTCACCTTGGAGGCAAAGCTTTCACCCTTGAATCTCCTTCTTGCCCTTAGAACGTTCCTCAAACACACCTAAAGAATTCATCAGTTAAAATCAACCTCCAAGGTGTATACAATTACACAATAAATACTTGAGTTAGAAAATCAAGATCAACTATTTAATTCATCTAATTATGCTTAAAGACTTGTGATATGAAAGAAAATGAGAAATCTTATGTAAAAATCTGAAAAAAGGGTTGCACAATCGACTATCTTACTTGCACAGTTGAGTGTGAGACTTCTAGAGAGTTTCACAATCGACTGTGGCACCTCTAGAGAGTTTCACAGTCGACTGTTTAACCACACAATCAATTATGGGCTCTCGGAAAGAAAAGCATAGTCAATTGCCTAACTTGCATAGTCGACTATGTTAAAGACCTGAACTCTCTATCTCTTCCACAGTGGGTTATGAAAAGAATTGATCTTTAAATCTTAAAATTTTATGCTTTAAAAGATTTAAGAGTTTCTTGAAGAACCAAAAGGTTTTTGGAAGAAAAAAAGAAGATTTTTCACAAAAATTATAGGTTGTTGAACCAGATACATTCGACTGTGAAAATCCCACAGTCAATTGTGATCTGGGCATATGGTTCAGGACTTAAGAACCGTTGATTTTCCTAGCATCGCGGAACTTTATGGACCTTGGATAATCAGCTGTCCATTTAAACAATCAATTGTGGAAGCCTGTTTTCACTTAAAAACGTTGGTTTTCATACCCTTTTAAATCTCAAACCTTTTTAGAACAACTTATTGAGATTTTTGAAATAAAAACATGAATTTATGATTTAAGGAAAACTACTCCTTTCATTGAATTTTTAAGAACAAGGTTTCCAAAAGTATTTGAATAAAAAGAAAGTTTTATTTTTTATTTAAAATCCTAATGTATTCCCTTTAAGTAATCTAGTTGGTTATTTGTGCTATCCGTTTGCTATAGTGGAGAGCCATTTTAGAGACAAGGAGGTAACTCGGGTTAGGATTCGATTCGAGAGGTGAGTACGCCTTACTTTTAGTAAACGTATTTAATATTTATAAGAATTGAGTAATCAAAGATAAATGTATGATCTATCTTAATATGTATGAACCCTAAAAAATCTTGAAAAATAAATATATGAACTTTGGTATGTAAAATAAGGAATTATATTATGAGGAAATAGGTACAGGTTGAGAAGTAATGGTATAAGGTACAGGTCAAGAAATGATTTAAAACAGTTGTGTTAAGGATTTGTAATGTGTGGGATTGAAATGAAAGTCTTTGGTTGAGTATGTATTAAATTGCGATGTGGATTGACTGATGATTTGCTAGCATGCATATCACTTCATGAATTTGCATTATAACCTTGGTTTATAGTATGTTATTGAGGGGAGAGTTATGGGTGAGGCTGGTAGGTCCTTTCCACAAGGGGTGTAAGGATACCGAATGGATGTTGGATGAGTAGGACTCGGTCCGGATCAAGAGGGATTCCAAAGATTTGACATGATTATATGATGATTGGATGTACCGGTACGTGGGGAGATGTCCCCGTATTGATGGTATTAGCCCAGTGAAGGGCAGTGATTTGTTTGTGCATTGCATCATATAGAATTGCATTGCATTCATTGATACATTGTGATATGACTGGCCCATGAGGGGTGTGTATGGTAATTAGCCCATGAGGGGTGTGTGGTGATTGGCCCATGAGGGGCGTGTATGGTAATTAGCCCAATAGGGACGTTTATGGTGATTGACCCATGATCGGCATATGATATGGTTGGCCTATGTAAGGCATAGGTTGTACTTGGCCAAAAGAGGGTATGATTATGTTGTGTGAATGTACTAAGAGGTTTAAGTGTGTGTATATATATATATTAAAAATATATATGAGCCCTAGTAAATGTTTTTATAATTGTGTAGAAAATAAAGATAAAAACTTAAAGGCCTAGTAGATGCTTTTATAATTGTGTAGAAAATAAAGATAAATACTTAGAGGAAAACTAGAGGAACAATTGGAGGATGTTAAAAATAAAAAGATATTACTTGCATTTAGAAATTTAATCAAATGATATACTTTATTATAACTAAAAAATAAATCCTCCAATACAATTACTTCTCGTAAGGTGTGTCTCATCACTCTGTTTATTTTCACTAACCTTTCAAGTATTACCGAAGACTTGACAGTCAAAATAAAAAGAAGTCATAATTTAGGACTTCAGCAGCAGTATCCTCAGCTTTGGGAGTCTTTGTTAAGAGTAAAAGAAATTGGGATTTGAATCAGTTTTTGTAAAAGAAAGTTGTGGTAGGGGAAGATATTCTTTCACTTGTGTCAAATGTTGAATTTGTTGTATTGTAAATTATAAATTTGTAGTTATATGACCTTGTGATGTTCTGAGAAAATGTTTGTATTCTTGGTAAATTACATGTGATTGCATGTAGGTCGGGGTTCGTAGGACTGAAAGGTAATGATACCTCTTTGAGTAGGGCCCATGCAAGGATGGGTCGTTACATGTACATTGAATAATATCCTTTGACTAAATTGATTTTTTAAAGTCATTACTTGGAGTTAAATTAAATATGTAAGTGTTAACATGAAAATAATATTGAACAAAACTTATTTATAGTAAATTGTTTATTATCATTGTAATGACCTACCTGAGCGGGCCCAACTAGAGATGGTATCCTTACTTTTCAAAACTAATCACCTGGAAAATTATAATATGAATAGAGTCTAACACATATATAGGATAATATATGAATATAATAGTAAATAAGTACAACTTAGATCCATAATGCAATCTGTTAACTTTACAAAAGGATGTCTCATGAGACATAAGCTTCAAAGTATGCAACTTAGTACAAAATACTAGACTTCAATTACAAAAAGATTGGATAAGGATGCTAGCACATGGACCCACCTAAAGACATCTCTTCCTTACTTCTTTACTTATTGTTCAAGATCCTAGAATAATCTTCTTGAAATAGTAAGAGGTAGTAGGAGAACTAAAAAGCTCAGCGAGTAATCACATTACTCGAAGTAATCAAACAAATCCATTTATAAAAACTCCTTGTGGGTAGTTTAGTACATAATCAGATTTTATATAATTACCTCTTAATACTATATATAGAAATTTATAAGGCTCGTGGATTTTGAATAGACAACTCAAGCATGATATATAATACAATGTAAAGCACTCCTTCAATCACTTCAATACCCTTTCAATCGGGTAGTTCACGAATATCGGGACGTTTCTCATTTAAATAAATTTGATCCTCTCTCTACCCCTTATCGAGTGAGGTCTCCACTTCCAAGAACAAGGATCTCATACCTACCCTTTACCGGACAGAGTTATAACATTTAACACACTAATACTCCTCGCTACCACTTATCGGGTGAGATTTACATAACTAATCAACAAATCCATTCATTCCACATTACACAATAACAAAAAAAGTAATACAACATTTATAAGGCTTTCTCTGTAATATAACCTTTCAATACACATTTCATGAACTAATTATATTCAACATCTCACAACGCATAGATTTTAATACACAAATATTATCTACATGCATCTCATGCTCTTTAAGTTTTTATTTTATAACACATAAAATGCTTAAGTCCTTACTAACATGTATAATCTAATTTTTAATTTCATTCAAGATTCTAATATTTACTATGAGTAAGGTGATACTCTCATTGGAGGCTAAGCTTTAACTCTCGAATCTCCTCATTGCCGTTAGAACGTTCCTCAAACACACCTAAAGAGTTCATCAATTAAAATCAACCTCTGAGTTGTATACAATTACACACTAAATACTTGAGTTAGAAAATCAAGATCAACTATTTAATTCATCTAATTATCCTTAAGGACTTGTAACATGAAAAAAAAATGACAAATCTTATGTAAAAATCTGACAACAGGGTTGCACAGTCGATTGTCTTACTTGCACAGTAGAATATGAGACTTCCAGAGAGTTTCACAGCCGACTGGTGAACTTCATAATCAACTATGGGACCTCTAGAGAGTTTCACAGCCGATTGTTTAACTACACATTCGATTATGGCCTCTTGGAAAGAAAAGCATAGTCGATTCCCTAACTTGCATAGTCGACTGTGTTAAGGACCTGAACTCTCTGCCTCTTTCACAGTCAACTATGTAATCGCGACAGTCGACTGTGGTAAGGACCTCAACTTTCTGCCTTTTCCATGATCGTTTTTGCAATCGTGATATTTAACTATCTTGAGGTCTGAAACTCATAAATGGGCGAAAATGTTTCTCTTTTCCTTTTGAAATCCGCATCAAATCTTCATAAAATTCAAACCCTTTTGAAACATAAGTTTTCTAAGACCTTAAATCAATTTTCTACGTTACCTATAGTAAATCCATTAAGTTAGAATCTTCACATCCATAACCAAGCACAAAACTCTTTTCTTCAAACCAAAAACCTAAATTTTTCTTAAATTCTTTCTTGAACACAATTAAATCCAAAATCTTGAAACAAAACCTAAAGAATCTTGAGAGATATGAAAAGAAGACAACTTACTTAAGATCTTTGCACTTGAACTCAACAAAATCAAAGAAAAAAAAATGAAAGGAGAAAGCTAGGTTTATCTTGAAAAGAAAAAGAGAATAGTTGAAAATGAAGAACTCTCTAATCTTTACCTATTTATACCACTTACTAAAGAAAAAGGGTAGGTTTGGCTTCACTCGTTGAAGTCTCTATTTTTTTTTCTAATTAAACCCTAAATTAGACTTTATTTTCACAAGTCCCCAACCTGTTAAGTCATCACTAATTATTAAGGTCTCAAAAATACCCACATAACATTTAAATTTACTAGGTTGCTAAATAATTAAATTAAAAGAAGGAGACGGGCTCTACAATTCTCCACTCCTAACAAAAAATTTGTTCTAAGAATTTAACTAACTTGAGCTCATGAACAAGAAAGAGTATTGAATTTTCATATCCACTTCACTTTCCCAAGTAGCCTCTTCAACTCCTCTATTCCTCCAAAGTATTTTCACTAAGGGATTAACCTTGTTACGTAAGGCTCGCTCCTTAGTGTCTAAATTTTTTACTGGTGCCTCTATATAAGAAAGATCTTTTTGGACTTCCATGGATTATGATAGAATAATATACGATTCATTCGTTATATACTTGTGCAAGGCCGACACATGGAAAACATCATGTAACTGGGCAAGTTCTGAGGGTAAGGCTAACCGATATGCCACAAGCCCAATTCTTTCAATGATTTCATAAGGTCCGATGTAGCGAAGACTTAACTTCTCTTTTCTCCCAAATCTCAACACTCATTTCCATGGAAAATCTTTAAGATGAAATCGATCACCCACTTGGAATTCTAACGGTTTTCTTCTCTTATCTGCATAACTCTTTTGTTTACTTTCAACTATCGTTAGGTGTTCCTGTATATGCTTGATCCTTTCAGTAGTCAACTCTACTAATTCTGGGCCAAAAACCTTCATCTTGCCTATTTCCTCCCAGCATACCGAAATTCTACATCATCTACCATAAAATCCCTCAAAAGGGACCATTCTGATACTGGTGTGAAAATTGTTGTTGTAAGAAAACGCCATAAGGGGTAAGTACACATCCCAACTACCCGTAAAAATCATAACACAAGCTCGTAGCATATCTTCTAATGTTCTAATTATCCTCTCGGATTGACCATCCGTTTGAGGATGAAAAGTGATGCTGAAATGCAACTGGGTACCCATAGCCTGTTGAAATCCTTTCTAGAACCGAGATGTGAATCACGCATCTTGATCAGACACAATGCTTTACATCACTTCGTGAAGTTTCAAAATTTCTACCACATATAATTCTGTTAATCTCTCAGAAGAACATGTTATCTTAATTAGGAGAAAGTGTGTTGACTTTAATAACTAATCCGTTGGAAATCACCTTGACAAGATGCCCAGGTGGTGATCTTCCAAACACCCAAGTCTAGAATGATTTGTAGAAAGAAATACAGCAATCAAAGACAAGAACAGAGAATCAAAGAAAGAAAGAAGACAAGAAATTTGTTATCGAGGTTCGGCAATGTGCCTACGTCCCCGTGAGTTCCTCCGAACTCTCTGCACTAAATAAATGGTTCTTTACAAATACAACAACCCTCTTCAAGAAGCTCAAGTTCTTGAAGAAACCAAGAAGAGAAGAAAGGAAGAAGATAAGAACTAACAATGCTCTCTATCTAATCTAGACTTCTCTCTCTTTACAACCAGCCTCACTACAATGAGTCCCTCTGGTGTTTGATCTTTACATTCTCAAACAATTCTCTCTTGTATTACAATTGATCTCAAATTATGTCATAAACTTGTGTTGTTCTATATATGAAAAATGAGGCCAGGTGACCCTTTATATAGTGCACCAACTTCTTGTCCATTCTTGTGAGTCAATCTCCACCCTTAGATCTTGATTACCACTTAACCATGGCCCTCCATCAATCCTAAGTGGTGTTGTGCATTTTAAACTTGCATCCATGTACCTAAGAGGAGGTTAAAACCTGCTGTCCATGTGTGTTGCACTTTGCCTAGTGCCTAGGCGCTCAACAGGGCGCAGTGCGATGCTAGGCAGAGTCCCTTTGCACACTCTCTGGGCAGTGTGGTGCTGGTGGGGAGCAGTATGGTGCTGGGGCACTTCAGGAGGCCTCCATTCTATGTGGTCCACCACTGGTGAAGGAGTAGTGCGGTGCACACTGATGCTGCCCTTCACCAGCAGTGCGCACACTCCTTCAGCTTGTGTGCAGAAGTGCACACACTAGTGTGCCTACCCTTACCTTGCTCAAAAGTGATGCACACACTTGTGTACAATCCTTTAACTTATTTTATCTTAATACTCCAACCTTGGTTTAGTATTTAACCATCTTTGAACCATGTTTATACATGTTTAAACCTTAGACAAATACCAACAATCTCTACCTTTGTCTAAGTGTTTAAACCCAAACCATTTTTGCAAAGAGCTTCGGGATCCAAACTCATCTTGAGTCATTAATTAACCAACTCCAATCCTAAATAGTCCAAGGCAATGATTAAACTTACTTAGAGGTAGGACTTTAGTACCCAAATCCGCAGGATTTTCTTCTGTGGCTACCTTGTCCACATGGATGCATCCTTTCGTAACATTTTCCCGAATGAAATAATACCAAAAATCCATGTGCTTTATCTTCTCATGGAACACCGGATTCTTACACAAGTGCAATGCACTTTGACTATCCAAAAATACCACAACCTGCTCCTCCAGTACCTTCAACTCTTCAAGCAACCCTTTGCACCATATAGCTTCCTTAATGGCCTCCGTAGCCGCTATGTACTCATCCTCGGTTGTTGAGAGTGCTACCACTGACTGCAACTGAGCCTTCCAACTTACACAACATCTGTTTAAGTTGAAGAAGTAGGAGGTAATCGATCTCTTTTTATCCCGGTCTGCTCCATAGTCCGAATCAACAAAACCTTCAAGGTAAATGGACTTACCCCTCTTCTCATAAACCAGCCCTACTTCTAGGCTTCCCTTCAAGTATCTCAGCAACCACTTCATCCCAAGCCAATGCTCCTTTTTGGAATTACTCATAAACCTGCTGAGAACACTCATTGTATGAGCAATGTCAGGTCTAGTGCTTACCATGGTGAACATAACAGATCCAACCGCACTAGAGTAAGGGACTTTCTCCATTTTCTTCTTCTCCACCTCCAATCTTGGACATTGATGGCTGGAGAACTTGAAATGACCAGCAAGGGGAACCTTTACTGGTTTGCTATCTTCCATAGAGAATTTAGATATCATCTTTTCTATGTAGGAAGTTTGAGAGATCTTCAATCTGTTTCTCTCCCTTTCCCGGATGATACACATCCCAAGGATCTTTTGTGCATGGCCAAGATCCTTCATCTCAAACTCCTCACTGAGTTGAGCCTTCAATTTCCTTATCTTTTCCATGCTGCTCCCAACCAGCAACATGTCATCAATATAGATGAGGATGATCACCATTTCCTCAACCTTCTGCCCCTTATAGTACAAGCACGAATCATAGTAGCTCCTCATCAAACCTAAACTGATTACAAAGGAATCAAACCTCTTATTCCATTGCCGAGGTGATTGCTTCAAGCCATAGAGGGATTTCTTCAATTTACACACCAACTCTCCCTGCCTTTCTTCCTTATAGCCTTTGGGTTGCCTCATGAAAATGGTCTCATTGAGCTCTCCATGTAAGAACACTGTCTTCACATCAATTTGCTCGATTTCCCAATCAAATTGGACCACTAATGCCAATATTATCCGTATTGTCTTGTACTTCACAGTCGATGAAAAGATTTTGGTGAAATCTATGCCTTCTTTTTGTGTGAACCCCTTCGCCACTAGCCTAGCTTTATATCAGACTTCATCCCCTGGAGTATTCCCTTATTTGATCTTGTAGAGCCATCTGTAATCCACAACTCTCTATTTTTCAGGTTTGGGCACCAACTCCCAAGAGTTGTTCTTCATCAAAGAATACATTTCTTCCTCCATAGCCAACTGCCACTTTGACGAATCCTTACACTCCATGGCATCTGTGTGAGTTTCTGGTTCAACCTCTCCTTCTATCCAAGGAGCTACTATATTAGCATCCACAAACCTATATCTCAAAGGTGGTCTAACCAACCTCCTTCCCCGGTTTCTTGTGAGCTAGTAGTCATTATGACTTGTTGCATCAACCTCTTCTTATTCAGCCTCTTCTTGAGTTTCTTGAGCTTAGCCTTCAACCAAGGGCTCTATCTGGTCTGAACTCTCTTGCCTCCTTTGCTCTACCTGAACCGAGTTCTCCTTGATGCGATGCTCCACGACTTCCGGACTGGTTTGCTCACTAGCCCCTGTAAGGTTAGTTTTCTCCAAGTAGGGAAATAACAATTCATTAAAAATAACATCCCTACTTATAATTAGTTTCATGCCTTTCTTTTCTAAGGACCACAACCTATATCCCTTAACCCCATCACCATATCCTAGAAATACACATTTTCTAGATCTTGGGCTAAGTTTATCCTCCTTTTGATGTGCATATGCAGCACACCCAAAAGTCCTAAGGTTGCTTAATTCAGGGGGTTTTCCACTCCACATTTCCATGGGAGTCTTGAGCTCTAAAGCTCTAGAGCGTGATCTATTTACCAAGTATGCAGCTGTAGCCACAGCTTCTCCCCAAAAATATTTTGGTAAACCGGATCCTATTAACATGCACCTAACCTTTTCCATAAGGGTTCTATTCATCCTTTCAGCAACTCCATTTTACTGAGGTGTTTTTACAACCGTTCTATGCCTTAAAATGCCATTTAATTCACAGAAGTTACCAAAATTCTTATTGCAAAATTCTAAGCCATTATCGGTTCGTAAAGCCTTAACTACCCTACCGGTTTGAGTTTCCAGTAACTTGTTCCACACAACAAATTTATTCAAGGCATCTGATTTATTTCTAAACAAATAAACCCACACTCTTCTTGAATAATCATCAATTAAAGACAGAAAGTAAAAGTTAAAACCCAGTGTTGGTGTTCTTGCTGGTCCCCAAAGGTCTGAATGAATGTAGTCAAGAATCCCTAGACTTGTGCACTCCGGTGTTGAAGCTGACCCGGTGTTGCTTCCCAAGAATGCAACTCTCACAAAAATCCAGTTTCTCTACTTTGTCACCACCAAGTAGACCATCCTTGCTAAGAACTTTCAGGCCCTTTTCGCTCATATGTCCCAAGTGAGTGTGCCAAAGGGCTGCCTTATCCATATCAGCCATTAAGCTTGCTGCTTGATCATTGCTTTTTGTCTCCCTGATCATCTCATAGAGTCCATCGTTTCTTGTTGCCTTGATCACTACTAAAGATCCCTTGGCTACCTTGATCTTTCCTCCATCTACTTTGCATGTATACCCCATAGAATCCAACTGCCCTAATGAGATCAAATTTCTCTTCAAATCTGGAAGATACCTCACATTTCGTAGCAGCCTTGTGACTCCATCAAACATCCTAAATTGGATGTCCCCAATCCCTCTCACTTGGCAAGAATTGTCATTCCCCAAGAAGACCCTTCCATCATTGATCTCTTTGAAATTCTTGAACCATTCCTTATGAGGGCACATATGATAAGTGCACTCAGAAACAAGAATCTACTTTTTGCTACCTTGCCTCCTACTCACATTTGAGCACACAACAAGAACATCATCTTGCTGTTCTCCTTTGGCAACCAAAGCCTCTCCATTGTTGGTATAGCTTCTCCTTTCATCCTAAATCCTCTTCTTGCAATCTTTCTTGAAATGGCCCTCCTTGTTGCAGTAGAACCATCTCCTTCCTCCTCGAAGTCTTGTCCTGGAATGAGATATCCCATGGTTCTGCCCTCTATCTCTTGATTTCTCTCGGTAGTTACCATGGTTGCTATTGCCATTCCGAGTTCCTGGCCTTCTTCTTACGAATAACCCATCTCCACTTGATGTCTCCTTCATCTTGGCCTTGAAATCATGTGCCCTTATCGCATTGATCACAATCTCCTTTATTAAAGTACCCTTTTCATACTCAATAACATTAATCAAATTATCAAAGTAATCAGGAAGAGAATTAACAAGATAACAGCCAATTGTTCATCCCGAAAAAAAATGCAACAACTATTCAAATCTTGAACTAGCTTATTAAAGACATCAAAATTTTCTTGCAACTCTTTACTAGGATCCATTTTAAAAGCAAAGATTCTTTTAAGAAGATAAATCTTGTTAGGGAGAGTTTTGGTAAGAAACAACTCATCTAGTTTCTTCCATATGACAGCCGGATCTTCCAAGTCTCCACACTCCCTTGTGACACTATCCGACATGTGCAAGAAAATGGTGTTGTAAGCCATCTTCTTCATCTTGGTCCGCTGGTCCTCTTCGACACTTCCTGGAAAAGCATCATCTTCTCCAATAGCCAAGTCCACTTTCTGTTGCATTAGAACCGCCTTGATCTTTCACTTCTAAAGGGCAAAGTCTCCCTTTCCATCAAACTTCTCAACACAGAAATTTGAAGCCATCTTTTGCGGACAAGATCCCTGATTTATGCACTACCCACAAATGCTTTCTTTAACCTCAAGAACACAGATCGAAGATGGATCTTAACACTGTTCTTGTATCTACCTCAATAACACGATTAGATCTTAATCTTTACACCGTTCTTGAATCACCCAAGAAGTTGATATTTGATTCTTGGAGTCTTAGCTCCGTCACCTTCTTGTTCTTGCTCCGATACCCAGCTGTGCAGCTCTGATACCACTGTTGAAAATCACCTTGACAAAATGCCCAGGTGGTGATCTTCCAAACACCCAAGTCTAGAATGACTTGTAGAAAGAAATACAGCAATCAAAGACAAGAATAGAAAATCAAAGAAAGAAAGAAGACAAGCAATTTGTTATCGAGGTTCGGCAATGTGCCTACATCCCCGTGAGTTCCTCCAAACTCTCTACACTAAATCAATGGTTCTTTACAAATATAGCAACCCTCTTCAAGAAGCTCAAGTTCTTGAAGAAACCAAGAAGAGAAGAAAGGAAGAAGATAAGAACTAACAATGCTCTCTATCTAATCTAGACTTCTTTCTCTTTACAACCAGCCTCATGATGAGAGTCATAAAATGCTTCTCAACAGTGGTTAATTGTTAGCATTCTATGATTGATCTTTGTCTTTATTGCGTTTTTGTGTTAATAACTCTAAAGTAATATTATTGGACCACTGACTAATTTTAGTGCAATTTTCAGGTACTTTGAGTTTAAAAGAGAAAAAGAAGCGATCGTTGCTTAAAAGGCCAAGATCCCATGCCTCTGGAGGACAAGATGGACTGCTGCCTGTATTGCAATCGAGCGCACAATCAGTGCGATTGAGCACATATCCCACATCGACCAAGAAGTACTTTGCAGCGCAATTGCGATCCAGCGCAAGAAGGCTGCGATCAAGCGCACATGTGATCGAACGCAAGAAGGCTGCGATCGAGTGCACTCGGGCAGAATCCCACATCAGATAGAAAACACACAGCACTCCGGGAGTTGCTCTATAAAAACCCCCCTCCACTTCAGCTTTAGGAATCAATTGGAGCTCATCTGAAATCATCAGAGAGTGAATCCAGAGGGCCTTTAGGACGAATCTGAAAGTATAAATTTGGAGGGCAAGTTGAGGAATCGCCGAAGCTTTCGCTACCAAGGAGGAGATGATCGTTGAGAGGCCGGAGCCAACGCAAGGAAGCATGAGCTCCATGGCCGGCTAGTCTCCAAGCAAGGCGAAGGGATGAATCCCTAGGTGTAGTTGTTCTTATTTTCCTTTATTTGATTCGGTTTTAGTGGAATTATTTTCGTTAAACATTGTTATGTTTTATTCTTAATTTAATTAGTAGATTTATTATTACTCCGGTGATTGCATGCTTCTTTTCTATATAAGTTCAGTTATGCTTTTCTTATGTGTACCTGTTTGGGTGTGATTGAGTCCGGTAGATCTCTTTTATAGATTTGTCCATTGCTGTGGTATTGTCGTTTAGATATATCGTCGTCTCTTGATAATTTATAAGTTAGGTCATGTGTGCTTGAAAGTAAAGAAGATTTCATAACAATTACATTAGGATTTATAAATGCATTTTAATCGAATATTTTTCGATTGTCTGTTTAGGATGTGAAACTTGCAATCGAGATAAAAATAACTGAATCAAGTTAGGATTAGAGCAATGAATCATAGGAGGATTTTCGGAACCTTGTCATTTCTTTATTATGTTTCAAACCTATTTACACAATTGCCTTTTTCGCAATCAACAATTCAAGATTTTGCCACTTAATCTTTTATCGTTTATGTTGAGGTTTACACCTTCTTTTGTAATTAGTTGTTTCCCTGTGGATTCGACATCCCAAAATTGTACTACAATAACCGCGTTATGTTTTGGGCGTAATCAAATTTTTGCACCGTTGCCGGGGAAATGCGCTTAAGTACAAAGAAGATTGTCAACTTTTGACATGATGGTAGGAGAGTTGTAAATAGTTTTTCTTTTCAGCAGCTGTAAAGGCGGTAACTTTGTTCCTTCTTTTAGCCTGCTGCATTAATTTATTTTATTTTATTCATTCTTTTTAGGATTTTTTTATTATTTTGTGATCTCGCATGCCCAGATATAGAGACTATTTGGGTAGATTTGCTTGTAGGCCTGTGCTAGAGTCAGGATTGAACTTTTTAAACTCTTTATTTGATAATCCATCTAGTCCTGAGGAAATGAGTGAACACGAAGATCAACCTACTAGGACCCTTCAGGATTACCTCCACCCTACACGCACAACCACACCATCTTGCATCATGTTTCCAGCCAACATTCCCCAATTAGACCTTAAAACAGGGATGATACAGTTACTCCCTACATTTTATGGCATGGAAAATGAGAACCCATATGTGCATATCAGAGAGTTTGAGGAAGTAGTTGCAACTTTCCATAGTCAAGGTGCAATTGCTGACATTGTGTGGCTTAAGTTCTTTCCTTTCATTTTGAAGGATAGAGCTAAGAGTTGATTATACTCACTAAGACAACGATCTATTGGATCGTGGACTGAGATGACTAGGGCCTTCTTTAACAAATACTTCCCTCAGCACAAGACTAATGCATTGAAAAGACAAATCTCCACCTTTGCGCAAAAGGAAAACGAGACTTTGTATCAATCTTGGGAGAAATTTAAAGAGCTGTTAAGTATGTGTCCACACCATCGGTATGAAAATTGGCGTTTAGTGAGCTACTTCTATGAGGGTCTTACCTATAGAGAACGCCAATTTGTAAAGATGATGTGCAATGGGGAATTTCTGCAAAAAGACCCCGATGAGGCTCTTGAATACCTCAATGAGCTTGCTGAGAAAGCTCATACATGGACTGGACCTAGTGCTACTAAAAGCACGAATAGGTCACGACCTATAGGAAACCCCAGTGGTGGAGGGATATACCATCTTAGGGAAGAAGATAATCTAAAAGCTAAGGTCGAACTGCTCACTAGGGAGTTAGAAGCATTGAAAACTAAAGACTCAAAGCAAACACATGCGGCTGATCATCTCCTTCAAGAATGCCCCACATTTGCTGATATGAGAGGGCTGTATGAGGAACAAGGTAATGCCTTAGGCATGTACAAGAAGCCTCTTGCAACTTTCTCTAGCACTTATAATCCGGGGTGGCAGAATCACCCCAACTTCAGCTGGAAATCTGAAAGTCAGCAGCATGCACAGCTCCCTAGATCATCCCCTGCACCTTATCATGCACCCTCATCCTCTAGGAACTCCTTAGAAGACACCTTACAGGCTTTTATAGAGGCACAAGTTAAGATAAACCATAGGGTTGAGGCATTAATTACGCAGGTGGTTGAAGAACATAAAGAAATTAAGAGCCAAGTGTCCAAATTAATGAGCTCCTTAAGTGTGACTAAGCGAGGTAAGTTCCCTTCCCAAGCTCAGTCCACACCTCGTGGTCAATGTGTGGCACAAGAAAATTTGGAGGATGTAAATGCCATAGTGACCCGAAGTGGTAAGTCACTGCACATCTCACCAATGAATGAATCTGAGGATGTGGAAAATGGTCAAACTAGTAGTAATACCGAGCTGTCCAAAGACGCTGAAGTGACCAAAAGTCCTGTTAAGGCACCATTTCCTCAAGCCTTAAAGTCAAACAAGAAAAATCTGAACTTAAATAACGAAATCCTAGAGAACTTGAGGCAAGTGAAACTCAATCTTCCTCTGCTGCATGTGATTAAACAAGTTCCTACTTATGCAAAAGTTCTCAAAGATTTATGCACAATTAAGAGGAAACACCATGTCAAGAAAACAACATTTCTAATTGAGCAAGTTAGTGCTTTAATTGAGGAAAGAATTCCTCCAAAATACAAGGTTCCAGGCTGTCCTACCATTGCTTGTAGCATTGGAAATCATGAGGTTGGACAAGCCTTGCTAGATTTAGGAGCCAGTGTAAACTTGATGCCATTTTCCATTTATTTATAGCTAGGTTTAGGAGAAATCAAACCAATCAATGTGGTGCTAAAACTGGCTGACCGTTCAGTTAAAGTACCCCAGGGTGTGGTAGAGGATGTGTTGATTCAGATTGATAAATTTTACTATCCTGTTGATTTCCTAATCCTTGATACTACTTCTACGGTTGACACTAATTCTAGAATTCCTTTGATTTTGGGTAGACCTTTCCTTGCTACTGCAAATGCTCTTATTAATTGCAGGAATGGACTCATGAAGCTGTCTTTTGGAAACATGACCTTAGAAGTGAACATTTTCAATGTTGCAAAATAGCTCGAAGATGAGGACGAAAACCACCAGCTATACATGATCGAGTTACTCATCGATGAGGGAGTTTCCATGGCTCATGATTTTGATCCTTTTAAGACTTTTCTTGTTAATTCTGAGATTGATTTATTTGATGATAAAATTGATATAATTGATACTTGTGCTGTTTTTGACAAATCTCAGGATTATGGCATTCGGGCGTGGTACCCGAGGTTTGAGGAGTTTCCTGACAGAAGCAGAAAACAAATCCCCTCAAGTGTGGAAGCACCTAAAGTTGAACTGAAGCCACTACCTAAGGGTTTAAAACATGCATTTCTCGGTCCAGGTGATACCTTTCCTGTTATTACTTCTTTTGAATTATCTGAGACCCAATGTGAGAAATTAATTGCACATAAATCGGCCTTAGGGTGGAGCATGGTTGATTTGAAGGGAATTAGTCCCCTGATCTGCTCCCATAAAATAAATTTGGATGAAAGAACCAGTCCTCGTAGAGACCCTCAACGTAGACTTAACCCCACTATGAAATAAGTAGTGAAAAACGAAGTACTGAAACTGTTAGATGTGGGTATTATATATCCTATAGCTGATAGTAAATGGGTAAGTCCTACACAAGTCGTTCCCAAAATGTCCGGAGTCACTGTGGTAATGAATGACCTAGGAGAGTTAGTCCCTACCAAACTTGTGACCAGGTGGCGTATGTGCATTGATTACAGAAAATTAAATGCTGCCACTCGGAAAGACCATTTTCCACTCCCTTTTATTGATCAAATTCTTGAGCGTGTAGCTGGTCATCCTTTTTACTGTTTCTTAGATGGTTATTCTGGCTATTATCATATAGAAATTGCATTAGAAGACCAGAATAAAACCACTTTTACTTGTACCTTTGGCACTTATGCTTTTCATAGAATGCCATTTGGACTATATAATGCCCTTGCCACTTTTCAACGTTGCATGATGAGTGTTTTTAGTGACATGGTTGAAAATTGCATGGAGGATTTTATGGATGACCTGATTGTTTTTGGATCTTCATTTGATACATGCTTAATGAATTTGGAAAGAGTATTAATTCGATGTGAAGAAAAAGAATTGGTTTTAAACTGGGAAAAATGTCATTTCATAGTCCCATCCGGTATTGTCTTAGGGCATATTGTCTCTTCTAAAGGAATAGAGGTTGATCAATCTAAGATTGAATTAATCTTTAAATTGCCTACACCTAAGACAATAAAGGATGTGAGATCTTTCCTTGGTCATGCTGGCTTTTATAGGAGGTTCATACAAAATTTTTCCAACATATCTAGACCATTATGTGCCCTCCTAATTAAAGATACCTCGTTTGATTGGACTCCAGCTTGTCAAGAGGCCTTTAAAATGCTGATTGGCAAGCTTACTTTAGCACCTATAATGCAGTCACCTGATTGGAATTTACCGTTTGAAATCATGTGTGATGCTAGTGACTACGCTGTAGGTGCTGTTCTTGGACAGCAAAGAGAGGGAAAACCTTTTGTAATTTACTATGCTAGTAAGACTTTGAATAGTGCTCAGATAAATTACTCCACAACTGAAAAAGAATTGCTAGCTGTAGTATTTGCTTTAGATAAATTTCGTGCATACTTAATTGGTTCTCCTATCCTTATTTTTACAGATCATACTGCTCTCAAATACCTTCTTACAAAGAAGGATGCTAAGGCGCGCTTAATACGATGGATCCTACTCCTACAAGAATTTGACATCACCATCAAAGACAAGAAAGGAGTAGAGAATGTGGTGGCTGACCATCTTTCAAGGCTCACATTTGAAGACATATCTGATGACATGTCGGTCAAAGATGACTTTCCCGATGAGTATTTACTTTCTGTTACTTCCTTACCATGGTTTGCTCACATTGTGAATTATTTGGTTACAGGTGAGATACCAGTGGATTAGAGCGCTCAAGACAAGATGAAATTTTTATATTAGGTATGTAATTTTTATTGGGATGACCTCTATCTTTTCAAGTACTGCCCAGACCAAATTCTAAGGCGTTGCATCCCTAATGAAGAGATTGCACGTGTCTTAGAATTTTGTCATTCCGTAGCTTGTGGAGGCCACTTTTCAATGAAAAAACCGCTGTAAAAATTTTGCAGTATCGATTTTATTGGCCTACCTTGTTTAAGGATGCAAACAACTATTGTCGCTCATGTGAAAGGTGTCAAAAGTTAGGAGCTGGGTCTCATCGAAATATGATGCCCTTAAACCCCATTTTAGTAATTGAAATCTTTGATTGTTAGGGCATCGATTTTATGGGACCCTTTCCTCCTTCCTTTGGATACCTATATATCATTGTGATAATAGATTATGTATCTAAGTGGGTAGAGGCAGCAGCTTGCCGAAGCAATGATAATAGAACGGTAATTAAATTTCTTAAAGAAAATGTGTTATCTCGATTTGGTACACCACGTGCTATAATTAGTGATCAAGATACACATTTTTGCAACTGTTCTTTTGAAGCTTTGATGCGAAAATATGGGGTGTTACATAAAATTTCTATTGCTTATCATCCTCAGAATAGTGGGCAAGTAGAGCTCGCTAATAGGGAGATTAAACAAATTTTAGAAAAAACGGTTAACCCGGATCGCAAGGATTAGTCCCTGAGACTAGTTGATGCACTTTGAGCTTACCATACAACTTTTAAAACTCCCTTAGGTATGTCACATTATCGGCTTGTTTTTGGAAAGTCTTGCCACTTACTTGTAGAGCTCGAGCATCGAGCGTATTGGGCAATTAAATCTTTTAATTTTGACATAGGAGAAATCGGTAAGCTTCGGAAATATCAGTTGACCGAGTTAGAGGAGTTAAGGAATGATGCTTATGAGAACTCTAGAATCTATAAGGCTAAGATGAAAGTATTTCATGATAAAAATATTTTGAGGAAAACGTTTAAACCTAATGATCAGGTGTTCTTATACGACTCTAGACTCCATAAGCATCCTGGAAAACTTCGGTCGAGGTGGACCGGCCCTTTTGTGGTGAAAATTGTTTTTGAAAATGGGGCGGTAGAAATTAAGGATACTAGAGATGGCCGGGTCTTTAAAGTCAATGCTCAACACCTTAAGATCTTAATGGATAGACAAGATCCGAAAATGGAAGACATTCCACTTATGGATCCTGTCTACTTACCTTGACCACACAACAGAGGTACATTTTTTTCTTTTATTTGTTTTTGTGTTGTTTATTTGTTTTGTTTTTTTTTAGTTTTTATTATTTGTATTTTACTTTTAATTTTTAGTATGCTAACACACGATGGAAGTCTTAATGGTACACCATAGATGCTTTCTTTTTGTTTGTTCTATGTTGTAGATCAGACTTTCAACTAGAAGGTTAGCATGCAGTTCATATAGAGGTGCACAAGTTTCAACTGCCGTGCATTTTTGCGTACAAAGGGAGTTTCCTTTACCTTTTTCTTTAACATTGGGGACAATGTGATTTTTCAGTTGGGGGTGGAGGAAACATATTCTTTTTCTTTCATTGAACTGCCTGGTATCATCTTTGTTTTTGTTTAGCATGCTTTGTGCTAGCCTTAGAGTCAATTTACATGTCAATGATATGAGCATAATTGAGATAGCAAATAGTATGTAGAAAAAGTTAAATTTTGTTTCTATTTGAAATTAATTTAAATATCAATCCTCATTTGGTTTGAGACTCTAGTTTGTGGTAAGATTGTATGATTAGTCTATAACATCTAGAGAAATTTTATGTGAGATTATTTTGTGAATATTTTTGCAGTCTCAACAAGCTCTAGAACTTGCTTGATAACCACTTGAGGCGAATTCCTAGAATGCACATTACTTAGGATATGATATAGGCCATTTTTGGACCATTTGAGCCTTTCAAACCTACCATTGCTATATTTATCACTAGTCACCTATTTGAGCCTTTTTCTTGAAAAGAAAAATTGAGCCTTATTTCTTTGGATAAACCATTTACTTACTTTTATGAGCCTAAAAATATTTTATCCTTTCCTTTCTTTTAAAAGAACTTAGTTATACACATGTTGTGAGAAGCACTTAAAAGGAGTAAGGGTGGAAATATGAAAAAAAATATCACTACCACAACCCAAGTACATTAAAAGAGATAAGTTGGGGGTTGTGGAAAAGATAAGAAAAAAAATGATGAAAAAGAAGGTGAATGATTATGTGCCAAAATAAAATAAAAAAATGAATTATGGCAAAGAAAGAAGAAAGAAAGAAAAAGAAAAGAAAAATGGTGATTTGTTGAAAGAAATGCTCGAAAAATGGTTGAAAGAGTTGGGTGTTGAAGTAAAGGTTATCAAGTGCTTAAAGTGATTGTGTTTAAAGCTAAGAGATTGAGTTCTTTTACTTGTGAATCCTTCGCATTCTTCCTTAGCCTTTACCTTAGCCTAACGTTACAAGCTTATTAAAGACCTTTTGATCCAATCTAGTGTGATTTTTTTATAATAGTGGAGAGTGGTTTGAAATGTAAGCATATAGAGCTTGTTTTTGTGATTAACACAACGCTATTTATTATGTTTTTAGAGACCAAGACTCGTATTCATGAATGTTATGCATAAAATCATCCGGGTGTTTGGATTAATGGATTGTGGTAAGATGGATGGTAAGAGTCAATAACGATTTTAAGATTGATGTTTGGATTACTTTTGGATTTGAGTGAAATTTAATGATTCTTTGTGCCTTGTGTTATGTGCAATTTTTGAGATAAAATGTGAATTACTCTTGGTTCAACACTAGCATTGCTTTACTTTGTTTTTAACTCCCACCATAGAATTCATCTCTTATATTCGCTTGAATTGCTAGGGACTAGCAATAAGCTAGTTGGGGGTTGTGACAAGAGTCATAAAATGCTTCTCAACAGTGGTTAATTGTTAGCATTCTATGATTGATCTCGGTCTTTATTGCGCTTTTATGTGTTAATAACTCTAAAGTAATATTATTGGACCACTGACTTATTTCAGTGCAATTTTCAGGTACTTTGAGTTTAAAAGAGAAAAAGAAGCGATCGTTGCTTAAAAGGCCAAGATCCCATGCCTCTGGAGGACAAGACGGACTGCTGCCTGTATTGTGATCGAGCGCACAACCAGTGCGATCGAGTGCACATCCCACATCGACCAAGAAGTACTTTGCAGTGCAACTGCGATCGAGCGCAAGAAGGCTGCGATCGAGCGCACTCGGACAGAATCCCACATCGGATAGAAAACACATAGCACTCCTGGAGTTGCCCTATAAAAACTCCCTTCCACTTCAGCTTTAGGAATCAATCCGAGCTCATCTGAAATCATCAAAGAGTGAATCCAGAGGGCCTTTAGGAGCAATCCAGAGGGCCTTTAGGATGAATCCGAAAGTATAAATTTGGAGGGCAAGTTGAGGAATCGCTGAAGGTTTCGCTACCAAGAAGGAGATGATCATTGAGAGGCCGGAGGCATATCAAGGAAGCATGAGCTCCATGGCCAGCTAGTCTCCAAGCAAGGCGAAGGGATGAATCCCTAGGTGTAGTTGTTCTTATTTTCCTTTATTTGATTCGGTTGTAGTGGAATTATTTTCATTAAACATTGTTATGTTTTATTCTTAATTTAATTAGTAGATTTATTATTACTCCTGTGATTGCATGCTTCTTTTCCATATAAGTTCAGTCATGCTTTTCTTATGTGTACCTGTTTGGGTGTGATTGAGTCCGGTAGATCTCTTTTATAGATTTGTCCATTGCTGTGGTATTGCTGTTTAGATATATTGTCGTCTCTTGATAATTTATAAGTTAGGTCATGTGTGCTTGTAAGTAAAAAAGGTTTCATAACAATTACATTAGGATTTATAAATGCGCTTTAATCGAATATTTTTTGATTGTCTGTTTGGGATGTGAAACTTGCAATCGAGATAAAAACAACTGAATCAAGTTAGGATTAGAGCAATGAACTTAGGGAGGATTTCCGAAACCTAGTCGTTTCTTTATTATATTTCAAACCTATTTACACAATTTCCTTTTTCGCAATCAACAATTCAAGATTTTGTCACTTAATCTTTTATCGTTTGTGTTGAGGTTTACACCTTCTTTTGTAATTAGTTGTTTCCCTTTGGAATCGACACCCCAAAACTGTACTAAAATAACCGCATTATGTTTTGGGTGTAATCACCTCACTACAATGAGTCCCTCTTGTGTTTGATCTTTACACTCTCCCACAATTCTATCTTGTATTACAATTGATCTTAAAGTATGTCACAAACTTGTGTTGTTCTATATATGAAAAATGAGGCTAGGTGACCCTTTATATAGTGCACCAACTTCTTGTCCATTCTTGTGAGTCAATCTCCACCCTTAGATCTTGATTACCACTTAACCATGGCCCTCCATCAATCCTAAGTGGTGCTGTAAGTTTTAACCTTGCATCCACGAACCTAAGAGGGGGTTAAAACCTGCTGTCCATGTGTGCTGCACTTTACCTAGCGCCTAGGCGCTCAACAAGGCGCGGTGCGGTGCTGGGCAGAGTCTCTTTGCACACTCTGTGGGTAGTGTGGTGCTGGTGGGGAGCAGTGTAGTGCTGGGGCACTTCAAGAAGCCTCCATTTTGTGCGGTGCAGCGCACACTGATGCTGCCCTTCACCAGCAGTGCGCACACTCCTTCAACTTGTGTGCAGAAGTGCACACACTAGTGTGCCTACCCTTACCTTACTCAAAAGTGATGCACACACTTGTGTACAGTCCTTTAACTTACTGTATTTTAATATTCCAACCTTGGTTTAGTCTTTAACAATCTTTGAACCATGTTTAGACATGTTTAAACCTTAGATAAATACTAATATAATCAATGATAACCCAAACGGAATTAAAACCTCTTTGTGTACGAGGAATTCCAGTAATAAATTCCATCGTTACTCTTTCTGATGGCCACTCTGGTATAGAAAAAGGTTGTAATAATCTTACTAGGTGTCTTTGCCCAGTCTTCACTTGCTAACATACTAGAAAAAGAGACATATACTCTGTTATATCTTTCTTTAGTCCAAACCACCAAAAATTTTGTCTATCCCTTATACATCTTGTTGTTCCCCGGGTGCATGGAATAAAAAATATCATGAGCTTCCTTCATAATTTTCTTCTTCAACTCCAAATCAGTAGGTACACAAGTTCAATTTCCCATTATTAGCATATCATCTTCTCTCGCCAAGAAGTCTGTTCATCTACCTTCTAAAACTTCCTTATTTATTGACACTAATGCCTCATCTCAACTCTAAGCATCTAGGAGATAATCCACTATAAGTGCTTTTACTACCATATTAGCTATTAGTCTCCTACCGGTATTCACTTCTAGTTTCACTTCCAAGCTTCTTAATTTTTCTACTAGCTCCAAACTATAGGTTTTCAAAGTTGCAAACTTACTACTAGACTTCCAAATTAAAGTATCCACTACCACATTAGCCTTCCTAGGATGATAGTTTATAGTAGAGTCATAATCACTGATTAGCTCCATCCATCGTCTCTATCTCAAGTTTAACTCCCTTTGGGTGGGTAAATACTTAAGGCTCTTGTGATTCGTGAATATCTAATAACTATCTCCATAGAGGTGGTGTCTCCAAATTTTTAGTGCAAAAACTATTGCTGCTAACTCCAAATCATGGGTGGGTAATTCTTCTCATGATTCTTCAACTGCCGAGATGCATACGCCACAACTTTCCCATATTGCATTATGACATAACCCAAACCTTATTGTGATACATCACTATAGACCACAAACCCCTCATTACTTAATGGAAGGATTAACATCGATGTCGTTGTCAACTTTTCCTTCAATAGTAGCAAAATTCTTTCATAATCATCTAACCATACAAACTTCTTTCCCTTTATCGTCAACTTAGTTAAAAGAATTGCAATGAATGAAAAGTCATTAATGAATCTCCAATAATATCTTGCCAATCCCAAGAAACTCCTCACTTCGGTCACATTTGTATGCCTCTCCCAACCTAAAATCACTTGGCCTTTTGGGGATCTACTGCCACACTTGCTTCCGACACTATGTGTCCTAAAAATGCTACTTCATTTAACCAAAACTTACACTTACTAAACTTGCCATAAAGCTTCTAATTTCTAAGAGTTCCCAATATAACTTCCAAATATCTAGCATACTTTTCTTCACTCTTCGAATACACTAGAAAATCATAGATGAAGATTATGACAAATTTATCTAAAAAGGGCCTAAATATTCTATTCATCAAATCCATAAAATTTTCGGGGGCATTCATGAAACCAAAGGGTATAACTAAGAACTCCTAATGACCATACCGTATTCAAAAAGCAGTTTTTTGTACATTTAAATCCTTGATTTGCAACTAATGGTATCCCAACCTCAAGTCTATCTTGGACAACACTTTTGGCTCTTTTAGTTCTTTAAATAGATCATTAATCCTTGGCAAAAGGTACTTGTACGTATTGTAATCTTGTTCAATTGCCTCTAATCAATACATAGCCTTAAGGTCCCGTTCTTCTTCTTGACAAACAAAACTGGAGCTCCCAAAGGTGATATACTAGGACGAACAAATTACTTATCTAATAATTCCTACAATTGAACTTAGAGTTCCTTCAATTCTGTCGGTGCCATTCGATAAGGGTCCATCGAAATGGGAGTGGAATCGGGGGCTAGATCAATAGAGAAATTAACTTCCCTACTGGGTAGAAAACCAGGCAATTCCTCAAGAAAAACATCTAAGATGTTCTTGACTATAGGTATTCCTTCTATCTTAACACTTTCCTCATTAGAATTGACTACATAAGCCAGATAACCCACACGCCCTTTCTTTAATAGCTTCCTAGCTAAAATAGCAAAGATAATACAATGAGAAAGTATTTTACGCTCCCCTTGAATGGTAAATTCCTCTTCTCTCGGAATTCAAAAGATCACCATCTTCTTAAAGCAATCCAGCCGAGTATGATATGGTGCTAACTAATCCATACCTAATATCAATTCGAAGTCTTTCATATACAAAGGCAAAAAATTCACCCTTAATTCTCTATCTCTAATTTTCAAGGTACAATCTCGATACACCCACTTAATTTCTACTTTTTCTCTCGTGGGAGTCTCAACAATCAAGTTGTTATCCAAACTACTTTATATGCTTAAAAAAATAGCATAAATGAAGTAGATACAAATGAATGAGTTATTTTGGGATCAATTAATATTCTAGCATTTATACTGAATATAGAAACCATACTAGTCACAACATCAGGCGTAGCTTAGGCATCCTATTTGGGTAATAGTATAGACACAACTCTGTCCCTGCTGATTCTGACTTGCATTTTCTTTACCCATTTTAGCCCCTCGACCTTGAGTCCTATTGGGAATTTGTCAAAGAATTAAACAGTTGAAGAGTTCAGCATCAAGTCTGGTTGTGCGTCGCGGCCTCCAGCATGTCCGGGAGTTCAGCTCAAGGTGTTCACACCGCAACCTCCAGCAAGGCACCCAATTCCGAGCCTCAGCACGCCCTGTTCCAAGCCTCAGCACGAAGGCACACCTGATGCCAATTTTCAGCACTCTTCTCCTGGTGCGTGGGGCTTGATTAAAATGCACAAGATCACTTAGACTTGTTGGAGGGCTATGATTGATTGGTCTTCAAGATCTAATGGTTGAGATTGACTTCAAGATTGGTTTAAGAAGTTGGTGCACTATATAAAGGGTCATCTAGCTTCAATCACAAAGGGTGAGAAAGATAACATCATCATACAATAGAATTCAAGTGCATGTGTGAGAGTGCAAAGACACAAAACACAAGATAGGCACTAGAATAGATCTCATTCAAGAGTGGTTGGGATTAAGAGAGAGGGAGCATACAAGAAGAAGGGTTCAAGGGCTTTGTAATTGGAATTTTCTTGGGGAAAATTCCAAGGAAACACTTAGTTCTTATCTCTTTCTTTTCTCTTCTTTCATGTATCAAGAACAAGAAGGTTCTTGACGAGGTGTTGCTATATTTGTAAGAACTCATTGATTTAGTGTAGAGAGCTCAGAGTAGCTCACGAGGACGTATGAATTTGTCGAACCTCGATAACAGTTGCTTGTGTCATCTGTTCATTACAAGTCATTCTAGACTTGGGTGTTTGGAAGATCACCACCTGGGCATCTTGAAGGTGATTTCCATTAGTGGTATCAGAGCTTTGGACAACGGGTATCGAAGCTAGAACAGGAGGTATCGGAGCAAGACTCCAAAAATCAAAGTTCAACTTCTTGAGTGATTCAAGAACGGTGCTGGGATCAAGATCTGATTAGGTTCTTTAGGGTGATTCAAGAACGGTGTTGGGATCCAGATTTGATCGTGTTCTTAAGATTTAGAAGTTGGAAAGCAATTGTGAGTGCTGCATAAATCTTTGGATTTTCTCCACAAGATGTGTTCAAATTTTGTTGTTGAGAAATTTGATGGAAAGGGAGATTTTGCCCTTTGGAAGCAGAAAATCAAGGCTATTCTTATGCAACAAAAGGTGGACTTGGCTATTGGAGAAGATGACACTTTTCCAGCAAGTATCACGGAGGTCCAGCGGATTGAGATGAAGAAGATGGCGTATAGCACCATCTTTCTACACATGTTGGATAGTGTCACAAGGGAGTGCGAAAACTTGGAAGATCCAGCTGTCATATGGAAGAAACTAGATGAATTGTTTTTTACCAAAAATCTCTCTAATAAGATTTATCTTCTTAAACGAATCTTTACTTTTAAAATGGATCCTAATAAAGAGTTGCAAGATAATCTTGATGTGTTTGATAAACTAGTTCAAGATTTGACTAGTTGTAGTATAACATTCCCGGATGAATAATTGGCTGTTATGTTATTGAATTCTCTTCCTGATTATTTTGAAAGTTTGATTAATGCTATCGAATATGGAAGAGATACACTAACCAAGGAAATTGTTATCAATGCTATAAGGGCTCATGATTTCAAAGCCAAGATGAGGGAAGCATCAAGTGGAGAAGGGCTGTTTGTTAGAGGAAGGCCAGCAACTCGGAATGGCTGTAGCATCCATGGCAACTACCAAGAGAAATCAAAGGGTAGAGGGCAGAGCCATAAGAGAGCACACTCCAAACTAAGATTTGGAGGAAAGAGATACTACTACTGCAATAAGGAGGGTCATTTCAAGAAAGATTGTAAGGAGAAATTGTGGGATGAGAAAGAAGGAAGCCATACCAATAATGGGTAGGCTTTGATTTCCAAAGGAGAGTAGTAAGATAATGTTCTTGTTGTGTGCTAAAATGTGAGCAGGAGGCAAGGTAGTGAGAAATGGAGCCTAGATTCCTGGTGCACTTATCATATGTGCCCTCATAGGGATTGGTTCAAGAATTTCAAGGAAACCAATGATGGAAAGGTTTTCTTAGGGAATGATACTTCTTGCCAAGTGAGGGGGATAGAAGACATCCAATTGAGGATGTTTGATGAAGTCACAAGGCTACTACGAAATGTGAGGTATCTTCTGAATTTGAAAAGAAATTTGATCTCATTGGGGCAGTAGATTCCATAGGGTACACATACAAAGCAGAGGGAGGAAAGATCAAGGTAACCAAGGGATCTTTGATAGTGATCAAAGCAGCAATAAAGGATGGTCTCTATGAGATGATCGGAGAAACAAAAATCAAGGATCAAGCAGTAATTATGCCCAAAGTATAACGCGGTAGTTGTAGCATGACTTTGGGGTGTCGATTCCACAGGAAGATAAACTAACTACAAGAGAAAGTGCAAACCTTAAAACGAACGATAAAAGTTAAACGAGAAAATCTGAGTTTGAAGTAGTGTGAAATAATTGCGTAAATATAATAGAGAACAACAAGGGTCCGGGAATCCTCCCTAGGTTTGTTGCCTTATTCTATTATTGATTCAGTTGTTTTTATCTCGATTGCAAGTTTCACATCCCAAACAAGTAATCGGAAAATATTCAATTAAAGCACGTATATAAACCCTAATGTAATTGTTATGAAATACTCTTTGCTTTCAAGCACACATGACCTAACTTATAGATGTTGCGCGTTTATTTACCTAAATAAATAAGCAAATAATCACACTCGTTTTACTTGCAAGTGCACAAGGTCAACAGTAGCATAGTGTGCGAATGCAAGATCAACTCCACAGGGATTGGTAAAGTTTGATTTTAGAATTAGTTTCTTCAAAGTAAAAAGAAGGAAACAACTGTTGAATGTGATTTAATAATAATAAAGACATAGGGTTTTGTATCCATAACTAGTCATACTTTCCCAATGTGTAATGTATCAGTGCACTAACCTTATCATGTATACCTAATGGTTGCCAACCTAAGGGCATGATATCTACTCCTTAAGCTATTGATTTCCCTAAGCAATGAGTTAGGCATGGTATCTACTCTAACTCTTTTTTTTCTCGAGGGATTCAGCATGGTATCTACTGAGTTGTTCCTAAAGAAAGCATAAGGGCTGTGAAAATCGACAACCACATGGTTTCCCATGTTGATTAACCCAAGAATCCGGTGTGGATATCTTTTGTTACTATTGTTAGACCCAGGACTCGGTCATCTAAATTGATCTAACTAACTAATCCATACCATATGCATACGTTGGCAATACATATACATATGAGGAATTTAAATAAACACAGGCATTAATGAAGTTAAGAAACATAATAAAAGCTACTGGCAAAGATAATCAATGAATAAATATATGGGAAAACATAACTAGGGCTTCAATCCAGCCCTATAAAGAGTTAGTTACACATGCTGACTAAGACAAACATTATATATAAACTAAACATAAAGTGAAGAATAAACCCGAGAGAAGAGTCGTCAATTCTCTCCCAAAGCTTACAACTCTAAGCTAAAGTAAAAGATAAAAGAAGTGATCTCTAAGAATCCAAGAATCCGGTGTGGATATCTTTTGTTACTATTGTTAGACCCAGGACTCGGTCATCTAAATTGATCTAACTAACTAATCCATACCATATGCATACATTGGCAATACATATACATATGAGGAATTTAAATAAACACAGGCATTAATGAAGTTAAGAAACATAATAAAAGCTATTGGCAAAGATAATCAATCAATAAATATATGGGAAAACATAACTAGGGCTTCAATCCAGCCCTATAAAGAGTTAGTTACACATGCTGTCTAAGACAAACATTATATATAAACTAAACATAAAGTGAAGAATAAACCCGAGAGAAGAGGTGTCAATTCTCTCCCAAAGCTTACCACTCTAAGCTAAAGTAAAAGATAAAAGAAGTGATTATAAGAAGTAATATTTGGTGTGTACTTTACAAGTGTATTTATAGTGCTTGAGTATTCCTAGCAGGCTCTGGAAACCCTAATTTCCAAAAACGCAAAACCTCTTCTATTTCCAAAACTGGTTATGCCGTTTTACTGTTCACACCCGTACATGTGCGCTCGATCGCAGTGTGCCTTGCGCTCGATCGCAACTGCTGCACTCGATCCTTTTTGTGTGCACATGATCACAGTGTTTGCTTGATCGCATACAATAGTGCGATCGATCGCACTTTGACCAGAAGCTGCTCCAGGATTTCCAGGTTTCTTCCTTTAGGTGCCAAAAGTGCTTCTTTTTCTCCAAGACCCTATAAAAACATGTAAAACACACAAATGAAGTAAAATGTGCTAAATTAACATAACTAAGGACCTAACAAATGTAAATAAGGGGGCTTAAATATGAATATTTAAGCACCTATCACACCCCCAAACTTACATATTGCTAGTCCCTTAGCAATACAAAACAAAAACTAAAATGAAAAATAACAACATACAGATAGATCCAATGTTTATAGTGTTCACAAAAGTTTTAGGTTTTCACAGAAAACTATGATGTGCATTCATGAGCAAGCTTAACAAATATAAACATATCTTTGCAATGAATAACAGTTTTGAATGCAAATCACTTTCATGAGCTAGTTTAAGACATCACTAGTTTGACTTTAGTGTGTGGTGAACTAGCACATAAAAGATTAGGTTTCCAAATAATTCTAATGTGTAGTGTTTCAATGACTCAAGATTCACCAAATTTCCTATTAGAATTAACAAAAATGGCATAGATTTTCTTCTTTTCTTTTATTTGTGAGATTTTTTTTGCCAAGTTAGTTCCCTTAAGCTTTCTATTTGACTTATGTAATGAGTGTTTAGCCAATGACTCCCAAACTAGATGGTTTTAGGGAATTAGGTGTAAAGACACCCCTAAGGACTTACTAACTCGAGTAAAAAAGGCTACGAAACTAACTGGTCTCAATGCTACTAATAAGAATTTCCACCTTTTGACGTGACACTCACTGCTTACTAAGGCAAGAGGGCCAGTTACTCAGCGGAAAGTTCTTTTGTGAGCAAAATTTTTTCCACCTTTTGACGTGACACTCACTACTTACTGAGGCAAGAGGGTCAGTTACTCAGTGAAAAGTTTGTTTTGTTGATCATTAGGAGCATTTTTCTTTTTGAACACTAACAATGTTTTTCTATTTTCTTATGCCAAAATTTTAATCTAATAGGTCATCTGGTTCACAGTCAAGCAAAAGAAACATACAAATCAAAATTACATGTCATACCCGACACAACTATGTGCTAATGTGCTCGTGTTAGTTCAGGTCAAACTTGTGAATCCTTAAATGCCTAAAAGGAAGTGATCTAGGTTCAAAACTTAATTATTGGTTTATATGTTCAAGGTGTTAAGCTCACTTATGAAATGAAATCATATCGTTTATTTAGATCACCTAAAATTTTATTGGAATAGAATAAACATTGATTGATCTATAAAAACAACAAAAAAGGGGACATAGTGAGTGTAGTGAGTGTGTCTCCATACCCCTAAACTTAAATTGCACATTGTCCCCTATGTGTGAATAGCATGGAAGGAGCTGACCTGGGAGATGGAGAACTATATGGCTGGCATGGCTCGTAGCACGCCCCTAAACTTCAATTGGATGCGCTCACTCTGTCCTTGAAAAAGAAAGACAAACAAACATAAAATGGAAAACAAGTAAATATAAAAAGCTATAGGAAAGTAAACTATGAAATACTAATAATAAAAGAAAATAAACTATTAAAAAGGATATGCTTTGGGGTGCCTCCCATGAGCGCTAAGTTTAACATCTTCAGCCAGACGAGGTACCCTCTCATTGCTGGTCATTAGGTGGTGCAGTCGAAGAGGTACTGGGTGCCGAAGGTAGGCGATCAAGAATAGCCTGTAGCATAGCCTCCTGTCGTGCAAACCGTGCCTCCAAGCTATCTATGCACTGATGCACGAGTGTGGTAGCGGCAGAGACCTCACTGAGGAAGGAGGATAGCTCAGCTAGAATGCGCTGGGACTCTGTGGGACCCATGTCCGTATGGTCCTCCTCTCACACTGGGCTAACTATAGGGGTCTCGGTCTCCATACGATCCTCCTCCACTCTCTCAGCTGCAGGAGCAGGCGCTGAGAGTCCTCGAGGCATGTGCGAGAGGTTATGTGTCCACTGAGCCTTCCCGAAGAAGGGATGCTCCCACACAGGTCCGTCGCTGGTGGTCCCCTTAATCCCTTTCTTCTTGAGTATGTAGGAGAGTAGGAACGGGAAAGGGAGGCCCCATACATTGGCTGTGGTGGTCTGACGGCCATGGACGTGATCCCAAAATTTATGCAACTGGCTCCATATAATAGCTAGATTAGAGTACCAGTGACCTCTGTGGAAGGCATATAAGGTCTGTAGAAATTGGTCTCTCTGCTGTGTCTTATGCCCCAATGGGCACACATTGCACTGAAGGATAGTGTCGATAAGCCAAAGTTGTGGAGGCAACTTTGACCAGCTGGCTGCGTTGTTGTGTCTGTCGATGTACTGACCAGTGCACATATCTTCAATAATCTCAGACAAGGCAAAGGACTTCGGTTGCTCCTCGATATTGGTCTCCTCCGGAGGGGACTCATCAGAGCAACGAAGAGCAGCGACTATATCGGCACTAGTAACCTCTACGGGTGTGCCCTGGACTGAAGAAGTCAGTACTCCCGATCTATTACAGTCAAAGGATAAGCTTGCATAGAACTGGACTACGAGCTGGGTGTATGTAGTTGAGCAAATCGGCTTGAAAAGCCTCTTCAACCCTTGATGTCTAAATGCTTGGACAGCCCATTGAGTGGCGTCCATGTGTTTGAAGACGTCATCGATGGCAAAAGTGGTCTCAAATAATAACTCTCGTTGCTCGATGCTGGGCTGGGATGATGGGGCACGGCTGCTTGATGCACCGAAGGTGGAAACAGATGGTTTGGACATGCTGATACTAGGTTCTGCCAAATTTATGATCGATCTCAAATATGTGCGCTCAATCGCACACTAGACTATGCACTCGATCACAAAAGCCATGTGCTCAATCGCACAAGGTCAGGCTTTTCCTCGAACAGGTTGTGTGCAACAAAAGACCAAGCTATGGTCTTATGGTTTTGGATGTGGTCCTAACCTTCTGTGGGCAGAAAATCAACCAATCATACACAAGTTTACTCGTATATAGAAAGAATTTGTAAATGAAACATTAAAATTCGTGTGTGTGCAAAAGGAGTACCTTATGGATGGAGGGAATACGTAACGGGGAGGGATATGGGATGGTGACAGGATGGTGATGAGGTGCGTTAGTGGTAATGGTTGTATGGTGGTGATGGGTGGTGATGGGGTGATGATGATGCTGGGGTCGAGAATGTGGGAGTGCTCGTTTGTAACCAAAGAGTGAGAGCTAGAGGGAGTGAGTGAAATGTGAAGAGACAATGAGTGAGTGAGTGTGAAAGAAATGTTTAAATCTATGACTATACTATTTGCCACGACTGCGCTCAATCACATTTGGTGTGCGCTCGATCGCACTCTTGCGCTCGATCACATTGACAGGTGCGCTCGATCGCAAGCAGTGTGCATGGGAAAAAATAAAAAACTTACCTTAGCTGAAAAATGATAAATTTGGAACGATACAACCTTACCATGTGTTAGTGGCCTCAGTACCACTAACCTCAGTAGCATTGCTTGAGCTGTATGGGTAATCAAATATGAGCTTGCTCAAGCACTCTCGTGCTACAGTGCTAGTTGGTTTGAAGGAAGCACATAGAGTCCACCTCTTGTGGCTCCAGTGCTTGTGTTTTAGCTGTATACTGTACTAATTCAAGTGCCAAGTCTTCATCTCTTGGAGGAAAGTTAGTATCGAGGTAAGGCTTGGCTATGTGTCCATTTATCGTAAAGAGCTGATTTCCGTTGGGGCCACAGACTTCTAATGCACCATGAGGGAAGACCTTGGTGACCATGTACGAACCGTACCATCTGGACTTGAGCTTGCCTGGGAACAGTCTTAATCATGAGTCATATAGCAACACCTTTTGTCCTACATGGAACTCCTTCTGCACTAGTTATTTGTCATGATAGGCTTTTGTCCGTTCTTTGTATAACTTGGCATTCTCATAGGTGTCATATCTCAATTCTTCAAGTTCATTTAGATGCAGCTTCATTTTCTCGCCCGCTTGTTTCATGTCGAAGTTGAACTGCTTTATAGCCCAATATGCTTAATATTCTAATTCTATTGGGAGATGGCATGCTTTTCCAAAGACTAGACGGTAGAGAGACATACCAATTGGAGTCTTATAAGCTGTCCGATATGCCCATAGAGCATCATTTAGGCGTAGAGACCAATCCTTCCGATTAAGCTTCACTGTCCTTTCTAAGATTCCCTTGATCTCTCGGTTGCTTATCTCTACTTGGCCACTCGTTTGAGGATGATATGGAGTGCCAACTCTATGAGTGATCCCATATTTTCGGAGTAGTTCGGCAAAAGAGTGATGATGAAAGTGGCTGCCCCAATCACTGATGATTTCTCTTGGAGTCCCAAATCGCGTAAAGATGTTAACCTGCAGAAACTTTATAACTACTTTGTGATCGTTAGTTTTTTAGGGGACAGCCTCGACCCATTTGGACACATAATTCACACCCACAAGAATATATAAATAACCAAAGGAGTTAGGAACTGGTCCCATAAAATCAATGCCCCATACATCAAAACGTTCTACTACATGAATATTCTGTAGGGGCATCTAATTTCGGGAAGAGATGTTACCTGTTCGCTGGCATCTATCATATGAGCTGCAAAAGTAGAAAGTATCTTTAAATAGATTAGACTAATAAAAACTAGATTGTAGTACCTTAAGAGCTGTTCATTTTGCCCCAAAATGTCCTCCACATGCAAACTGGTGGTAGTGTTGCAATAAGCTCGAGTGCTCCTCTTCTGGGATACATCGTCTGATGATTTGATCGGGGCAAACTTTGAAGAGGTAAGGATCATCCCAATGGTAGTGTCTTGACAGAGATATTAACCGTTTCTTTTCTTGAGTGGTCATGCCCGGAGGAAAAACTTTAGCAGTTAGATAATTTACTATATCAGCGTACCATGGAAGTTTTACCTCTAGTGCAAATAGTTGTTCATTAGGGAAGTTCTCATTCAAAGGCAACTCTTTATCATCATTCTCATAGGGTAGCCTTGACAAATGATCTGCAACTACATTCTCACTGCCTTTCTTATCTTTGATTTCTAAATCGAATTCTTGTAATAGGAGTACCCATCTGATTAGCCTTGGCTTTGCATCTTTCTTAGAAAACAAATATCTCAAAGCAGCATGGTCAGTGAATACAATAACTTTAGAACCAATAAAATATGATCTAAACTTCTCTAAAGCAAAAATAACAGCTAACAGTTCTTTTTCAGTAGTAGAATAGTTAAGCTGAGCATCATTTAAAGTTCTAAAAGCATAATAAATAGCATGAGGTACCTTATTGATTCTTTGACCTAAGACAGCTCCCAAGGCGAAGTCACTGGCATCACACATTAATTCGAAAGGGATATTCCAATCCGATGCCATCATTATCGGGGCAGAAGTGAGAACATTCTTCAATGTGTTAAAAGCTTGCATACAATCATCATTCCATTCAAACTTGGTATCTTTAGCTAACAACGCACAAAGAGGTCTCGAGATTTTGGAGAAATCCTTGATAAATCTTCTATAGAAACCGACATGTCCAAGGAAACTTCTAATGCCCTTGACTATGAGAGGGGGAGGTAGCTTCGAAATGGTGTCTATCTTAGCCTTGTCTACCTCGATACCTCTGTTTGAGATGGAGTGTCGCAACACAATACCTTATTGAACCATGAAGTGACATTTCTCCCAATTCAGCACTAACTGACTCTCTTCACATCTCTTTAAGACATTCTCTAAATGATTTAGGCATTCATCAAAATTAGAACCAAAGACACTAAAATCATCCATGAATACCTCAATGTATTTCTCCACCATATCGGAAAAAATATTCATCATACATCTTTAAAAAGTGGCTGGTACGTTGCATAGACCGAATGGCATTCTTCGATAAGCAAATGTACCAAAAGGACATGTGAAGGTAGTCTTTTCTTGATCCTCGGGTGCTATGGTAATTTGGTTGTATCCACTGTACCCATCCAAGAAGCAGTAATAACTGTGACCGGCTAACCTCTCTAAAATTTGATCAATGAATGGCAAGGGGAAATGATATTTTCTAGTTAATTTGTTCAATTTCCGATAATCAATGCATACCCTCCAACCAGTTGTCTTTCTTGTAGGTATGAGCTCCTCATGTTCATTTTTTACAACGATAATTCCACTCTTTTTAGGAACGACTTGGACCGGACTCACCCATTTACTATCTGATTTGGGGTAGATAATGCCAACATCTAGTAGCTTCAATACCTCGGCCTTTACTACCTCTTTCATGTGTGGGTTAAGTCTCCTTTGAGCATCTCGAGTGGGCCTAGCTTTTTCTTCTAGGTAGATATTATGCATGCATTTGGCTGGACTTATCCCCTTAATGTCAGCAATGGTCCATCCAATGGCAGACCTATGTTCCCTAAGAACTCTTAACAGTTTCTCTTCTTCTCCACTACTCAAGTTAGCCGCTACAATCATTGGTAAAGTCTTCTTTTCTCCTAAATAGGCATATGATAAGTGCTCGGGTAGCTGTTTTAGTTCCAATGTTGGTGCCTGGACAATAGAAGGCAGAAGAGTGGCATTAGTAGGTATGAGAGATTCAAATGGGGGAGTATACTTACTAGAGTGTTTTGGAGAGGTCTCAAGGAAGTGCACAGCTGTGATGATGTCATCAGTAACATCTTCAGGTTCTTGCTCAATCTCCACCTCCGTGAAGCTATGGGTGATGGTAGTCTTCAATGGATCAAGGTGTTGGACCTGAAAAGCCTGCTCAACAAAGTTTTGTATCATACATACATTAAAGCATTCCAAGTCATTTTGAGGTAATTTCATAGCATCAAATATTTTAAATTCTATTTTTTCACCATTGATTTTCCTACTCACTATACCCTTTTTCACACAAATCTTAGTGTCGGCTGTTCTCATGAAGGGTGTCCCTAATATGATGGGCAAAGGTAATGGCATAAAGCATTCCTCCATGTCTAATACAATGAAATCGATCGGTAAAATGAACTCACCAACCTTTACTAGGACTTCCTCGAGAATACCCTTAGGTCTTTTAATACTCCTATCTGCCAATTGTAAGGTAATGGAAGTCAGTTGTAGCTCCCCCAAACCTAGGGTTTCGAATACCGTGTATGGTAGTAAGTTTACACCCGCTCCTAAGTCTATTAATGCTTTTTCAAACAGCTGATCACCTATTATACAGGGAATAGTAAAGCTACCCGGATCTTTCAGTTTTGGTGGGAGTTTTCTTAATAGCACAACACTTACTTCTTCAGTTAATGGTACTGTTTCATGCTCTTGAAATTTTCTCTTATGAGTGCAACAGTCTTTTAAGAACTTAGTATAGGCAGGTATTTTGTGAATTGCATCTAATAAAGGAATGTTAATTTCAACTTTCTACAAGGTTTCAAAAATATCAATCAGTTTATTGTCTTTCTTTTGTTTTACTAACCTTTGTGGGAAGGGTCGTGCATTCACCTTCTCCGTATCACTTACCTTTGATGCTAATGGTGTCTCTTTGGATGCTGCTATAGACTCATCGGACCCTATCACTTTGCCATTTCTCAAGGTTGTGACAGCTTTCAGTTGTTGATGCCCTCCAGGGTTGGGTAGTGTTTGAGCTGGGAGCTCTCCTTGCTTTCTGCCACTGAGCTCTTTAGCCAGTTGTCCCATTTGTACCTCTAGCCGTTATATGGCTTGTTCATACTTTGCTGTAGTTTGTCTTAGTTCCGTCCGAAATTGCCTTTCATCCACCATGAACTGATCTTGTGAGGTCATTAATTGCTGCTGCTGAGTGGCCAGCTGTCTCACAAGACTTTCGAGGTCATTTTTCTTTAGTTCGGGAGCAGCATGAGCAGTGGACTGGGGGTTTCTTTGCTGCCCTTGCTGGTTAAGGGTATTTTGGTTGTTATTCCAAGAGAAATTTGGGTTGTTCCTCCATCCAGGATTGTAAGTGTTTGCATATGGGTTGTTCTTCGGTGGATAGTTGTTAGGTCCCACGTAATTTGCTTGTTCTGGATCTGCAGATGAGTACAACGAACAAGTATCAATATTATGGTCGAACTGGGAACATATTGCACATACCTGGAGTGGGGTAGATGGTAGGCTAGATGAGGTATTTTGAGCAGCCATGGCTTTAACCAACAGGTCTAGTTTCCTCTCCACAGTAGCTCTTTGAGGAGAAGATCCTCCATTTAGATTTACCTCATACACACCCTTACCCTTGGTCATATGTCTACCTCGAGAAGAGAACTGCTGAGTGTGTTCGCTAAGGGTTTCGAAGAGCTTCATAGCTTCTTCGCTGCTTTTCTCCATCAGTACTCCTCAACAACCTGAATCAACAATACTTTTGTTAGTGTCATTCAAACCTTCATAAAAGCCTTGTACCAATTCATCTTGAGGCATGTTGTGGTGTGGGAATTTGAGTAGCAGTTCGTTGAAGTGTCCCCATGCTTCGAAGAAGAGGTCTCCATCCTTTTGTTGGAAGGACTAGATCTCCTTCCTCATCTGTCTCATCTTTTGGGCTGGAAAGAACTTCCTTATGAATTTGCTAGCCAACTCCTCCCAAGTGTGGATAGAAACTATAGGCAAAGAATTGTACCACAGTTTAGCATTATCTTTTAAGGAAAAAGGGGACAGAATTAACCTTATTCCTTCTTGGTCTAGGCATTGGATGTGCTGGAACTTGCAAAGGTCGAAGAACTCTCGAAGGTGCAAGTGTGGATCCTCATTCGGTGTACCCTAAAGTGAGTCAATGCATTCAATATTGGCGAAGATATGTAATAGTTGCCTTCCGCCTCGTGTTGATATGAAATAAATGATGGCTGATCAATGTTCTGTGGGATGAAGGAATGCTTCATCGGTACTCTTGCAGGTGGTTGCTGGTTTTCGATTTGTTCTGCAATTGGAGCTTCGTTCTCGAATCCTTCTTTGTTCTCTTTGAAGTTGTTCTTAAGCCTTTGTTGGATGGTCCACTCAAGTTCGGGATCGAGGGGAACGACTGTGGGATGTCAGGATCGAAGTCCGTGCATAAATCAGGAAAAACAGTTTCAGTGCAGCAGATCAACTCTGCTGCTCGGGTAGCTTTCTGCCCTAATTATGCATGATCGCATAGAAGGTTGCGATCGATCGCAAGTATTATAGAACCACCGATTAGGGTTTGATGTACCTAAAAAAAAAAAAATCGATTAGGGTTTGATGAAAAATAAAAATAAAGATGGTAAACAGAAAATAAAATAATAACGATGATTAAACTAAATGAAAGTAATCCTAAAATGAAATTTAGCGCAATCCCTGGAAACGACGCCAAAAACTTGTTGCGCGTTTATTTACCTAAATAAATAAGCAAATAATCACACTCATTTTACTTGCAAGTGCACAAGGTCAACAGTAGCATAGTGTGCGAATGCAAGATCATCTCCACAGGGATTGGTAAAGTTCGGTTTTAGAATTAGTTTCTTCAAAGTAAAAAGAAGGAAATAACTGTTGAATGTGATTTAATAATAATAAAGACATAGGGTTTTGATATCCACCACTAGTCATACTTTCCCAATGTGTAATGTATCAGTGCACTAACCTTCTCATGTATACCTAATGGTTGCCAACCTAAGGGCATGGTATCTACTCCGTAAGCTATTGATTTCCCTAAGTAACAAGTTAGGCATGGTATCTACTCTAACTCTTTTCTTTCTCGAGGGATTCAGCATGGTATCTACTGAGTTGTTCCTAAAGAAAGCATAAGGGCTGTGGAAATCGACAACCACATGAGACCTAGGGCATGGTATCTATTCCCGATTTCCCATGTTGATTAGCCTAAGAATCCGGTGTGGATATCTTTTGTTACTATTATTAGACCCAGGACTCGGTCATCCAAATTGATCTAACTAACCAATCCATACCACATGCATACGTTGGCCATACACATACATATGAGGAATTTAAATAAACACAGGCATTAATCAAGTTAAGCAACATAATAAAGGCTATTGGCAAAGATAATCAATGAATAAATATATGAGAAAGCATAACTAGGGCTTCAATCGAGCCCTATAAAGAGTTAGTTACACATGCTGTCTAAGATAAACATTATATATAAACTAAACATAAAGTGAAGAATAAACCCGAGAGAAGAGGCGTCAATTCTCTCCCAAAGCTTATAACTCTAAGCTAAAGTAAAACATAAAAGAAGTGGTCTCTAAGAAGTGATATTTTGTGTGTGCTTTACAAGTTTATTTATAGTGCTTGAGTATTCCTAGCAGGCTTTGGAAACCCTAATATCCAAAAACGCAAAACCTCTTCTATTTCCAAAACTGGTTATGCCATTTTACTGTTCACGCCCGTACATGTGCGCTCGATTGCAGTGTGCCTTATGCTCGATCGCAACTTCTGTGCTCGATCCTTTTTGTGTGCGCACGATCATAGTGTGTGCTCGATCGCATACAATAGTGCAATCGATCGTACTTTGACCAGAAGCTGCTCCAAGATTTCCAGGTTTCTTCCTTTAGGTGCCAAAAGTGCTTCTTTTTCTCCACGACCCTATAAAAACATGTAAAACACACAAATGAAGTAAAATGTACTAAATTAACATAACTAAGGACCTAACAAATGTAAATAAGGGGGCAATCTCTGGGTAGCTTTACTATCAAAAACTTGTTGGGACGATTATCTACCTAAATAAATATGCAAATAATCATTTTAGTTTTACTTGCAAGTGCACAAGGTCTGTGGTAGCATAGTGTGCAAGTGCGAGATCATTTCCACAGGGATTGGTGAATTTCTATCTAGAACTAATTTCTTTAAGTTAAAAGAGAAATAAAAATTGATAGTGAGTGAATAACAATAATGAGAACATAGGGCTATGATATCCACCACTAATTATACTTTCCCACTTACTAAGGTTTCAATGCTCTAGCCTTATCATGAATATCTAATGGTTGGCAACCTAAGGGCTTAGCCCACACCTTAGGCTATTGATCTCCCTATGCAATGAGTTAGGCGTGGTGTATACTCTAACTCTTTTCTCTCTTTAATGGATTCAGCATGGGTGTATACTAAGTTGTTCTTTAAGAGAGCATGAGGGCTGTGGAGATCAACAATCACACGGGACCTAGGGCTTGGTCCGCTCCCGGTTTCCCATGTTGATTAACCCAAGAATCCGGTGTGGATATCCCTTGTTACTAATGTCGAACCTAGGACTCGGTCACCCAAATTGATTCAACTAACCTATCCATACCACATGCATACGTTGTTCAGGCACATACATATGAGGAATATAAATATAAACAGGTATTAATCAAGTTAAATACTCTAACAAGGCTATAGCAAAGATAGTCAATGAATAAATGTATGGTAAAGCATAACTAGGGCTTCAATCAAGCCTGATTACGCCCAAAACAGTAACGCGGTGTTGTAGTACGGCTTTGGGGTGTCGATTCCACAGGGAGACAAATTAACTATAAAGAAAGATGTAAACTTTAATATGAGACGATATGATCAAATTAAATATAGAATCTGAAATTTGATAGTGAGACAATTGTGTAAAGTAGATTGTGAAATATAATAGGAGAGCAACAAGGATCCCGAAATCCTCCCTAGGTTTGTTGCCCTAATCCTAACTTGATTCAGTTGTTTTTATCTCGATTGCAAGTTTCACATCCCAAACAGGCAATCGGCAAATATTCAATTAAAGCACATGTATAAACCCTAATTTGATTGTTATGAAATACTCTTTATTTTCAATTCATGCACATATGATCTATCCTTTAAGTTTATCAAGAAATGACAGTATATCTTTGATGAAAATATTGCAGTAATGGACAAACCTAAAGGCTAGATCTACTGGACTCAATCATGCCCAAATAATCTTGACATAAAGAAAGCATGACTAAATCTATATCAAGGAAAAAGATACAATTACCGGATTAGATGAAATCTATATAATTAGAATAAAAAGTAAATCATAACAATATTTGAACATTAAAGCTCCATTGCAACTGAATCAAATAAGGGAATTAGAAACAACTACACCTAGGGATTCATCCCTTCTCCTTGCTTGGAGATTAGTTAGCCATGGGGCTCATGGTTGCACAATGGAAGGAAAGTTGCTACTATCTTGAGTTCTCCAGGTTTTTTGAATATCAATTACAAACCCTAAGTGGTATATTTATAGTACACAAGGCCTAGGGGTGTTTTAGGGTTTGAACAAGTCATTAAAGACCTAATTAGGGTCTAACTCGGAGTGCCTAAGGCTGTGCGTGCGCTGCAGCATCACTTGGGCGCGGTGCGGCTCTGTTTTGGTTAAGTCAGGTGCTGGTGCTGTGTGCTGCGGCACAGATAATCCATGCTGCGGTGCAGTGCGGCTCTGTTTTGGTTAAGTCAGGTGCTGGTGCTGTGCGCTGCGGCGCGGATAATCCATGCTGCGGCACGGGCTGATGCTGATTCAGAAGGTCTGACCTCTGTCCGCTAAAATTGCCATAACTTTCTCTAGAGAAATGATTTTATCGAACCGTAAAATCTTTCAGAAAGTAGACTTCCAGATCTTTCTAATCATATATGGCACACTTCCTGGTTCTTTCTACATCGATACAGTTTAATTTGTAAAGATGGTTGATTTGTATGCCAACTCCAGCAACTTAGTGAAAATTCTTTCCTTAGTTTTTCTTCATCTTGGCTCTTCCGCAATCATTCTCTTTCTTGAGTGTTCAATGGAACTTCATGTTTCGAAATAATGATAGCTCCTCCATCTCTTTTAACTCAAGATACCTGAAAAATGCACCGAATTAAATTAATGCTCCAAAAATACCACTTTAGAGTTGTTAATGAATAAAAATGCAATTAAGTCCTAAATCAACCCTAAAGTGCTAATAAATGAGTACGATTATAATGCATTTTGTGGCTCTCATCACAACCCCCAACTAGCTTATTGCTAGTCCCTAGCAATTCAAGCGAGAACAAGAGATGAATCCTATGGTAAGAGTTAGAAACAACGTAAAGCAATGCTAGCATTGAACCAAGAGTAATTCACTTTTTGTCTCAAAAATTTGCACATAACATACGGCACATAGAATCATTAAATTTCACCTAAGTCCAAAAGTAATCCAAACATCAATCTTAAAATCGTTATTGGCTCTTACATCCATCTACCACAATCCATTAGACCGAACATCCGGATGATTTTATGCACAACATTCATGAATACAAGTCTTGGCCTCTAAAAACATAACAAATTGTGTGATATCAATCACATAAACAAGCTCCATAGGCTTATTTTTCAAATCATTCTCCACTATTGTAGAAAAATCACACTTCATTGGATCAATAGGTCTTTAATAGGCTTGTAATGTTAGGCCAAGGTAAAGGTTAAGAAAAAAAATGGGAAGGATTTGCAAGTAAAAGAACTTTTAATCTTTCAAGTTTTAAACACAACCACTTTCAAGCACTAGATAACTTCAATGCTCAACTCCTTCAAAAAAAATTTATAAAAGCATATCTCTTGACAAGTCACCACTTTTTCTTTTCTTTTTCTTCTTTCTTTGCCATACTTCTCTTCTTTTTCTGTTTTTGGCAAATACTCATTCACTTCTTTTTTTTTCTCTTTTCCACAACCCCCAACTTATCTTCTCTAATATACTTAGGTTATGATTTTTCATATTTCCATCCTTACTCCTCTTAAGTGCTTCTCAAAAATATGTACAACTAAGTTCTTTTAAAAGAAGGGTAAGGATAAAATATTTTTAGGCTCATAAGGGTAAGTAAATGAGTTTTTGAAAGAAACAAGGCTCAAATTCTTTTTCAAGAAAAAGGGCTCAAAAAGGTGACTAGTGATATATATTGCAAGGGTAAGTTTGAAAGGCTCAAACGATTCAAAAATGGCCTATATCATATCCTAAGTAGTGTGCATTCTAGGAATTCACCTCAAATAATTATCAAATAAATTCTAGAGCTTGTTGAGACCGCAAAAGTATTCACAAACAATCGCACATAAAACTGTTCTAGATGATTGAGACTAATCATTCAATCTTACCACAAACTAGAGTCTCAAACCAAATGAAGATTGATACTTAAATTAATTTCAAACCAAAAAAAAAATTTAATTCCTTCTAAATGTTGTATGTTATCTCAATTAAGCTTATATCATTGACATATGAATTATATCCAAGGCAAACACAAAGTATGCTAAAAACAAACAAAAAGGGAAAATGACACCAAGTAGTTCAATGGAAAAAAAATGTATGGAAATAAAGAATATTGAAACAAAGACATGCGTTTCCTCCACCCCCAACTTAAAAATTGCATTGACCTCAATGTAAAAGAAAGAGTAAAGGTGACTCCCCTTGTAGCCAAAGGTGCATAGAAGTTGAAATTGTGCTCCACCATTTGAACTGCTTCGTACATTTTTCCTTGAAAAAGAAACATCAAGTTAATACTGGAAAACAGAAAAAAAAAATGATAATAAATAAGAAAAAAAATATGAAAACAGTAAAAATAAAAAGGATATGTTGTGGGTTGCCTCCCATGAGCGCTAAGTTTTATGTCTTCAGCCAGACACTTTTATTCCTTCCTAGACAAATATAGGTTGAATGCACCAGCCACTGCTTCATTGCCAAATTTGGTGCTTGTATGCTTTAGAGAGGCCTCAATGATGTCATTAGTAACATCCACAAATTCTGGCTTGATATGTGCTTTTGTGAAGCCATGGATGAAGATGGACTCCAATGGATTAAGGTGCTGGACCTTTTCCATGAATGAGTCAATCATGTATGCTTGGTGGGTTTCATCCACATCCTCTGATTATTTCGTTGCTGGGATGTGTAATAACTTACCACTTAGTGTCTCAATGACATTCACCTCCTTTATATTCTTTTCTGCTAGGTGTTGACCATGGGGTGTGGACTGAGCTTGAGAAGGGAACTTACCTTGCTCAGTCACACTCAAGTAGTTCATCAACTTGGACACTTGGCTCTTTAAATCTTTATGTTCTTCAACAACCTGCACAATTAAAGATTCAAGCCTTTGATTAGTCTTCCCCTGTACTTCAATAAAAGCATGTAAAGTGTCTTCTAAAGAACTCCCAGAAGACACGGGTGCATGATATGGTTCAAGATATGGTGCAGGGAGTTGTGCAAGCTGCTGGTTTTCAGACTTCCAGTTGAAATTGGGGTGATCACGCCACCCCAGATTATAGGTATTAGAGAAGGGTGCATGAGGCTTCTTGTACATGCCTAAGGCATTACATTGTTCCTCATGCATCCCTTTCATCTCAGCAAATGTAGGACACTCTTGGGTGAGATGATCTACTCTGCTACACACAAAACATGGTTTCAAAGACTTTGCATGATTAGCTTGGTGTGTTGGCTTTAAGCTCTTAGTTTTTAATTCATCTAGCTCCCTAATGAGCATCTCGACCTTGGCCTTAAGGTTATCCTCTTCCCTAAGATGGTAAATTCCACCACCATTTGGGTTCCCTATAGGTCATGACTTATTTGTGCTTTCAGTAGCACAAGGTTCAGTCCAAGTGTGAGCTTTTTCAGCAAGCTCATTTAGGTACTCCATGGCCTCATCAGGATCTTTCTCCAAAAATTCACCATTACACATCATCTCTACGAATTGGCGCTCTCTATATGTAAGTCCCTCATAAAAATAGCTCACTAAGCGCCAACTCTCATACCCATGGTGAGGACACATACTCAATAACTCTTTAAATCTCTCCCATGACTTATACAAAGTCTCGCTGTCCTTTTGTGCAAAGGTGGAGATTTGCCTTTTTAAAGCATTGGTCTTATGTTGGGGAAAGTATTTATTAAAAAAGATCCGAGTCATCTCAGTCCACGACCCAATAGATCATGGTCTTAGTGAGTATAGCCAACTCTTAGCTCTATTCTTCAAAGCGAAAGGAAAGAACTTAAGTTTCATAATGTCATGAGTTTCATCTTGACTATGAAAAGTCGCAACTACTTCCTCAAACTCTCTAATGTGCACATATAGGTTTTCATTTTCCAAGCCATGGAATGTAGGGAGTAATTGAATCATTCCTGGTTTAAGATCTAATTGGCGAGTATTGGCTGGAAACATGATGCATGATGGTGTGGCTGTGCGTGTAGGGTTGAGGTAATCCTGAAGGGTCCTAGGGGGTTGATATTCATGTTCACTCATTTCTTCGGGACTAGATGGGTTGTCAAATAAGGGATTTAGAATGGAATTTAATTTTGACTCTAGTACAGGCCTACCCAAAGCATCTTTATGTCTTTGCATTCAAGGTAAAAAAAAAAAAAAGAAAGAATAAAATACTTAAAAAAATAATAAATAATAAAAAAATTTAATGCAGCAAGCAAAAAGAGGGAACGAAGTTACCGCCTTTACAAATTGCTGAAAGAAAAACTATCTACAACTCTTCTACCGTCTTGTCTTAGAGTTGACAACTTCCTTGTAAGTAAGCGCGTCTCCCCGGCAACGGCGCCAAAATTTGATTACGCCCAAAGTATAACACGGTTATTGTAGTACGGCTTTGGGGTGTCAATTCCACAGGGAAACAAGTTAAGTACAAAGGAAAATGTATAAACCTTAAAACGAACGATAAAAGTTACACGAAAGATTTTTGGGTTTTGATGGTGAAATAATGTAAGAAAAATTGCGTAATTGTAAATGAAATATAAATGAGAAATAACAAGGTTCTGGGAATCCTCCTTAGGTTCGTTCCTTATTTTCACTCTTGATTCAATTGATTTTTTCTCGATTGCAAGTTTTACATCCCAAACAAACAATCGGAATATATTCAATCAAGCACATTTATAACTCTAATATAATTGCTACAAATTACTCATTGATTTCGGTTCAAGTACACATGACCGATCTTAAAGATTATCAAGAAACGACAATATATCACAATGAAAATATTGCAGTAATGGACAATCAGTAAAATAAATCTACCGGAATCAATCACATCCAAACAACCTCAATGGAGGAGAAGGATGCAACCACCGGATTAAGAGAATCTAAAAGAAGAAGAATAAAAAGTGCATCTATCACATGAACTCAAATCCTTCTTACTTAATCAATGAATAATTCATAAAACAATATTCGACATTAAATCCATACAACTGAATCAAGAAGGAAATAAGGAACAATAAATCCCTAAGGATTATCCTTTTCCCTTGTGTGAAGACTAGTTGGCCATGGAAATCAAGGTGGAAGAACAATAAGGATGCTCTCTCCTTGATTTGGCCATGGAGTTCAAGATGGAAGAACAATATGGATGCTCTCCCCCCTTGATTTCTAGCCCACAAGAAACTTAGAAATAAAATGGAAGAATGCTGGATTTGGGATCCAAGATCCTCTCTGTTTTTCTCTCTTCCTTCCTTCCTTGCTTCCTTTCTCTCTTGAATTCTTTGAATGCCCGGCTGCACACTCCTTAAGGAGGTATTTATAGATTAAAATTAGTAGCTAGGGGTATTTTGGTCTTGGAAAAATGGCACTTGCTCGCCCTAATCAGGTCAAGAGGCGAGTGGGCCGTGCTGTGCGTCTGGGCCTGCTGTGCTGGCCTGAACTGTTTCCACTAAAACTGTCATAACTTTCTCTAGAAAAATCCTTTTTACGAACCGTAAAATTCTCCAGAAAATAGACTTCCGGATCTTTCTAAGAATATATGGCTTATCTCTTGTTTCTTCCTACATCAATACAGTTTAATTTTAAAATATTATTGATCTGTACGGGCAATTCTCGCAATTTAGTGAAACTCATTTCCAATGCGGGCAGCAGTTGTTGCTCTTTTAAGCCCTCCATCTTGTCCTTCCGGAAGTATTCCTTTACTCTAATATGCCTCGAGTCTTTGTACTTCAAGCAATGATAACTTTTCCTCCTCTTTTGAGCTTAAAGTACCTGAAAATGCACCGAAATAGATCAATGATCCAAGAATGATACTTTAGAGTTGTTAACGTATAAAAGTGCAATTAAAACCTAGATCAACCCTAAAATGATAACAATTAAGTACTATTAAAATGCATTTTATGACTCTCATCACAACCCCCAACTAGCTTATTACTAGTCCCTAGCAATTCAAGCGAAAGGTATGAAATGAATTCTTTATTTAGAAATCAAAGCAAAATATAGCAATGCTGGTGTTAACCAAGAGTGATTCAAAAATCTGTCTAAAAAATTATGCATAACATACAGCACATAGAATCACTAAATATCACTCAAGTTTAAGAATAATTCAAATGTCAACCTTAAAATCGTTATCGACTCTTAACATCCATCTTACCACAATACATTAGTCCGAACACCCGGATGATTTTATGCACAACATAGCATGAATACAAGTCTTGGCCTCTAAAAACATATTAAATTGCATGACATCAATCACAAATCAAGCTCCATAGGTTCACTTTTCAAATCACTCTCCACTATGTAGAAAAATCACACTATATCGGATCAATAGGTCTTTTATAAGCTTGTAACGTTAGGCTTGGTAAAGGTCAAGAAGGAACTGGAAAGTTTAAACAAATAAAAGAACTAAGTCTCTTAATTTAAACATAACCATTTTAAGCACAATATTACCTTACTTCAACACCCAACTCTTTCAACCATTTTTCGAGCATTTCTCGCAATAAATCACCATTTTCTTTTTTTCTTTTCTTTCTTTGCCATAATTCACAAGTATCTCTATTTTGGCATAAGACTATTCACCTCCTCTTTCATTCTTTTCTTTTTCTTTTCCACAACCTCCAACTTATCTCTTTTAATGTACTTAGGTTATGGTAGTAATATTTTCTCATATTTCCACCCTTACTCCTTTTAAGTGCTTCTCACAACATATGTATAACTAAGTTCTTTTAAGAGAAAGCTAAGGATAAAATATCTTTAGGCTCATAAAAGTAAGTAAATAGTTTATCGAAAGAAACAAGGCTCAATTTTTCTTTTCAAGAAAAAGGCTCAAATAGGTGACTAGTGATAAATATAACAAGGTTAAGTTAAAAAGGCTCAAACGGTCCAAAAATGGCTTACATCATATCCTAAGTAGTGTGTATTCTATGATTTTCACCTCAAGTGATTATCAAATAAGTTCTAGAGCTTGTTGAGACCGCAAAAGTATTCACAAAACAATCACACATAAAACTTCTCCAAATGCTTTAGACTAATCCTGCAATCTTACCACAAACCAAAGTCTCAAACCAAAGAAAAATTAACACTTAATTTATTCTCAAAGCGAAGCAAGATTTAACTTCTTCTAAATGTTATATGCTATCTCGATTAACCTTATATCATTGACATGTGAATTGACTACAAGACTAACACAAAGCATGCTAAAAACAAACAAAAAGGCAAAATGACACAAAGCAATTCAATGAAAAACAAGAATATGTTTCCTCCACCCCCAACTTAAAATAGACATTGTCCTCAATGTGAAAGCATAAGATAAGGAAACTCCCTTTGTAGCAAAAAGTGCACAGAAGCTGAAAATTGTGCACCACCATGTGAACTGCTTCGTATATTTGTCTCTAAAAAAGAAATACAAAAGTAAAACTGGAAAACAGCAAAATACTAATAATAAACAACAAAAATAATTAAAAACAACAAAAAAAACAAAAAATAAAATGATATGCTTTGGGGTGCCTCCCATGAGCGCTACGTTTTATGTCTTCAGCCAGACTCTCTTATTCCCTCCTAGACAAACATGAGTTGAATGCACCAGCAATTGCTTTACTGTTAAATTTGCTGCTTGTGTGCTGTGGAGAGACCTTAAAGATGTCATCAGTAACATCTGCAGATTTTGGCTCGATATATGCTCCTGTGAAGCCATGGGTGAGGGTATATACTTGGTGGTTGTCGTCCACATCCTCTGATTTGTTCGGTGTTGGGATGTGTAACGACTTACCACTAAGTGTCTTAATGGCATTCACCTCCTCTTTCTTCTGTTGCGTTTGGTGCTGACCGTAGGATATGGACTGAGCTTGGGAAGGGAACTTACCTCGCTTAGTCACACTCAAGTAGCTCGTCAGCTTGGATACTTGGCTCTTTATCTCTTTATGTTCTTCAACAACCTGAACAATTAAAGATTCAAGCCTTTGATTTGTCTTCCCCTGTGCTTCAATAAAAGCATGAAAAGTATCTTCTAAAGAACTCCTAGAAGATACAGGTGCATGATATGGTTCAGGATATGGTGCAGGGGGTTGTGCAAGTTGCTGGTTTTCAGACTTCCAGCTGAAATTGGGGTGATTTCGCCATCCCAGATTATAAGTATTAGAGAAGGGTGTAGAAGGCTTCGTATACATGCCTAGGGCATTACATTGTTCCTTATACATCCCTCTCATATCAACAAATGTGGGGCACTCTTGGGCGAGATGGTCTACCCCGCCACACACAAAACATGGTTCAAAAGATTTTGGATGATTAACCACGTGTGTTGGCTTTAAGCTCTTAGTCTTTAATACCTCTAGTTCCCTAGTGAGCATCTCGACCTTGGCCTTAAGGTTATCCTCTTCCCTAAGATGGTGAATTCCACCACCATTTGGGTGCTCTATAGGTCGTGACCTATTTTTGCTTTTAGTAGCACTAGGTCCAGTCCAAGTGTGAGCTTTTTCAGCAAGCTGATTGAGGTACTCTATGGCCTCATCAGGATCTTTCTTCAAGAACCCACCATTACACATCATCTCTAAAAATTGGCGTTCTCTATAGGTAAGACCCTCATAGAAATAGCTCACTAAACGCCAATTCTCATACCCATGGTGAGGACACATACTCAATAACTCTTTAAATCTCTCCCAAGACTTATACAAAGTCTCGCTGTCCTTTTGTGCAAAGGTGGAGATTTGCCTTTTTAAAGCATTGGTCTTATGTTGGGGAAAGTATTCATTAAAAAAGATCCGAGTCATCTCAGTCCACGACCCAATAGATCGTGGTCTTAGTGAGTATAGCCGACTCTTAGCTCTATCCTTCAAAGCGAAAGGAAAGAACTTAAGTTTCATAATGTCATGAGTTTCATCTAGACTTTGAAAAGTCGCAACTACTTCCTCAAACTCTCTAATGTGCACATATAGGTTTTCGTTTTCCAAGCCATGGAATGTAGGGAGTAATTGAATCATCCCTGGTTTAAGATCTAATTGGCGAGTATTGGCTGGAAACATGATGCATGATGGTGTGGCTGTGCGTGTAGGGTTGAGGTAATCCTGAAGGGTCCTAGGGGGTTGATATTCATGTTCACTCATTTCCTTGGGACTAGATGGGTTGTCAAATAAGGGATTTAGAAAGGAATTTAATTTTGACTCTAGCACAGGCCTACTAGCAAATCTACCCAAAGCATCTCTATGTCTTTGCATTCAAGGTAAAAAAAAATAATAATAAAATACATAAAAAAAATAATAAATAATAAAAAAATAAAAAATTTAATGCAGCAAGCAAAAAGAAGGAATGAAGTTACCGCCTTTACAAACTGCTGAAAGAAAAACTATCTACAACTCTTCTACCGTTTTGTCTTAGAGTTGACAACTTCCTTGTAAGTAAGCGCGTCTCCCCGGCAACGGCGCCAAAATTTGATTACGCCCAAAATATAACACGGTTATTGTAGTATAGTTTTGGGGTGTCGATTCCACAGGGAAACAAGTTAAGTACAACAGAAGGTGTAAACCTCAACACAAACGATAAAAGATTAAGAGAATCTGAGTTGTTTGAGAAAAAGGGTAATTGTGTAAATAAGTTTAAAATAAAAATGACAAGGTTCCTGAAATCCTCCCTTGGTTCGTTGCTCTAATCCTAACTTGATTCAGTTGTTTTTATCTCGATTGCAAGTTTCACATCCCAAACAGGCAATCGAAAAATATTCAATTAAAGCGCATTTATAAATCCTAATGTAATTGTTATGAAATCTTCTTTACTTTCAAGCACACATGACCTAATTTATAATTATCAAGAGACGACGATATATCTAAACGACGATACCGCAACAATGAACAAATCTATAAAAGAGATCTACCGGACTCAATCACACCCAAACAGGTACACATAAGAAAAGCCTGACTGAACTTATATGGAAAATAAGCATGCAACCACCGGAGTTATAATAAATCTACTAATATAATTAAAGAATAAAACATAACAATATTTAACGAAAATAATTCTAACTACAACCAAATCAAATAAAGAAAAAATAAGAACAACTACACCTAGGGATTCAACCCTTCGCCTTGCTTGGAGACTAGCCGGCCATGGGGCTCATGTGTCATCGAGTTGCCTCCGACCTCCCGACGATCATCTCTCCCGACCTTCAAACTTTAAACTTCGGGTTCCTCCTAAAGGCCCTCTGGATTGCTCCTAAAGGCCCTTTGGATTCATCCCCGATTAATCCTCAAAGCTAAAGTGGAGTGAGTCTTATATAGGCAAATACCAAGAGTGCAATGTGTTTTCCAACCGATGTGAGATGTGGGATTTAAGCCCAAAATCACGCTGAAATCCCGCACAGCCTTCATAACCTGACCTTTGTCTACTAAAACTTTTAATCTTTTATCAATACCTCAATGCATGCTAAAAGACTCTGATGAGGCTATCGAATACCTCAATGAACTTGCTGAAAAAGCTCACACATGGACTGGACCTAGTGCTACTGAAAGCACAAATAGGTCACGACCTATAGGAAACCCTAGTGGTGGCAGAACATACCATCTTAGAGAGGAAGACAACCTGAAAGCTAAGGTCGAACTGCTCACTAGGGAGTTAGAGGCATTGAAAACTAAAAAACCGACACACATGGTTAATCAAGCTGAACCATGGAACCATGTTTTGTGTGTGGAGGGGTAGATCATCCCGCGCAAGAGTGCCCCACTTTTGTTGATATGAGAGGGCTGTACGAGGAACAATGTAATGCCCTAGGCATGTACAAGAAGCCTCAAACACCCTTCTCTAACACTTATAATCCGGGGTAGCGAAATCACCCCAACTTCAGCTGGAAATCTGAAAACCAGCAGCATGCACAGCCCCCTAGATCATACTCTGCACCTTATCATGCACCCTCAACCTCTAGGAACTCTTTAGAAGACACCCTACATGCTTTTATAGAAGCACAAGGTAAAACAAACTAGAGGTGTGAAGCGTTAATTACGCAGGTGGTTGAGGAAAACAAGGAAATAAGGAGCCAAGTCTCTAAATTAATGGGCACCTTAAGTGTGACTGAGCGAGGTAAGTTCCCTTCCCAAGCTCAGTCCAATCCTCACGGTCAACATATGGCACAAGAAAATTTGAAAGATATAAATGCCATTGTGACCCGAAGTGGTAAGTCACTACACATCCCACCAATGAATAAATCCGAGGATGAGAAAGAGGGGCAAGCTAGTAGTGAAACCGAACAACCCAAGGACCTTGAAATAACCAAAAGCCCTGTTAAAGCACCATACCCTCAAGCCTTAAAATCAAACAAGAAAAATCTAGAAATAAATAATGAAATCCTAGAGAATTTGAGGCAAGTGAAACTGAATCTTCCACCCTTACATGTGATTAAACAAGTTTCCACCTATGAAAAAGTTCTCAAGGATTTATGCACAATTAAGAGGAAGCACCATGTCAAGAAAACAACATTCCTAACTGAGCAAGTTAGTTCTTTAATTGAGGAAAGAATTCCCCCAAAATACAAATACCTGGGCTGTCCAACCATTGCTTGTAGCATTGGAAATCATGAGGTTGGACAAGCCTTACTAGATTTAGGAGCTAGTGTCAACTTGATGCCATTTTCCATTTATTTACAGCTAGGTCTAGGAGAAATCAAACCAACCAGTGTGGTGTTACAATTAGCTGACCGTTCAGTCAAAGTACCACGGGGTGTGATAGAGGTTGTGTTGATTCAAATTGATAAAGTTTACTATCCTGTTGATTTCTTAATTCTTGATACCACTTCTGCTGTTGACACTAATTCTAAAATCCCTTTAATTTTGGGTAGACCATTCCTTGCTACTGCAAATGCTCTAATAAATTGTAGGAATGGACTCATGAAACTATCCTTTGGCAACATGACCCTTGAAGTAAATATTTTCAACGTTGCAAAGCAGCCCGAAGATGAGGACGAAAACCACCAGCTTTACATGATTGAGTCACTCATCAATGAGGGAGTCTCTCTAACTCATGATTATGATCCTCTTAAAAAATTTCTTGTTAATTCTGTAAATTTAACTGATGATAAAATGGATATAATTGATGTATGTTCTGTTTTTAACAAATTTCAGGATTATGGCAAGCAGACATGGCAACCAAGGTTTGAAGAGCTACCCGAAAGAAGCTAGACACAAGTCCCCTCAAATGTGGAAGCACCTAAGGTCGAATTAAAGCCACTACCTAAGGGATTAAAGCATGCTTTCCTCAGTCCAGGTGATACCTTTCTTGTTATAATTTCCTCTGAATTATCTGAAACCCAAGGTGAGGAATTACTTCAAATTTTGAATGCACATAAATCAGCTTTAGGATCGAGTATGGCTGATTTGAAGGGAATTAATCCTCTAATCTGCTTCCATAAAATAAATCTAGATGAAGGAACTAGTCCTCGTAGAGACCAGCAACGTAGGCTAATTCCCACCATGAAAGAAGTAGTAAAAAATGAAGTGCTGAAACTATTAGATGCGGGTATTATATATTCCATAGCTGATAGTAAGTGGGTCAGCCCTACACAAGTAGTCCCTAAAAAGTCCAGAGTCACGGTGGTGAAAAATGACCTAGGAGAACTAGTCCCTACCAAACTTGTGACCGGGTGGCGTATGTGCATTGATTATAGAAAATTAAATGATGCCACCCAGAAAGACCACTTCCCACTCCCCTTTATTGATCAAATTCTTGAGCGTGTAGCTGGTCACCCCTTCTACTATTTTTTGGATGGTTATTCCGGGTATTATCAAATTGCAATAGCATTAGAAGACCAAGAAAAGACCACTTTCACCTGTCCCTTTGGCACCTATGCTTTCCATAGAATTCCACTTGGATTGTGCAATGCCCCTGCCACTTTTCAACGTTGTATGATGAGTATCTTTAGTGACATGGTTGAAAATTGCATGGAAGTTTTTATGGATGACCTAACTATTTTTGGATCTTCATTTGATGCATGTTTAAAGAATTTAGAGAGAGTTTTGATTCGCTGTAAGGAGAAAGAATTGGTTTTAAATTGGGAAAAATGCCATTTCATGGTACCATCCGGTATTGTCTTGGGGCATATCGTCTCTTCTAAAGGAATAGAGGTTGATCAATCAAAAATCGAATTAATCTCTAAATTACCTGCCCCCAAGACAATAAAGGATGTAAGATCTTTCCTTGGTCATGCTGGTTTTTATAGAAGGTTCATACAAAATTTCTCGAGCATATCTAGACCTCTATGTACCCTCCTTATTAAAGAGACCCCTTTTGAATGGACACAAGCTTGTCAAGAGGCCTTCCAAATGCTAATTGGCAAGCTTACTTCCACGCCTATAATGCAGTCACCGGATTGGACTTTACCTTTCGAAATTATGTGTGATGCTAGTGACTACGCTGTAGGTGCTGTTCTTGTACAGCGAAGGGAAGGCAAACCTTTTGTCATTTACTATGCTAGTAAGACTTTAAATAGTGCTCAAATGAATTACTCTACAACTGAAAAAGAATTGCTAGCTGTAGTATTTGCTTTAGATAAATTTTGTGCCTATTTGATTGGCTCTCCTATCCTTATCTTTACAGATCATGCAGCCCTCAAGTATCTTCTTACAAAGAAGGATGCTAAGGCACGACTAATCCGATGGATCCTTCTCTTACAACAATTTGACATCAACATCAAAGATAAGAAAGGAGTCGAGAACGTAGTGGCTGACCATCTCTCAAGACTTACATTCAAAGACACTTGTGATGACATGCCAATCAAAGATGATTTTCCCGATGAGCAATTACTCTCCATCACTTCTCTACCGTGGTTCGCTCACATCGTAAATTATTTGGCTACAGGTGAGATACCCATGGATTAGAATGCTCATAACAAGAGGAAATTCCTATATGAGGTATGTAATTTTTATTGGGATGACCCCTATCTTTTCAAATACTACCCTGACCAAATTTTAAGGCATTGCATCCCTAATGAAGAGATTGATAGCGTCTTAGAATTTTGTCATACCCAAGCTTGTGGAGGCCACTTTTCAATCAAAAAAACTGCTGCAAAAATTTTGCAGTGTGGATTTTATTGACCTACCTTGTTTAAAGATTCAAACATCTATTGTCGCTCATGTGAAAGGTGTCAAAAGTTAGGAGCTGTGTCTCGACGAAATATGATGCCTTTAAACCCTATTTTGCTCATTGAAATCTTTGATTATTGGGGCATCGATTTAATGGGACCCTTTCCTCCTTCCTTTGGATACCAATATATCATCGTAGCAATAGATTATGTATCTAAGTGGGTAGAGGCAGCAACTTGCCGCAGCAACGATAATCAAACGGTAATCGAATTTTGGCGCCGTTGCCGGGGAGACGCGCTTACTTACAAGGAAGTTGTCAACTCTAAGATAAGACGGTAGAAGAGTTGTAGATAGTTTTTCTTTCAGTAGTTTGTAAAGGCGGTAACTTTGTTCCCTCTTTTTGCTTACTGCATTAAATTTTTTTATTTTTATGTATTTTATTCTTTCTTTTTTTTACCTTGAATGCAAAGACATAGAGATGCTTTGGGTAGATTTGCTAGTAGGCCTGTGCTAGAGTCAAAATTAAATTCTTTTCTAAATCCCTTATTTGACAACCCATCTAGTCCCGAAGAAATGAGTGAACATGAATATTAACCCCCTAGGACCCTTCAGGATTACCTCAACCCTACACACACAGCCACACCATCATGCATCATGTTTCCAGCCAATACTCGCCAATTAGATCTTAAACTAGGGATGATTCAATTACTCCCTACATTCCATGGCTTGGAAAACGAAAACCCATATGTGCACATTAGAGAGTTTGAGGAAGTAGTTGCAACTTTTCATAGTCAAGATGAAACTCATGACATTATGAAACTTAAGTTCTTTCCTATCGCTTTGAAGGATAGAGCTAAGAGTTGGCTATACTCACTAAGACCACGATCTATTGGGTCGTGGACTGAGATGACTCGGATCTTTTTTAATAAATACTTTCCCCAACATAAGACCAATGCTTTAAAAAGGAAAATCTCCACCTTTGCACAAAAGGACAGCGAGACTTTGTATAAGTCATGGGAGAGATTTAAAGAGTTATTGAGTATGTGTCCTCACCATGGGTATGAGAGTTGGCGCTTAGTGAGCTATTTTTATGAGAGACTTACATATAGAGAGCGCCAATTCGTAGAGATGATGTGTAATGGTGAATTTTTGGAGAAAGATCCTGATGAGGCCATGGAGTACCTCAATGAGCTTACTGAAAAAGCTCACACTTGGACTGAACCTTGTGCTACTGAAAGCACAAATAAGTCACGACCTATAGGGAACCCAAATGGTGGTGGAATTTACCATCTTAGGGAAAAGGATAACCTTAAGGCCAAGGTCGAGATGCTCACTAGGGAGCTAGATGAATTAAAAACTAAGAGCTTAAAGCCAACACACCTAGCTAATCATGCAAAGTCTTTGAAACCATGTTTTGTGTGTAGCGTGGTAGATCATCTCACCCAAGAGTGTCATACATTTGCTGAGATGAGAGGGATGTATAAGGAACAATGTAATGCCTTAGGCATGTATAAGAAGCCTCATGCACCCTTCTCTAATACCTATAATCTGGGGTGGCGTGATCACCCCAATTTCAGCTGGAAGTCTGAAAACCAGCAGCTTGCACAACCCCCTGCACCATATCTTGAACCATATTATGCACCCGTGTCTTCTAGGAGTTCTTTAGAAGACACTTTACATGCTTTTATTGAAGCAAAGGGTAAGACTAATCAAAGGCTTGAATCTTTAATTGTGCAGGTTGTTGAAGAACATAAAGATTTAAAGAGCCAAGTGTCCAAGTTGATGAACTACTTGAGTGTGACTGAGCAAGGTAAGTTCCCTTCTCAAGCTCAGTCCACACCCTATGGTCAACACCTAGCACAAAAGAATATAAAGGAGGTGAATGTCATTGAGACACTAAGTGGTAAGTTATTACACATCCCAGCAATGAAAAAATCAGAGGATGTGGATGAAACCCACCAAGCATACATGATTGACTCATTCATGGAAAAGGTCCAGCACCTTAATCCATTGGAGTCCACCTTCATCCATGGTTTCACAAAAGCACATATCGAGCCAGAATTTATGGATGTTACTAATGACATCCTCGAGGCCTCTCAAAAGCATACAAGCACCAAATTTGGCAATGAAGCAGTGGCTGGTGCATTCAACCTATGTTTGTCTAGGAGGGAATAAAAGTGTCTGGCTGAAGACATAAAACTTAGCGCTCATAGGAGGCAACCCACAACATATCCTTTTATTTTTACTATTTTTCATATTTCTTTTTCTTATTTATTATCATTTTTTTTTCTGTTTTCCAGTATTAACTTAGTGTTTCTTTTTCAAGGAAAAATGTACGAAGCAATTCAAATGGTGGAGCACAATTTCAACTTCTATGCACCTTTGGCTACAAGGGGAGTCTCCTTTACTCTTTCTTTTACATTGAGCTCAATGCAATTTTTAAGTTGGGGGTGGAGGAAACGCATGTCTTTGTGTCCATATTCTTTATTTCCATACATTTTTTTTTCCATTGAACTGCTTGGTGTCATTTTCCCTTTTTATTTATTTTTAGCATGCTTTGTGTTTGCCTTGGATGTAATTCACATGTCAATGATATAAGCTTAATTAAGATAACATACATCATTTAGAAGAAATTAATTTTTTTTTTTGGTTTGAAATTAATTTAAATATCAATCTTCATTTGGTTTGAGACTCTAGCTTGTAGTAAGATTGTATGATTAGTCTAAAGCATCTAGAAAAGTTTTATGTGCGATTGTTTTGTGAATACTTTTACGGTCTCAACAAGCTCTAGAACTTATTTGATAATCATTTGAGGTGAATTCCTAGAATGCACACTACTTAGGATATGATATAGGCCATTTTTGAATTGTTTGAGCCTTTCAAACTTACCCTTGCAATATATATCACTAGTCACCTTTTTGAGCCCTTTTTCTTGAAAAAGAATTTGAGCCTTGTTTCTTTCAAAAACTTATTTACTTACCCTTATAAGCCTAAAAATATTTTATCTTTACCCTTCTTTTAAAAGAACTTAGTTGTACACATTGTTGAGAAGCACTTAAGAGGAGTAAGGATGGAAATATGAAAAACCATAACCCAAGTATATTAAAGAAGATAAGTTGGGGGTTGTGGAAAAGAAAAATAAAAATAATAATAAAAAAAGGCGAATAAGTATGGCAAAGAAAGAAGAAAAAGAAAGAAAAGGTGGTGACTTGTCAAGAGATATGCTCTTATAAAAAATGGTTGAAGGAGTTGAGCATTGAAGTAAAGTTATCTAGTGCTTGAAAATGGTTGTGTTTAAAACCTAAAAGATTAAAAGTTCTTTTACTTGCAAATCCTTCCCATTTTTCCTTAACCTTTACCTCGGCCTAACATTACAAGCCTATTAAAGACCTATTGATCCAATGCAGTGTGATTTTTCTACAATAGTAGAGAATGATTTGAAAAAATAAGCCTATGAAGCGTGTTTATGTGATTGATGTCACACAATTTGTTATGTTTTTAGAGGCCAAGACTTGTATTCATGAATGTTGTGCATAAAATCATCCGGGTGTTCAGACTAACAGATTGTGGTAAGATGGATGTTCAGAGTCAATAACGATTTTAAGATTGATGTTTGGATTACTTTTGGACTTAGGTGAAATTTAATGATTCTATGTGCCGTATGTTATGCACAATTTTTGAGACAAAAAGTGAATTACTCTTGGTTCAACACTAGCATTGCTTTACGTTGTTTTTAACTCCTACCATAGAATTCATCTCTTGTTTTCGCTTGAATTTCTAGGGACTAGCAATAAGCTAGTTGGGGGTTGTGATAAGAGCCATAAAATGCATTATAATCGTACTTATTTGTTAGCACTTTAGGGTTGATTTAGGACTTAATTGCATTTTTATTCATTAACAACTCTAAAGTGGTATTTTTGGAGCATTAATTTAATTCAGTGCATTTTTCAGGTATCTTGAGTTAAAAGAGATGGAAGAGCTGTCATTATTTTGAAACACGAAGTTCCATTAAACACTCAAGCAAGAGAATGATTACGGAAGAGCCAAGATGAAGAAAAACTAAGGAAAGAATTTTCACTAAGTTGCTGAAGTTGGCATACAAATCCACAATCTTTACAAATTAAACTGTATCGATGTAGAAAGAACCAGGAAGTGTGCCATATATGGTTAGAAAGATCTAGAAGTTTACTTTTTGAAAAATTTTACGGTTCGATAAAATCATTTCTCTAGAGAAAGTTATGGCAATTTTAGCGGATAGAGGTCAGACCTTCTGAATCAGCATCAGCCCGCGTCGCAGCACGGATTCTCCGCGCTGCAGCACACAGCACCAGCACCTGACTTAACCAAAACAGAGCCGCACCATGCCCAAGTGATGCTGCAGCACACGCACAGCCTTAGGCACTCCGAGTTAGACCCTAATTAGGTCTTTAATGACTTGTTCAAACCCTAAAACACCCCTAGGCCTTGTGTACTATAAATATACCACTTAGGGTTTTTAATTGATATTCAAAAACCTGGAGAACTCAAGAAAGCAGCAAATTTCCTTCCATTGTGCAACCATGAGCCCCATGGCTAACTAATCTCCAAGCAAGGAGAAGGGATGAATCCCTAGGTGTAGTTGTTTCTATTTCCCTTATTTGATTTAGTTGTAATGGAGCTTTAACGTTCAAACATTGTTATGATTTAATTTTTATTCTAATTATAAAGATTTCATCTAATCCGGTGATTGTATATTTTTCCTTGATATAGATTTAGTCATGCTTTCTTTATGTCAAGATTATTTGGGTATAATTGAGTCCGGTAGACCTCAGTTTTAGTTTAAAACTATAGGAGTTTAGTTACACATGCTAAGTAAAGTAAACATGCTAAACATAAAAACAGAAAACTAAAACTAAAAAGGACTCGGGAGACGAGTCATTAATTCTTCTCCTAAGCTCTCTACTTCGAGTCTAGAACAAAAGGTTAAACTAAAAGGAAGATATACTCCCCAAAAGGGAGATCTGTTTTCTGTGTTTTACAATTCTATTTATAGGGTTCTAAGGACACTTGGAAACCCTAATTTCCAAAATAGGGCCCTAACCCTAATTTCCAAAACAAGTGCTGTCGTTTTACTCTTCACTGCCGTACGTGTGATCTCGATCGTGAGTAGAGTGCGCTCGATAGCAAAGTTGTGCTCGATCACCCTTCTTGGTGCGCTCGATTGCACTCCAGATAGTATCTGCTCTAGGTTTTCCAGTTTTCTTCCTTTTAAGCTCCACAAGCTTCCAAAATGCTTCCTTTTCTTCATAGACCTATAAAAACCATGTAAAACATAGAAATGAAGTAAAATGGATAAACTAACATAAACTAGGGCTTAACAAATGTAAATTAAGGGGCTTAAATATGAATATTTAAGCTCCTATCAATAGATTATCAAGACACGATGATATATCATAATGACAATACCGCGGTAATGGACAAATCTATAAGAGAAATCTACCGAACTCAATCGCACCTCAACAACATCACATAAGAAGAGCATGACTAAACTTATATGGGGGAGAAAGATGCAATTACCAGATTAAGGGGAAATCTTCTAATTAGATTAAAAAGTAAATCATAACAATGTTTAATGATAATAAATCCAAACTACAATGAATCAAGACTAGAAAATAAGAACAACTACACCTAGGGATTCATCCCTTCGCCTTGCTTGGAGATTAGTTGGCCATGGGGGAGAGTGTGGCAGCCTTCGTAATGGTTTCCCCTGCCTCCGGCCTCTTAAAAAGATTGTTTTTGAATAATAATAATATCAAACCTTAAGTGGTATATTTATAATACACAAGGTTCAAGGGTGTTTTAGGGTTTAAAAAGTCATTAAAATCCTAATTAGGTCAAAGCTCAGAGAAGAAAAATGTGTGCGCACTACGGTGCTCCTTTATGGGTGCTGTGATGCTAGCTGGTGGTTCAAGATGTGGAGGTTCTGGGCACTGCGGTGCTGGATGAGGAGCACCGTGGTGCTGGCTGGTGCTGTTCTGGAGGCCTGACCTTTTTCTACTAAAACTGCCATAACTTTCTCTAGGAAAATCATTTTGATGAGCCATAAAATTCTCCAGAAAATAGACTTGTGGATCTTTCTAAGCATATATCTCCTGGTTCTTCTTGCATCAATACAGCTTAATTTGAAAAGAAAATTGATCTGTATGGGAAATTCTGGCAATTTAGTGAAACTCCTTTACAAGTGCTTGTGAACCTTCACTCCGGTGTTCATCGAGCCATTGTGCTTCAAGCGATGATAGCTTTTCCGTCTCTTTTGAACTTAAAGTACTTGAAAATACATTGAAATAGATCAATGATCCAAGAATGACACTTTAGAGTTGTTAAGGTATAAAAGTGCAATTCAAACCTAGATCAACCATAAAATGCTAACAATTAAGTACTGTAAAGATGCATTTTATGACTCTCATCATAACTCCCAACTAGCTTATTGCTAATCCCTAACAATTCAAGTGAAAACAAGAGATGAATTCTACGGTGGGAATCTAAACAAAGTAAAACAATGTTAGTGTTAAACCAAGAGTAATTCACTTTTGTCTCAAAAATCGCACATAACACACGACATATAGAATCATTAAATTTCACCCAAGTCCAAAATCTAAACATCAATCTTAAAATTGTTATCAACTCTTAACATCCATCTTACCACAGTCCATTAATCCGAACATTCGAATGATTTTATGCACAACATTCATGAATACAAGTCTTGGCCTCTAAGAACATAATAAATTACGTGACATCATTCACAAGTCATGCTCCATAGGCTTACTTTTCAAATCACTCTCCACTATTGTAGAAAAAATCACACCAGGTTCAATAGGTCTTTACTAAGCTTGTAACGTTAGGCTAAGGTAAAGGTTAAGAAAGAACGGGAAGGATTAAACAAGTAAAAGAACTTAATCTCTTAGTTTTGAACACAACTTTTTAAGCACTGGATAACCTTACTTCAATACCCAACTCTTCCAACCATTTTCCGAGCATTTCTTTCAACAAATCACCATTTTTTTTCTTTCTTTCTTCTTTCTTTGCCATAATTCACTTCTTTTTTATTTTATTTTGGCACATAAGACCATTCACCTCCTTTTTCATCATTTTTTTTCTTTTCCACAACCCCTAACTTTCTCTTTTCATGTATTTGGGCTATGGTAGTAATATTTTTTTTCTCATACTTTCATCCTTACTCCTCTTGAGTGCTTATCAACAAATGTGTATAACTAAGTTCTTTTAAAAGGAAGGTAAGGATAAAATATTTTAGGCTCATAAAGGTGAGTAAATGGGCTACTGAAAAAAACAAGGCTCAAATTCATTTTCAAGAAAAAGGCTCAAATGGGTGACTAGTGATAAATATAGCAATGGTAAGTTTGGAAGGCTCAAACAGTTCAAAAATGGCCTATATCATATCCTAAGTAATGTGCATCCTAGAAATTCACCTCAAGTGATTATCAAATAAGTTCTAGAGCTTGTCGATACTGCAAAAGTATTCACAAAGCAATCACACATAAAACTTTTCTAGATGCTTTAGACTATTCATACAATCTTACCACAAACTAGAGTCTCAAACCAAATCAAGATGACACTTAAATTATTCTCAAACCGAAGTAAGATTTAACTACTAAATGTTGTATGCTATCTCAATTAAGCTTATATCATTGACATGTGAATTACATCCCAGGCTAACACAAAGCATGCAAAAAAACAAAAAGGGAGAACGATACCAAGCAGTTCAACATGAAAAACAGGAATATGTTTCCTCCACCTCCAACTTAAAATAAGCATTGTCCTCAATGTGAAAGCAAAAGTTAAGGAAACTCCATTTGTAACCAAAAGTGCACAGAAGCTAAAAATTGTGGACCACCATTTGAACTGCTTTGTATATTTGTCCCTGAAAAAGAAATACGAAACTAAAGCTGGAAAACTGTAAAACAATAATAATAAATAAGAAAAAAAATATGAAAACAGTAAAAATAAAAGGATATGTTGTGGGTTGCCTCCCATAAGCGCTAAGTTTTACGTCTTCAGCCAGACACTCTTATTCTCTCCTAGACAAACATAGGTTGAATGCACCAGCCACTGTTTCATTGCAAAATTTTGTGCTTGAATGCTTTAGCGAGGCCTTAAGGATGTCATCAGTAACATCCATAAATTATGCCTCGATATATGCTCTTGTGAAACCATGTGTGAGGGTGGACTCCAATGGATTAAGGTGCTGGACCTTTTCCATGAATGAGTCAATCATGTATGCTTGGTGGGTTTCGTCCACATCCTCTGATTTTTTCATTGTTAGGATGTGTAATAACTTACCACTTTGTGTCACAATGGCATTCACCTCCTTCAAATTATTTTGTGCTAGGTGTTGACCATGAGATGTGGACTGAGCTTGAGAAGGGAACTTACCTCGCTCAGTCACACTCAAGTATGTATTAATTTAGACACTTGGTTCTTTATCTATTTATTTTCTTCAACAGCCTGCGTAATTAAAGATTCAAGTCTTTGATTAGTCTTATCCTGTGCCTCAATAAAAGCATGCAAAGTTTCTTCTAAAGGACTCCTAGCAGGTGCTGGTGCATAATATGGTGTAGGATATGATCTAGGGGGTTGTGTAGGCGGCTAGCTTTTAGATTTCCAGCTGAGATTGGGGTGATTCTGCCACTCCGGATTATAGGTATCAGAGAAAGGTGAAAGAGGCTTCTTGTACATATCTAAGGCATTACATTGTTCCTCATACATCCCTCTCATCTCTGTAAATGTGAGACATTCTTGGGCGAGATGATCTACCCCGCCACACACAAAAAATGGTTCAAAAGATTTTGCATGATTAGCTGTGTGTGTTGGCTTTAAGCTCTTAGTCTTTAACACCTCTAGTTCCCTAGTGAGCATCTCGACCTTGGCCTTAAGGTTATCCTCTTCCCTAAGATGGTAAATTCCACCACCATTTGGGTTCCCTACAGGTCATGACCTATTTGTGCTTTCAGTAGTACTAGGTCCAGTCTAAGTGTGAGCTTTTTCAGTAAGCTCATTGAGGTACTGTATGGCCTCATCAGGATATTTCTCCAAGAATTCACCATTACACATCATCTCTACAAATTGGCGCTCCCTATATGTAAGTCCCTCATAAAAATAGCTCACTAAGCACCAATTCTCATACCTATGGTGAGGGCACATACTCAACAACTCCTTAAATCTCTCCCAAGACTGATATAAAGTCTCACTATCCTTTTGTGCACAGGTGGAGATTTGCTATTTTAGAGCATTTGTCTTATGTTGGGGAAGTATTTATTAAAAAAAGTCTGAGTCATCTCAGTCTACGACCCAATAGATCGTGGTCTTAGTGAGTATAGCTAACTCTTAGCTCTATCCTTCAAAGCGAAAGGAAAGAACTTAAGCCTCACAATGTCATCGGTTTCATATTGACTATGAAAAGTCATGACTACTTCCTCAAACTCTCTAATGTGCACATATGGGTTTTCACTTTCCAAGCCATGAAATGTAGGAAGCAACTGTATCATCCCTGTTTTAAAATCTAAATGGCGAGTTTTGGCTGGAAACATGATGCATGATGGTGTGGCTATGCGTGTAGGGTGGAGATAATCCTGAAGTGTCCTAGCAACAGTCTCATTAGGGTTATTAGCCATGTTAACAAAATCCTCTTCTCTAATAAGGGTGCACTATGGTTTGATCTAGGCGAGGTTTCACTAACGAACATGGAAGGAGAGGGTAATTCTATTTCGGGTCTTCTAATGAATCTACCTCGCGAATCTCTCAGTTTAAGCATACATCAATTGCATCAGAGAGGAAATAAATTAAAACATAATAAAAAAAATCAGAAAATCAAAACTTTAGAAAAAAAAAAGAACAATAATAAACAAATACTATAAAAAGAAAGAAGGGAAAAAAATAACAAAATAATGCAGCAAGCCAAAAGAAGGAACGAAGTTACTGCCTTTACAACTGCTGAAAAGAAAAACTATTTACAATTCTTCTACTGTCATATCTCAATGTTGACAATCTTCTTTGTATGTAAGCGTGTTTCCCCGACAACGGCGCCAAAATTTGATTACGCCCAAAGTATAACGCGGTAGTTGTAGCACGACTTTTGGGTGTCGATTCCACAGGGAGACAAAACTAACTACAAGAGAAAGTGCAAACCTTAAAACGAACGATAAAAGTTAAACGAGAAAATCTGAGTTTGAAGTAGTGTGAAATAATTGTGTAAATATAATAGAGAACAACAAGGGTCCAAAAATCTTCCCTAGGTTCGTTGCCTTATTCTATTCTTGATTCAGTTGTTTTTATCTTGATTGCAAGTTTCACATCCCAAACAAGCAATCGGCAAATATTCAATTAAAGCATATATATAAACCCTAATGTAATTCTTATGAAATAATTTTTGCTTTCAAGCACATATGACCTAACTTATAGATTATCAAGAAACGATGATATATCATAATGGAAATACTACAGTAATGGACAAAATCTCTAAAAGAAATCTACCGAACTCAATCACACCTCAACAACATCACACAAGAAGAGCATGACTAAACTTATATGGGGGAGAAAGATGCAATCATTGAATTAAGAGGAAATCTTCTAATTAGATTAAAAAGTAAATCATAACAATTTTTAATGATAATAAATCCAAACTACAATGAATCAATACTAGAAAATAAGAACAATTTCACCTAGGGATTCATCCCTTCGCCTTGCTTAGAGATTAGTTGGCCATGGGGGAGAGTGTGGTAGCCTTCGTGATGGTTTCCCCCTCCTCCAGCCTCTTAAAAATATTGTTTTTGAATAATAATAATATCAAACCCTAAGTGGTCTATTTATAATACACAAGGTCTAAGGGTGTTTTAGGGTTTAAAAAGTCATTAAAATCCTAATTATGTCAAAGCTCGGAGAAGAAAAATGTGTGTGAGCTGTGGTGCTCCTTTATGGCCGCTATGGTGATGGCTGGTGGTTCAAGATGTGGATGTTTTGGGCACTGTGGTGTTGGATGAGGAGCACCGCGGTGCTGGCTGGTGCTGTTCTGGAGGCCTAACCTTTGTCTACTAAAACTGCCATAACTTTCTCTAAGAAAATCATTTTGATGAGCCGTAAAATTCTCCAGAAAATAGACTTTCGGATCTTTCTGAGCATACATGGTTCATCTCCTGGTTCTTCTTGCATCAATACAGTTTAATTTGCAAAGATGATTGATCTGTACAGGCAATTTTAGCAATTTAGTGAAACTCCTTTCCAAGTGCTTGTTAACCTTCACTCCGGTGTTCATCGAGTCATTGTGCTTCAAGCAATGATAGCTTTTCCATCTCTTTTGAACTTAAAGTACTTGAAAATGCATCAAAATAGATCAATGATCCAAGAATGACACTTTAGTGAAATTCAAACCTAGATCAACCCAAAAATGCTAACAACTAAGTACAGTAAAGATGCATTTTATGACTCTCATCAAGCAGCAAGCTTGATGGCTGAGATTGATAAGGTAGTTCTTTGGCACAATCGCTTGGGATATATGAGCAAAAAGGGGCTACAAGTTCTCAGCAAGAATGTTCTACTTGATGGTGTCAAGGTAGAGAAACTTGATTTCTGCGAGAGTTGCGTTCTTGGGAAGCAATATTGGGTCAGCTTCAACACTAGAGTGCACAAGTTTAAGAACATTCTTGACTACATTAATGCAGATCTTTGGGGACCAGCAAGAACACCAACACAGGGAGGTAATCGTTACTTTCTTTCTTTAATTGATGATTATTCAAGAAAGGTTTGGGTTTATTTGCTTAAAAATAAATTAGATGCTTTGAATAAATTTGTGGTGTGGAAAAAGTTGTTGGAGACTCAAACGGGCAGGGTAGTTAAGGTGTTAAGAACCGATAATGGCTTAGAATTTTTTAATAAGGATTTTGATGAATTCTGTGAGTTAAATGGGATTCTAAGACATAGAATGGTTGTGAAAACCCCTCAGCAAAATGGAGTTGCTGAGAGGATGAATAGGACCCTTATGGAAAAGCTTAGGTGCATATTAATTGGGTACGGCTTACCAAAATGTTTTTGGGGGGAAGCTGTGTCTACTGCTGCATATTTGGTTAATAGATCACCCTCTAGGGCTTTAGACCTTAAGACTCCCAAGGAGATGTTAAGTGGGAAACCCCCTAAGTTAAGCAACCTTAGGACTTTTGGATGTGCTGTGTTTGCACATCAAAAGGATGATAAACTTAGCCCAAGGTCTAGAAAATGTGTGTTTCTAGGGTATGGTGATGGGGTTAAGCGGTATAGGTTGTGGTTCTTAGAGCCCAAAGGGACTAAACTCATAATAAGTAGAGAAGTCATTTTTAATGAATTGTTATTTCCCTATTTGGAGAAAATTAACCCTGCAGGGGATAGTGGGCAAACCAGCCTGGTATTTGTGGAGTATAGCATCAAGGAAAATTCAGTTCAGGTAGAGCAAGGAAGGTAAGAGGGTTCAGACCAGGTAGAGCCCATTAATGAAGGCCAAGCTTATGACACTCAAGAGGTGGCTGAACTAGAAGGGGATGATGCAGCAAATCAGAATGATTATCAACTCACAAGGGATCGGGAAAGGAGGGTGGTCAGACCACCTTTGAGATATGTTTTTGTGGATGCTAATGTAGCAGCTCCTTATTCAGAAGGAGGGGTTAAACCAAAAACTTACATGGATGCCATGGAATGTAAGGATTCTTCAAAGTGGCAGCTAGCTATGGAGGAAGAAATGGATTCTTTAAGGAAGAACAAGTCTTGGGAATTGGTGCCCAAACCAGAAAAACAGAAAGTTATGGATTGTAAGTGGATTTACAAGATCAAAGAAGGGAACCCTCCAGGGGATGAAGTTCAGAACAAGGCTAGGCTGGTGGCGAAGGGGTTCACGCAAAGAAAAGGCATAGATTTCACATAAACTTTCTCACCTGGACATAAGGTAGAGGAAATGGTGATTATCCTCATCTATGTTGATGATATGCTATTGGTTGATAATAGCAGAGAGAGGATAGAAAGGGTGAAGTCTCAACTCAGTTCAGAGTTCGAGAGGAAGGATCTTGGCCTTGCACAAAAGATCCATAGGATGAGAATAATCCGGGAAAGGAAAAGAAACGGGTTGAAGATTTCTCAGACTTCCTACACAGAAAAGAAGATATCTAAGTTTTCTATAGAAGATAGCAAACCAGTGAAGGTTCCCTTTGCTGAAATGGAAAAGGTCCTTTACTCTAGTGCGGTTGGATCTGTAAACACTATGGTAAGCACTAGACCAGAGATTGCTCATGTAATAAGTGTCCTCAGCAGGTTTATGAGTAATCTCGAAAAGGAGCATTGGCTTGGGATGAAGTGGTTGCTAAGGTACTTGAAGAGAAGCCTAGATATGGGGCTGGTTTATGAGAAGAGGGGTAAGTCCATATGTTTTGAGAGTTATACTGATTCAGATTATGGAGCAGATCGGGATAAAAGAAAATCGATCACCTCCTACTTCTTTAACTTAAACGGATGTTGTATAAGTTGGAAGGCTCAGTTGCAGCTGGTGGTAACACTCTCAACAACCAAGGCTGAGTACATAGCGGCAACGAAAGCCATTAAGGGAGTTGTGTGGTGCAAAGGGTTGTTGGAAGAGTTAAAGGTACTAGGTGGTGGTGTATTTGGATAGCCAAAGTGCGTTGCATTTGTGCAAGAATTCGGTGTTCCATAAGAGGACAAAGCATATGGATTTTCGGTACCATTTCATTCGGGAAAATGTTACAGAAGGATGCATTCATGTGGATAAGGTGGCCATGGAAGAAAATCCTGCAGATTTAGGTACTAAAGTTCTACCTCTAAGTAAGTTTAATCATTACCTTGGACTTCTTAGGATTAGAGTCAGTTGATATGGTGACTCAAGTTGAGTTTGGATTCTGAGTTCTCAGCACAATGGGTTTGAGTTTAATTGCTTTGACAAAGGTAGAGATTTGTTGGGAATTTGTCAAAGAATTAAATAGTTGAAGAGTTCAGCATCAAGTTTGGTTGTTCGCCGTGGCCCAGCCTTGGGCTCCGCGGCCTCCAGCATGTCCTGGAGTTCGGCTCAAAGTGTCCGCGCGACGGCACAAGGTGTCCATGCCGCGGCACAAGGTGTCCGTGCTGCGGCCTCCAGCAAGGCACCAAGTTCTGAGCCTCAGCACGCCTTGTTCCAAACCTCAGCACGAAGGCACACCTGATGCCAATTTTCAGCACTCTTCTCCTGGTGCGTGGGGCTTGATTAAAACGTACGGTATCACTTAGACTTGTTGGAGGGCTATGATCGATTGGTCCTGATTACGCCTAAAACAGTAACACGGTTGTTGTAGCACGGCTTTGGGGTGTCGATTCCACAGGAAAATAAGTTAACTATAAAGAAAGATGTAAACCTTAATATCAGACGATATAATCAAAATAAGTAAAGAATCTGAAATTGATGATGAAGTGATTGTGTAGGTTGTAAAATATGATAGAGGGACAACAAGGATCTGGGAATCCTCCGTAGGTTTGTTTACCTAATCCTAACTTGATTCAGTTGTTTTTATCTCGATTGCACGTTTCACATCTCAAACATGCAATCGAAAAATATTCAATGAGAACATGTATAAACCCTAATATGATCGTAATCAAATACTTCTTATTTTCGATTCATGTACATATGATCTATCCTATAGGTTTATCAAGAAATGACTTTGTCAACAATATTGCAGTAATGGACAAACCTAAAGGCTAGATTTACTAGACTTAATTATACCCAATAATCTTGACATAAGAGAAGCATGACTAAAGTTATATCAAGGAAAAAAGATACAATCACCGGAATAGATAAAATCTTATAATTAGATAAAGAAGTAAATCATGACAATATTTGACAATAAATTCTTATTACAACTTAACCAAATAAGAGTAGATAGGGACAACTACACATAGGGATTCATCATTTCGCCTTGCTAGGAAGTTAGTTAGCCATGGTGTTCATGGCTAAACACTTTTGTGGATGAGCTGCTGCTTTGAGTTTACTGGCTTTTCTTCTCAGCCAAGATCGCCCCTCTCTTAAACCCCAAGTATCCTATTTATAGTACAAGAGTCTAAGGGTGTTTTTGGGTTTATTCAAATGTTTAGAAACCCTAATTAAAGTCTAACTCAGAGATGCAAATCTGTGTGCGCGCTGTGGTGCTGCTGGGGAGCACCGTGGTGCTAGGCATATTCTGGATTGAGCGAGCTTCTGGGCACCGCGGTGCTGCTGAGGAACACCGCAGTGCTGGCCTTTTTGCTGATTTTCTTCATGCTTTGCCTCTCCGTAGCCACTCCTATGCTTCGTCGTGCATGGAACCTTGGTGCTTTTAAACAATGATCGCTTCTTCTCCTCTTTGGACTCAAAATACCTGAAATTGTACTGGAATAAGTTACTAATCCAATAATATTCCTTAAGAGTTATCAACACACAAGAGTGCATTTTATAACTCTCATCATAACCCCCAACCAGCTTATTGCTAGTCCCTAGCAATTCAAGTGAAAACAAGAGATGAATTCTACGGTTGGAATCAAAACAAAGTAAAGCAATGTTAGTGTTAAACCAAGAGTAATTTACTTTTGTCTCAAAAATTGCACATAACACATGGCACATAGAATCATTAAATTTCACCCAAGTCCAAAAGTAATCTAAACATCAATCTTAAAATTGTTATCAACTCTTAACATCCATCTTACCACAATCCATTAATCCGAACACCTGGATGATTTTATGCATAACAATTATGAATACAAGTCTTGGCCTCTAAAAACATAAATTTCATGACATCAATCACAAAAACAAGCTCCATAGGCTCACTTTTCGAATCACTCTCCACTATTGTAGAAAAATCACACTACATTGGATCAATAGGTCTTTACTAAGCTTGTAACGTTAGGCTAAGGTAAGGGTTAAGAAAGAACAGAAAAGATTCAACAAGTAAAAGAACTTAATCTCTTAGTTTTGAACACAACTCTTTAAGCACTGGATAACCTTACTTCAATACTCAACTCTTCCAACCTATTTTCGAGCATTTCTTACAACAAATCACCATTTTTTTTCTTTGTTTCTTCTTTCTTTGCCATAATTCACTTCTTTTTTTATTTATTTTGGCACATAAGACCATTCACCTCCTTTTTCATCAATTTTTTTTCTTTTCCACAACCCCCAACTTATCTCTTTTCATGAATTTGAGCTATGTTAGTAATTTTTTTTTCTCATACTTTCATCCTTACTCCTCTTGAGTGCTTCTCAAAAAATGTGTATAACTAAGTTCTTTTAAAAGGAAGGTAAGGATAAAATATTTTAGGATCATAAAGGTGAGTAAATGGGCTATTGAAAGAAACAATGCTCAAATTCTTTTTCAAGAAAAAGACTCAAATGGGTGACTAGTGATAAATATAGCAATGGTAAGTTTGGAAAGCTCAAACGGTTCAAAAATGGTCTATATCATATCCTAAGTATTGTACATCCTAGTAATTCGCCTCAAATGATTATCAAATAAGTCCTAGAGCTTGTCGAGACCACAAAAGTATTCACAAAGCAATCACACATAAAACTTCTCTAAATGTTTTTAGACTAATCATACAATCTTACCACAAACTAGAGTCTCAAACCAAATCAAGATTGACACTTAAATTATTCTCAAACCGAAACAAGATTTAATTTCTTTTAAATGCTATATACTATCTCAATAAAGTTCATATCATTGACAGGTGAATTAACTCTAAGGCTGACACAAAGCATGCTTAAAACAAACAAAAAAAAGAAAATGACACTAAGCAGTTCACTGAGAAACATGAAAAATAGGAATATGTTTCCTCCTCCACCCCCAACTTAAAATAAGAATTGTCCTCAATGTGAAAGCAAAAGTTAAGAAAACTCCCTTTTGTAGCCAAAAGTGCACAGAAGCTGAAATCATTTGAACTGCTTCGTATATTTGTCCCTGAAAAAGAAATACGAAAGTAAAACTGAAAAACAGCAAAATAATAATAATAAATAAGAAAAAAAAATATGAAACATAGTAAAAATAAAAGATATGTTGTGGGTTACCTCCCATGAGCGCTAAGTTTTACATCTTCAGCCAGACACTCTTATTCTCTCTTTGAAAAACATAGGTTGAATGCACCAGCCAATGCTTCATTGCCAAATTCGGTGCTTATATGCTTTGGAGAGGCCTTAAGGATGTCATCAGTAACATCCGTAAATTTTGGCTCAATATATGCTCTTGTGAAGCCATGGATGAAGGTGGACTCCAATGGATTAAGGTGCTGGACCTTTTCCATGAATGAGTCAATCATGTATGCTTGGTGGGTTTCGTTCACATCCTCTGATTTTTTCGTTGTTGGGATGTGTAATGACTTACCACTTAGTGTCTCAATGACATTTACCTCTTTCAAATTCTTTTGTGCTAGATGTTGACCATGGGGTATGGACTAAGCTTGAGAAGGGAACTTACCTTGCTCAGTCACACTCATGTAGCTAATCAACTTGGACACTTGGCTCTTTAAATCCTTATGTTCTTCAACAACCTGCACAATTAAAGATTCAAGCCTTTGATTAGTCTTCCCCTGTGCCTCAATAAAAGCATGTAAAGTGTCTTCTAAAGGACTCCTAGAAGATACAGGTGCATGACGTGGTTCAAGACATGGTGCAGGGGGTTGTGCAAGCTGTTGGTTTTCAGATTTGCAGCTGAAATTAGGGTGATTCCGCCACTCCGGATTATAGTTATCAGAGAAGGGTGCCAAAGACTTCTTGTACATGCCTAAAGCATTACATTGTTCCTTATACATCCCTCTCATCTCAGCAAATGTGGGGCACTCTTGGGTGAGATGATCTACCCTGCCACACATAAAACATGGTTCAAAAGACTTTGCATGATTAACCACGTGTGTTGGCTTTAAGCTCTTAGTTTTTAACACCTCTAGTTCCCTAGTGAGCATCTCGACCTTTGCCTTAAGGTTATCCTCTTCCCTAAGATGGTAAATTCTACCACCATTTGGGTTCCCTATAGGTCGTGACCTATTTGTGCTTTCAGTAGCACTAGGTTCAGTCCAAGTGTGAGCTTTTTCAGCAAGCTCATTGAGGTACTCTATGGCCTCATCAGGATCCTTTTCTAAAAACTCACCATTACACATCATCTCTACGAATTGGCGATCTCTATATGTAAGTCCCTCATAAAAATAGCTCACTAAACGCCAACTCTCATACCCATGGTGAGGGCGCATACTCAATAACTCTTTAAATCTCTCCTAAGACTGATACAAAGTCTCACTTTCCTTTTGTGCAAAGGTAGAGATTTGTCTTTTTAAAGCATTGGTTTTATGTTTGGGAAAGTATTTATTAAAGAAAATTCGAGTCATCTCAGTCCACGACCCAATAGATCGTGGTCTCAGTGAGTATAGCCAACTCTTAGCTTTATCTTTCAAAGCGAAAGGAAAGAACTTAAGTTTAATAATGTCACGAGTTTCATCTTGACTATGAAAAGTCGCAACTACTTCCTCAAACTCTCTAATGTGCACATATGGGTTTTCATTTTTCAAGCCATGGAATGTAGGGTGTAACTGTATCATCCCTGTTTTAAAATCTAGTTGGCGAGTGTTGGCTGGAAACATGATGCATGATGGTGTGGCTGTGTGTGTAGGATTTAGGTAATCCTGAAGGGTCCTAGGGGGTTGATATTCATGTTCACTCATTCCTTTGGGACTAGGTGGACTGTCAAATAAAGGATTTAAAAAAGAATTTAATTCTGACTCTAGCACAGGCCTACAAGCAAATCTACCCAAAGGATCTCTATGTCTTTGCATTCAAGGTAACAAAATAATGGAAAAAAAATTCTATAAAAAGAAAGAATAAAATAAAATAAAATAAAATAAAAGTTAATGCAGCAAGCTAAAAGAAGGAACGAAGTTACCGCCTTTACAGCTACTAAAAGGAAAAACTATTTACAACTCTTCTACCGTCATGTCTCAAGGTTGACAATCTTCCTTGAGTTAAGTGCGTCTCCCCGACAACGGCGCCAAAATTTGATTACGCCCAAAACAGTAACGCGGTTGTTGTAGCACAGCTTTGGGGTGTCGATTCCACAGGGAAACAAGTTAATTATAAAGAAAGATGTAAACCTTAATATGAGACGATATAATCAAAATAAGTAAAGAATCTAAAATTGATGATGAAGTAATTGTGTAGGTTGTAAAATATGATAGAGGGACAACAAAGATCTGGGAATCCTCCCTAGGTTCATTGCCCTAATCCTAACTTGAGTTAGTTGTTTTTATCTCGATTGCACGTTTCACATCCCAAACATGCAATCGACAAATATTCAATGAGAACATGTATAAACCCTAATATGATCGTAATGAAATACTTCTTATTTTCGATTCATGCACATATGATCTATCCTATAGGTTTATCAAGAAGCAACAATATATCTTTGTCGACAATATTGCAGTAATGGGCAAACCTAAAGGCTAGATTTACCGGACTCAATTATACCCAATAATCTTGACATAAGAGAAGCATGACTAAAGTTATATCAAGGAAAAAAGATACAATCACCAGAATAGATAAAATTTTATAATTAGATAAAGAAGTAAATCATGACAATGTTTGACAATAAATTCTTATTACAACTGAACCAAATAAGGGTAGATAGGGACAACTACACCTAGGGATTCATCCATTCACCTTGCTAGGAAGTTAGTTAGCCATGGTGTTCATGGCTAAACACTTTTGTGGATGAGTTACTGTTTTGAGTTTTCTGGCTTTTCTTCTCAGCCAAGATCGCCCCTCTCTTAAACCCCAAGTATCCTATTTATAGTACAAGAGTCCAAGGGTGTTTTTGGGTTTATTCTAATGTTTAAAAACCCTAATTAAGTCTAACTCGGAGATGTAAATCTGTGTGCGCGCTGCGGTGCTGCTGGGGAGCACCGCGGTGCTAGGCATATTTGGATTGGGCGAGCTTCTAGGCACCGCGGTGCTGTTGAGGAGCACCACGGTGCTGGCTAGTTGTTCACAATGGGCAAGTTTCTGGGCACCGTGGTGCTAGCCTTTTTTCTGATTTTCTTCATGCTTTGCCTCTCCGCAGCCACTCCTATGCTTCGTCGTGCATGGAACCTTGGTGCTTTTAAACAACGATCGCTTCTTCTCCTCTTTGGACTCAAAATACCTGAAATTGTACTGGAATAAGTTAGTGATCCAATAATATTCCTTAAGAGTTATCAACACACAAAGTGCAATATAGACCGAGAAGAATCATAAAATGCTAACAATTAAACATCATTGAGGTTCAAGAAGTTGGTGCACTATATAAAGGGTCATCTAGCTTTAATCTCAAAGGGTGAGAAAGATAACATCATCATACAAGAGAATTCAAGTGCAAGTGTGACAGTGCAAAGACACAAAACACAAGAGAGGCACTAGAATAGATCTCATTCAAGAGTGGCTGGGATTGAGAGAGAGAGTGAGCATACAAGAAGAGGCGTTCAAGGGCTTTGTAATTGGAATTTTCTTGGGAAAAATTCCAGGGAAACACTTAGCTCTTATCTATTTCTTTTCTCTTCTTTCATGTATCAAGAACAAGAGGGTTCTTGAGTTGGTGTTGCTTTATTTGTAAGAACTCATTGATTTAGTATAGAGAGCTCGAAGTAGCTCACGGGGACGTAGGCATTTGTCGAACCTCGATAACAATTGCTTGTGTTCTTTCTTTGCTTGATTGCTGTATTTGTTCATTGAAGTCATTCTAGACTTGGGTGTTTGGAAGATCACCACCTAGGCATCTTGAAGGTGATTTCCAACAAGTCCCACTTCTACCACCTATAAATCCACTGCCTCGACTCGGTTGGCCTCTAATAGGACCCCAATAGTACTCACATTGCTGGATATTTGAACTTCAACCAACACTCCGAACCTACATGGCCACTTTGACCACAAACAAAGCATACCCTACTATGCATCATAGAGAAATCTCCAAAGCGATGTCCAGTTAAACCACAACGATGGCATGACCTATTAGGGTAGTTTTGGGAAAAATGGCCCACCTAACCATATTAGAAACAAGCCCAGGAACGTGATCTTGAGACCACACTACCCTCTCTGCCTTGAGTACCCAATCCTCTGCTCTGAGCTTCCATTGGTATCAACTATCCTACAATTAATTAGTTTCCTCCTATTGAACTTTAAACAACTGATGTCATCAACCTATCCTATTTGTTTTGATTCATCACGAAAGGTTTACTCGCCACACTTTGTTCTCCTTGAGTAACTAATCTACTTTTTTGAGGATGGCAGCTATCTTGGATTCCAAATCCATAACCACTTTCCATAACACCTTCCAGCCTACCTCTCTTTTGCTTTTCATGTTATACTTTCCACTCCATCACGTCCTTCTCTACCCACAACGCTTTATCCACTAACCTCACATAAGTGGGAAGTTCCAAACAAGAGAGCCAAAAGCAAATATCATAGTTCAAACCATCAAGAAATTGCTTGCACTTCCTCTCCTCTGTATTCACTATCTCAGGGACAAAACTAAACAAGGCAATGAACCTTTTGTCATTCTGTGTCACTGACATACTATACTGCTTCAGGAGAATGAAGTCTTTCTCTAGCTAGGCTTTGACAGTTTCAGAAAAATGCTTCTCAAAGAATACTTACTTAAACCTTTCCCAATCCAAGGATCAATCCGTATCTCCACTCAACCTAGGTAAGATATCTTCCCACCAATTCAATGCTTCTCATTCTAACTTAAATTATGCAAAGTCCATTTTCTGCACTTCAGTAACTAGTAATACTCTAAAAAGGTGTTCCATCTTATTAATCCATTCTTTGCGTCCAAGGGGTTAGTAGCACTACTAAAACCTGGGGGTGTCAACTTATTGAACTGGGCAAACAAATCTCCCCCTATTTCCAATCTCAGATCTTCCTCCCTTAATCAAACACCATGCTTTATAAGAGTACTTATTGGACCTTCAGATAACTCAGGAGCTTATCTATCTTGCCCTTCATCCGACACTCCAATTCTTCCTAATGATTGGGCTAAGGCTTCTCGTAATTTATCCCTCTCTACAATAGTATCCTTAGCAGTCCTACTAGTAGCACCAATTTCACTACCAACATATTCTTCTTCAAGGACCATAGGTTTTACATCAACCTTAACCTTAAGTAAAAAGAGCCATCCACGTCCCCGGGTTGGGGCACTACCCATTCCTTGGGTATGTCCTACACCCTTACCTCTACCTCTATTATGTCCACGTGGCATCCACGAACCCTATACGAAAGAACTTATTTAGAAATGACAATATTAGACCTAGAAAGTCTATATAACCTTAAACCTAAACCTCTTATACCAAAAATATAATGACCCATCCCGAACGGGCCCTACTCGAGATGATATCCTTACTTTCAAAACAGAACACCTGGACAATTATAATATGAATAGAGTCTAACACTGATATGGGATACTATATGAATATCATAGTAAACAAGTACAACTATCCATAATATAATATGCTAACTTTACAAATGGACGTCTCATGAGACGAAAGCTTCAAAATATACAACTTAGTACAAAATACTAGACTTCTATTACAAAAGAATTGGATGAGGATGCTAGCACATGGACCCACCTGGAGACTTATCTTCCTTGTCTCTTCACTTATGGTTCAAGATCCTCGAACAATCTTCTTGAAATAGTAAGAGGGAGGGGGTGAGCTAAAAAGCTCAGCGAGTAATCATATTACTCGGAGTAATTAAAGAAATCCATTTATAAAAACCCCTTCCGAGTAGTTTAGTACATAATCAAATTTTATATAATTATCTCTTAATACTATATATACCAATTTATAAGGCTCATAGATTCTGAATATACAACTCAAGAATGATATATGATACAATGTAAAGCACTCCTTCAATCACTTCAATTCTATACCCTTTCAATCGGGTTGTTCACGAATATCGGGACGTATCCCATTTAAATAAATTAGATCATCTCTCTATCCCTTCCCGAGAAAGGTATCCATTTCTAAAAACAAGGATCTCCTCCTTACCCCTTATCGGGTGGAGTTATAACATTTAACATACTAATACCTCCTCCCTACCCCTTACCGGGTGAGATTTACATAGCTACTCAACAAATCTATTCATTCCACATTACATAATAACAACATATACAAAGTATTCTTGGTAATATAACCTTTCAATACACATTTTATGAACTAATTATATTCAACATCTCCCAACGCATAGATTTTAATACACAAATATTATCTACATACATCTCATGCTCCTTAAGTCTTTTAATTTATAATATATAAAATCAGTAAGTCCTTACTAATGTGTATAATCTAATCTTTTAATTTCATTCAAGATTCTCATGCCTACTAAGATGAAGGTGATACTCACCTTGGATTCTAAACCTTCACTCTCGAATTGCCTCCTTCTCTTTAGAACATTCCTCAAACACACCTACAGAATTCATCGATTACAATCAACCTCCGAGGTGTATACAATTACACACTAATTACTCGAGTTAGGAAATCAATATCAACTATTTAATTCGTCTAATTATCCTTAAGAACTTGTGACATGAAAGAAAATGAGAAATCTGATGTAAAAATATAAAAAAAAATGGTTGCACAATCGACTGTGAGACTTCCAGAGAGTTTCACAATTGACTGTGGGACCTCTGGAGAGTTTCACAGTCAACTGTTTAACTACATAGTCGACTGTGGGCTATCGAAAAAAAAAGCACAGTCAACTGTCTAACTTGCACAATCGACTGTGTTAAGGACCTCAACTCTTTGCCTCTTCCACAACCGACTATGTAATTGCGACAGTTAGGGGTGAGCATGGAACCCGGTTAACCCGTGGACCCGATCCAAACCGATACAATGGGTTGGGTTGGGTTGGGTTAGGTCTTTTTAGAAGTTGGGTTGGGTTGGGTTGAAATTTTTTTGAACCCGGTGGGTTGGGTTGGGTCATGGGTTCAAAATTTTCAAACCGACCCAAACCGGTAACCTGGTCAAATATATAATTATATTTTTTATATATATTGTATTTATTAAATATAAAATTATGTTTAAATAATTATAATAAAATGAATGAGTAAATTTATATGTAGCACAGTCCAAATCCAAACAGCTAAATAGGGCATAGCTTGTTGTAATTAGATAATAGAATGATGGGTATTTTGGAAAAAAAAATTATAATTCACTAAACCTAGCCTCTCTGATTGAGAATTTCAGTCTCCTCATTATCTCTTTCTTCCGTTTCTTTGTAGGGGCTGTGGGGCTCTCTTGAAAATCTGAAGTTTGGTCGAAGAAAGCAAAAAAGGTATGCACTTTGCAGTACTATGCAATCTTCTTTTTCCATGTTACTATCCAAAAAAATTTGCAAAAACTTTCCTTTAATTTATTGTCTGTTGGTTAAACTCAAGTCACCTGCATCAAGGAAGCAAAACTTATTTCCATGTTACTGTTACACTTGCAATGTCAGGCTTCATGTCAAGCAAGACAATTAACAGTTCAATGAGTTTGATTTCAACAATTTTAAAGATATATAATACAGTGATCACCGCATCCTTATCAGATATATACATAATATATATATATATATATATATATATATACACACACACGCACACATATATATATATATATATATATATATATAAACAAAAAATCAATCTTTCCCATTCATGAAGATAGAAACTGACATTTGCAGCACCTCTGCCAAACTGACTTTCGTAATGGATTGCAATCATTTCCCCCACTCCAAGATAGCATACGAAATAAAGTTAATGTTTTTCTCTTTATTTATCTACTTTGTTTTAGTTGCTCCAAAGTTTAAATTTGTTCACATAAAAAAAATCTATATTGGAGCTGAATGTCAGCATCAAACTATAATACCAATCAACTAAACCTTCCTAATGAAAAATCCATCTTTTTCCATACACTATCCAAAAAGGTTTTGCAAAATTTTTTTATAGGATTCATCACAAATTTAATTAATTCTACAATAAATTCATTTACGATGCATATGGACTATTTAAAACTCACGTTATCAGTTTATCATATTTGTTTTAGGATCAGTACCTACAAAATTAAATAGTCAGTAATCTTCATCCAAAAAGTAGCTGGTGGAATACTTTTTCAAATAAGATAAACCTATCATATATCCAATTCTTTAATCCATATACAGCCAAAAAAGTAAAAGTACAATTAATTAATAGAGGAAATTTGTAGATGAAAAAGCAACACAAAACTTACCTGGAATATTAAATTTCGATGTTAAGTGTAAACTTGATCCTCAAATTTATGATTTCTACTGATTAAGTTGGGTTGGCGTGATTTCTTTGTTTATGATTTAAATGTTAACTTTTATTTGTTTATTTTTGATACAGGTGTCAATTGTCAACTGTCAAGTATGACAGATAACCCCAAGGATTTATCTTCAACTTCAAAGAAAAGTGCAGCTTCAAAGGAAAAGGTGAGTGACTCAAGCAAAAAACCTCCTAAAAGAACATCAGATGTGTGGGAACATTTTACTTTGATTGAAAGTGAGAAATCTGAAAATGAGAGAGCTACATGTAATTATTGTGGGCAAACTTATGCTTGTCATAGTAATAATGGTACTAGTACAATGTGGAAACATTTCAATAGGTGTACTAAGTATCCTTATAATATTAAGTGCAAGAAACAAAAGACTTTGTCAGGTTATCAAACTATGGCAAAAGATGGTACTACTACTTTGAATATTTCGGGTGTGGCAAAAAGTTTTGATCATGAAGTATCTAGAACCCTACTTGCTAGAATGGTCATTGTTGATGAATTACCTTTTAAGTTTGTAGAACATGAAGGTTTTAAGGATTTTGTTGCCTCATTGCAACCGAAATTTAAAATTCCTTCAAGATTTACGATAGCTAGAGATTGTATGGCACTTTATTATGCTGAGAAAAAAAATACAAGGGATCTTTTGCGTAAAGAATCTCAAAGAGTTTGCTAACAACGGACACATGGACTTCTGGGCAAAACATTAATTATATGTGTCTCACCATGCATTTTATTGATAGTAATTGGAAATTACATAAAAGGATTTTAAACTTTTGTCCAATTTCTAGTCATAAAGGAGAAGTAATTGGGAAATTGTTTGAGTTATGTTTGCTAGAATGGGGTATTGAGAAAGTTTTCACAATCACGGTTGATAATACAACTTCCAATGATACATATTTAAAGTATATGATGAAAAGAATTAATCATTGGAACGGAAGTGTCTTGAATGGTGAATTTCTCCATCCGAGATGTTATGCTCATATTTTAAACCTCGTTGTGAGTGATGGTTTGGAATATTGTAAGGACTCTGTTGGTCGGATTTGTGATGCAGTGAAATATGTGAAAGCTTCTCCGACGAGGTTAGAAAATTTTAAAAAATGTGCGGAAGAAGAGAAAATATCAACTAAGTGTCTTGTATGCCTAGATGTTCCAACTAGGTGGAACTCAACTTATATGATGCTGGAAGCTGCACCTAAATTTCAAAAGGCTTTTGAACGGTTGGAAGAACAACAAGAATCACATTTTTTACATTATCTCAATGATAAAAGTGGAGTTCCCAATGAGAATGATTGGAAAAATGCTCATGCATTGGTTAAATTCTTGAAAACTTTCTATGATGCTACTTTGCGTTTTTCTGGTACTTTATATGTTACTTCTAATTCATTCTTTAGTCAAATTGTTGGTATTGAATATCTGTTGATTGAGTGGTCAAGAATTGAAGACCCACACTTGAGTATGATGGCTTTGAAGATGAAAGCGAAATTTGACAAGTATCGGGGGGATGTTGAGAAAATAAATATGATGTTGTTTATGGCAGTTGTTCTTGATCCTAGATATAAACTAACTTACGTGAGGTTTTCTTTTAGTCAAATTTATGAACTTAATGTTTCCATTGGGATGTGTAAAAAAGTGAAAGATACTTTGGTTCGGTTGTTTGATTATTATGGTTTGCTTTCTAATTCTTCATCCTTAAGTAGTAAATCAATTTCAAGGACTCAAATTTCTAGTGAGATAGAAGTTGATTTTGTGGAAGATCCTCTTTTTGTGATGACAAATCGATACAAAAGGTACCAAGAGGAAAAAACTGGTGTGGATAAATCAGAGGTGGATATGTATTTGAATGATGCTGATGAAAAAGATAATGTGAATTTTGATATTTTGGATTGGTGGAAAATTAATTCAAGTAAATATCCAATTCTTTCTCAAGTGGCAAGAGATGTGTTGGCAATGCCTATTTCTACAGTTGCTTCTGAATCAATTTTTAGCACGAGTGGTCGTGTTCTTGATGTCTTTTTTAGTTCCTTGACTCCTAGAATAGTTGAAGCTCTTATTTGTGCACAAGATTGGTTGCGAGCTTCACCAATACCAATCCATGTTGAAGAGAGTTTGGAAGAGCTTGAGAACTTTGAATCAGGTAATTAATTTTTAAAGTTTCATTTTAATAATTTTATTGGTTACATGGTTTTTTATTTTTTCATGTACTGATATATCACTTATTTTTTGTAGAGTTAAAGGTTTAACAGTGGAATCTATTTTCCCTAAATATTGATGGAATAGTTCCATATTTTGGTAAGTTAGTTTGTGTGTGTGTGTGTGTGTGTGTGTGTATATATATATATATATATATATATATATATTCTTCCTAAGAATCCTAAAAAAAAATCAATTTTAGCTTTCTATATTTTCGTTTACTTTATGGTTTTTATTTGATATATACGTGTGACACTAGGTAGGAATTAGATCACGAAGACTTTAAGGCTAGTTTACAATCATTCTACAAAATTGAAAGAGTTTTGGTGTGCTGTATGCTGGAAAGTGTTTGTTGTGCTTCTAGTCATCTCGTTTGGTTGGCGAATTTTGGTGTGTTGTATGTTGGAAAGGGTATCTGTTAATGCTTGTTTTCATAACAATATCCAAGATGTTAACAAAAGTGTTGAATATTTGTTTATATAAAGCTGATGTACACAACTTTTACTTGCAATATGTATGGATTTGGTTTTGGATTTAGTATAATATTTTTTTGTTATGTAATATGTATAATTTAATTTTTTAGTAGAAAAAATATATCAACCCGGTGACCCAAACCGATTAGAATGGGGTGGGTTGAGTTGACGTTGGATGGGTTCATGGGTTGGGTTAGGTTGAGATTTTTCCAACCCGGTATGAATGGGTTGGGTTGAATTTTTAAACTAAATCGACCCAAACCGACCCATGCTCACCCCTAGCGACAGTCAACTGTCCTGAGGTCTAAAGCTCAAAAATGGGCGAAAATCTTACTTTTTCCTTTTGAAAACCAAATCAAACCTTCATAAAATTCCAAACCCTTTTGAAACACAAGTTTTCTAAGAACTTAAATAAGTTTTCTACATTACCCATAGCAAATCTTTCAAGTTAGAATCTTCAAATCCACAACTAAACACAAAACTCTTTTCTTCAAACCAAAAACCTAAATTTTTCTTAAATTCTTTCTTGAACACAATCTAAATCCAAAATCTTGAAACAAAACCTAAAGAATCTTTAAAGATATGAAATGATGACAATTTACTTGAGATCTTTTCACTTGAACTCACCAAAATAAAAGAATAAAAAATAGAAATGAGAAAGCTAGCTTTGTCTTGAAAGGAAAAAGAGAAGAGTTGAAAATGAAGAACTCTTTCATCCCTACCTATTTATACCACTTACCAAACAAAAAGGGCTAGGTTTGGCTTCACCCCTTAAAGTCTCTAATTTTTCTAATTAGACTTCCTTCTCACAAGTCCCACACCAATTAACTCATCACTAATTATTAAGGTCTCAAAAATCCTCGCACAACATTTAAATTTACTAGGCCACTTAATAATTAAATTAAAAGAAGTAGGCGAGCTCTACAATCATTGACTTGCAGGAGATTCATTTAATTAAAATAAAATTGACTCATCACTATTAGGAGGGGTGGTATCTTGTTTTTATAAAAAATTAATTAAATTAAAATTAAAAATTAAAAATTTATTCTAAATGCCCAATATAATCGATCAAGTACTAAAGTTAATCTACTTAAACTGAATGTGATTTGTACCTAAATCAAAATTAAAATAGTAAACTAGATTCTAGTAAGATTCTATTTTTTGGAAGAAAAAAAGAATACTAAGTTGACATGAACATGACAAGTCAACCCGAATCCACTTGAAACCCAAGTTGACCGGATCTGAACAAACCCGAGGCCTGAATGACCCAAGACTCGCATGACTTGAAACTCAATTAGCTCGAAAATCAAGTGACCTATGACCTAATTAACCCGAAACCCACATGACCCGTGACCCAAACAATCTGTGACCCAAATGACCCATGACCCAAAAAACCCAGAACCCAAACTTGACCCGATCCATCCGTTTGCCACCTCTACCCATAGTGTCACATCAGTAGTTCTATGTTAGTACAAGTGGCCCTACAATGCCACATCAAGATTATGTGGCTTACTATGCCATGTCAGTGCAACGTTCACATACATTTAGCAGCAGTAGCCAGATCCATGTCATCCGGTTTGAACTTGCGTTGACCAACTAATTCAAAGTTCTGATAGTCCAGTTTAACCATTCCTCACTCGTTTTAAACATTTACAAAATGGTTCCCAGGTTTTCCGACATGCTCTTTCCAAATCTAGACTCATAATTTTGAAATTTTGCTGCTAGGATGAGTTTTTTATAAAATGGTCAATGAAAAAAGCACTAATTGTTAATCAAAGGGCTCCAAATGAACTCTAATTCAAGCTACCACTACTCACACCTTCAAGTACAATCTAAACTATATCTCTTTACACTTTGAGCCTACCTTTATAGTAGTTTCAATTCTTTGTAATAAAACTTTTTATTGATTTAAATGAATATTATGCATAATCACTTAACCAATTGGGATACTCGAAAAGTAAAAATTCTGAGACCACCCAGTTATGATAGAAAAAAAATTTGTGAAAAAAAATTCCCAAGTGTTACAAACTAGAGGGTTAAAGTCAACTACAGTTGCAAAGGACCTCAACAAAAATAACTTGGTAGGATTTTCATCCAAATACCGAGTGGAGAATACCAAGATCGCCAATAAATACTTGGTAGAATTTTCATCCACATACTGAGTGGAGAACGCCAAGATCAACAATAAACACTTTGTAGGATTTTCATCCAAACGCCAAATGGGGAACGCCAAGATCACAAATAACACTTCTTAGGATTTTCATCCAAATACTTAATGGAGAAAGCCAAAATTGCAAATAAACACTTAGTAGGATTTTCATCCAAATACCAAGTGGGGAATGCCAAGATCGCCAATAACACTTAGTAGGATTATCATCCAAATGCCAAGTGGGGAACGGTAAGATCACCAATGACACTTAGTAAGATTTTCATCAAAATACCGAGTAGAGAATGCCAAGATTGCCAATAAACACTTAGTAGGATTTTCATCCAAATCCCGAGTAACACTAAGATCGCCAATAACACTTCGTGGGATTTTCATCCAAATACCGAAGGAGGAACACCAAGATCGCCAATGACACTTAGTAGGATTTTCATCCAAATATCGAGTAGGGAACGCCAAGATCACCAATGATATGTTGTAGGATTTTCATCCAAATACTGAGTGGGAAATACCAAGATCGCCAATGACACTTGGTAAGATTTTCATCCAAATACTGTGGGGAACACCAAGATCGCCCCATGACACTGTAGGATTTTCATCCAAATACCGAGTGAAGAATGCCAACATCACCAATAAACACTTCATAGGATTCTCATCCAAATACCAAGTAGAGAGCGCTAAGATCTCGAAAATCAAAAGTGAGAGCACTAATGAGCTACTCCACTTGGACCCACTGAAGTCCTCAAAACAAAAATGAGAGTACTAATGAGTTGCTCCACTCAGACCCACTCCGAGCATCGAGCTCCAAACATCGAGCTCTAGATATCGAGCTTCAGGCACCAAGCTTTAGGCACCCAGCATGGCGAAACCGATGAAATCAAGCCCAAATGGTCTATCTGTCAACCAAAAATACTTTCGAGGATAGAATTTGCACCTAAAGAAAAGGTGAAATTATGATATAGCCAAAAATATACCGTCAAATTAGCGGCAGACACATAATCATTATGGACTAAGAAGTAATTTTAAAACTTAAATATGTAGACCAACCATGTGATGACATGTGAAGCCTAAGGGATGGAATAAAATCACACCTAAAATCCTAGGTCCTTATCATATATAAAAGAAGAGTATCACTCACAAATTTATCTCACTGATAATTGCCAGCTCTCTCAAATTCTTTATCTCTAGGAATACTAATTTAAGCATCAAAGAGTTCTCATTGAGATCAAAAATCTATGAGACTATCTAGTTTATGTGTTCTTGTGTGCGTAGGTGTAAACACGTCATTTTGTACCCTGTAATTAATAAGGATCACCTTTCTTAGCCAAGCTAGTGAAAACAACCTAAACACAGATAATCAACTTTGGGTGATGACTTGTGGCATTTGATGGTTAATGATTGAAACTATGGAGATGAATAGGGAATTTTTTCTAGTTATATTTTTTTTTCCAAAATATGAGAGGAAATGATTTTTTAAAGGGTTTTCATAAAAAAAAAATATTTTCAAAATGCAGATAAACTAAATTCTAGGCTTTATAATTTATAAAATATTAAATATGAGCATTGAGACTTTACATAACTAGTTTGTCTTATTTTTTTATCTTTAATTTGATATATTATGGACTTAAATTGGTAAATTATTGGATTTATTATGATTTTTCTACTAAAACAAACTCAAACCAGACCTAGGTCCACTCTATCAGCCATAGCATAAGAAATGCTTATTAATTCTGGCTCAAACTACTTCCATTTCAAAATAAATTTTCATAGCTTTCTAGAAAGTCCAAGAACATTAATATTGAAAGCCATATAAGCTCATATAACCCTTCTGAAGTTGGTTCCAAAATCTTCTAATTTTATCCACGAATTTGGATAAGCTCTTCTTTAAGATCATAATAAGAATTGATTTAAATCAAGTCTGATTCTATTCAAACTAGCTTCTTTTAATTCTAGGAGGTTGTCTTATTTTTTATCTTTAATTTGATATATTATGGACTTAAATTGGTAAAGTATTGGATTTATTATGATTTTTCTACTAAAACAAACTCAAACCAGACCTAGGTCCACTCTATCGGCCATAGAATAAGAAATGCTTATTAATTCTGGCTCAAACTACTTCCATTTCAAAATAAATTTTCATAGCTTTCCAAAAAGTCCAAGAACATTAAAATTGAAAGCCATATAAGCTCATATAACCCTTCTGAAGTTGGTTCCAAAATCTTCCAATTTTATCCACGAATTTGGATAAGCTCTTCTTTAAGATCATAATAAGAATTGATTTAAATCAGGTCTGATTCTATTCAAACTAGCGTTTTTTAATTCTAGGAGGACACTCCACTCTTAACTCCTATATAGACCTCATTTCTCTCCATATAGAAGGGCATCAAGGTACAATCAAGAGTTCTTGTTTTTTTTTTCACAGCTACTTGGTCAAAAATAAGTTTTCTCATAGGTTTTAAGAGATTTCTATTATTGCTGTCAATTATTTTCTTTCAATTAATGCTTTTAAATAGTTTGTGAATTACTAAGAATTCACAAGCTATATCTTTACTTGCTTATTTAAAGGACCACCGCCAAAATTGCTTGGATGATCTTTGTGATTATTGCTTGTGAAGGACCACCGTCAAAATTTAAAGAATTAATCAAATTGATAATATTTCTTGTGTTTGTAGACCTGTGAGGATAATCAAAATCATCTTAAAAGATCATTCAACATTAGCAATAATCACAAAGAGTTAAGGTCTTCAATTCATTTTCTTTACTTGCTTATTTTCATTCATCATTCAAGCTTATTGTTCCAATTTATTTCATTGTTGATGCATGTTTGATCATTAGAAACGTATTTATTAGGATGTGATTGAATTTACGTAGGTGTTTATAGGCTTAAAATCAATTCAGAATCAAATTTTGAATCAAAAAATGAACTAAAAATAAGTTCTAGTGCATCAGAAGGTGAAATGTCGTTTTCAAGGCTGGAACACCTGTCTATATTGGCGTTCAAGGAATTTGCTTTCGAATTTTATTTTTTTCTAATTTTCTTATTCACAATTGTTTCTACATGCTTTTGGGAGTTAATACTTAATTTTTTGGGAATATTTTGAACACGAACTAACATGCTTAATTGTCCAATAACATGATTAAATTGATCAATCATTGGAATAGGTCTTATACCTTGTTTCATGGATTTCATATGATTCTTGATTTTAAATCTTGTTTGGATGATTTTTTGTGATGATAATATGAGTATGAACTCTCTGGAAATTATATGGTGATCACATGAACATGATAAAACCTAAGGTTAGGGTTTGAATTTGTTCTTACCTTGCTATTATATTTGCCATGATTGATTTAGTATTGCTTTATGGATAACCGAGATGTTATGCATGTAAATATATGGATGATTAAATCTTTGGATTTTGTATCATTATCAAAAGAATGATAGGTGTAGGTTTTATCTTCTTTATTTGTTTCTTTTATTTATCATGCTATTATTATTTGTTCCATAATTGTCATCTCATTCATCATAATTTTTTGTTTTCAAATCATTGTGTGCATGCCTTTTAAACTTAATAAAAACAACAAAGAAAACAAACTTGATTAATTAAATCAAATGAAAAGACTTTATGAGTGAAAATTGAGGCTAGATTCTTCGAGGTCTAGGCATTGATGATGCACTCTCTGAACCTTTTCATCGCATACCCAAAGTCTCAAATCCATATCTCTATTGAGTTTGACTAGTTGTTAGGTTTCTTGGACCCTTAAAACGAAGTGAAGACTTCATGCAAATGACCCTTTGGAAAAGTCCCTTCAGTTGACCCTTGGTTTTCGTAGAGTTTATGTTGGAATTTGTCCTAGAATTAAATGGATGGAAGATTGAAGCTTCAGCAGTCTATGAGCCGCGGCACAGGATTGGGCACCGCGACCTCCAGCAAGTCAGAAGTTTACCTCGTCCAGGTGTGTGCCGTGGCACAGGGTGGTGTACGCCACGACACAAGGTGGCACAGGGCTATGTGCCATGGTCCAGGCCTTGTGTGCCATGGCACCCAAGATCTGGAGAAGTTCTGCCCTTGTATGCGCTGCGACCTACCTTGTTCTGGGCTGCACCGCTAAGCACACCTGATGCACTCTGATCAGCATGTTGAGATGGTGTGTGGGACTTGGTTAAAATGCACAGGATCACTTAAACTTATTGGAGGGCCATGATTGTTTGGTTCTCAAGATCTAAGGGTTGGGAATGACTTCAAGATTTGTTAAAGAAGTTGTTGCTCTATATAAAGGCTCTTCTAGCTTCAATAACAGCAAGAGAACAAGTAACAAAAGTGCAAGTGTGAGAGTGCAAAGACACAAAACACAAGAGAGGTACAAGAAGAAGTCTTACTCCAAGAGTGGCTGGTGTTGAGAGAGAAAGACTCTCAAATCTTCAGCGTTGTTACAAGTGAGAGAGAGTATTCAAGAAGTGGGGTTCAAAGGCTTTGTAATTGGAATTTTCTTGGGGAAAATTCCAGGGAAACACTTAGTTCTTATATCTTTCTTTTCATTTCTTTTATGTATCAAGAACAAGAGGGTTCTTGAGGAGGTGTTGCTGTAATTGTAAGAACTCCATTGATTTAGTGCAGAGAGCTCGGAGGAGCTCACAGGGACCTAGGCAAATTGTCGAACCTCAATAACAATTGCTTGTGTTCTTTCTTTGATTGTTTGATTCCTGTTTTATTATAAGTCATTCTGGACTTGGGTGTTTGATGGTAACCACCTGAGATTCTTGAGGTGATTTTCAATAGTGGTATCAGAGCTAGTACAGCGTGTATCAGAGCTGGAACAGGGGGTATCAGAGCAAGGCTCCAAGAATCAAAGGAAACTTCTTGGTTGATTAAAAAACGGTGTTGGGATCAAGATTTGATCGTGTTCTTGAGGTTCAAGAATGGTGTTGTGATCAAGATTTGATCATGTTCTTAAGATTTAGAAGTTGGAAAGCAATTGTGAGCACTGCGTAAACCTGGGATTTTTTTTCTGTAAGATGGGTTCAAACTTCATTGTTGAGAAGTTTGATGGAAAGGGAGACTTTGCCCTTTGGAAGCGGAAAATAAAAGCGGTTCTTATGCAACAAAAGGTGGACTTGGCTATTGGAGAATATGACAATTTTCTAGCAAGTATCATGGAGCTCTAGCAGAATGAGATGAAGAAGATGGCGTATAGCACCATCTTTCTACACATGTTGGATAGTGTCACAAGGGAGTACAAAGACTCAGAAGATCCAGCTGTCATTTGGAATAAACTAGATGAGTTATTTCTTACCAAGACTCACCCTAATAAAATTTGTTTTCTGAAACATATCTTTGCTTTTAAAATGGAGTCTAATAAAGAGTTGCAAGATAATCTTGATGTGTTTAATAAACTAGTTCAAGATTTGACTAGTTGTAGTATAACATTCCCAGATGAACAATTGGCTATTACATTGTTGAATTCTTTTCCTGATTGTTTTGAAAGCTTGATTAATGCTGTAGAATATGGAAGAGATACACTAACCAAGGAAATTGTGATCAATGCTATAAGAGCTCATGATTTCAAAGCCAAGATGAGGGAAGGATCAAGTGGAGAAAGGTCGTTCATTAGAGGAAGGTCTGCAACTCGGTATGACAGCAACATATATGGCTACTACCGGGACAAACCATAAGGTAGAGGACAAAGCCATGGGAGAGTTTACTCTAAACCGAGATTTGGAGGAAAGAGATGTTGCTACTGCCATAAGGAGGGTCATTTCAAGAAAGATTGCAAGAAGATGATGAGGGATGAGAAGGGAAGAAGTGATTACGCCCAAAGTATAACGTGATTATTTAGTACAGCTTTGGGGTGTCGATTCCACAGGGAAACAAGTTAATTACAAAAGAAAATGTAAACTTTATTACTAACGATAAAAGTTAAACGAAAGAATATGAGTTTTGATAATGGTGTATTGTGAGAAAAATTGTGTAAATGTAAATGAGAATATAAACGAAACAGCAAGGTTTCGGGAATCCTTCCTAGGTACATTCCCTTATTCCACTCTTGATTCAATTGTTTTTATCTCGATTGCTAGTTTGACATCCCAAACAAGCAATCAGAAGATATTCAATCAAGCACATTTATAAACTCTAATGTAATTGCTAGAAATTACTCATTTGTTCCGGTTCAAGCACACATGACCGATCTTAAAGATTATCAAGAAACGACAATATATCTCAATGAAAATATCGCAGTAATGGACAATCAGTAAGATAAATCTACCGGAATCAATCACATCCAAACAACACCAATGGATGAGAAGGATGCAATCACCGGATTAAGAGAATCTAAAAGAAGAAGAATATAAAGTACAGCTATCACATGAACTCAAATCCTTCTTACTTAATCAAAGAGTAAATCATAGACAATGTTTTAACAATAAATCCATACAAATAAATCAAGAATAGGAAATAAGGAACAACAAATCCCTAAGGATTCATCCCTTTCCCTTACTTGAATTTTGGTTGGCCCGCCATGGAGCTCAAGGTGGATGATTAATATGGATGCTCTCCCTTTGATTTCCAGCCAAAGAACACTTGGCAGAATGCTAAAATTGGATCCTAAAAACTTTCTCTCTCTCTTTTTCCTTCATGCTCGGCTGCACACTCCTTAAGGAGGTATTTATAGACTACAAGTAGTAGCTAGGGGCATTTTGGTCTGAGAAAATGTCATTTGGTCGCCCAAACCAGGTCAAGAAGCGAGTGGGAACCTAGGTTCTACCTCACCCGTGCCTAGGCACTGGCTATGTCCGAGATTGAAGTGTTCTGGAAGGCGTTGTGCTCATTTTTGGGCGCCTAGGCGCTCACTCTTGCAGATTGGAGAGGTGAGGCGCTCATGGATGGGCACCTAGGCGCTCACTCTTGCATATTTGAGAGGTGAAGTCCCTGGAAGGTGTGGTGCTCATTTTTGGCTGCCTAGGCACCCACTCTTGCTATCCTTGGTCAACTTGTGCACATAGTCTTGCTGCCCTTCACCAGCTTGTATCCAGAAGTGCACACACTAGTGTGCCTACCCTTACCTTGCTCCAAAGTGATGCACACACTTGTGTGCAATCTTTTAAATTGCTTTATTTTATTACTCTAACCTTGGTTTAGACTTTAACCATCTTTGAATCATGTTTAGACATGTCTAAACCTTGGACAAATACTGACACCAACATGCAAGAACTTTTTGGCACTTTAAACATAGATCGCTTTATCATCTCTTTTGGACTCAAAGCACCTGAAAATGCATCGAATTAAGTCAATGATTTATAAATATCACTTTAGAGTTATTATCATGTAAAAGTGCGATTATGACCGAGATCAACCTTAAAATGCTAACAATTAAGTATTGTTTAGATGCATTATATGACTCTCATCACAACCCTCAACTAGCTTATTGCTAGCCCCTAGTAATTCAAGTGAAAGACATGATATGAATTCTTTATTTAGAAATCAAAGCAAAATACAGCAATGCTGGTGTTAACCAAGAGTGATTCAAAAATCTTTTTCTCAAAAATCATGCATAACATACAATAAATAGAATCATTAAATATCACTCAAGTCCAAGAATAATCCAAATGTCAACTTTAAAATCGTTATCGACTCTTAACATCTATCTTACCATAATACATTAGTCCGAACACCCTGATGATTTTATGCACAACATAGCATGAATACAAGTCTTGGCCTCTAAAAACATATTAAATTGCGTGACATCAATCACAAATCAAGCTCCGTAGGCTCACTTTTCAAATCACTCTCCACTATGTAGAAAAATCACACTACATCGGATCAATAAGTCTTCAATAAGCTTGTAACGTTAGGCTAGGGTAAAGGTCAAGAAAGAATGAAGAAGTTTAAACAAATAAAAGAACTAAGTCTCTTAATTTAAACACAACCACTTTAAGCATAAGATAACCTTACTTTAACAACCAACTCTTTCAACCATTTTTCGAGCATTTCTTGCAATAAATCACCATTTTTTTTTCTTTTCTTCTTCCTTCGCCATAATTCATCTTTTTCTTTTATTTTGGCATAAGACCATTCACCTCCTCTTTCATTCTTTTCTTTTCTTTTCCACAACCCCCAACTTATCTCTTTTAATGTACTTGGGTTATGGTAGTAATATTTTCTCATATTTCCACCCTTACTACTTTTAAGTGCTTCTCACAACATGTGTATAACTAATGTTCTTTTAAAAGAAAGGTAAGGATAAAATATTTTTAGGCTCATAAAGGTAAGTAAATGGTTTATCGAAAGAAACAAGGCTTAATTTTTTTTTTCTTTTCAAGAAAAAGGCTCAAATAGGTGACTAGTGATAAATATAACAAGGGTAAGTTTAAAAAGGCTCAAACGGTCCAAAAATGGCATACATCATATCCTAAGTAGTGTGCATTCTATGATTTTCGCCTCAAGTGATTATTAAATAAGTTCTAGAGCTTGTTGAGACCGTAAAAGTATTCACAAAACAATCACACATAAAACTTCTCCAAATGCTTTAGACTAATCATGCAATCCTACCACAAATCAGAGTCTCAAACCAAAGAAAGATTGACACTTATTTATTCTCAAAGAGAAGCAAGATTTAAATTCTTCTAAATGCTATATGCTACCTCAATTAGGCTCATATCATCGACATATGAATTAACTCCAAAGCTAACACAAAGCATGCTAAAAACAAACAAAAAGGTAAAATAACACCAAGCAGTTCAATGAAAATCATGAAAAACAGGAATATGTTTCCTCCACCCCCAACTTAAAGTAGGCATTGTCCTCAATGTGAAAGCAAAAGATAAGGAAACTCCATTTGTAGCCAAAAGTGCACAGAAGCTGAAAATTGTGCACCACCATTTGAACTGTTTCGTATATTTGTCCCTGAAAAAGAAATACGAAAGTAAAACTGGAAAACAGCAAAATACTAATAATAAACAAGAAAAAGAATTATGAAAAACAATAACAATAAAAATAAAAGAATATGCTATGGGGTGCCTCCCATGAGCGCTAAGTTTTATGTCTTCAGCCAGACACTCTTATTCTCTCCTAGACAAACATGAGTTGAATGCACCAGCAATTGCTTTACTGTTAAATTTGCTGCTTGTGTGCTTTGGAGAGACCTTAAAGATGTTATCAGTAACATCTATAGATTTTGGCTTGATATATGCTCTTTTGAAGCCATGGGTGAGGGTGAACTATAATGGATTAAGGTGATGGACCTTTTCCATGAATGAGTCAATCATGTATACTTGGTGGTTCTCGTCCACATCCTCTAATTTTTTTGTTATTGGGATGTGTAACGACTTACCACTAAGTGTCTCAATGGTGTTCACCTCCTTTTTATTATGTTGTGCTAGGTGCTGACCATAAGATATTGACTGAGCTTGAGAAGTGAACTTACCTTGCTCAGTCACACTCAAGTAGCTCGTCAGCTTGAACACTTGGCTCTTTATCTCTTTATGTTCTTCAACAACCTGTATAATTAAAGATTCAAGCCTTTGATTAGTCTTACCCTGTGCCTCAATAAAAGCATGTAAAGTGTCTTCTAAAGAACTCCTAGAAGACATGGGTGCATGATATGGTTCAAGATGTGGTGCAGGGGATTATGCAAGCTGCTGGTTTTCAGACTTCCAGCTGAAGTTGGGGTGATTTCGCCATCCCAGATTATAGGTATTAGAGAAGGGTGTAGAAGGCTTCATGTACATGCCTAAGGCATTACATTGTTCCTCATACATCCCTCTCATATCAACAAATGTGGAACACTCTTGGGCGAGATGATCTACCCTACCACACACAAAACATGGTTCAAAAGATTTTGCATGATTAACCACATGTGTTTGCTTTAAGCTCTTAGTCTTTAATACCTCTAGTTCTCTAGTGTGCATCTCGACCTTGGCCTTAAGGTTATCCTCTTCCCTAAGATGGTAAATTCCACCACCACTTGTGTTGGAAATCACCTTGACAAGATGCCCAGGTGGTGATCTTCCAAACACCCAAGTCTTGAATGACTTGTAGAAAGAATTTCAGCAATCGAACACAAGAACAGAAAATCAAAGAAAGAAAGAAGACAAGTAATTTGTTGTCGAGGTTCGGCAATATGCCTACGTCCCCGTGAGTTCCTCCGAACTCTCTGCACTATCTCAATGGTTCTTACAAAGTTACAGCAATCCCCTTCAAGAATCAAGTTCTTGAAGAAACAAGAAGAGAAGGAAGAAGATGAGAACTCAACAATGTTCTCTAATCTAATCTAGACTCTCTCTATCTTATTACAACCAGCCTCACTACAAGAGTCCCTCTTGTGTTTATGCCTCTCTACACAATTCTCTCTTAGCGTTTACAATGATCTCACAATGTCACAAAACTCTCTTGTATGTGTGTTTTTGTATCTTGTATTATCTTATGAAATGAGGCCTTGAGAACCCCTTTTATAGCCTCTTAATTCTTGGACATTCTTGTGAGTCATTATCCTCCCTTTGATCATGTTCTTCTTTTAATCTCAGCCCTACATCACTCTCCAAGTGATGCTGTGTGTTTTGGTGTGGTGTTGTGTGCTGCGGCGTGACCTGATGCTGTGTGCACACCTCCTGCCTGTGGGCAGAAACTTCCACAGCAGTGTGCCTGACCTTTCTATGCTCAAAATTGAAGCACACACATGTGTGCAACCTTATAACTTGCTGAACTTTGATATCCCACAATTGGTTTGGACATTAACTAATCTTAGACCATGTTTGGACATGTTTGAAACTTAGGCAAATAACAACAATCTCTACCTTTGTCTAAGTGTTCAAAAAAAAAAAACAAAACCTGAACCATTGTGCAGAAAGTTTCGGGATCCAAACTCATATTGAGTTACCAATTAACCCACTCCAATCCTAAGTAATTCAAGGCAATGATTGAACTTACTTAGAGGTAAGACTTTAGTACCCAAGTCAGCAGGATTTTCTTCCGTGGCAACCTTGTCCACATGGATGCATCCTTTCATAACATTTTCCCGAATGAAATGATACCGAACATCTATGTGCTTTGTCCTCTCATGGAACACTGGATTTTTACACAAGTGCAAGGCACTTTGACTATCCGAAAATACCACAACCTGCTCATCCAGTACCTTCAACTCTTCAAGCAACCCTTTGCACCACATAGCTTCCTTAATGGCCTCTGTAACAGCTATGTACTCAGCCTCGGTTGTTGAGAGTGCTACCATTGGCTGCCACTGAACCTCCTTGTTCCTCAGCAACCACTTCATCCCAAGCCAATGCTTCTTTCCGGGATTACTCACAATTTTGCTGAAAATACTAATTGCCCAAGAAACCCTCAATCGGCTTCTCTCTTTTTCTTAGATTATTCTCATCCCAAGGATCTTTTGTGCAAGGCTGAGATCCTTCCTCTCAAACTCCTCACTAAGTTGAGATGTAAACCTTTCCATCCTCTCCCTGCTGTTCCAAACCAACAGCCCATTAATGACATAGATGAGGATACTCACCATCTTCTCCACCTTGTGTCTAGGTGAGAAAGTTCTTGTGAAATCTATGTCTTCTTTCCTTGTGAACCCATTCGCCACCAGCCTAGCCTTGTTATGGACTTCATCTCTTGGAGTATTCCCTTCTTTGATCTTGTAGAGCCACCTACAATCCACCACTCTCTGTTTTTCTGGTTTTGGCACCAGCTCCCAAGAGTTGTTCTTCATCAAAGAATCCATTTCTTCCTCCATAGCCAGCTGCCACTTTGACGAATCCTTACACTCCATGGCATCCGTGTAAGTTTCTGGTTCAGCCATCCCTCCTTCTATCCAAGGAGCTACTGCATCTATAGCATTTGCAAACCCATATCTCGAAGGTGGTCTAACCACTCTTCTTTCCCGGTCTCTTATGAGCTGGTAGTTATTTACTGCATCAACTACTTCTTGTTCAGCCTCTTCTTGAGTTTCTTAAGCTTCTTGGCCTTCTTCCAAGGGCTCTACCTGGTCCGAACCCTCTTGCCTCCTCTGCTCTACCTGAACCGAGTGCTCTTTGATGTGATGCTCAACAATTTCTGAATTGGTTTGCTCACTAGCCCCTGCAGGGTTAGTTTTCTCCAAGTAGGGAAATAATAATTCATTAAAGACAACATCCCTACTTATAATCAGTTTCATGCCCTTCTTTTCTAAGGACCACAACCTATATCCCTTAACCCCATCACCATATCCTAGAAATACACATTTTCTAGACCTAGGGTCAAGTTTATCCTCCTTTTGGTGTGCATATGCTGCACATCCAAAAGTCCTAAGGTTGCTTAATTCAGGGGGTTTTCCACTCCACATCTCCATGGGAGTCTTAAGCTCTATTGCTCTAGAGGGTGATCTATTCACCAAGTATGCAGCTGTAGCTACAGCTTCTCCCCAAAAATATTTTGGTAACCCGGATCCTATTAGCATGCACCTAACTTTTTCCATAAGGGTTCGATTCATTCTTTCAGCAACTCCATTTTGCTGGGGTGTTTTTGCAACCGTTCTATGTCTTAGAATGCCATTTAATTCACAGAATTTATCAAAATCCTTGTTGCAAAATTCTAAGCCATTATCGGTTCTTAAAGCTTTAACTACCCTACCAATTTGGGTTTCCAACAATTTCTTCCATACAACAAATTTATTCAAGGCATCCGATTTATTCTTAAGCAAATAAATCCACACTCTTCTTGAATAATCATCAATTAAAGACAGAAAGTAAAAGTTACCTCCCTGTGTTGGTGTTCTTGCTGGTCCCCAAAGGTCCGAATGAATGTAATCAAGAATCCCCTTAGACTTGTGCACTCCGGTGTTAAAGCTGACCCGGTGTTGCTTCCCAAGAATGCAACTCTCACAGAAATCCAGTTTTTCTACTTTGTCACCACCAAGTAGACCTTCCTTGCTAAGCACTTGCAGGCCTTTTTCGCTCATGTGTCCCAAGTGAGTGTGCCAAAGGGCTGCCTTATCCAGCTCAGCCATCAAGCTTGCTGCTTGATCATTGGTTTCTGTTTCTCCGATCATCTCATAAAGTCCATCATTTCTTGCTGCCTTGATCACTACCAAAGATCCCTTGGCCACCTTGATCTTTCCTCCCTCTATCTTGCATGTATAGCCCATGGAATCCAGCTGCCCTAATGAGATCAAGTTCCTCTTCAAATCTGGAACATACCTCACATTTTCCAGCAGCCTTGTGACTCCATCAAACATCCTCAATTGGATGTCTCCAATCCCTCTCACTTGGCAAGAATTGTCATTCCCCAAGAAGACTCTTCCATCATTGATCTTCTTGAAATTCTTGAACCATTCTTTGTGAGGGCATATATGATGAGTGCACCCGCTATCCAAGATCCATTTCCCGCTGCCTTCATGCCCCTTGCTCACATCAGAGCACACAACAAGAACATCACCATCTTGCTGTTCTGTTTTTGCAACCAAAGCCTCTCTATTCTTGGTATGGCTTCCTCCTCTATCCCTTGTCATCTTCTTGCAATCTTTCTTGACATGACCCTCCTTATGGCAGTAGTAGTAGCTCTTCCCTCCAAATCTTAGTTTGGAATGCATTCTCCCATGGCTTTCTCCTCTACCTCTGTCCTGGTAGTAGCCATGCATGCTGTTCTGCACTCTCCTATGGCTCTTTCCTCTATCTCTATCCCGGTAGTAGCCATACATGTTGCTGTGCACTCTCCCATGGCTCTCTCCTCTACCTCTGTCCCGGTAGTAGCCATGGTTGCTGCCATACCAAGTTGCTGCCCTTCTTTTAAAGAATAGCCCTTTACCACTTGATGCACTCCTTTTCTTGGCATCAAGATTATCTTGCAACTCCTTACTAAGGTCCATTTTAAAAGCAAAGATTCTTTTAAGAAGATAAATTTTGTTAGGAAGAGTTTTGGTAAGAAACAACTTATCTAGTTTCTTCCATATGACAGTCGGATCCTCCGAGTCTCCGCACTCCCTTGTGACATTATCCGACATGTGCAAGAAAATGGTGCTGTAAGCCATCTTCTTTATCTTGGTCCGCTGGTCCTCCATGACACTTGCTGGAAAAGCATCATCTTCTCCAATAGCTAAGTCCACTTTCTGTTGCACTAGAACCTCCTTGATCTTCCGCTTCCAAAGGGCAAAATCTCCCTTTCCATCAAACTTCTCAATACCGAAATTTGAAGCCATCTTTGCGGACAAGATCCTTGATTTATGCACTAACCACAAATTCTTTCTTCAACCTCAAGAACACAGATCGAAGATGGATCTTAACCGTTCTTGAATCACTCTCAAGAACACGACCAGATCTTGATCTTTACACCGTTCTTGAATCACCCTCAAGAACACGATCAGATATTGATCTTAACACCGTTCTTGATTTACCTCAAGAACACGATCAGATATAGATCTTAACTCCGTTCTTGAATCACCCAAGACGTTTGATCTTTGATTCTTGGAGTCTTGGCTCCGTACCTTCTACTTCTTGCTCTGATAACCAGCTGTGCAAGCTCTGATACCACTGTTGGAAATCACCTTGACAAGATGCCCAGGTGGTGATCTTCCAAACACCCAAGTCTTGAATGACTTGTAGAAAGAATTTCAGCAATCGAACACAAGAACAGAAAATCAAAGAAAGAAAGAAGACAAGTAATTTGTTGTCGAGGTTCGGCAATGTGCCTATGTCCTCGTGAGTTCCTCTGAACTCTCTGCACTATCTCAATGGTTCTTACAAAGTTACAGCAATCCCCTTCAAGAATCCAAGTTCTTGAAGAAACAAGAAGAGAAGGAAGAAGATGAGAACTCAACAATGTTCTCAAATCTAATCTAGACTCTCTCTATCTTATTACAACCAGCCTCAACACAAGAGTCCCTCTTGTGTTTATGTCTCTCTACACAATTCTCTCTTAGTGTTTACAATGATCTCACAATGTCACAAAACTCTCTTTGTATGTGTGTTTTTGTATCTTGTATTATCTTATGAAATGAGGCTTTGAGAACCCCTTTTATAGCCTCTTAATTCTTGGACATTCTTGTGAGTCATTATCCTCCCTTTGATCATGTTCTTCTTTTAATCTCAGCCCTACATCACTCTCCAAGTGATGCTGTGTGTTTTGGGGTGGTGCTGTGTGCTGCGGTGTGACCTGATGCTGCAGCCACCTGATGCTGTGCGCACACCTCTTGCCTGTGGGCAGAAACTTCTATAGCAGTGTGCCTGACCTTCCTATGCTCAAAATTGAAGCACACACATGTGTGCAACCTTATAACTTGCTGAACTTTGATATCCCATAATCGGTTTGGACATTAACCAATCTTAGACCATGTTTGGACATGTTTGAAACTTAGGCAAATAACAACAACTTGGGTTCTCTATAGGTCGTGACCTATTTGTGCTCTCAGTAGCACTAGGTCCAGTCCAAGTGTGAGCTTTTTCAACAAGCTCATTGAGGTACTCTATGGCCTCATCAGGATCTTTCTCCAAGAACCCACCATTACACATCATCTCTACAAATTGGCATTCTCTATAGGTAAGACCCTCATAGAAATAGCTCACTAAACGCCAATTCTCATACCCATGGTGAGGACACATACTCAACAACTCCTTAAATCTCTCTCAAGACTGATACAAAGTCTCTCTGTCCTTTTGTGCAAAGGTGGAGATTTGTCTTTTTAAAGCATTGGTCTTGTGTTGAGGAAAGTATTTATTAAAGAAAATTCGAGTCATCTCAGTCCATGACCCAATATATCGTGGTCTTAGTGAGTATAGCCAACTCTTAGCTCTATCCTTCAAAGCGATAGGAAAGAACTTAAGCCTCACAATGTCATCGGTTTCATCTTGACTATGAAAAGTCATGACTACTTCCTCAAACTCTTTAATATGTACATATGGGTTTTCATTATCCAAGCCATGAAAAGTAGGGAGTAATTGTATCATCCCTGTTTTAAAATCTAGTTAGCGAGTATTGGCTAGAAACGTGATGCATGATGGTGTGGCTGTGTGTGTAGGGTGGAGGTAATCCTAAAGTGTCCTAGCAACATTCTCATTAGGATTATCGGTCATGTTAACAAAATCCTCTAAATTCTCATGTGGGGGTGCACTATGGTTTGATCTAGGCGAGGTTTCACCAACGGACGTGGAAGGAAAAGGTAACTCTAATTCGGGTCCTCTAATGAATCTACCTCACGAATTTCTCGGTTTAAGCATGCACCAATTAATTTAAAGGGGAAATAAAATAAATAAAACAGAAAAAAATAAAATAGAATAACAAAATAAAATTAGAAAATCAAAACAAAGGTAAAGGAACAATATTACCGTATTTACAAACGGCTGAAAAGAAAAATATGTACAATTCTTCTACCGTCACACTCAAAGTTAACAAGCTTCCTTGTACTTAAGCGCGTTTCCCCGGCAACGGCGCCAAAATTTTGTTATGCCCAAAGTATAACGCGGTTATTTAGTACAGCTTTGGGATGTCGATTCCACAGGGAAACAAGTTAATTACAAAAGATGGTGTAAACTTTAATACTAACGATAAAAGTTAAACGAACGAATATGAGTTTTGATAATGGTGTATTGTGAGAAAAATTGTGTAAATGTAAATGAGAATATAAACAAAATAGCAAGGTTTCGGGAATCCTCCCTAGGTTCATTCCCTTATTCCACTCTCTATTCAATTATTTTTATCTCGATTGCTAGTTTCACATCCCAAACAAGAATTCGGAAGATATTCAATCAAGCACATTTATAAACTCTAATGTAATTGCTACAAATTACTCTTTGATTTCGGTTCAAGCACACATGACCAATCTTAAAGATTATCAAGAAACGACAATATATCTCAATGATAATATCGCAGTAATGGACAATCAATAAGATAAATCTACCGGAATCAATCACATCCAAACAACATCAATGGATGAGAAGGATGCAATCACCGGATTAAAAGAATCTAAAAGAAGAAGAATATAAAGTACAGCTATCACATGAACTCAAATCCTTCTTACTTAATCAAAGAGTAAATCATAGACAATGTTTTAACAATAAATCCGTATAAATGAATCAAGAACAAGAAATAAGGAACAACAAATCCCTAAGGATTCATCCCTTTCCCTTACTTGATGATTAGTTGGCCATGGAGCTCAAGGTGGATGAACAATATGGATGCTCTCCCCTTGATTTCCAGCCAAAGAACACTTGGAAGAATGCTAAAATTGGATCCCAAAAGCTTGCTCTCTCTTTTTTTCCTTCATGCTCGGCTGCACACTCCTTAAGGAGGTATTTATAGATTACAAGTAGTAGCTAGGGGCATTTTGGTCTGGAAAAATGTCATTTGGTCGCCCTAACCAAGTCAAGAAGCGAGTGGGTGCCTAGGTGCTGCCTTACTAGTGCCTAGTGATTACGCACAAAACATAAAGCGGTTATTGTAGTATAGTTTTGGGGTGTCGATTCCACAGGGAAACAAGTTAATTACGAAAGAAGTTATAAACTTTACCACTAACGACAATGATTAAGTGAGAGAATATGAGTTTTGATAATGCAATATTGTGTAAAAGAGTTGTGCGAATATAACGAAGAATATAAATAAGAAATAACAAGGTTCCGGGAATCCTTCTTAGGTTCGTTCCCTATTTCCACTCTTGATTCAAATTTTTATCTCGATTGCAAGTTTCACATCCTAAACCGGCAATCGGAAATTATTCAATCAAGCACATTTATATCTCTAATATAATTGCTACAAATTACTCTTTGATTTCAATTCAAGCACACATGATTTATCTTATAGATTAGCAAGAAACGACAATATATTGCAATAATGATATCACAGTAATGGCCGATCTATAAGATAAATATACCGAAATCAATTACATCCAAACAACTTGACATAAGAAAAGCTTGACTAGACTTATGTGGAGTAGAAGGATGCAATCACCGGATTGAAAGAAACTAAAAGAAGAAGAATATAGAATACAGCTATCACATGAATTCAAATCCTTCTTAATTAATCAAAGAGTAAATCATAGACAATGTTTTAACAAAAAGTCCATACAAATGAATCAAGAACAGGAAATAAGGAACAATAAAACCCTAAGGATTCATCCCTTTCCCTTGTTTGATGATTAGTTAGCCATGAAACTCAAGGTGGAAAAACAATATAGATGTTCTCCCCTTGATTTCTTGGCCATGGAGCTCAAGGTGGAAGAACAATGTGGATGTTCTCTCCTTGATTTCCAACTTACGAAAACTTAAACGAAATGCTAAAAACTTCTTCAATTTTTATCTATCAAAAACTGTCTTTATTTTTCTCCCCGAGCTCTCTCCCGGCTGCAAACCTTAAGCATATATTTATAGCCCACGAGGGAGAGCTGTCTTTGCTTTTCTTAATTTGAGTCTGAATTGGAGTCCATGTGCGCACTGCTGGAAAGTGAAAGCTGGAACATGAAGGTGGTCCAGCAGCATGTGCGTGCTGCTGGCTTTGTCTGAGCATGCGCTTGGGCACTGGAAAGTGAAGGCTGGAACGTGAAGTGGGTCCAGCAGCATGTGCGCCTGTGCGCTGGAAAGTAAAGGTGCAGCGTTAGTTGGCGAGGGGCGCGGCGCTGATGGCTGAGGGGCGCAGCGCTGGTTCATGGGCGCCTAGGCGCTCACTCTTGTGTGCCTGGGCGCTGGGGCGCTGGTTCATGGGCGCCTAGGCGCTCTCTTGTTTGCCTGGACGCTGGGGCGCTGGTTCATGGGCGCCTAGGCGCTCACTCTTGTTTTCCTGGGCGCTGGGGCGCTGGACAGTGAGAGGTGAGGCGCTGGGCTTTGTTCTGGAGGCCTGAACTGTTTCCGCTAAATCCGCCGTAACTTTCACTAGAAAAATCCTTTTTCCAAACCGTAAAATTCTCCAGAAAATAGACTTCCGGATCTTTCTAAGCATATATGGCTCATCACCTGGTTCTTCCTACATCAATACAGTTTAATCTGCAAAGTTGATTGATCTGTACGGGGAATTCTGACAATTTAGTGAAACTCCTTCAGCTTGTATGCAGAAGTGCACACACTAGTGTGCCTACCCTTAACTTGTTCCAAAGTGATGCACACACTTGTGTGCAGTCTTTCAACTCAATGTACTTTATTGCTCCAACCTTGGTTTAGACTTTTAATCATCTTTAAATCATTTTTAAATGTCTAAACCGTGGACAAAAACGAGCACCGACACCCAAGATCTTTTGGTGCTTTAAACATGGATCGCTTTATCATCTCTTTTGTACTCAACGCACCTGAAAATGCATCGAATTAAGTCAATGATTTATGAATAACACTTTAGAGTTATCAATATTTAAAAGTGCGATTACGACCGAGATTAACCCTAAAGTGTTAACAATTAAGTATTGTTTAGATGCATTTTATGACTCTTATCACAACCCCCAACTAGCTTATTGCTAGTCCCTAGCAATTCAAGCGAAAGACATGAAATGAGTTCTTTATTTAGAAATTAATGCAAAATACAACAATGCTAGTGTTAACCAAGAGTGATTCAAAAATCTTTGTCTCAAAAATCATGCGTAACATATGGCATATAGAATCATTAAATTTCACTCAAATCCAAAAATAATTCAAACATCAATCTTAAAATCGTTATTGACTCTTAACATCCGTCTTACCACAATCCATTAATCTAAACATCCGTATGATTTTATGCACAATATTCATGAATACAAGTCTTGGCCTCTAAAAAAAAATAAATAAATCGCGTGACATCAATCACAAAAACAAGCTCCATAAGCTTACATTTCAAACCACTCTCCACTATTGTAGAAAAATCACATTACATTGGATCAATAGGTCTTTAATAAGCTTGTAACGTTCGGTTAAGGTAAAGGCTAAGAAAGAATGGGAAGAATTCACAAGTAAAAGAACTTAATCTCTTAGTTTTGAACATAGCTCTTTAAGCACTAGATAACCTTACTTCAGTACCCAACTCTTCCAACCATTTTTATTTTTTTATTTTTTTTTCGAGGATCGTTTTCTCAACAAATCACCATTTGTTTTTCTTTTCTTTTGTATTTTGGCATAAAAGACCATTCACCTCCTTTTTCATTTCTTTCTTTTCCACAACCCCCAACTTATCTCCTTTAATGTACTTGGGTTGTGGTAGTGATATTTTTTCATATTTCCACCCTTACTCATTTTAAGTGCTTCTCACAACATGTGTATAGTTAAATTCTTTTTAAGATAGAGGTAAGGATAAAATATTCTCTTTAGGCTTATAAGGGTAAGTGAATGTGTTTTTGAAAGAAACTAGGCTCAAATAGGTGACTAGTGATATATATCGCAAGGGTAGGTTTGAAAGGCTCAAACGGTTCAAAAATGGCCTATATCATATCCTAAGTAATGTGCATTCTAGGAATTCGCCTCAAGAGGTTATCAAGTAAGTTCTAGAGCTTGCCGAGACCGCAAAAATATTCACAAAATAATCACACATAAAAGTTTTCTAAATGCTTACGATTAATCATACAATCTTACCACACGCTAGAGTCTCTAACCAAATCAAGATTGATACTTAAATTAATTTCAAACCGAAGTAAGATTTAATTTCTTCTAAGTGCTATATGCTATCTCAATTAAGGTCATATCATTGACATGTGAATAACTCCAAGACTAACACAAAGCATGCTAAAAACAAACTTTTTTTTTTTTTTAAATTATCCTAACAAACAAAACGTAGGAAAGTGACACCAAGCAGTTCAATAGAAAAAGGAAAGAAATGTGTTTCCTCCACCCCCAACCTAAACATTGCATTGACCTCAATGTGAAAGAGAAAGGAAAAGAAACTCCCTTTGTTAGCCAAAAGTGCACAGAAGCTAAAAATTGTGCACCACCATTTGAATTGCTTCGCATATTTGTCCCTGAAAAAGAAACACGAAAGTAAAACTGGAAAACAGCAAAATACTAATAATAAACACGAAAAAGAATTATAAAAGAAAGGAAAAAAAATAAAACAAATAAACAAATAAAAAGAATATGCTTTGGGGTGCCTCCCATGAGCGCTAAGTTTTACGTCTTCAGCCAGACGATGCACCACTCTCACTGATGGCCTCATTATGGTGCTGAAAATGAGGCTCCAAACTCAATGGCCTCAGTGTTAATCTTTTGGCAAGGAATACTTAAAGTCCACCACATATGGCTCAAGTGTTCTTGGTGTTGCCCATTTACAATCAGCAGTAGGGTATTTGATTCCCGCATCCATGTGACTTCTCTCAAGCAACTTCTCAAAGCATGGTTGCCCAGATTTCTTAATAAATCCCTGTGACTTATCACAAATATCAATAACGTTAACAACATGGGGATAAATTGAAGAATCATTGAACTCGAAATTATTAGGAAGGAATTCCAAAGAGTTAGAATTATCTTCAATGTTCTCATCCTCTAAATTAAGCTTATCAATCATATAAGTGTTGAAACACTCATCCTCTTCAATTGGCTGCCTTGAGATTCGAAAAACATTTACCTCTAAAGTCCTATTTCCAAATGATAATGTCATTAGGCCATTCCTACAATTAATGAGGGCATTAGCAGTGGCAAGGAATGGTCTTCCAAGTATCAAAGGAATTTAGGACTCTGTATTTACCATAGAAACAGTATCTAAAACCAAGAAGTCAACAGGATAATAGAAATTATCGATTTGTAACAAAATATCTTCTACAATACCTCTTGGTTTTCTTACCGATCTATCCGCTAGTTGAAGTACCACGGAGGTTGGTTTAATCTCACCTAAACCGAGTTGCAAGTACATGGAGTGTGGCATGAGGTTCACGCTAGCTCCCAAATCTAGCAATGCTTGGCCACAAGATTTGTTTCCAATTTGGCAAGCCACTGTTGGACAGCCCGGATCTTTATATTTGGGCGGTGTCGTGCTATCAATTACTGCACTTGCTTGCTCCGTTAAGAATGCAGTCTTCTTAACATTGTGCCTCCTCTTGAGTGTGCATAGATCCTTGATGACTTTAGCATAATTGGGAATCTGTTTTATAACATGAAGAAGAGGGAGGTTAATCTTAACATGCTGAAGTTGTTCAAGAATCTCGCCTTTTAGTGCTGAATTTCTCTCCTTAGGTTTAAGGAGAGCTTGAGGGAAAGGCACCGGTGGAGAATAATCATCATGGGCCTCTTGTTCCTTGGGCGCTTTATCCTTGTTATTCACAGTATTAGGAATCAAGTGTGGTGGTAGTGTGGGTCCATCAATTTTCTTACCGCTGCGGGTGATTATGGCGTTAACCTCTTTAATATTTTGATTTTTTGGATCAGAGGTTTGTGCCATATGTTGTCCCCTTGGATTTTGTTGCGGCTGTGAAGGGAACCGACCTTGCTCTTGAATTGTCAAGAAACTAGTCAACTTGGTGAGTTGACTTTTTATCTCCTTTTGCTCATCTTTGATCCCTTTTTGCTCTTCTAGCACCCGTTGATTTATCTTGCTTTGTTCTTCCACACTCTTGGCATGTACTTGCAGAAATGACTTAAACATATCTTCTAAAGGTAAAGATTGTTGTGGTGCATTAGATGAGGTTGCTTCTGGTTGCCATTGGGTACTAGAGTGGGGATGAGGTTGTATATCGGATCTCCAACGGGTGCTAGTTTGGGCTGGGGGTTGTGTATCGGGTCTCCAATTAAAATTTGGGTGATTCTTCCAACCGGGATTATAGGTGTTAGAATAGGGTGAGTATGGTTTGCTAGAGGATATACCTAAAGCATTACACTCTCCTTTCATCTCAAAATAGATTGGACAATCCCTAGGCACATGATCTACCCCATTACACATGAAACAAGGCTCACGGGACTCTACCCTAGCAACTGGTTCGGGGGCTCTAGCATCTTTGGCTCTTAAGACTTCAATTTCCTTAGTTAGGGCCTCTAAACGGGCTTTAAGGCTGTCCTCTTCCTTAAGTTGGTAGATTCCAGCGGGTTGATTTCTCCTAGTACTTTCCATGGCACTCGGTCCTGTCCAAGTGTGGGCTTTTTCTGATAGGTCATCTAGGAAATCTATGGCTTGATCGGGATCTTTTTGAAGAAAATCCCCATTACACATCATTTCTATGAATTGTCTCTCCCTACTTAGGAGTCCATCATAGAAATAGCTGACTACCCGCCAACTTTCATACCCATGGTGTGGACAAGAATTTAAAAGGTCCTTGAAACGTTCCCAAACTTGATATAAGGTTTCACTCTCCTTTTGTGCAAAGTTTGAGATTTGTCTCTTAAGGTTGTTGGTCTTATGGGTTGGGAAGTGTTTTTGGAAGAAAACTCGGGTCATCTCATCCCAACTACCAATAGACCTAGGCCTTAATGAGTACAACCAAGTCTTGGCTTTTTCCTTAAGTGAAAAAGGGAAAAACCGGAGTCTGACAGTGTCCACCATATCAGCCCTATTTTGGAAGGTTGCTACTACTTCCTCGAATTCCCTAATGTGGATGTAGGGGCTTTCATTCTCAAACCCATGGAAAGTTGGTAGCAATTGTATCATGCCCGGCTTAAACTCAGCTTGTGGGGCATTAGGGGGGAACATGATACAAGAGGGTGTGGCCGTTCGGCTAGGGTGCAAATAGTCTTTAAGTGTCCTAGCAATATTTTCATTGTGATTGTCGGCCATGTTATCAAAATCCTCTAAATTCTCGGATGGAGGTGCACTATGGTATGATCTAGGCGAGGTTTCACTAACGGACGTGGAAGGAGAGGGTGACTCTAATTCGGGTCCTCTAATGAATCTGCCTCGCGAATCTCTTGGTTTAAGCATGCACCAATTAATTTAGAGGGGAAATAAAATATGTAAAACAGAATAATAAATAAATAAATAAATAGATAAATAAAACAGAATAATAAACAGATAAATAAAACAGAATAATAAACAAATAAATAAAACAGAATAATAAAAGAAAATTAAAAAAAATAAAAGTAAATGAACAATATTACAGTATTTACAAAGTGCAGAAAAGAAAAATATTTACGATTTTTTTTTTAATATATATATATTTTTTTTAACTTAAAGTTGGCAAGCTTCCTTTGTACTTAAGCGCGTTTCCCCGGCAACGGCGCCAAAATTTGATTACGCCCAAAACATAAAGCGGTTATTGTAGTATAGTTTTGGGGTGTCGATTCCACAGGGAAACAAGTTAATTACGAAAGAAGTTATAAACTTTACCACTAACGACAATGATTAAGTGAGAGAATATGAGTTTTGATAATGCAATATTGTGTAAAAGAGTTGTGCGAATATAACGAAGAATATAAATAAGAAATAACAAGGTTCCGGGAATCCTCCTTAGGTTCGTTCCCTATTTCCACTCTTGATTCAAATTTTTATCTCGATTGCAAGTTTCACATCCTAAACCGGCAATCGGAAATTATTCAATCAAGCACATTTATATCTCTAATATAATTGCTACAAATTACTCTTTGATTTCAATTCAAGCACACATGATTTATCTTATAGATTAGCAAGAAACGACAATATATTGCAATAATGATATCACAGTAATGGCCGATCTATAAGATAAATATACCGAAATCAATTACATCCAAACAACTTGACATAAGAAAAGCTTGACTAGACTTATGTGGAGTAGAAGGATGCAATCACCGGATTGAAAGAAACTAAAAGAAGAAGAATATAGAATACAGCTATCACATGAACTCAAATCCTTCTTAATTAATCAAAGAGTAAATCATAGACAATGTTTTAACAAAAAGTCCATACAAATGAATCAAGAACAGGAAATAAGGAACAATAAAACCCTAAGGATTCATCCCTTTCCCTTGTTTGATGATTAGTTAGCCATGAAACTCAAGGTGGAAAAACAATATAGATGTTCTCCCCTTGATTTCTTGGCCATGGAGCTCAAGGTGGAAGAACAATGTGGATGTTCTCTCCTTGATTTCCAACTTACGAAAACTTAAACGAAATGCTAAAAACTTCTTCAATTTTTATCTATCAAAAACTGTCTTTATTTTTCTCCCCGAGCTCTCTCCTGGCTGCAAACCTTAAGCATATATTTATAGCCCACGAGGGAGAGCTGTCTTTGCTTTTCTTAATTTGAGTCTGAATTGGAGTCCATGTGCGCACTGCTGGAAAGTGAAAGCTGGAACATGAAGGTGGTCCAGCAGCATGTGCGCGCTGCTGGCTTTGTCTGAGCGTGCGCCTGGGCGCTGGAAAGTGAAAGCTGGAACGTGAAGTGGGTCCAGCAGCATGTGCGCGTGTCCAAGTGTGCGCCTGTGCGCTGGAAAGTAAAGGTGCAGCGTTAGTTGGCGAGGGGCGCGGCGCTGATGGCTGAGGGGCGCAGCGCTGGTTCATGGGCGCCTAGGCGCTCACTCTTGTGTGCCTGGGCGCTGGGGCGCTGGTTCATGGGCGCCTAGGCGCTCTCTTGTTTGCCTGGGCGCTGGGGCGCTGGTTCATGGGCGCCTAGGCGCTCACTCTTGTTTTCCTGGGCGCTGGGGCGCTGGACAGTGAGAGGTGAGGCGCTGGGCTTTGTTCTGGAGGCCTGAACTGTTTCCGCTAAATCCGCCGTAACTTTCACTAGAAAAATCCTTTTTCCAAACCGTAAAATTCTCCAGAAAATAGACTTCCGGATCTTTCTAAGCATATATGGCTCATCACCTGGTTCTTCCTACATCAATACAGTTTAATCTGCAAAGTTGATTGATCTGTACGGGGAATTCTGACAATTTAGTGAAACTCCTTCAGCTTGTATGCAGAAGTGCACACACTAGTGTGCCTACCCTTAACTTGTTCCAAAGTGATGCACACACTTGTGTGCAGTCTTTCAACTCAATGTACTTTATTGCTCCAACCTTGGTTTAGACTTTTAATCATCTTTAAATCATTTTTAAATGTCTAAACCGTGGACAAAAACGAGCACCGACACCCAAGATCTTTTGGTGCTTTAAACATGGATCGCTTTATCATCTCTTTTGTACTCAACGCACCTGAAAATGCATCGAATTAAGTCAATGATTTATGAATAACACTTTAGAGTTATCAATATTTAAAAGTGCGATTACGACCGAGATTAACCCTAAAGTGTTAACAATTAAGTATTGTTTAGATGCATTTTATGACTCTTATCACCTAGGAACTGGTTATGTCTGAGATTGAAGTGTTCTGGAAGGCGTGGTTCTCATTTTTGGGTGCCTAGGCGCTCACTCTTGCAGATTGGAGAGGTGAGGCGCTCATGGATGGGCACCTAGGCGCTCACTCTTGCAGATTTTAGAGGTGAAGTCCCTGGAAGGTGTGGTGCTCATTTTTGGGTGCTTAGGTGCCCACTCTTGCTGCCCTTGGTTAGCTTGTGCACACAGTCTTGCTGCCTTTTACCAGCTTGTATCCAGAAGTGCACACACTAGTGTGCCTACTCTTACCTTGCTCCAAAGTGATGCACACACTTGTGTGCAGTCTTTTAACTTGCTGCATTTTATTACTCCAACCTTGGTTTAGACTTTAACCATCTTTGAATCATGTTTTGACATGTCTAAACCTTGGACAAATACCGACACCAACATGTAAGAACTTTTTGGCGCTTTAAACATAGATCGCTTTATCATCTCTTTTGGACTCAAAGCACCTAAAAATGCATCAAATTAATTCAATGATTTATGAATATCACTTTAGAGTTATTAACATGTAAAAGTGCAATTGCGACCAAGATCAACCCTAAAATGCTAACAATTAAGTATTGTTTAGATGCATTATATGACTCTCATCAAGAAGCTATACCAACAATGGAGAGGCTTCGATTGCCAAGGGAGAACAGCAAGATGATGATGTCTTTATTGTGTGCTCAAATATGAGCAGGAGGCAAGGCAGCGAGAAATGGATCTTGGATTCTAGGTGCACTTATCACATATTCCCTCACCGAGATTGGTTCAAGAATTTCAAGGAAACCAATGATGGAAAGGTTTTCTTGGGGAACGATACTTCTTGCCAAGTGAGGGGGATTAGAGATATCAAATTGAGGATGTTTGATGGAATTACAAGGCTGCTAAGGAATATGAGATATCTTCCAGATTTGAGAAGAAATTTGATCTCATTGGGGTAGCTAGATTCCATGGGGTACACATACAAAACAGAAGGAGGAAAGATCAAGGTAACCAAGGGATCTTTGATAGATCAAAGCAGCAATTTAGGATGGTCTTTATGAGATGATCGGAGGCACGAACATCAAGGATCAAGCAGTAAGCTTGATGGCTAAGATGGATAAGGCAGCTCTTTGGCACAATCGCTTGGGACACATGAGCGAAAAGAGCCTGCAAGTTCTCAACAAGAATGGTTTACTTGATGGTGACAAGGTAGAGAAACCTGATTTCTGCGAGAGTTACGTTCTTGGGAAGCAACATCGGGTCAGCTTCAACACTGGAGTGCACAAGTTTAAGGGCATTCTTGACTACATTCATGCAGATCTTTAGGGACCAGCAAGAACACCAACACAAGGAGGTAATCTTTACTTTATTTCTTTAATTGATGATTATTCTGGAAAGGTTTGAGTTTATTTGCTTAAAAATAAATTAGATGCTTTGACTAAGTTTGTGGTGTGGAAAACGTTATTGGAGACTCAAACGGGTAAGGTAGTTATGGTTTTAAGAACTAATAATGGCTTAGAATTTTTTAATAAGAATTTTGATAAATTCTATGAGTTAAATGGGATTCTAAGACATAGAACAGATGTGAAAACCCCTCAGCAAAATGGAGTTGCTGAGAGGATGAATAGGACCCTTATGGAAAAGGTTGGGTGCATGTTAATTGGTTCTGGATTACCCAAATATTTTTGGGGAGAAGCTGTGTCTACCACTGCATATTTGGTTAATAGATCACCCTCTAGAGCTTTGGATCTCAACACTCCTGAGGAGATGTGGAGTGGTAAACCCCCTAAGTTAAGCAACCTTGGGACTTTTGGATGTGCTGCTTTTGTACATCAAAAGGATGATAAACTTAGCCCAAGGTCTAGGATATGGTGAAGGGGTTAAGGGGTATAGGTTGTGGTCCTTAGGGATGTCATTTTTAATGAGCATTTGTTTCCCTATTTGGAGAAAACTAATCCTGCAGGGGATAGTGGGCAAACCAACCCAGTATTTGTAGAGCATAGCATCAAGGAAAATTTTGTTCAGGTAGAGCAAGGAAGGCAAGAGGGTTCGGACTAGGTAGAGCCCATTGATGAAGGCTAAGCTCAAGATACTATAAGGGGTTGATGAAGCAAATCAGAATGATTATCAGCTCACAAGAGACCGGGAAAGAAGGCTGGTCAGACCACCTTTGAGATATGATTTTGCAGATGCTAATGTAGCAGCTCCTTATTCAGAAGGAGGGACAAGTGAACTAGAAACTTACACTGATGCCATGGGATGTAAGAATTCGTCAAGATGGAAGCTAGCCATAGAGGAAGAAATGCATTCTTTGAGGAAGAACAACTCTTGGGAATTGGTGCACATTCCAGGAAAACAGAGAGTTGTGGATTGTAAATGGATTTACATGATCAAAGAAGGGAACACTCTAGGGGATGAAGTCCGATATAAGGCTAAGCTGGTGGCGAAGGGGTTCACATAAAGGGAAGGCATAGATTTCACCGAAATATTCTCACTGGTTGTGAAATACAAGAAGATAAGGATAACGTTACCTATCGTGGTCCAATTTAATTAGGAGATCGAGAAAATGGATGTGAAGATAGCGTTCTTACATGGAGAGCTTGATGAGATAATCTACATGAGGTAACCCAAAGGCTATAAGAAAGGAAGAAAGGCAGGGAGAGTTGGTGTGCCAATTGAAGAAATCTTTCTATGGCCTGAAGCAATTACCTAGGTAATGGAATAAAAGGTTTGATTCCTTTGTAACTAGCTTGGGTTTCATGAGGAGCTACTATGATTCGTGCTTGTACTACAAAGGTCACAAGGTGGAGGAAATGGTGATTATCCTCATCTATGTCGATGATATGCTGTTGGTTAGGAGCAGCAAGGAGAGGATAGAAAGGTTGAAGTCTCAAATCAATTTGGAGTTTGAGATGAAGGATCTTGGCCATGCACAGAAGATCCTTGGGATGAGTATAATCCGAGAAAGGGAGAGAAACAGGTTGAAGGTTTCTTAGTCTTCCTACATAGAAAAGATGATATCTAAGTTTTCTATGGAATATAGTAAACCAGTGAAGATTCCCCTTGCTAGTCATTTCAAGTTCTCCAGCGAACAATGTCCGATATCGGATAAGGAGAGGCAGGAAATGGAAAAGGTCTTTTACTCTAGTGTGGTTAGATCTGTCATGTTCACCATGGTAAGCACTAGACCCGACATTGCTCATGCAATAAGTGTTCTCAGCAGGTTTATGAGTAATCTCGGAAAGGAGCATTAGCTTGGGATGAAGTGGTTACTGAGGTACTTGAAGGGAAGCCCAGATGTGGGGCTTGTGTACAAGAAGAGGAGTAAGTTCATCTGTAAAGAAGGCTATGCTGATTCAGACTATGGAGCAGACCAGGATAAAAGAAGATCGATTACCTCTTACTTCTTTAACTTAAATGGATGTTGTATAAGTTGGAAGGCTCAGTTGCAGCCGGTGGTAGCACTCTTAATGACCGAGGCTGAGTACATAGTGACAACGGAAGCCATTAAGGATGCTATGTGGTACAAAGGGTTCTAGGAAGAGTTTAAGGTCCTAAAAGAGCATGTGGTGGTGTATTCGGATAGCCAAAGTGTGTTGCATTTGTGCAAGAATCCGGTGTTCTATGAGGGGACAAAGCATATGGATGTTCGGTATCATTTTATTCAAGAAAATGTTACGGAATGATGCATTCATGTGGACAAGGTAGCCACGAAAGAAAATCCTGCAGATTTAGGCACCAAAGTTCTACCTCTAAGCAAGTTCAATCATTGCCTTGGACTTCTTAGGATTGGAGTCGGATGATATAGTGACTCATGCTGAGTTTGGATCCTGAGTTCTCTACACAATGGGTTTGGGTTTAATTGCTTAGACAAAGGTAGAGATTGTTGGAATTTGTCTAAGAATTAAATGGATGGAAGATTGAAGCTTCAGCAGTCTTTGAGCCGCGACACAGGATTTGCCTCGTCTAGGTGTGCACCATGGCACAGGGTGGTGTGCACCATGGCACAAGGTGGTATAGGGCTGTACGCCATGGCCCAAGCCTTATGCGCCGTGGCACCCAGGCACAACTAATGCACTTTGATCAGCATATTGAGATGGTGCGTGGGACTTGGTTAAAATTCACGGGATCACTTAGACTTGTTGGAGGGCCATGATTGTTTGGTTCTCAAGATCTAAGGTTGGGAATGACTTCAAGATTGGTTAAAGAAGTTGTTGTTCTATATAAAGGGTCATCTAGCTTCAATAACAACAAGAGAACAAGTAACACAAGTGCAAGTGTGAGAGTGCAAAGACACCAAACATAAGAGAGGCACAAGAAGAAGTCTTATTCCAAGATTGGCTAGTGTTGAGAGAGAAAGACTCTCAAATCTTCAGAGGTGTTACAAGTGAGAGAGAGTATTCAAGAAGTGGGGTTCAAGGGCTTTGTAATTGGAATTTTCTTGGGAAAAATTCCAGGGAAACACTTAGTTCTTATCTCTTTCTATTCTCTTCTTTCATGTATCAAGAACAAGAGGGTTCTTGAGGAGGTGTTGTTGTAATTATAAGAACTCCATTGATTTAGTGCAGAGAGCTCGGAGGAGCTCATGGGGATGTAAGCAAATTGTTGAACCTCGATAACAATTTCTTGTGTTCTTTCTTTGATTGTTTGATTCCTATTTTATTACAAGTCATTTTGGACTTGGGTGTTTGAAGGTCACCACCTGGGATTCTTGAGGTGATTTTAAACAGTTTATAATTTGAAAAGGCTATTCGGGATACCTTTCGGTCATTTTATTTTGAAAAAGGTGATTATGTATGTGGAAATTTAGACATCCATCTTCCGTAAGGCAAACCACTTTAATTTTGAACCTTGCTTACTAACCCTAGGGAGCGTGGGGCCTTAGGTATTTAGCCAGAGTTATGGAAGATACGAAACCTAAGCGGTGTACCATAGTTTAGTGACTCCACTGGGAACTTTAAACTCGACTTCACACTTTTACAGAGGAGATTACAACTTTTTTAAAACAATTTTCAATATTTATAACCATTCAAAAATTTAACTTTTACAAAGAACTTTAATAATTATAACTGAAGCATGAACATGTATGACTCTATACAAAAATATATACAACACTTTGTACAACTATACATAATTTATCTCATTCTTTTCTTCTTTTCTTTCTTTCATATTTTCTTTCCTTCTTTCTTTTCTTTTCTTTTCTTTTCTTTGTTTTGAGGATGCCACCCACGAGGACTTACCTATTAACTCACTATGGTCTCAAGGTATGGATCTACTAGTACTGCCCACGGCCTAAAATTATTTAATTTAAGGAATGAGCTTTACAAGCTTAGTGAATCACAATTTACTGTAAGTACTCGATTTGTATACTTCTAGTTATATTTTACAAAACAATTCTCATTCATAATTCAAGTCATTTACCTCATTTAGCAATTTAACATATCATGATTTCTATCATTATATAGTTATCAATTATATTTCATTTTATATATTTCAACTAACTTACAATCATCATTTATTAACTCAATTGTCTCATAATGAGACTCATACTTTTATCATCATACCATAATCAACTTGATGCATTAGTATCTCAATAATTATAAAAATAAATAAACATGAATTTATCCACAATCACATTTCTTTCTTTCACATCTCATCATTTATACCAGACTCTTGTACAAATTTTGGGGATATCTCCCCACATGTCGACATATTTTATCCAGACCAGCCATGGTTCTGCTCTTCCATTGATAAGTACTGAATGTCGCACATTCAAACCCCTCAATTTGCATACGTTAATCCTTTAGCGTTCTTACAATTTGATCTTTTGTAGTGTTTTACATGCTTTCAGATTTCGCAAGAGGAGTGTAACAAAACCCATCATTTCTAGACTATTAAAGAAAAATTAAGCATTTTACTAAGTCACGTTATCACTAGCAAAGGTTGAAAAGGAGTTTCACTAAATTGCCAGAATTGCCCATACAGATCAGTCATTTTTGTGGATTAAACTGTATTGATTTAGGAAGAACCAGGAGATGAGCTATATATGGTTGGAAAGATCCGAATTTCTATTTTCTGGAGAATTTCACGGCTCATAAATATAATTTTTCTAGAGAAAATTATAGCAGTTTTAGTAGACAAAGGTCAGGCTGTGCGTGATTTCAGCATGGCAGAAACGAATGAGCTATTAAAATTTGATTTCTTTAGGATTTGCACGACTGGAAAAGGAAGTTGAGTGCCAAAATAATTATAGGGAAAAATCAGGAAAAAAAATAGGCACACATTTAATTGCTAGGGTTTTGTTTAGGGTTCTATAAATACATGTTGAAGAGACCAAAAAGAGAACAGGTTTTGTTTTACAATATTTTCTTCTACGGTGGCCGTCTTCACGTATGGGAGCTCTTGTTCTCTATGTATTATCATCATAGAGGAGTTGTCTTTTCTTTCTTTTATTTATTTTTTAATGATGAGGATATTTTTCATTAGAATTATGTGCAACTAAATATTTTAGTTAGGGCTCGATTGAAGCCCTAGTCATGTCTTCTTAAGGATTTTGATTTGCTTTGTTACAAACTATTTTTTTGCTTAATTGATTAATTCCTGGTTTTATTTCATTCTTCATATGGTTTATGTGTTCTGCTTGATCATCATATACATGTGTTGTATGGAGATTGTCAGCTAGGTAAATTTAGATGACTGAGTCTTGTGCCTACACTAAGTGACGAAGGAACCAATTATGGGTTCTTGGGATTAATCAACATGAAAAACTAGAATAGATAACATGTTCAATGTTTCCTACGTTTGTCTATTTCTATTGTTTTATGCTTTCTTGAAGTGCAACTTAGTAGATACCATGCTAAATACTTTGAGAATGAAAAGAGTTAGAGTAGGCACCCATGCCTAACTTGCTGCTTAGGGAAATCAAATGCTTAAGGAGTAGATATCATGCCCTTAGGTTGATAAACATTAAGAATCTAAATCTAGTTTGTAGTATTGTGCAAGTCGTTAGCTTTAAGGAAGATGATTAGTGGTGAATATCAAAGCCTTAACTTAGTTTCTCATTATTTCAATTCTAGTTTCAAAACTGTTTTACGATTTTTTTTCACTAGTGAAATCTTTGATGTTTGTTCAAATCTGTAATTTTTTGTTTGATTTAGATAGAAGCTTTAGGAAATTATATTTAAACACAATTAATCCAATCCTCATGGGAATGATCTCGTATTTTCTAGCTATACTATTTGTTTGATCTTGTGCACTTGCGAGTTAAAACATACATTTAGAAACTTATTATTTAAGTTGATATTTGTATAACAAGTTTTTGGCGCCGTTGCTGGGGATTGCCCTAAATTGTGTTTAATTTTTGTATTAAAAAAAACTTAAAACATATATTTACTATTTACATGATATATTGCAATTTCATTTATGTAAAGCCGTCTGTCCCAGAATTTAGCCATCATTGTATACGATCCAGAGATTGAAAGAAACCTTAGATGACGTCGAAGGCAAAAAGAAGAATCTAAAAAACAAGAAAGATCAGAATCTTAGAAAGTAATGGAGGATAAACAAACAAAAAATCCACCATTTCGAAAGCCAATGAAGAGCTTATTTATTCCCCAAAACCTTAATCAACCATCATTCATCGCCTACCAACTAACTGTGTAGAGCAACTTCAATCTATCTCCTCATTTACTTAGCGTGGTACCATATTACAGAGGCACATCTTCTAAGGATCCATATTTGCACATCAGAGATTTCTTTGATCTCTACAAGACTCAAAATATCCAAGGCTTAACTCCAGAAGGAATCAGGTTAATCCTCTTTCCTTTTTCTTTAAAAGATAATGCTAAGTTGTGGTTGAACTATTTGTCTACAGGTTCCATTAACAATTGGGAGGAGTTGGCCACTAAATTTCTAAAGAAGTTTTTCATAGCTCAAAATACAAGGCAACTTAGAAAGGAGATTCAAACCTTTCAACAGAAAGATGGAGATCTTTTCTTTGAAGCATAGGAACATTTCAATGAGTTGCTTCTCAAGTTTCCACACCACAATCTATCTCAAGATGATCAGGTACAAGCATTTTACGAAGGTTTAAATGATAATAATAAAATTCTTTTTGATTCAACTTGTGGAGGTCTGCTTAAGGAAAATAACAATGAGGAAGCTATTGAGCTATTTGAGACCTTAAATGAAAATTCTCAACAATTCTCATCAAAAGGGAGGCAAGGAGAAAAAAGTAAGGGTGTGTATGAAGTAAGTACTAATGGTGGAATCCAGACCTAGATGGCAGAAATTGAGAGAAAGTTAGATGTGTTAGTGAGAGTAATTTCAATCCAGAACATCTCTCAAGTTCAACAAGTTGCGAAAGTCGAGGTATGTGCTATATGCTCTCACTCTAATTATACTACTGAGACTTGTCCTATGTCTTCTTTTACAGAGCAAGAGCATGCAAATTATGTGGGACAAAGCAACTATCCTCTCAAGAACAACCCCTTTTCAAATACTTACAATGCAGGGTGGAGAAATCACCCCAATCTTTCTTGGAGTAACAATCAGAACATTCTAAATCCACAAGGGCAGCAGAGAAATTTCCAACAAGGAAGTAATTATCAAACTCCACAACAGGTGTTGTAATAGAATCTTGAGCAGAAAAAGAATGATATAGAAGATGCCATACTTCAGTTCTTGACTGCACAACAACAAACTAATGCTCAGACTAGACAGACCATTCAGAGATTGGATAAGTAGGGCAATTGGTAAAGGAACTGAGTGAGAGAAAGAGAGGAGAATTCTTATCACAGACCATACCAAACCTAAGAAATCAAGAAAAGCTCAAGGCTGTGACAGTCCTTAGAAGTGGTAAAGTCATTGATAACATTGTGGGAATGGATAAGAAAGTGGAAGCACCTCCAATAGGAGCTATGACCTCCACAAAGGTAAGTTGGAAAGAGAAGGTGATATTGCCACCCTTCCCTCAAAGGTTAGTTAAGCAAAAAAAAAGAACAACAATGTCTTGATATTTTTGAAATTTAATAAAAGTAGAAATTAATATTCCTTTACTTGATGCAATTAAACAAATCCCATCTTATGCCAAGTTCTTGAAGGATTGTTGTACTAACAAAAGAAAGTTTCATAAATATGAGAAAGTTTCATTGACAGAGGAGGTAAGCACGGTCTTGTTGAGAAAGTTATCACCTAAACTAAAAGATCAAGGTAGTTTTACTATTCCTTACAGGATTGGTGACCAACTCTTTGAACGTGCTTTGCTTGAATTAGGAGCAAGTATCAATTTGCTGCCCTATACGGTTTACAAGAAATTGAATTTGGGGGAACTTCAACAACCTCAATTACCTTGCAATTGGCAGACAGAAGCATCAAGAGACCTAGAGGTATTGTAGAGGATGTCTTGCTGATTTTGTTGTTTTGGATATGGACGAATCACCAATGCAATTATCTCTACCCATTATTTTAGGTAGACCTTTTATGGGTACTATTGATCCAAAAATTTGTGTTAAAAATGGTACTATAAGCATGAAAGTAAATGGTGAAAAGATAGAGTTTAGGGTGTTTGATGCATTGAAATTACCACATGACAATCATGATTGCTTCAATATTTGTGTGGTTCAAAGTGTTATTGAGAAAAATTTTCAGGTACATAGCATTGATCCATTGGAGGCTACCATAACTCACAGTCTCACAATGTCTAACATTAAGCAGAATTATGAAAGTGTTAATGTTGACATTATTGAGGTCATACACTCCCTTGAGGCTCTTAAGCCTTATCTAAGTAAGTACACACCTCCATTTAAAAATCTTGTGCCTACTAATACTACTCTTGTCCCTTTTATTGTCAAGGCACCAAATTTGGAATTAAAGTAGTTGCCTGAACACCGGACATATTTTTACTTGGGAGAGAACCAGACACTACTAGTGATAGTTGCTGCAAACATAAGTTTGGGGGAAGAGGATAAGCTATTGAGAGTTCTTAGAAAGCACAAGACTACATTAGGGTGTACCATTGCTGACATCAAGAGCATAAGTCTAGCCAAGTGCATACATAGGATCCTCCTTGAAGATAATGCAAGGACAACCGGAGATGCACAAAGAAGACTTAACCCACGTATAAAGGATGTAGTCAGAGGAAAGGTTATTAAGTTGTTGGATGTTGGCATCATCTACCCCATCTCATATAGTAAATGGGTGAGTCTAGTTCAAGTGGTGCCTAAGAATAGTGGAATCACGATGATTGATTATGCCCAAATTATAACGTGGTAGTTATAGCACAGCTTTGGGGTGTCGATTCCACAAGGAAAAGCGATCTACAAAGGAAAAGTGCAAACCTTAACACGAACGATGATAATTAAGTGAGAAGATTTGAGTTTTGATATTGAAGTAATGTGAAATAGTGTAAATATAATGGATAAATAGCAAGGGTCCGGGAATCCTCCCTAGGTTTGTTTCCTTATTCCAATCTTAATTCAGTTGTTTTTATCTCGATTGCAAGTTTCACATCCCAAACAAGCAATCAGCGAATATTTAATCAAGCACATATATAAACCCTACTATAATTGATATGAATTACTCTTACTTTCGATTTAAGCACACATGACCTATCCTATAGATTTATCAAGAAATGACAATATATCTTAACGATGATATCGTAGTAATGGACAAACCTAAAAGATAAATCTACCGGACTCAATCACATCCAATAATCTTGACATAAGAAGAGCATGACTAGACTTATATCAAAGATAAAGATACAATCATCGGATTAAGAGAAAATCTAGATAAAAGAGTAACACATAACAATGTTTTGAAAATAAATCCCAACTATAGCTGAATTAATAAAGAAAAATAAGAACAACAACACCTAAGGATTCATCCCTTCACCTTGCTTGGAGATTAGTTCGCCATGAAGTTCATGGTTGAACACTTTGATGGAGGAGAGTGTGGTAGCTTTCTTAAGTTTTTCAGACTTCAAAGATATCTCTTCTCAAACCCTAAGTGATCTATTTATAATACAAGAGGTCTAAGGGTGTTCTAGGGTTTAAACAATCATTAAAGTCCTAATTAGGTCATAACTCGGAAACAAACTTTCATGTGCGCACTGCGGCTCTCACTTATGGGCGCCGCGGCTCTGATTATTCTTTGGTTGGGTGAGCTTCTGAGTGCCGCCGCCCTCACTGGTCCAGGCCTAGGTGCCCACTGAAGAAAGACATGGCTCTTTTGGGAAAATTTCTGGAGGCCAAGGCTTGGATATTTTCAGGCCACAGCGCACACACTCAAGACTTGATTCTCTTCGTTTTGTCCTTCCGTAATCATACCTTCACTTTGATATTCATCGAGTCATTGTACTTCAAGAAATGATAGCTTTTCCTTCTCTTTTGGACTCAAAGTACCTGAAAATGCACCGAAATAGATCAACAATCCAAGAATACCACTTTAGAGTTGTTAACGTATAAAAGTGCAATTAAAACCTAGATCAACCTTAAAATGCCAACAATTAAGTACCGTTAAGATGCATTTTATGACTCTCATCAGTGATAAAGAATGAGGAAAATAAGCTTGTTCCCACCAGGATGACCACAGTTTGGAGAGTCTGGATCGATTACAGAAAGCTCAATAAGGAAACCATAAAATATCTTTTCCTTATTCCGTTTATAATGTTAGAGAGGTTAGCAGGTCGAAGCCATTACTATTTTCTAAATGGGTATAGTGGCTATAACTAGATTGCTATAGCACTAGAGGACCAGGAAAAGACAACTTTCACATGCCCCTTTGGCACATTTGCATATAGGAGGATGCCATTCGAGTTATGAAATGCACCTGCCACATTTCAAAGGTGCATGATGAGCATATTCTCAGACATGGTGAAAAGATTCATCGAGGTATTTATGGATGATTTCAGTGTTTTTGGTTTTAACTTTGATGAGTGTCTTGTTGGAAATCACCTTGACAAGATGCCCAGGTGGTGATCTTCCAAACACCCAAGTCTAGAATGACTTGTAGAAAGAAATACAGCAATCGAAAGCAAGAAAGAAAAGAAGACAAGCGATTTGTTATCGAGGTTCGACAATAGCCTACATCCTTGTGAGTTCCTCTGAACTCTCTACACTAAATCAATGGTTCTTTACAATCCAAATACCCTCTTCAAGAAACCTCAAGTTCTTGAAGAAACCAAGAAGAGAACAAAAAATATGATAAGAACTATTACAATGCTCTCTATTTATACTACTCTCTCTTCTTTACAACCAGCCTCTTTACAATGAGTCCCTCTGATATGTCTGTGTCTTTGCACTCTCACATAATTCTCTCATTTACACACACTCTTTTTTCTTGTCACAATGTCTTTCACATTTCATTCTATATGAGATTGAACCTAGGTGACCCTTTATATAGTGCACCAACTTCTTGTTCAATCTTGAGTGTCATTCTCCACCCTTAGATCTTAATGACCAATCAACCATGGCCCTCCATCAATCCTAAGTGATTTTGTGAATTTTAACCTTGCACCCACACACTTAACAAGAGGCTGAAATAAGCTATCCATGTGTGCATCAGTGTGCCTAGCGCCTAGGCACTTAACAAGGGGTGGTGCGACGCTAGGCAAAGCACCCTTTTCACCACTTGCTGGGTGGTACGGCGCTGTTGAGGGAAAGGTGCGGCACACACTAGTGCTGGCCCCCTCACAGCTATGGGTACTCTTTTGCCTTGCTGAATAGAGGTGTGCACACACACCCAAAGTGATGCACACACATGTGTGCATTCCTTTAACACGCTGAAATTAATTCTTCCACCCTTGTTTAAACCTTAAACCATGTTTAAACCTTAGACAAATATCAACAATATCTACCTTTGTCTAAGCGTTCAAACCCAAACCATTGTGCAGAGAACTTCAGGATCCAAACTCATCTTGAGTCATCATTCAACTGACTCCAATCCTAGGAAGTCCAAGGCAATGATTGGACCTTCTTAGAGGTAGAATCTTGGTGCCTAAATCTGTAGGACTTTCCTCAGTGGCCTTCTTATCAACATGAATGCATCCTTTTGTACCATTTTTTAGAATGTAATGATACCGAACATCCATATGCTTCGTCCCCTCATGGAACACCGGATTCCTCCATAAGTGCCATGCACTTTAGCTATCCAAAGACACCACCACCTGCTCTTTTAGGACCTCCCACTCATCAAACAACCCTTTGCACCCCATAGCCTCCTTTATGGCTTTCTGATGAGAGTAATAAAATGCACCTTAACAGTACTTAATTGTTAGCATTTTAGGGTTGATTTAGGTTTGAATTGCACTTTTATACCCTAACAACTCTAAAGTGTCATTCTTGGATCATTGATCTATTTCGATGCATTTTCAGGTACTTAAGTTCAAAAGAGATGGAAAAGCTATCATTACTTTTAGTACAATGACTTGTTGAACACCGGAGTGAAGGTTCACAAGCACTTGGAAAGGAGTTTCACTAAATTTCCAGAATTGCCTGTACAGATCAATCATTTTTGTCAATTAAAACTATATTGATGCAAGAAGAGCCAGGAGATGAGCCATATATGCTTAGAAAGATCTAGAAGTCTATCTTCTGGAGAATTTTATGACTCATAAAAATGATTTTTGTAGAGAAATTTATGGCCGTTTTAGTAGACGAAGGTCAAGCTGGAAGATGCCTAGTGCGCTCGAGCGCACCAGGCCTGCGATCGATCGCAAGTGCACACTCGTGACATCCCACATCGGTCAAAAATACCTTACAGTGCACCGTAGTGTTCTCAATCGCACCATGCTATGATCGATCACACACGGGCAGTATTTCACATCGGATTGGAAACACATTACACTTCGGGAATTCCCTATAAAAACCCCACTTCACTTCATCTTTTGGGATCATCAGGTATCAGATCTAGAGGGCCTTTAGGATCAAATCCAGAGGGCCTTTAGGAGGAACCCAGTGAAATTTTGGAGGGTAAGTTGAGGAATCTTCGAAGCTTTGCTACCAAGGGGGAGATCATCAAGAGGCAGGAAGCAACTCAAGGAAGCATTAGCCCCATGGCCAACTAATCTCCGAGCAAGGCAATGAATCCCTAGGTGTAGTTGTTCTTATTTTCCTTTATTGATTCAGTTATAGTTTTGAATTATTATCATTAAACATTGTTATGATTTATTATTTAATCTATTTAGAAGATTTTTCTTTAGTCCGGTGTTTGCATCTTTCTTCCCCATATAAGTCTAGTCATGCTCTTCTTATGTGATATTGTTGAGGTTTGATTGCGTCCGGTAGATTTCTCTTATAGATTTGCCCATTATTGCAGTATTGACATTATGATATATTGTTGTTTCTTGATAATCTATAAGTTAGGTCATGTGTGCTTGAAAGTAAAGAGTACTTCATAACAATTACATTAGGGTTTACTTGTGCTTAATTGAATATTTGTCGATTGCTTGTTTGGGATGTGAAACTTGCAATCGAGATAAAAATAATTGAATCAAGCTTGGAATAAGGCAATTAACTTAGGGAGGATTCCCAAAACCTTGTTATATCTATCCATCATATTCTTCAATCTATTTACATAATTTGCTCACAACTCAGATTCTTCCATTTAATCTTTTATCGTTTGTGTTAAGGTTCACACCTTATTTTGTAGTTAACTTATTTCCCTGTGGAATCAACACCGCAAAGCTGTGCTACAACTGCCGCATTACTGTTTGGGCGTAATCAAATTTTGGCACCATTGCCGAGGTAACGCGCTTAAGTACAAAGAAGATTATCAACTTTTGACATGACAGTAGAAGAATTGTAAATAGTTTTTCTTTTCAGCAACTGTAAAGGCGGTAACCTCGTTCCTTCTTTAGCTTGCTGCATTAATTTCATGTTATTTTATTCTTTCTTTTTATAGTACTTTTATTATTTTTTGACCTTGCATGCTCAGATATAGAGATGCTTTGGGTAGATTTGCTTGTAGGCCTGTGCTAGAGTCAGAATCAAACTTTTTAAAACCTTTATTTAATAATCCATCTAGTCCTGAAGAAATGAGTGAACACTGAGATCAACCCACTAGGACCCTTTAGGATTACCTCCACTCTACAAGCATAGCCACACCATCATGCATCATGTTTCCAGCCAATACTTAACAACTGGATTTTAAAACAGGGATGATACAGTTACTCCCTACATTTCATGGCTTGGAAAATGAAAATCCATATGTGCACATTAGAGAGTTTGAGGAAGTAGTTACGACTTTTCATAGTCAAAATGAAACTGATGACATTGTGAGACTTAAGTTCTTTCTTTTCTCTTTGAAGGATAGAGCTAAGAGTTGGCTATACTCACTAAGACCATGATCTATTGGGTCATGGACTGAGATGACTCGGGCCTTCTTTAATAAATACTTTCCCCAACATAAGACCATTGCTTTAAAAAGGCAAATCTCCACCTTTGCGCAAAAAGACAGTGAGACTTTGTATCAATCTTGGGAGAGATTTAAGGAGTTGTTGAGTATGTGCCCTCACCATAGGTATGAGAATTGGCGTTTAGTGAGCTATTTTTATGAGGGACTTACATACAGAGAGTGCCAATTTGTAAAGATGATGTGCAATGGTGAATTTTTACAAAAAGATCCTGATGAGGCCATAGAGTACCTCAATGAGCTTATTGAAAAAGCTTACACTTGGACTGGACCTAGTGCTACTGAAAACACAAATAGGTCACGACTTATAGGGCACCCAAATGGTGGTGGAATTTACCATCTTAGGGAAGAGGATAACCTTAAGGCCAAGGTCGAGATGCTCACTAGGGAACTAGAGGAGTTAAAGACTAAAAGCTCAAAGCCAACACAAGTAGCTAATCATGTAGCGTCTTTGAAACAATGTTTTGTGAGTGGTCAGGTAGATCATTTCGCCCAAGAGTGCCCCACATTTACTGAGATGAGAAGGATGCATGAGGAACAATATAATGCCTTAGGTATGTACAAGAAGCCTTTGGCACCCTTCTCTGATACTTATAATCCGGGATGGCGAAATCACCCCAATTTCAGTGGGAAGTCTGAAGACCAGCAGCTTGCATAACCTCTTGGATCATATCCTGCAGCATATCATGTACATACACCTTCTAGGAGTCCTTTAGAAGAAACTTTGCATGCTTTTATTGAGGCACAAGGTAAGACTAATCAAAGAATTGAATCTTTGATTACACAGGTTGCTGAAGAACATATGGATTTAAAGAGCTAAATGTCCAGATTAATGAGCTCCTTGAGTATGAATGAGCGAGGTAAGCTCCCTTCCCAAGCTCATTCTATACCCCATAATCAACACTTGGCTCAAAAAAATTTAAAGGAGGTGAATGCCATTGAGACACTAAGTGGTAAGTTATTACACATCCCAACAATGAAAAAATCAGAGGATGTGGACGAAAGCCACCAAGCATACATGATTGACTCATCAATGGAAAAGGTCCAGCACCTTAATCCATTTGAGTCCACCCTCACCCATGGCTTCACAAGAGCATATATCGAGCCAGAATTTGCGGATGTTACTGATGACATCCTTGAGGCCTCTCTAAAGCATACAAGCACTGAATTTGGCAGTGAAGTAGTGGCTGGTGCATTCAACCTATGTTTTTTTAGGAGGGAATAAGAGCGTCTGGCTGAAGACATAAAACTTAGCGCTCATGGGAGGCAACCCACAACATATCCTTTTATTTTTAATATTTTTCATTTTTTTTTCTTGTTTATTATTTTTATTTTGTTGTTTTCCAGTTTTACTTTCGTATTCCTTTTCCACGGACAAATATATGAAGCAGTTCAAATGGTGGTGCATAATTTTCAGCTTCTATGCACTTTTGACTACAAAGGGAGTTTCCTTAACTTTTCCTTTCACATTGAGGACAATGCTTATTTTAAGTTGGGGGTGGAGGAGGAAACATATTCCTGTTTTTCATGTTTTTCATTGAACTGCTTGGTGTCATCTTCCCTTTTTGTTTGTTTTTAGCATTCTTGGTGTTAGCCTTAGAGTTTATTCACATGTCAATGATATAAGCTTAATTGAGATAGTATATAGCATTTAGAAGAAATTAAATCTTGCTTCAGTTTGAAAATAATTTAAGTATCAATCTTCATTTGGTTTGAGACTCTAGTTTGCGGTAAGATTGTATGATTAGTCTAAAACATTTAGAGAAGTTTTATGTGTGATTACTTTGTAAATACTTTTATGGTCTCGACAAGCTCTAAAACTTATTTGATAATCACTTGAGGCAAATTCCTAGAATGCACATTACTTAGGACATGATATAGACCATTTTTGAACCGTTTGAGCCTTTCAAACCTACCATTGCTATATTTATCGCTAGTCAACTATTGAGCTTTTTCTTGAAAAAGAATTTGAGCTTTGTTTCTTTCAATAGCCCATTCACTCACCTTCATGAGCCTAAAAATATTTTATCTTTACCTTTCTTTTAAAAGAACTTAGTTATACACATTTGTTAAGAAGCACTTAAAAGGAGTAAGGATGGAAATATGAAAAAAAATATATATATATCACTACCATAACCCAAGTACAATAAAGGAGATAAGTTGCGGGTTGTGGAAAAGAAAAGAAAAGAAAAAAAATGAAAAAAGAGGTGAATGGTCTTATGCCAAAATACAAAAGAAAAGAAAAAGAGAAGTGAATTATGGCAAAGAAAGAAGAAAAGAAAAGAAATGTGGCGACTTATTGAGAGATATACTCTCATAAAAAAATGGTTGAAAGAGTTGGGAGTTGAAGTAAGGTTATCAAGTGCTTAAAGTGGTTGTGTTTAAAATTAATAGATTGAGTTCTTTTACTTGTGAATCATTCTCGTTCTTTCTTAACCTTTACCTTAGCCTAACGTTACAAGCTTATTAAAGACCTATTGATCCAATATAGTGTGATTTTTCTACAATAGTGGAGAGTGGTTTGGAAAGTGAGAGCTTGATTTGTGATTGATGTCACACAATTTATTATATTTTTAGAGGCCAAGACTCGTATTCATGAATGTTATGCATAAAGTCATCCGGGTGTTCAGATTAATGGATTGTGGTAAGACAGATGATAAGAGTCAATAACGATTTTAAGATTGATGCTTGGATTACTTTTGGACTTAAGTGATATTTAATGATTCTATGTGCTGCGTATTATATGCAATTTCTGAGACAAAAAATGTGAATTGCTCCTTGTTTAAAACTAGCATTGTTTTACCTTATTTTGATTCCTACCATAGAATTCATTTCTCATTTTCACTTGAATTGCGAGGGACTAGCAATAAGCTAGTTGCGGGTTATGATGAGAGTCATAAAATGCACCTTAACAGTACTTAATTGTTAGCATTTTAGGGTTGATCTAGGTTTGAATTGCACTTTTATACCTTAACAACTCTAATGTGTCATTCTTGGATCATTGATCTATTTGGATGCATTTTCAAGTACTTAAGTTCAAAAGAGATGGAAAAGCTATCATTGCTTTTAGCACAATGACTCGTTGAACACCGGAGTGAAGGTTCACAAGCACTTGGAAAGGAGTTTCACAGAATTGCCAGAATTGCCCATACAGATCAATCATTTTTTGTAAATTAAAATTGTATTGATGCAAGAAGAACCAAGAGATGAGTTATATATGCTTAGAAAGATCTGGAAGTATATTTTCTGAATAATTTTACGGCTCATAAAAATGATTTTTCTAGAGAAAGTTATGGCCATTTTAGTAGATGAAGGTCAAGTTTGAAGATGCCTAGTGCGCTCGAGCGCACCAGTCCTGCGATCGATCGCAAGTGCACACTTGCGACATCCCACATCGGCTAGAAATATCTTGTAGCGCACCATAGTGTGCTTGATCACACCATGCTATGATCGAGCACACATGGGCAATATCCCACACCGGAATTGAAACACATTGCACTCCAGGAATTCCCCTATAAAAACCCCATTTTGGGATCATCGGGGATCAGATCCAGAGGGCCTTTAGGAGCAAATCCAGAGGGCCCTCAGGAGGAACCTAGTGAAATTTTGGAGGGTAAGCTGAGGAATCTTCAAAGCTTTGCTACCAAGGGGGAGATCATCGAGAGGCCGGAGGCAGCTCAAGGAAGCATGAGCCCCATGGCCCACTAATCTCTGAGCAAGGCAAAGGGATGAATCCTTAGGTGTAGTTGTTCTTATTTTCCTTTATTGATTCAGTTGTAGTTTTGAATTATTATCATTAAACATTGTTATGATTTATTATTTAATCTATTTAGAAGATTTTTCCTTAGTCCGGTGTTTTCATCTTTCTTCCCCATATAAGTTTAGTCATGCTCTTCTTATGTGATGTTGTTGAGGTGTGATTGAGTCCGGTAGATTTCTCTTATAGATTTGTCCATTATTGTAGTATTATCATTATGATATATTGTCGTTTCTTGATAATCTATAAGTTAGGTAATGTGTGCTTGAAAGTAAAGAGTACTTCATAATAATTACATTAGGGTTTACTTGTGCTTAATTGAATATTTGCCGATTGCCTGTTTGGGATGTGAAACTTGCATTCGAGATAAAAATAATTGAATCAAGATTGGAATAAGGCAATGAACCTAGGGAGGATTCTCGGAACCTTGTTATATCTATCCATCATATTCTTCAATCTATTTACATAATTGGCTCACAACTCAGATTCTTCCATTTAATCTTTTATCGTTTGTGTTAAGGTTAAGGTTCACACCTTCTTTTGTAGTTAACTTATTTTCCTGTGGAATCGACACCCCAAAGCTGTGCTACAACTACTGCTATGCATTCTACCCCAGTTGTTATGAGTGCTACCATCGGCTGCCACTGAGCCTTCAAGTACCTCAGCAACCACTTCATCCCAAACCAATGCTTCTTTCCGGGACTACTCACAAATCTGGTGAGAACACCCGTTGCCCAAGAAACCCTTAACCAGCTTCTCTGATTTTCTTGGATTACACACATCCTAAGGATCTTTTGTGTAAGGTTGAGATCCTTCCTCTCGAACTCCTCACTGAGTTGAGATATAAACCTTTTCATCCTCTTCCTATTGTTCTAAACCAACAGCACATCAATGACATAGATTAGGATACTCACCATCTTCTCCACCTTGTGTCCAGGTGAAAAAGCTTTTGTGAAATCTATGTCTTTTCTTCTTGTGAACCCATTCACCACTAGCTTAGCCTTGTTTTGGACTTCATCTCCTAGAGGGTACCCTTCTTTGATCTTGTAAGTTCACTTACAATCCATAACTCTCTGATTTCCCGGAATATGCACCAATTCCCAGAAGTTATTCTTCCTCAAAGAATCAATTTCTTCCTCTATAGCTAGCTTCCATCGTGGCGAATCCTTACATCCTATGGCATCAATGTAAGTCTCTTCTTCACTCATCTCTCCTTCTGCCTAAGGAGCTGCTGCATCCGTAGCATCCGCAAACCTAAATCTTGAAGGTGGTCCGACTAGCCTTCTTTCTCGGTCTCTTGTGAGTTGATAGTCCTTCCGACTCCCTGCATCATCCTCTTTCAGTTCAGCCTCCTCATGAGTGTCCTGAGCTTGGAATTCATCAATGGGCTCTACCTAGTCCGAACCCTCTTGTCTTCCTTGCTCTACCTAAACTGAATTCTCCTTGATGCTATGTTCCACAATAACCAAATTGGTTTGCTCACTAGCCCATGTAGGGTTAGTTTTCTCTAAGTAGGGAAATAAAAATTCATTAAAATCAACATCCCTACTTATTATGAGTTTCAATCCTTCTTTCTCTAAGGACCACAACCTATACCCCTTAGCTCCTTCCCCATATCCTAGAAACACACATTTTCTAGATCTTGGGCTAAGTCTATCATCCTTTTGTTATGCAAACGCAGCACACCCAAAAGTCCTAAGCTTGTCCAACTCAGGGGGTTTTCCACTCCACATCTCTTCGAGATTTTTGAGCTCTAAAGCTCTAGAGGGTGATCTATTAACCAAATATGCAGCAGTAGACTCAGTTTCCCCCCAAAAATAGTTTGGTAAACTGGAACCATTTAACATGCACTTAATCTTTTCCATAAAGGTCTTATTCATCCTCACAGCAACTCCACTTTGCTGAGGGTTTTCCACAACCGTCCTATGTCTTAGAATCTCATTTAACCTACAGAATTGATCAAGCTCTTGGTTAAAAATTTCTAAGCCATTATCAGTTCTTAACACCTTAACTACTCTACCCATTTGAGTCTCCACTAACTTTTTCCACACCACTAATTTATTCAAAGCATCCGATTTATTTCTAACCAAATAAACCCAAACCTTTCTTGAATAATCATCAATTAAAGACAGAAAGTAAAAGTTACCTCTCTGTGTTGGTGTCCTTGCTAGTCCCCAAAGGTCCGCATAAATGTAGTTAAGAATGCCCTTAGACTTGTGCACTCCGGTGTTGAAGCTGACCCGATGTTGCTTCTGAAGAACACAACACTTATAGAAATCAAGTTCCTCTACTTTGTTTCCACCAAGTAGGCCATCCTTGCTGAGAACTTGCAGGCCCTCTTCGCTCATATGTCCCAAGTGAGTGTGCAAAGGGCTGCCTCATCCATCTCAGCCATCAAGCTTGCTGTTTGATCCTTGATCTCCATGTCTCCGATAATCTCATAGAGTCCATCCTTCATTGCTGCTTTGATCATTACCAAAGATCCCTTGGCTAACTTGATCTTTCCTCCCTCTATCTTGCATGTGTATCCCATGGAATCCAGTTGCCCCAATGAGATCAAATTCCTCCTCAAATCCGGGAGATATCTCACATCTTTTAGCAGCCTTGTCATTCCATCAAACATCCTCACCTGGATGTCTCTCGTGCCCCTCACTTGGTAAGAAATATCATTCCCCAAGAAAACCCTTTCATCATTGGTTTCCTTGAAATTCTTGAACCAACTCCGGTGAGGGTACATGTGATGAGTGCACCTGGTATCCAAGATCCATTTCCCACTATCTTCTTGCCCCTTGCTCACATGCACATGTGCGTTCGATCACAGACTGGTGTGCTCAAGCGCAGGTGCGCTCGAGCCTTCTTCTTGCGTTCACGAGCATAGGTGCGCTCGATCACAAATCTTTGTGCTCGATCACACTAGGCAGCTTCCAGCTCTTCCAAGTTTGCTCTGTAAGCCAGATAATTCCATAATGCTCCATTTTCTCCAAAAACCTAGAAAAACATAGAAAACACAGAAAGAAAATAAAATAACATAAACTAGGAACTTAACAAATGTAAATTAAGGGGCTTAAATATGAATATTTAAGCACTTATCATTTGTACGTTCCATTAACAATTAGGAGGAGTTGGCCACTAAATTTCTAAAGAAGTTTTTCCCAGCTTGAAAGACAAGGCAACTTAGAAGGGAGATTCAAACCTTTCAACAAAAAGATGGAGATCATTTTTTTGAAGCAAGGGAACATTTCAATGAGTTGCTTCTCAAGTTTCAACACCACAATCTATCTCAAGATGATTAGGTACAAGTTTTTTATAAAGGTTTAAATGACACTAATAAAAGTCTTGTTGATTCAGCTTGTGGAAGTGTGTTTATGGAAAAGAACAATGAGGAAGCTATTGAGCTATTTGAGACCTTAAGTGAACATTCTCAACAATTCTCATCAAGATGGAGGCAAGGAGTAAAAAGTAAGGGTGTGTATGAAGTAAGCACCAATGGTGGAATCTAGACTCAGATGGTGGAAATGGAGAGGAAGTTAGATGTGCTAGTGAGAGCGATGTCAATGTAGAATATCTCTCAAGTTCAACAAGTTACAAAAGTCGAGGTATGTGCTATATTGAGCATTTTGCTAAGTCATGTTGTCACTAGCAAAGGGTGAAAAGGAGTTTCACTAAATTTCCAGAATTGCTCGTATAGATCAGTCATTTTTGTGAATTAAACTATACTGATTTAGGAAGAACTAGGAGATGAGCCATATATTCTTGGAAAGATCCGGATGTCTATTTTTTGGAGAATTTTACAGCTTGTAAATATAATTTTTCTAGAGAAAGTTATGGTAGTTTTGGTAGACAAAGTTTAGGCTATGCATGATTTCAGCGTGGCAGAAATGAATGAGCTATTAAATTCTGATTTTTTTGGGATTTGCACGGCTGGAAAAGGAAGTTGAATGCCTAAATAAGTCTAGGGAGAAATCAGAAAAACAAAAATAGGCACATGTTCAATTGCTAGGGTTTTGTTTAGGGTTCTATAAATACATGTTTAAGAGACCAAAAAGAGAATAGGTTCTGTTTTACTATATTTTCTTCCATGGTGGCCGTCTTCACGCATGGTAGATCTTATTCTTTGAGGATTAACATCATAGAGGAGTTGTATTTTCTTTCTTTTATCTATTTTTTATGATGAGGATATTTTTCATTAGAATTATGTATAACGAAATTTTTAGTTAGGGCTCGATTGAAGCTGTAGTCATGTCTTCTTAAGGATTTCGATTTACTTTGTTACAAACTATTTTTTTGCTTACTTGATTAATCCCTAGTTTTTTTTCATTCTTTATACAGTTTATGTGTTATGCTTGATCATCATATAAATGTGTTGTATGGAGATTGTTAGCTAGGTAAATTTAGATAATCGAGTCTTGTGCCTACACTAAGTGACGAAGAAACCAATTATAGGTTCTTGGGATTAATCAACATGAAAAACCAGATAAGATACCATGTTTAAAGTTTTGTGTGTTTGTCTATTTCCATTGTTTTATGCTTTCTTGAATTGTAACTTAGTAGATACCATGCTAAATACTTTAGGAATGAAAAGAGTTAGAGTAGACACCCATACCTAACTTGTTGCTTAGGGAAATCAGTAGCTCAAGGAGTAGATATTATGCCCTTAGGTTGATAAACATTAAGCATCTAAATCTAGTTTGTAGCATTGTGCAAGTCATTTGCTTTAAAGAAGATGATTAGTGCTGAATATCAAAGCGTTAACTTATTTTCTCATTATTTCAATTCAAGTTTCAAAACTATTTTATGATTTTCTTTCACTAGTGCAATCTTTGTTTTTTATTCAAATCTGTAATTTGTTGTTTCATTTAGATAGAAGCTTTAGGAAATTATATTTAAACAAAATTAATCCAATCCTTGTGGGAATGATCTCGTATTTGCTAGCTATACTCTTTGTTTGATCTTGTCCACTTATGAGTTAAAATATACATTTAGAAACTCATTATTTAGGTCGATATTTGTATAACAAGTTTTTGGCACCATTGCTGGGGATTGTGCTAAATTGTGTTTAATTTTTGCATTAAAAAAACTAAAATATATATTTACTGATTACATGATATATTGCAATTTCGTTTATGCAAGGTCTTCGGTCCCAGAATTTAGCCATCATTGTGTACGATCTAGAGATTGAGCGAAACCTTAGATGATGTCGAAGGCAAAAAAGAGAATCTAAAAAGGAAGAAAGATCAAAATATGAAAAAGTAATAGAGGACGAACAAGCAAAAAATCTACTAGTTCGAAAGCCAATGAAGAGCTCATTTATTCCACAAAACCTTAATCAACCATCATGCATCACCTACCAACCAACTGTGCAGAGCAACTTCAATCTATCTCCTCATTTATTTAGTACGGTACCACATTATAGAGGCACATCTTCTAAGGATCCATATTTGCACATTAGAGATTTCTTTTATCTCTGCAAGACTTAGAATATCTAGGGCTTAACTCTAGAAGGAATCAGGTTAATCCTCTTTCCTTTCTCTTTAAAAGATAATGCTAAGTTGTGGTTGAACTATTTGTCTGCAGTTTCCATTAACAATTAGGAGGAGTTGACCACTAAATTTCTAAAGAAGTTTTTCCTAGCTCAAAAGACAAGGCAGCTTAGAAGGGAGATTCAAACCTTTCAACAAAAAGATAGAGATATTTTCTTTGAAGCATGGGAAGATTTCAATGAGTTTCTTCTCAAGTGTCCACACCACAATCTATCTCAAGATGATTAGGTATAAGCTTTTTACGATGGTTTAAATGATACTAATAAAAGTCTTATTGATTCAACTTGTGGAGGTGTGCTTCTGGAAAAGGACAGTGAGGAAGCTATTGAGCTATTTGAAACCTTAAGTGAAAATTCTCAACAATTCTCATCAAGAAGGAGGCAAGGAGTAAAAATTAAGGTTGTGTGTGAAGTAAGCACCAATGGTGGAATCCAAACTTAGTTGGCGGCAATGGAGAGGAAGTTAGATGTGCTAGTGAGAGCAATGTCAATCCAGAACATCTCTCAAGTTCAACAAGTTGTGAAAGTTGAGGTATTTGCTATATGCTCTCACTCTAATCATATTGTTGAAACTTATCCTATATCTTCTTTTACAGAGCAAGAGCATGCAAATTATGTGGGACAAAGCAACTATCCTCCCAAGAATAACCCCTATTCAAATACTTATAATGTTTGGTGGAGAAATCACCCCAATCTTTCTTGGAGCAACAATCAGAACGTTTTGAATCCACAGAGGCAGCAGAGGAATTTCCAACAGGGAAGTAATTATCAGACTCCACCACAGGTGCTGCAACAGAATCTTGAGCAGAAAAATAATGATATTGAAGGTGCCATACTCCAGTTCTTGACTGCATAACAATATACTAATGCTCAGACTAGTCAGACCATTCAGAAATTTGAGGTACAAGTAGGGCAACTTATCAAAGAACTGAGTGAGAGAAAAAGAGGACAATTCTTATCACAGACCATGCCAAACCCAAGAAGTCAAGAGGAGCTCAAGGCTATAACAGTCCTTAGGTGTGGTAAAATCATTGACAACATTATGGGAACGGATAAGAAAGTGGAAGCACCTTCAACAGGAGCTACGACCTCCACAAAATTAAGTAGGAAAGAGAAGGTGATATTGCCACCCTTTCCTCAAAGGGTAGTTAAGCAAAAAAAGAACAACAATGTCTTGATATTTTTGAAACTTTAAAAAAAAAGTAGAAATCAATATTCCTTTACTTGATGCAATTAAAAAAAATCCCATCTTATGCCAAGTTCTTAAAGGATTGTTGTACTAACAAAAGAAAGTTTCAGGAACATGCGAAAGTTGCATTGATCAAGGAGGTAAGCGTGGTCTTGTTGAGAAAGTTACCACCTAAACTAAAAGATTCAAGTAGTTTTACTATTCTTTGCAAGATTGGTGACCAACTCTTTGAACATGTTTTGCTTGATTTAGGGGCAAGTATCAATTTGCTACCCTATACAGTTTACAAGAAATTTTATTTGGGGGAACTTCAACCAACCTCAATTACGTTACAATTGGCAGACAGAAGCATCAAGAGACCTAGAGGTATTGTAGATGATGTCTTAGTTCAGGTAAATCAATTTATTTTGCTTGCTGATTTTGTTGTTTTGGATATGGAAGAATCACCTAAGCCATCATCTCTGCCCATTATTTTAGGTAAACCATTTATGAGTACTGCTGATAGAAAAATATATGTTAAAAAGGGTACTATAAGCATGAAAGTAAATGGTGAAAAGATAGAGTTTAGGGTGTTTGATGCATTGAAATTACCACATGATAATCATGATTGCTTCAATATTTGTATGGTTTAAAGTGTTTTTTAGCAAGTCTTTTAGGTAGATAGCATTGATCCATTGGAGGCTACCATAACTCATAGTCTCACAATGCTTAACATTAAGCAGGATTATAAAAGTGTTAATGTTGACATCATTGAGGTCGTATACTCCCTTGATGCTCTTAAGCCTTATCTAAGTAAGTACACACCTCCCTTTGAAACTCTTGTGCCTACTAATACTACTTTTGCCCCTTATTCTGTCAAGGCACCAAATTTGGAATTGAAGTAGTTGCCTGAACACCTAACATATTCTTACTTGGGAGAGAACCAGACACTACCAGTGATAGTTGCTGCAAACTTAAGTTTAAGGGAAGAGGATAAGCTATTGAGAGTTCTTAGAGATCACAAGACTACATTAGGGTGGACTATTGCTGACATCAAGGGCATAAGTCTAACCAAGTGCATGTATAGGATCCACCTTGAAGATAATGTAAGGCCGACCAGAGATACACAAAGATAACTTAACCTACATATGAAGGATGTAGTCTTAAGTTGTTAGTTGTTGGCATCATCTACCCCACCTCAGATAGTAAATGGGTGAGTCCAGTTCAAGTAGTGCCTAAGAAGAGTGGAATCACAATGATGAAGAATGAGGAAAATGAGCTTATTCCTACCAGGATGACCACTGGTTGGAGACTCTGCATCCATTACTGGAAGTTCAATAAGGAAACCAGGAAAGATCACTTCCCTCTGTCGTTTATTGATCAAATGTTAAAGAGGTTAGCAGGTCATAGCCATTATTGTTTTCTACATGGGTATAGTGGCTATAACTAGATTGCTATAGCACTAGATGTCCAGGAGAATACCACTTTCATATGCCCCTTTGGTATATTTGCAAACATGAGGATGCCATTCAAATTATGTAATGCACCTGCCACATTTCAAAGGTCCATGATGAGCATATTCTTAGACATGGTTGAAAGATTCACCGAGGTATTTATGGATGATTTCAGTGTTTTCAGCTCTAACTTTGATGAGTGTCTTAATAATTTGCACGTTGTCCTTAAGAGATGTGAAGACTATAAACTTAGCATTACTTGGGAGGTAGCCCAATTTGTGTGTTCTTGATTGTTTCGTTTCAAACCCCATCCTTCTTAATTTAAAAAAAATAATTTTTTTTGTGTTTCATTTTTGTTTTTGTTTCTCGCCATCTTGTACACATTTATGCTAGGTTTTTTAGAGCTTTGATTTTTCAGGACAGGTGTTTTCTAGGGAGCTTTACCCTTCACCACTTTTTTTTCTCCTCCCAGTATTGTATCTCTTACTACAATGTGTGATTTAAGTTTGGGGGTGTCGAAAAACAATTATATGTCCTTCTGTGAGCATTGTGCAACTATTTGATCACCCAAGTAGTGTTATCTGTACGAATTTGGTTAAACTGAAACTGTGATTTGATTTCCTTGGTGAGCTTAAATTTTTGAACGCATGATCAATTCAATAGAAAATCTAAGTCTGGTTACTTACTTTTGGCTTAGGACACTTCACATGTTTCATCTTTATTTCACCCCGAACACATTAGCGCATGATCTATGGGGTATGAAATGAGGAACTAATGACGCTTGTTTCAAAATCTTGAGTTCGGTCAGATGCTTTATTAGATGAATGACCTTGGCATGATTTTTTAGCAATGAATAATGGCATGATGAACAATGATGAATAATGAATTTTCTAAGTTGTTTGCTGAGTAACCGGGCCTCTTACTACCAAGCAATAAGTGTTCGCATCAAATGGTGAACGGTTTGGATTGGTTAATGACATGGCTAGTTTAGCTTTGTAGCCTTTTTGGCTCAAGTTAGTAAGTCTTCAAGTTACTTTACACCTACTGCCCTAAAGCCATCTGGTTTAGGAATCAGTAGTCTAACACTTGATACATGGGTCAATTAGAAAGCTTGAGGGAGCTAAGCATTGCATAACCTGCATTTAAATAAATAAAATTAATTGAATGAGAATGAAGTTATAATATCTACTGTGATATTGCCTTGGTCATTTATTTGATGGAGATTCCACTGAATGTTGAGATAATGATATATGCATATTAGGATTGAGTTGACACTCCAAGATTATGTGATAATTCACTTTACACTAGTTGATCTTGTAAAGTCTCTGCTAGCCAGCTGTGAGTGATTGGACTTTGAATTCTTTTAGACGTCTTAAAAATGGAGTTTGTCAATTTAAGCTTCGTAATTGATGAGTCTTAAATATTTCATATTTTAGACCCTAAACTTATATTTGTTATGCTCTTAGTTAGTAGTATTTCACTTTATTTTACGTCTTTATTGTGTTTTGTGTATTTTTACAGGTTTGTGGGGAAAATAAAGCATTTCAGGAGATGTGAAGCTTATGGAGACATTGCAATCGATCGCACGAGATATGCGATCGAGCGCACCTGCGCTCGAGCGCAGGTTGCCTAGGAACGAGCGCATGGTCAACATCCCACATTGAAATATTTGAAGTTCAGTGCATCTGCGATCGATCGTAGCAGACATGCGATCGAGCGCACATGAGATCGTGCGCACAAGACATGCGATCGATCGTACCTGCGATCGATCGCACCACACTACGATCGAGCGCACACGGGTAGTATCCCACATCGAATCTGCAACCCATATTGCTCCGGGTCTTCCCTTATATAAACATCATCTGGCTTCATCATTCAGTGTACAATTCCTGAGCCACTTTGGTGTTTACCGGTGGACGTCCGCCAACATTCTGGTGGATCCCGAAGCCATTGCTACCACGAGGGGAAGCACCGCCCGTCAGCGAGTGGAATTTCTCCCATTTAAAGTTTTTTATTTATTTCTTTATATTCAGTTATTTTAGTTTAAATATTTAGCACTTTTTATTATAGTTTTATAGTTATGAGTGGCTAGACTCTTCAGCTAAGGTTGAAGATGAAGCCCTGCCGTTGTTTGGCGTAGTAGTTCAGATTTGCTTGTACAAATCTGACAATTTTTAGTATAAATGTTCTGTCAATTATTTGAGTTAATCTTATAATTGATTGAGTTTAAATTGTCTGTTGGATATTCCTTGTGTTTCATCTGATGGATACATTGAATGCTTTTCGATTAAATTGGATTTCCTTTGTGATTTGTTAAGAGCGGATACATTGGACGCTTTTGGTTTAATTGGGATATTCTTTGTTTTTTGTCTTATAGTTGGATTCATGGAATGTTTTGATAGGCTATATTTTTAGAACATATATGCTTAACTTCGGTGGGGTGGATTTGGAAACCTTAGTGTTTTAACTATTAGTTTTTAAAAATCAAATTAGTTTAATTTTAATTTCTTTTGCAAATTATCATCTGAAATTCGGAACTAGGTTAAGATAGAGTTAATTTAGATTAAAAATTATATTTTCACAACGCAATTCCCTGTGGATTCGACCTCGCACTTGCACAATGCTATACTGCAAACGACTCGTGCGCTTGCGAGTAATTTAAAACTCACAACAAGTTTTTGGCGCCGTTGCCGGGGAATTATTTGGTTTGTGAAAATTTTTGGTCTAAAATGATTTTATTTTTCTACTAGTTAGTTATTTTTTTTTGTTTAAAAAAAAAATTTATGTGGATGAATCCAGCGCCGGTTTCACAGTTTTTAGAGAACACCATTAAGGAGTACATGAAAATGACCGGCCCATCCCTCAATGCTGCCAACACATTCAATGTTGATAGCTGTTCCATCTGTGCTAGTCCCATGCATCTAGCACAGAATTATCCATAAATGCCGGCTTGTGTCGAGTACCCCATGGAACAATTGAATGCTTTCAATGACTGTTGTTGGGAATCAAATGGATCTTACTCCGAAATATACAATCCAGGGTGGTGGAACCACTCTAATTTTTCATGGGAGCAGAACCAATTAATGAATCAGGGAGGAGCCCCTTATAATCAACACCCTCCCGAATATCCTCCACCAATACCAAGTTATGCCTATCCAGCACCATCACCCGCTTACCAAGCTCTCATTCAAGCGCCAGTGTCGGTTTCATAGTCATTGGAGGACGCTCTCAATGATTTCATGAAAACGACTAGCCAATCTATGAGTGAAGTGATGAGTGCAACCATAGAAAACACCCAAGCGATTGCCGAGCTAGAGAGTCAAATTAATCAAATCGCAAGTTATATGGGTGAAGGAGAGGAAAGAAAGTTCCCCAGTCAACCTGATCCTAACCCAAAGGAACAGTTTGCGGTGGGAAATTTCTCAACTCCTATACAAAGGCAAAAAAGTGGCAACAAAGAAAAGAGAGATACTGAGCCATCTACAGCCACACCTATCATTAAGGATCTCCCTAGGTCGTTTTTACCTAAAGCGCCTTACCTTGAGAGATTACAAGCGCCCAAGAAAAGAGAGGAGTTTGAGGATCCCCTGGAGGCATGCTTTGTTCACTTTGGAGAGGACTTGGGCTTAGATAAGTTACTAGAGGAAGTGAATGCCACTCTGGAGTCTGATCCTCAGAAGAGCAGTGAGACGGAGGAGACTATGGATGAATCACGTATTGAGGACCCCCTGAAGGCATGCTTTGCTCAATTTGAAGAGGATTTGGGCTTAGATAAGTTGTTTGAGCAAGCAAATGCTACTTTGGACTCTGCTCCTCTAAAGATCAGTGACCTGAACCCCCCAAGAAGGAACTTAAGCCTTTATCGGACAATCTTAAGTATAAGTTCCTAGGTCCAGCAGATTCTTTGCCTATAATTATAGCTTTAGATTTGGGTGATGCTCCAGAGGAGAAATTATTGGACGTCTTAAGAGAGCATAAGGAACCTATAGGCTGGACTATTGAGGATGTCAAGGGAATCAACCCCTCATTGGTAATACACATGATACAGTTGGAGGAGAATGCCAAGCCATCGAGGGAGCCACAAAGAAGGCTCAACTCTGCTATGCAAGAGGTTGTGAGGGCAAAATATATTAAGCTGTTAGAGGCAGGGATCATTTATCCCATCTCTGATAACAAGGGGGTGAGCCTGATTAAAGTCATGCCCAAACGTGCTGAATTGACAGTAGTAAATAAAGACAACGAGTTGGTTCCAACTCGAGTGCAGTCAAGATGGAGAAAGTGTCTAGACTACCATAAATTGAATGATGCCACTAGGCCTGATAATTTTCCATTCCCATTTATTGATCAGATGGTGGAGCGTTTAGTTGGGCATGTTTACTAATGTTGGGTCTAGCTGAAGAAGTTAAACTTAGCGCTCATGGGAGGCACCCCACAGCTTATTTTTTCTTTTGTTTATTTATTATTTCGCATTTTTATGATTAATGTTTGTTTCCAGTATTTTTTGTTTTCCAGTTTTTATTTTTCAAGGACAAAGCGTACTTCAGTTCAAGTTTGGGGGTATGCTATGAGCCATACCAGTCCAGATAGTTCTCCATATCTCAGGTCAGCTCTTTCTATATTAGTCACACATTGGGGTCAATGTGTAATTTAAGTTTGGGGGTATGGGAGACACATCACACACTTTGTCCTAATTTGTTGTCTTTTCGTCATAGAGATAAATGCATGCTCATGTTATCGTGAAATTTTAGTTGATCTAAACATTTTCTGTGATGTGATGTCATTGGTGAGCTTAACATTTTGAACACATGATCTGGTGATAAATTTTTAAAATTTAGTTACTTACTTTAGGCATTTTGAGAATTCACATGTTTGATCTAATCTAACACGAGCACACTAGCACAAATTATGTGAGGTATGACACTTGATTTTAATGTGTATTTTTCCTTATCTTAACTGAAACTGGATGACTTGTTGGATGAACACTTGGGCATAAAGAAAGAAAAAAAAAATTTAATTACTACAACTTTCCGCTGAGTAACTGGACCTCTTGCCTCAGTAAGCAGTGAGTGTTCACGTCAAAAGGTGGAATTTTGCTTGGTAGTATTAAGGTCGGTTTATTTTCATAGCCTTTTTGACTCGAGTTAGTAAGTCCTTAGGGGTGTCTGTACACCTAGTGTCCTAAAACCATCTGGTTTGGGAGTCATTGACTCAACACTCGCTACATGGGTCAATTAGAAAGCTTAAGGGAACTAAACATAGTCGTGCCTTATTATTGTTAAAAAAATAAAAAGAAAAAAGAATAAAATAAAAACTATGCCTTTTCGTTCATTTTTTATGGGAAATTCGGTGAATCTTGAGACATGGAGACCTTACACATTAGAGTTAGTTGGAAGCTTCATTTTTATATGCTAATTCACCTTACACTGATTCAAGCTTGTGATGCCTTATCCTGCCTTTTGTAAGTAATTAGATTTTAACATTTCTATTCATTGCGAAGATGGGTTTACCTTTTTAAGCTTGCTTATGAATGAATATCATGGTGATGTATGCTCCTTAAATTTTTGGATACCATGAGTGATGACTTTATCTTTATGTTCTTTGTTTTTCATTTAGTCTTTTATTTTGTTTTGCTAAGGGACTAGCAAAATATAAGTTTGGGGGTATTTGATGAGTCTTAAATATTGTATATTTTAGACCCTTAACTTATATTTGTTATGCTCTTAGTTAGTAGTATTTCACTTTATTTTACGTCTTTCTTATGTTTTGTGTATTTTTACAGGTTTGTGGAGAAAATAAAGTATTTCAGGAGATGTGAAGCTTCTGGAGACATTGGGATTGATCGCACGAGATATACGATCGAGTGCACCTGCGCTCGAGCGCACCTACCTACGAACGAGCGCATGGTCAACATCCCACATCGAAATATTTGAAGTTCAGTGCATCTGCGATCGATTGTAGCAGACATGCGATCGAGCGCACATGAGATCGTGGGCATAAGACATGCTATCGATCGTACCTGCGATCGATCGCACCACACTGCGATCTAGCGCACACGGGCAGTATCCCACATCGAATCTGCAACCCATATTGCTCCGGGTCTTCCCCTATATAAACACCATCTGGCTTCATCATTCAGTGTACAATTCCTGAGCCACTTTAGTGTTTACCGGTGGACGTCCGCCAACATTCTGGTGGATCCCGAAGGCATTGCTACCCCGAGGGGAAGCGCCACCCGTCAGCGAGTGGAATTTCTCCCATGTAAAGTTTTTTATTTATTTCTTTATATTCAGTTGTTTTAGTTTAAATATTTAGCACTTTTTATTATAGTTTTATAGTTATGAGTGGCTAGACTCTTCAGCTAAGGTTGAAGATGAAGCCCCGCCGTTGTTTGGCATAGTAGTTCAGATTTGCTTGTACAAATCTGACAATTTTTAGTATAAATGTTCTGTCAATTATTTGAGTTAATCTTATAATTGATTGAGTTTAAATTGTCTATTGGATATTCCTTGTGTTTCATCTGATGGATACATTGAATGCTTTTCGATTAAATTGGATTTCCTTTGTGATTTGTTAAGAGCGGATACATTAGACGCTTTTGGTTTAATTGGGATATTCTTTGTTTTTTGTCTTATAGTTGAATTCATGGAATGTTTTGATAGGCTATATTTTTAGAACATATATGCTTAATTTCGATGGGGTGGATTTGGAAACCTTAGTGTTTTAATTATTAGTTTTTAAAAATCAATTTAGTTTAATTTTAATTTCTTTTGCAAATTATCATCTGAAATTCGGAACTATGTTAAGATAGAGTTAATTTAGATTAAAAATTATATTTTCACAACATAATTCCCTGTGGATTCGACCTCGCACTTGCACAATGCTATACTGCAAACGACTCGTGCGCTTGCAAGTAATTTAAAACTCACAACAAGTTTTTGGCGCCATTGCTGGGGAATTATTTGGTTTGTGAAAATTTTTGGTCTAAAATGATTTTATTTTTCTACTAGTTAGTTATTTTTTTTTTTTGTTTAAAAAAAAAAATTTATGTGGATGAATCCAGCGCAGGTTTCACAGTCTTTAGAGAACACCATTAAGGAGTACATGAAAATGATCGGCCCGTCCCTCAATGCTGCCAACATATTCAATGTTGATAGCTTCTCCATCTGTGCTAGTCCCATGCATCTAGCACAGAATTGTCCATCAATGCCGGCTTGTGTCGAGTACCCCATGGAACAAATGAATGCTTTCAATGACTGTTGTTGGGAATCAAATGGATCTTACTCCGAAACATACAATCCAGGGTGGTTGAACCACTCTAATTTTTCATGGGAGCAGAACCAATTAATGAATCAGGGAGGAGCCCCTTATAATCAACACCCTCCCGAATATCCTCCACCAATACCAAATTATGCCTATCCAGCACCATCACCCGCTTACCAAGCTCCCATTCAAGCGCCAGCGTCGGTTTCACAGTCATTAGAGGACGCTCTCAATGATTTCATGAAAACGACTAGCCAATCTATGAGTGAAGTGATGAGTGCAACCATAGAAAACACCCAAGCGATTGCAGAGCTAGAGAGTCAAATTGATCAAATCGCAAGTTACGTGGGTGAAGGAGAGGAAAGAAAGTTCCCCAGTCAACCAGATCCTAACCCAAAGGAACAGTTTGCTGTGGGAAATTTATCAACTCCTATACAAGGGCAAGAAAGTGGCAACAAAGAAAAGAGAGATGCTGAGCCATCTACAGCCACACCTATCATTAAGGATCTCCCTAGGTCGTTTTTACCTAAAGCGCCTTACCTTGAGAGATTACAAGCACCCAAGAAAGGAGAGAAGTTTGAGGATCCCCTGGAGGCATGCTTTGCTCACTTTGGAGAGAACTTGGGCTTAGATAAGTTACTAGAGGAAGTGAATGCCATTCTGGAGTCTGATCCTCAGAAGAGCAGTGAGACGGAGGAGACTATGGATGAATCACGTATTGAGGACCCCCTGAAGGCATGCTTTGCTAAATTTGAAGAGGATTTGGGCTTAAATAAGTTGTTTGAGCAAGCAAATGCTACTTTGGACTCTGCTCCTCTAAAGATCAGTGAGACAGAGGAAACCACAACACCTGAACCCACCAAGAAGGAACTTAAGCCTTTATCGGACAATCTTAAGTATAAGTTCCTAGGTCCAGCAGATTCTTTGCCTATAATTATAGTTTTAGATTTGGGTGATGCTCCAGAGGAGAAATTATTGGACGTCTTAAAAGAGCATAAGGAAGCTATAGGCTGGACTATTGAGGATGTCAAGGGAATTAACCCCTCATTGGTAATACACACGATACAGTTGGAGGAGAATGCCAAGCCATCGAGGGAGCCACAAAGAAGGCTCAACCCTGCTATGCAAGAGGTTGTGAGGGCAAAAGATATTAAGCTGTTAGAGGGAGGGATCATTTATCCTATCTCTAATAACAAGGGGGTGAGCCTGATTAAAGTCGTGCCCAAACGTACTGAATTGACGGTAGTAAATAAAGACGACGAGTTGGTTCCAACTCGAGTGCGGTCAAGATGGAGAAAGTGTCTAGACTACCATAAATTGAATGATGCCACTAGGCCTGATCATTTTCCATTCCCATTTATTGATCAGATGGTGGAGCGTTTAGTTGGGCATGTTTACTAATGTTGGGTCTGGCTGAAGACGTTAAACTTAGCGCTCATGGGAGGCACCTCACAGCTTATTTTTTCTTTTGTTTATTTATGATTTCGCATTTTTATGATTAATGTTTGTTTCCAGTATTTTTTGTTTTCCAGTTTTTATTTTTCAGGGACAAAGCGTACTTCAGTTCAAGTTTGGGGGTATGCTATGAGCCATACCAGTCCAGATAGTTCTCCATATCTCAGGTTAGCTCTTTCCATATTAGTCACACATTGGGGTCAATGTGTAATTTAAGTTTGGGGGTATGGGAGACACATCACACACTTTGTCCTAATTTGTTGTCTTTTCGTCATAGAGATAAATGCATGCTCATGTTATCGTGAAATTTTAGTTGATCTAAACATTTTCTGTGTTGTGATGTCATTGGTGAGCTTAACATTTTGAACACATGATCTGGTGATAAATTTTTAAAATTTAGTTACTTACTTTAGGCATTTTGAGAAATCACATGTTTGATCTAATCTAACACGAGCACACTAGCACAAATTATGTGAGGTATGACACGTGATTTTAATGTGTATTTTAACTTATTTTAACTGAAACTGGATGACTTGTTGGATGAACACTTGGGCATAAAGAAAGAAAAAAAAAATTTAATTACTATAACTTTCCGCTGAGTAACTGGACCTCTTGCCTCAGTAAGCAGTGAGTGTTCACGTCAAAAGGTGGAATTTTGCTTGGTAGTATTAAGGCCGGTTTATTTTCGTAGCCTTTTTGACTCGAGTTAGTAAGTCCTTAGGGGTGTCTGTACACCTAATGCCCTAAAACCATCTGGTTTGGGAGTCATTGACTCAACACTCGCTACATGGGTCAATTAGAAAGCTTAAGGGAACTAAACCTAGTCGTGCCTTGTTATTGTTAAAAAAATAAAAAGAAAAAAGAATAAAATAAAAACTATGCCTTTTCGTTCATTTTTTATGGGAAATTCGGTGAATCTTGAGACATGGAGACCTTACACATTAGAGTTAGTTGGAAGCTTCATTTTTATATGCTAATTCACCTTACACTGATTCAACCTTGTGATGCCTTATCCTGCCTTTTGTAAGTAATTAGATTTTAACATTTCTATTCATTGCGAAGATGGGTTTACCTTTTTAAGCTTGCTTATGAATGAATATCATGGTGATGTGTGCTCCTTAAATTTTTGGATACCATGAGTGATGACTTTATCTTTATGTTCTTTGTTTTTCATTTAGTCTTTTATTTTGTTTTGCTAAGGGACTAGCAAAATATAAGTTTGGGGGTATTTGATGAGTCTTAAATATTGTATATTTTAGACCCTTAACTTATATTTGTTATGCTCTTAGTTAGTAGTATTTCACTTTATTTTACGTCTTTCTTGTGTTTTGTGTATTTTTACAGGTTTGTAGAGAAAAAAAAGCATTTCAGGAGATGTGAAGCTTCTGGAGACATTGCGATCGATCGCACGAGAAATGCGATCGAGTGCACCTGCGCTCGAGCGCACCTGCCTAGGAACGAGCGCATGGTCAACATCCCACATCGAAATATTTGAAGTTCAGTGCATCTGCGATCGATCGTAGCAGACATGCGATCGAGCGCACATGTGATCGTGTGCACAAGACATGCGATCGATCGTACCTGCGATCGATCGCACCACACTGCGATCGAGTGCACACGGGCAGTATCCCACATCGAATCTGCAACCCATATTGCTCAAGGTCTTCCCCTATATAAACACCATCTGGCTTCATCATTCAGTGTACAATTCCTGAGCCACTTTGGTGTTTACCGGTGGATGTCCGCCAACATTCTGGTGGATCCCGAAGGCATTGCTACCACGAGGGGAAGCGCCGCCCGTCAGCGAGTAGAATTTCTCCCATGTAAATTTTTTATTTATTTCTTTATATTCAGTTTTTTTAGTTTAAATATTTAGCACTTTTTATTATAGTTTTATAGTTATGAGTGGCTAGACTCTTCAGCTAAGGTTGAAGATGAAGCCCCGCCATTGTTTGGCGTAGTAGTTCAGATTTGCTTGTACAAATCTGACAATTTTTAGTATAAATGTTCTGTCAATTATTTGAGTTAATCTTATAATTGATTGAGTTTAAATTGTCTGTTGGATATTCTTTGTGTTTCATCTGATGGATACATTGAATGCTTTTCGATTAAATTGGATTTCCTTTTTGATTTGTTAAGAGCAGATACATTGGACACTTTTGGTTTAATTGGGATATTCTTTGTTTTTTGTCTTATAGTTGGATTCATGGAATGTTTTGATAGGCTATATTTTTAGAACATATATGCTTAACTTCGGTGGGGTGGATTTGGAAACCTTAGTGTTTTAATTATTAGTTTTTAAAAATCAATTTAGTTTAATTTGAATTTCTTTTGCAAATTATCATCTGAAATTCGGAACTAGGTTAAGATAGAGTTAATTTAGATTAAAAATTATATTTTCACAACGCAATTCCCTGTGGATTCGACCTCGCACTTGCACAACGCTATACTGCAAACGACTCGTGCACTTGCGAGTAATTTAAAACTCACAACAGTAATGAATGAACAACATTGTTGATGTGATTCCGTATTCTTCTTGATAACATGATTGTGACATAAATGTTTATGGGTAGCATTTCTATTAAACCCTCACGAGACTTCACTTGTCCTAGGGATGCCTATGGGTTTAAAAGGCTTATTGCTAAATGCAATCGTACACCTCATGAAAGACGAAAGTATGTAGCTATTTTATTTTAAGTTTTGTATTTCTAAGGGACTAGCAATATGTAAGTTTGGGGGTGTGATAAGCACTGAATGTCACACATTAAAGCCCCTTAATTTACATACGTTAATCCTTTAGCCTTGTTACAATTTGATCTTTTATAGTGTTTTACATGCTTTCAGGTTTCCCAAGAGGAATGCAACAAAACCCATCATTTCTTGATTGTTAAATATAAATTAAGTATTTTGCTAAGTCATGCTGTCACTAGCAAATGGTGAAAATGAGATCACTAAATTGCCCGAATTGCTCATACAGATAAGTCATTTTTGCGGATTAAACTATATTGATTTTGGAAGAACCAAGAGATAACCCATATATTCTTGGAAAGATTCAGATGTCTACATTCTGGAGAATTTTACAGCTCGTAAATATAATTTTTCTACACAAAGTTATGGCAGTTTTAGTAGACAAAGGTCAGGCTGTGCGTTATTTCAGCGTGGCAGAAGTGAAGGAGCTATTAAATTCTAATTTTTTGGGATTTGCACAGTTGGAAAAGAAAGTTGAGTGCCTAAATAAGTCTAGGGAAAAATCAGAAAAACAAAAATAGGCACAAGTTCAATTGCTATGGTTCTGTTTAGGGTTCTATAAATATATGTTTAAGAGACCAAAAAGAGAACAGGTTTTGTTTTACTATATTTTCTTCTACAATGGTCGTTTTCACACAAGGGAGCTCTTGTTCTCTGAGGATTATCATCTTAGAGGAGTTGACCTTTCTTTCTTTTATCTATTTTTTTATTATGAGGATATTTTTCATTAGAATTATGTGTAACTAAATATTTTAGTTAGGGCTCGATTAAAGCCCTAGTTATGTCTTCTTAAGGATTTCGATTTGCTTTGTTACAAATTATTTTTTGCTTAATTGATTCATTCCGGGTTGTGTTTCATTCTTCATACGGTTTATGTGTTATGCTTGATCATCATATATGTCAGCTAGGTAAATTTTGATGACCGAGTCTTGTGCCTACACTAAGTGACGAATGAACCAATTATGGGTTCTTGGGATTAATCAACATGAAAAACCAGAATAGATACCATGTTCAAGGTTTCGTATGTTTGTCTATTTCCATTCTTTTATGCTTTCTTGAAGTGCAACTTAGTAGATACCATGCTAAATACTTTGAGAATGAAAATAGCTAAAGTAGACACCCATGCCTAACTTGTTGCTTATTGAAATCAATAGCTTAAGGAGTATATATTATTCCCTTAGGTTGATAAATATTAAGCATCTAAATCTAGTTTGTAGCATTGTGCAAGTCGTTTGCTTTAAAGAAGATGATTAGTGGTGAATATCGAAGCCTTAACTGTAATGACCCATCCCAGGTTAGGCACCCCTGAGACAGTGTCATCACATTTTGAAAATCCTAGAACGACACATATATGCAACAATAAAAATAAATAACACCAACAGAAAATTTTTCATCAATCCTCAACCCTCAACAGGGGAGTTACATCAATCTGATCTTTAAACATTAGATACAATGTAAAATGCATGAATGTTTACAAATAAATTTTTACTTTCTTTTTTCATTAGTCTGAGGATGTTGACACGTACGTGGCTTACAAAAAGTGATTTTGTCTAAACCTCAACTCACCAAACTATTTGTTCTTCCTGCTACCTGAAATCATTGTACAATGAGGGATGAGCTTCACAAGCTCAGTGAATTAAATGTACTGGGAGTATTCAATTGTATAAATAGTCTTTCAATATTTTATCTTTTATATTTCATACAACTTGATACTAGCATTCCACTATCACTACACATATCATAAGTCTCATTCTCTATCAATCTCTTCTTTTTATTTATTGGTTCACCTTAAGCCCATCAATTATCTCAAAATTTCATTGTAATGAGGTTCACATCATAAAATCTACCATTTAGATGGTTCTTATTACCATAATTGTCTCTCTGTGAGACTCATCCATCTAAAAAGTAAATTCACAATAACACACCACACATTAGCATTTCAATAATACAAGCAATAATTAAAACTGATGCAGTGCATTAATTATTATTATGGGAAAATCTTCCCACATGTCGACATGTTGTTATTATCTTAGATTGGCTGCCTTCCCAGTTCTTTCATTCTCATTTAGGCCGGCTGCCTTCCCGGTTCTTTTCTTTACAACTTGTCCCAGCTGCCACAAAATTTATTTCCAGCATATACCGGCTATCACGGTATCCCTTTTAATTCCAGCACAAATTGGCTGTCACGGTTTTTCAATTAGACCAGCCCCTTCCCGGTTTTTTCAGTTCTCTTATTTAATGCATATGCATATGAACAATGATATGAAATATGCATATGAACAGTAATATAAAAACCACATGAATTCAAAATATCTAAATTGACTATCCCGATTTTTCTCAAATTATATAAAAATTTCATTAAAATCCTCTCATACCAAATCACATCAAATCATCCATTAAAACTTGTCAAGATCCACTAAATTTCATCCCAAATCACATCAAATCCTCCATTTGCCAATACCCATTAAAATCTATTTCGTCAAAATTCGTATCAAAGCATCAATCATAGCTCATCAAGAATTTATTTATCACCATCACTATTAAATCAACTCATTATTCTAATAATATTTCTTCTCACATAATAATTTTTCTACGTGTACAATATTTATATCATATCTATCCACCAAATCTTTATCTATCACCAAAACATATGCTAAAAATTTATTTTAATATTATCACTCAATTTTTTTTCATTTTTATTTAGATTATTAAAGTAAATTCAACTCACCATGTAGTACTTAAAGCTACCCGTGGATCACCTCCTTGCCTTTCCTGTTCTTCTCAGAAATTTCCCTCGGTTGCTGATTGTCAACACCTGACATAATATTTAGAATAAATTTCTAATTTATTCTTCAATTCTTCCTAAACCACACCCTTGAAAATTCTCACTTTGACTTTCAGGAAATTTCATGTATGCTAAAAATTCAAAAAATAAATACTACGTTATTACCTTCTGTTTTTCTGATATCTTCTTGTAATTCTCTATGAAATTCCACAATAAAATCCTTCAAAATTTTGCTCTTTAAACCTTTCCTTGGGTCCCCAAGTGTTTAGAGAAAAAAAAATTGAAAGAAATTATGTGAAATCTGTAAACAGATTTCACATCGGTGTGTGTGTATGTGTGTATATATATTAGATTTGTAAAAAATCTCTAGCAGCACCCCCACCCCCGCACACAAAGCCTCCATGTTTTTGAGATGTGGAGGACATTCATCCTCCACCAATTCTCTTCTTTTTTGTTTGACTTTTTTTTCTTCTTTTCCTTTCTTTCTTCTGGATGTTCTACATTTGATGAGAGATGTAAAATGAATCTTAACAATACTTAACTATTATCACTTTAGGGTTGATCTAGGTTTTAATTGCACTTTTATACATTAACAACTCTAAAGTATCATTCTTGGATCATTGATCTATTTCGGTGCATTTTCAGGTACTTTAAGCTCAAAAGAGGAGAAAAAGTTATCATTTCTTGAAGCACAAAGACTCGAGGCATACTAGAGTGAAGGAATGCTTCCGAAAGGACAAGATGGAGGGCTTAAAAGAGCAACAGCTGCTGCCCGCACTGGAAAGCAGTTTCACTAAATTGCCAGAATTGCCCGTACATATCAATCATCTTCAAAAATTAAATTGTGTTGATAAAAGAAGAACCAGGAGATGAGCTATATATGCTTAGAAAGATCCGGAAGTCTATTTTCTGGAGAATTTTATGGTTTGTCAAAAGGATTTTTCTAGAGAAAGTTATGGTAGTTTAAGTAGACAAAGGTCAGGCTGTGTGGGCTGTGCGGGATTTCAGCGTGATTTTGGGCTTAAATCCCACATCCCACATTGGTTGGAAAACACATTTCTATATCCCACATCCCACATCGGATTGGAAACACATTGCACTCATAGTATTTCCCTATAAAAGGCCTACTCCACTTCAGCTTTGAATAAGAATCGGGGATGAATCCAGAGGGCCTTTAGGAGCAATCCAGAGGGCCTTTAGGAGGAACCCGAAGTTTAAAGTTTGAAGGTCAGGAGAGATGACCGTCGGGAGGCCGGAGGTAACTCGAGGACGTATGAGCCCCATGGCCGGCTAGTCTCCAAGCAAGGCGAAGGGATGAATCCCTAGGTGTAGTTGTTCTTATTTTTCCTTTATTTGATTCGGTTGTAGTCGGAATTATTTTCGTTAAATATTGTTATGTTTTATTCTTTAATTTAATTAGTAGATTTATTATAACTCTGGTGGTTGCATGCTTCTTTTCCATATAAGTTCAGTCAGGCTTTTCTTATGTGTACCTGTTTGGGTGTGATTGAGTCCAATAGATCTCTTTTATAGATTTGTCCATTGTTGTGGTATCGTCGTTTAGATATATCGTTGTCTCTTGATAATTTATAAGTTAGGTCATGTGTGCTTGAAAGTAAAGAAGATTTCATAACAATTACATTAGGATTTATAAATGCACTTTAATTGAATATTTTCCGATTGTCTGTTTGGGATGTGAAACTTGCAATCGAGATAAAAGCAACTGAATCAAGCTAGGATTAGAGCAACGAACCTAGGGAGGATTTTCGGAACCTTGTAATTTTTATTTTAAACTTATTTACACAATTACCCTTCTTCTCAAACAACTCAGATTCTTTTAATCTTTTATTGTTTGTGCTGAGGTTTACACCTTTTGTTGTACTTAACTTGTTTCCCTGTGGAATCAACACCCCAAAACTATACTACAATAACCGCGTTATGTTTTAGGCGTAATCAAATTTTGGCGCTGTTGCCAGGGAAACGCGCTTAAGTACAAGGAAGCTTGCCAACTTTGAGTGTGATGGTAAATTAAAAAAAAAATAAAAATATTCTTGTTTTATTTATTTTATTTCCTCTCTGATTCATTCGGTGTATGCTTAGACAAGAGATCTGCGAGGTAGATTCATTAGAGGACCTGAGCTAGAATTACCCTCTCCTTTCGAGTCTGATAGTGAAACCTCGCCTAGATCAACCCATAGAGAAAACTCAAGTGAGAATCTAGAGGATTTTGTTAACATGGTCGATAACCATAATGAGAATGTTGCTAGGACACTTCAGGATTACCTCCACCCTACACGCACGCCCATACCATCACCAGGGATGATTCAATTACTCCCTACGTTCCATGGCTTGGATAACGAAAACCCATATGTGCACATTAGAGAGTTTGAGGAAGTAGTTGCGACTTTTCATAGTCAAAACGAAACTCATGACATTATGAAACTTAAGCTCTTTCCTTTCGCTTTGAATGATAGAGCCAAGAGTTGGCTATACTCACTTAGACCATGATCTATTAGGTCGTGGACTGAGATGACTCGGGCTTTCTTTAACAAATACTTTCCCCAACATAAGACCAACACTTTGAAAAGGAAAATCTCCACCTTTGCACAAAAGGATAGTGAGACTTTATATCAGTCTTGGGAGAGATTTAAGGAGTTATTGAGCATGTGCCCTCACCATTGGTATGAGAGTTGGCGCTTAGTGAGCTATTTCTATGAGGGACTTACCTATAGAGAGCGCCAATTCGTAGAGATGATGTGTAATGGTGGGTTTTTATAGAAAGATCCTGATGAGGCCATAGAGTACCTCAATGAGCTTGCTGAAAAAGCTCACACTTGGACTGGACCTAGTGCTACTAAAAGCACAAATAGGTCACGACCTATAGGGCACTCAAATGGTGGTGGAATTTTCCATCTTAGGGAAGAGGATAACCTTAGAGCCAAGGTCGAGATGCTCACTAGGGAGATAAATGAGTTAAAGACTAAGAGCTTAAAGCCAACACACGTGATTAATCATGCAAAATCTTTTGAACCATGTTTTGTGTGTGGCGGGGTAGATCATCTCGCCCAGGAGTGTCCCACATTTGCTGAGATGCGAGGGATGTATAAGGAACAGTGTAATGCCTTAGGCATGTACAAGAAGCCTTTTACACCCCTCTCTAATACCTATAAGCCGGGATGGCGCGATAACCCTACCTTCAGCTGGAAGTCTGAAAACCAACAGCTTGCACAACCCCTTGCACCATATCTTGAACCATACTATGCACCTGTGTCTTCTAGGATTTCTTTAGAAGACACTTTACATGCTTTTATTGAGGCACATGGTAAGACTAATAAAATACTTAAATCGTTAGCTGTTCAAGTTGTTGAAGAACATAAAGAAATAAAGAGCCAAGTATCCAAGTTGATGAGCTACTTGAGTGTGACTGAGCGATTCCCTACTCAAGCTTAGTCCACATCCCATGGTCAACACCTAGCACAAAAGAATTTGGAGGAGGTGAATGCTATTGAGACACTAGGTGGTAAGTCAGTACACATCCCAACAATGAAAAGATCAGAGGATGTGGCTGAAAGCCATTAAGCACAAGCATACATGATGGACTCGTTCATGGAAAAGGTCCAGCACCTTAATCCATTAGAGTCCACCTTCACCCATGGCTTCACCAAAGCATATATTGAGCCAGCATTTGTGGATGTTACTAATGACATCCTTGAGGCCCCCCAAAAGCATAGAGGCACCGAATTTGGTAGTGCAGCAGCGGCTGATACATTCAACCTATGCTTTTCGAAGAGGGAATAAGAGCGTCTGGCTGAAGACGTAAAACTTAGCGCTTGTGGGAGGCAACCCACAACGTATCCTTTTATTTTTATTGTTTTTCATATTTCTTTTATTATTATTATCTTGTTGTTTTCCAAGTTTTTACTTTAGTATTTATTTTTCAGGGATAAATAAACGAAGCAGTTCAAATGATTGTGCACAACTTTCAACTCCACGCACCGTTGGTTAAAAATGGAATTTCTTTAACTTTTGCTTTTTCATTGAGGACAATGCTTATCTTAAGTTGGGGGTAGAAGATATACATTTCTTATTGCATATCATTGAACTGTTTGGTGCCATCTTTGTTTTTGTTTAGCATGCTTTGTGTTAGCCTTAGAGTCAATTTACATGTCAATGATATGAACATAATTGAGATAGCAGATAGTATTTAGAAGTAGTTAAATCTTGCTTCGGTTTGAAATTAATTTAAGTATCAATCTTGATTTGGTTAGAGACGCTAGCATGTGGTAAGATTGTATGATTAATCGAAAGCATTTAGAAAATTTTTATGTGTGATTATTTTGTGAATACTTTTGCAGTCTTGACAAGCTCTAGAACTTACTTGATAATCACTTGAGGTGAATTCCTAGAATGCACACTACTTAGGATATGATATAGGCCATTTTTGAACCGTTTGAGCCTTTCAAATCTACCATTGCTATATTTATTACTAGTCACCTATTTGAGCCTTTTTCTTGAAAAGAAAAATTGAGCCTTGTTTCTTTCGATAAACCATTTACTTACCTTTATGAGCCTAAAAATATTTTTATCCTTACCTTTCTTTTAAAAGAACTTAGTTATACACATGTTGTAAGAAGCACTTAAAAGGAGTAAAGGTGGAAATATGAAAAAAATATCACTACTGTAACCTAAGTACATTAAAGGAGATAAGTTGGGGGTTGTGGAAAAGAAAAGAAAAAAAAATGATGAAAAAGAAGGTGAATGGTTATGTGCCAAAATAAAAAAAAATGAATTATGGCAAAGAAAGAAGAAAGAAAGAAAAGAAAAAAATGGTAATTTGTTGAAAGAAATGCTCGAAAAATGGTTGAAAGAGTTGGGTATTGAAGTAAGGTTATCTAGTGCTTAAAGAGCTGCGTTCAAAACTACGAGATTAAGTTCTTTTACTTGTGAATTCTTCCCATTCTTTCTTAGCCTTTACCTTAGTCGAACTTTACAAGCTTATTAAAGACCTATTGATCCAATGTAGTGTGATTTTTCTACAATAGTGGAGAGTGATTTGAAAAGTGAGCTCATGGAGCTTGTTTTTGTGATTAATGTCACGCAATTTATTATGTTTTTAGAGGCCAAGACTTGTATTCATGAATGTTATGCATAAAATCATCCGGGTGTTTGGATTAATGGTTTGTGGTAAGATGGATGTTAAGAGTCAATAACGATTTTAAGATTGATGTTTGGATTACTTTTGGACTTAGGTGAAATTTAATGATTCTATGTGTCATATGTTATGTGCAATTTTTGAGACAAAAAGTGAATTACTCTTGGTTCAACGCTAGCATTGCTTTACTCTGTTTTTAACTCCTACCATAGAATTCATCTCTTATTTTCGCTTCAATTGCTAGAGACTAGCAATAAGCTAGTTGGGGGTTGTGATGAGAGTCGTAAAATGTATCTTAACAGTACTTAACTGTTATCACTTTAGGGTTGATCTAGGTTTTAATTGCACTTTTATACGTTAACAACTCTAAAGTATCATTCTTGGATCATTGATCTATTTCAGTGCATTTTCAGGTACTTTAAGCTCAAAAGAGGAGGAAAAGTTATCTGTAGGTCCAAAATATACTATGGCAATACCCAAGAGGGGGTGAATTGGGTATTAAAAAAAATTAAATACTTTTTGCAATCTCAAATAACAAAATATATGCGGAATTAAATCTTTCTAAATTACTAGCACAAAGATGAGAGAGTTTATTGCTTAATATAGAAATGATAATTGAATTATAAAATAATTAAGCAATCAATCTCATTTACTTGAATAATAAATAATTATAAGCAAGTAATTATGAAAGTAATTAAGGAGATAGAGTTAGAGAGATGCAAACTCGATTTATAGTGGTTCGGCAATATCGGAATCCTTCCGACCCTACGTCCACTCTCTTCAAGGATCCTCCTTGAAGTCTTTCACTAAACCAAGCAACTTACGGGTGTTGCTCAAACTGAAACACAAGCAACTTACGGGTGTTGCTCAAACCGTACAATCCCCTTCCTCTCGGAAGTAATCCCCTTCCTCTCGGAAGTATCCCCTTCCTCTCGGAAGTAATCCCTTTACAATAAAAGCTGTAAAGTAAATGGTAGAGAGACAACAAATGAAAGCTTATACAACTGAATAATGTCTCTCTTTCAAAGAAAAGCTTGAAGAATAGCTCAACATGAGTATTTCAAAGCTTTTTTGAGTTTCAAAGAATGAATGACTTGATTTGGTGTGTTCTTCTCTTTTTGAATGTCTTCTCCTTGTTTTTGAATGCTTTTCTGAATGGGTTTATATAGCAATCAATTAATATGGCCGTTTTGGACTTTAATTTGAAAAAGATTTACTTTAAAACGTTCAGATTTGAAGTCCAACGGTCATATTTTTGAACTACCAGTCGACTAGGTCGAGATACCAGTCGACTGGGTTCACTTGAAAAATACACGTTTTCAGACCTTCTGGGTATCCAGTCGACTGGTATATATCATCCAGTCGACTGGGGACTTTCTGTCCATTTTACCAGTCGACTGGGTTGATTCATCCAGTCGACTGGGATATTACTGGTCAATGTACCAGTCGACTGGGTTAATTCATCCAGTCGACTAGATACCTTCTGACCCATATACCAGTCGACTGGTATATGTACCCAGTCGACTGGGTTGTCTTCCAACCCAGTTTTTCTTCTGTTTTTTTATTAAAAACATTTAAAAATAATGGTTTTAGAAAAACCTTTTGTGTTTGAGCCATTTAACAAGCTGATACAATGTATGAGTGAGACTTACATTGGTTCTAAACCTTAAGACCTATACTAGATCTTCAGTCTTTACTTGATACTTGATTTGGTTCGAGTTTTTGCACTTTGTTCCTTGGTTGAATGTGTTTGATCCTTAATACAACTTAGTTTAAACATGTCAGTTAAATAACAGTCGTGTTTTGCCATCATTAAAATACGGGTGAGGGTCAACAATCTCCCCCTTTTCGATGATGACAAAACTAATAATGTAAAAACAGTTTTAAAAACTAAGTGTTAAATTTTTACAAAAATTTGGACAGAGTCTCCTCTGTTTTTCGAGTAAAACCACCCTGTAAACAAGCAAACACAGTTTATATTTCTTTCAACCAATCTAGAATTAAACTCAACCATTCAATAAACATTTTTACACAGATATGGAGCAATGCTCCCCCTAAATCTATGCATTGGTTGCGTTTTACTTAGATTTTCTCGTTTTTCTCATTTTTCTCTCCCGTTTTGACAACAGCAACCAAAGGGGGCATAACATAAAAAATAAGCTACTTAGCCAATACAGTCAAATAGGTTATAAGAATATAAAGATGTTCGCGAAGATTTGGCTTTATTTGAATTTCAGAAGCCTTCCCGGGAAGAACCGGAAGTTTTTTTTTTAAGCATATAAGCAGTTTATATCAGATTTAGTGACTAAACAGATATTTAAAACAGTTCTAACATATCACAAATAGCGTAAATAAATGCAATAAATATGGCTAATAGTATTACATCATCATAGAGAAAAAGTCAATACAAGTAGGGCCTCATAGAGCCATAGCTAAGAAAAACAAACATGAGATGTCCGTACTATGTGACAAAAACTGGAAAAGTGCTAAGAACTGATAAAAGAAAGAGACTCATGGTGCGGGAGAGTCCGAGCTGTCATGAAGAAGTTCCCTAATCTCAGCTAGGGAACCCTCGGTGTGCTCTCGATGTAACTCGAAGTCATCCCGTAGGTGGTCTATGGAGGAGCTCAGCCTCTGATAATCGGACTGCATGGACTGAAAACCGGACTCCATCGTCATCTGAAGACTTGTGATAGCTCGTAGGATGTCACCATATCCAGTCTGACCAGTACTCGAGCCACCATTGGGAGGTGCTCGGGTATCTGTCTCCATCTCAGCAGCCGTATCAGCATCCTCATCACTGTCACTCGCATCCTCTCGAATCCTTAGGCGCTTTCCGGCCTTAGGATAGAGAAACCCTTCAAGAACAGTACATCCCATCTTCTTCAGAGATGAGATGTTGATGATATCCGTCAATCCGATATCCTGAGCCTCGGAGGCAAGCAAAGGTACCCGAAAGTGCTGGAGGATGAGTGTAATGAGCATTCCATAAGGAAGACACCCGGAGTCGTTTGCTTCGCCGTTTATCATGTTGGCGAGCAGCAGAGGATATATATTGAAGTGGTGCCCAGATTTTAGGCACCAAATCAATACCGTATCTATTTTAGATAGATACCCTCGACTCCCGAGTCTCGGGTGGATGGTCAAACTGACAATCAATTGAAACATTTTTGAGTCGAGGGGCAAGTCACTACATGTGTGAAATGTAGTGGGTCTGTACACATAGTTAGGGTCGCCCCTGACTATCCGACAGGCCTCCTCAACTTCAAAGTTGTCTGGCCATCCATCCAGACTCCATTGAACCCCCCTTATAGGGATTCTCAGAATGCTCATTAAGAGGTCAGTGTTGACCTCAAACTCCACACCGCTAACTCTGGTTCTGAATCTCAGAGCCAGAGGACTGGGTTTCACCAAGTTCGCATAGAACTGGTGAATCAGTCGCGGGTAATATTTTTCATGAATTCTGACCAGTGGGGTCAGATTCATTGCCTCAAAGGCTGGTAGAATATCGAAATTACCATGACGAATGGAGTCGAAATCAACGACTCTACCCGTCATGATTTTCTTGTGACAGATTATAGAGTTATACCTCTTATGAGCCACTGGGCTAAAAAACAGAGCCTGCTCCAACTCTGTTCTGGGCTCCTTGCTGGATGACCCTGCTACTCCCTTCCCTTTCAACTCCGAAGCCGAAGGTTTTGAAGACCTTGGCTTTTTGGGCGCATTAGGTCCACTTGTTGTGAGTTTTATACGGATTTTGTCACTCATTTTTAAGAAATTTGAAGTTTTTGGAAAAAGGAAATTTGGTAAAAATGAGAGATTTTAACCGTAGAAAGTTAAAAATCTCTTTAGGAATGAGTAGATCGGTGTGTTTAGAAGGGATTTGGATGGTTTTTAGATCAAAAAGATGAATTTTTTTAGAGAGAGAAAGCTTGGGCTCTTTGAAAATGGCGTAAAAAAGGCGAAAATGAACAGTCCCTTTTATAGAATCGCGATACCAGTCGACTGGGGTCGATATACCAGTCGACTGGGTCCTTTTGAAAAGATGAACAGTTTCTTTACCAGTCGACTGGGTAAACTTACCAGTCGACTGGGTAAACTTACCAGTCGACTGGGTAAACTGGCAGTGAGTTACCAGTCGACTGGGCTATTTTTACCAGTCGACTGGAGGACACGGATTTTTCAAAAAAAATGGCTCCAAGCAGGATTTGATCTTATAGACGACTGGAGAAGACTTAACAGTCGTCTAGAAGTTTTGACAGAGAGTTACCAGTCGACTGGGTCAAAATTACCAGTCGACTAGAAACACGGGCAGAGACTTACCAGTCGACTGGAGAACATTTACCAGTCGACTGGGTCCTGAGTAAAATTTCCAGTCCTGAATTTTTAGCACGATTTTGTTTATCTATGACATTTTTGAGTGAAGGGAATAATTAAACATGGATTAATACTCTATCACTCAATGTCAAACATACAAATGATGAAATGAGATGCAATCAAACATTCAATTTATCAAAATCAAGCAATCCCATTAACTTTCTAATCTTACAAAAACTAGCTTCACTTAAGGGTTTTGTAAGAATATTAGCTATTTGATCTTCTGAAGGTATAAATTCTAATCTTATATCACCTTTTTGAGCATGGTCTCTTAAGAAATGATGTCTAATCTCTATATGCTTGGTTCTAGAGTGCTGAATAGGATTTTTGGTTAGGTTGATGGCACTAGTATTATCGCAAAATATAGGAATATTTTTGAGACTCATGCCATAGTCTTCTAGTTGTTGTTTCATCCATAGTACTTGGGCACAACAACTGCCAGCTGCTACATATTCCGCCTCAGTGGTTGATAGTGCAACTGAATTCTGTTTCTTGGAGAACCAAGAAGTTAACATGGCACCTAAGAATTGGCATGTTCCACTTGTGCTTTTTCTATCTAACCTACATCCAGCAAAATCAGCATCCGAATATCCTACTAGCTCAAAAGATGATTCTCTAGAATACCATAATCCTATGGTCTGGGTCCCTTGTAGATATCTAAGGACTCTTTTTACTGCAACTACATGTGATTCCTTAGGATTAGATTGAAATCTAGCACACATGCATACACTGAACATTATATCAGGTCTACTTGCAGTCAAGTACAGTAAAGCACCTATCATGCTTCTATAATATTTAGAATCTACAGTTTTACCTCCTTCATCAAGGTCAAGTTTGGTGGTTGTGCTCATAGGCGTTCCAATAGGCTTTGAGCTTTCCATCCCGAATCTCTTTAGTAGATCTTTGATGTACTTTTGTTGATTGATGAAGATACCTCCTTTTAGTTGCTTGATTTGCAGTCCAAGGAAGTAGGTAAGTTCTCCCATCATGCTCATTTCAAATTCACCTTGCATGCACTTTGCAAACTCTTAACACATAGATTCATTAGTAGCACCAAATATAATATCATCAACATATATTTGAACTATCAAAGTGTCATTTTTGTGAGTTTTTGTGAAAAGAGTTGTATCTATTCTTCCTCTTACAAATTTATTATCAATCAAAAATTTACTTAGTCTTTCATACCATGCCCTTGGAGCTTGCTTCAACCCATATAGAGCTTTAGAAAGTTTATAGACATGATTTGGAAGACTAGGATTCTCAAATCCAAGAGGTTGTTCAACATAAACTTCTTCTTCTATAAAGCCATTTAAAAAGGCACTTTTCACATCCATTTGAAATAGCTTGAATTTATTAAAGCATGCAAAGGCTAATAACATTCTAATAGCTTCTAATCTAGCTACGGGAGCATAGGTTTCATCAAAATCTATTCCTTCCTCTTGGTTATATCCTTTAGCAACTAGTCTAGCCTTATTTCTAGTTACTATACCATTTTCATCCATTTTATTTCTATATACCCATTTAGTTCCAATAATTGAATGATCTTTAGGTCTTGGAACTAGTTCCCAAACATTGTTTCTTTCAAATTGATTTATCTCTTCTTGCATAGCAATAATCCACTCATTGTCATTTTCAGCTTCTATAAAGGACTTAGGTTCTACCTGAGATAGATAAGCTACATAATTGCAAATATTTCTAATAGAAGAGCGAGTTCTTACCCCTTGTGAAGGATCACCAATCACTTGATCAATTGGGTGATAGTTCACATACCTCCAATCTTTAGGAAGTCCATCCACTTGTTGGCTTGTAGATGGTTGGTCCAAATTATGAGCTTCCAGCTCTTCATTTGCTTGAGTTGGATTCTCCTTTGGGTCAACAATAGGAGTAGGAGTTTCCATTCTTGGAATAAAATCTGCATCATCTTTAAAGGAAACTTCTCCACTACTCATTGGGTTAGATTCATCAATAGTTACATGCACAGATTCTTCTACTACTAGAGTTCTCTTATTGAAAACTCTATAAGCCTTACTAGTAGTAGAATATCCTAAAAATATCCCTTCATCGGTCTTGGAATCAAATTTACCCAAGTTAGTTTTATTGTTATTTAAGATGAAGCACTTACTACCAAAAGCACGAAAATAGGAAATATTGGGCTTTCTCCCTTTCCATAGTTCATAAGGTGTTTTATCAAGCAGGGGCCTTATCAAAATTCTATTTAAAATATAGCAAGAAGTATTCACGGCTTCAGCCCAAAAATATTTTGGTAAATTATTTTCACAAAGCATTGTTCTTGAAAATTCTTCTAGAACTCTATTTTTCCTCTCAACAACTCCATTTTGTTGAGGAGTTCTAGGAGCTGAAAAGTTGTGATTAATTCCATTTTCATCACAAAATTTTGAAAAGCTTTGATTTTCAAATTCTTTGCCATGATCACTTCTTATGCTTGAAATACAAATTCCTTTTTCATTTTGTACCTTTTTGCAAAACTTTTCAAATCCTTTGAAAGCTTCATCCTTATAAGCAATAAAAATAACAAAGGTATATCTTGAATAGTCATCAACAATAACAAGAGCATATTGATGGCCACCTAGACTAATGGTACTAATTGGACCAAATAAGTCCATATGCAAAAGTTCCAAAGGTCTAGTAGTTGAGACAACATTTTTTGCTTTGAAAGATATCCTAGATTGTTTTCCCATTTGACGAGCATTGCAAATTTTGTTTTTCTCAAAATTGATTTTAGGAAGACCAATAACTAAATCTTTTCTTGAAACAATTTTTAGCAAGTTCATGTTTACATGACCAAGCCTTCTATGCCATAGCCATTGATTTTCACTAAAAGCAGGAAAACATTTTTCATTATTGGAATGTAAGGATTTCAACTCAACTATATAGACATTTTCATGTCTATGGCCAATGAATTTGATCTTGTTGCTCTTGATGTCTATAACTAGACAATGAGAGGTCTCAAAGGTGACTTTATATCCTTTGTCACATAATTGACTAATGCTAAGTAAATTTGGCTTTAGGCCTTGTACTAGTAATACATTATCTAAAGTTGAGAAATCATTACCGACTTTTCCATGCCCGATGATCTTTATTTTAGTATTGTCTCCAATGGTCACAAGTCCACCATCTCTTAGAGTTAGCTCCTTGAATACGCTTTTATCACCGGTCATATGCTTCGAGCAACCGCTATCAAGGTACCAACAGTTACCTTTCTCCTTGGTGTGAAGGCAAATCTACATCACACAAGGATATACGATAGCATTTTTAGGTACCCAAAATTTCTTGGGTCCTTTGGGGTTAGTCCTTGAAAATACGGTTCCTTTTGGGACCCATAGTTTCTTAACAATATATGGTGCTCTATGAACATGTTGATGATGCACAATCCTAGCATTATAGTCATAGAAATTTCTAGGAAATTTTAAATGTGCATTCCTATAATCCTTAGGATGATAGTTCCTAGGATACATGATTCTATGGTAAGGGGTATGAAAATGCATGTCATTTCCAGAAAATGAACGATGATGCATTCTAGGATACATGCTAGCATATGTATGCAAGTTATTTCTAGAATAGCCATGATGGTGATTCCTAGGATGAACATGAGCAGAATGCATTCTTTGATTATACACATTGTTCCTAGAAAGAGCATGATGATTATTTCTAGGGTGTGTATGAGCATTTCTAGAATGAGCATACAAATAAGCATGAGTATTTTTAGGATGATTCAATTTAGTATGATCATTTAAGTTTCTAGACTTCCTCGGATTTATCAAGGGAGTGCTTTTAACAAGGTTAGGAGCTTTTGAAGTAGAAGCTCCATCTACACAAGAGGCTTTCATGAATAAGCTCTCTTTTGTTTTTTGTTTTCCCAATGGAGAATATCCTACACCAGATTTTCCTCCACTTAATCTTTGGGAAGAAAGCACTTCATCAATTTTTTCTTTACCAAGCATAAGTCTAGATACAGTGCTGTTTAATTCAGAAATTTTATTTTTCAAATTCTCATTTTCATCTTTAAGAAAATCTTGAGACGAATTATACAGTAAAGATGATAATTTTTCTTTTTCTTCTCTAATAACTATCATTTCTTTAGAAAGAGATGATACTTCTTTCTTAAGAACAGAATTTCTAGAATCAAATTTCTTTAATTCTTCATGCATTTCATTTATGACTTCCAGAAGTTCTTCACTACTAGTAACAATATTATTTTTTGAAGAGGGAGAAGAAGTTACCTCGCTTTCATCATCGATTGCCATCAAACAAAGGTTGGCAATTTCTTCGTATCCGATTTCTTTGTCTGATGACTCATCTTCTTCGTCATCGCTCCAGGTAGTTGCTACCATAGCTTTCTTCTTGAAGCCCTTGTATGGTTTGCTTGAAACCGGACAGTCAGCTTTTATATGTCCTGGCTTCTTGCAGCCATAGCACATAAGTGGTTCCCTTTTTGAGGTGGGATCCTTTGAGTAAGGTTTCTTGCTTTTCTTCAAGAACCTATGGAATCGTCTGGTGATTAAAGCCATTTCACCATCCTCTTCACTGCTCTCTCCTTCTTGTTCTAATTCCTTTTCTTTGTTGCTTGTAGAAGCTTTGACAGCAATTTGCTTTTTCTTCTTCTCATCATCATTGACGATGGGAGTCATTTCTTCCATCTCGTATGTCAATAATGACCCAAGCAGCGTCTCAACATCAAGCTTGTCAAGATTTTTGGCCTCTTGAATGGCTGTCCTCTTTGGTTTCCATTCTGGTGGCAGAGATCTCAAGATTTTTCTGGTTAGTTCAACTTCCTCAATATTCTTGCCAAGCAATTTTAAACCATTTATAATAGTAGTAAATCGTGAGTGCATTTCAGAAATGGTTTCGTTAGGAGACATCTTAAAAGATTCATATTCAGAAATTAGCATGTAAATTTTAGACTTTTTTACTTCACTTGTTCCTTCATATGTGACTTGCAATTTGTCCCATATTTCTTTAGCAGAAACGCATGCAGATATTTTGTTATATTCAGAAATATCTAATGCACAATGTAGCATGCTTGTTGCTCTGCTATTGAGAGACATCGTTCTACAATCATCGTCAGTAAACTTAGTTTTGAGTTTAGGCATTGTATGAAGAGTCTCTCCAATAACTATTTCTTTTGAGGGAATTTTAGGTCCCTCTTCTATAATTCTCCATAGATTGTAATCTTGTCCTTCGACGAAGATTTTCATTCTATTTTTCCAATAGTTATAATTTGATCCATTGAACAATGGTGGTCTAGTATAAGAGTGTCCTTCAGAGTAGCTATTTGCTGCCATTGGATCAACTCTAGGAATTTAAGCCTTATAAAGAGAACGAGGCTCTGATACCAATTGTAGGTCCAAAATATACTATGGCAATACCCAAGAGGGGGGTGAATTGGGTATTAAAAAAAATTAAATACTTTTTGCAATCTCAAATAACAAAATATATGCGGAATTAAATCTTTCTAAATTACTAGCACAAAGATGAGAGAGTTTATTGCTTAATATAGAAATGATAATTGAATTATAAAATAATTAAGCAATCAATCTCATTTACTTGAATAATAAATAATTATAAGCAAGTAATTATGAAAGTAATTAAGGAGATAGAGTTAGAGAGATGCAAACTCGATTTATAGTGGTTCGGCAATATCGGAATCCTTCTGACCCTACGTCCACTCTCTTCAAGGATCCTCCTTGAAGTCTTTCACTAAACCAAGCAACTTACGGGTGTTGCTCAAACCGAAACACAAGCAACTTACGGGTGTTGCTCAAACCGTACAATCCCCTTCCTCTCGGAAGTAATCCCCTTCCTCTCGGAAGTATCCCCTTCCTCTCGGAAGTAATCCCTTTACAATAAAAGCTGTAAAGTAAATGGTAGAGAGACAACAAATGAAAGCTTATACAACTGAATAATGTCTCTCTTTCAAAGAAAAGCTTGAAGAATAGCTCAACATGAGTATTTCAAAGCTTTTTTGAGTTTCAAAGAATGAATGACTTGATTTGGTGTGTTCTTCTCTTTTTGAATGTCTTCTCCTTGTTTTTGAATGCTTTTCTGAATGGGTTTATATAGCAATCAATTAATATGGCCGTTTTGGACTTTAATTTGAAAAAGATTTACTTTAAAACGTTCAGATTTGAAGTCCAACGGTCATATTTTTGAACTACCAGTCGACTGGGTCGAGATACCAGTCGACTGGGTTCACTTGGAAAATACACGTTTTCAGACCTTCTGGGTATCCAGTCGACTGGTATATATCATCCAGTCGACTGGGGACTTTCTGTCCATTTTACCAGTCGACTGGGTTGATTCATCCAGTCGACTAGGATATTACTAGTCAATGTACCAGTCGACTGGGTTAATTCATCCAGTCGACTGGATACCTTCTGACCCAGATACCAGTCGACTGGTATATGTACCCAGTCGACTAGGTTGTTTTCCAACCCAGTTTTTCTTCTGTTTTTTTATTAAAAACATTTAAAAATAATGGTTTTAGAAAAACCTTTTGTGTTTGAGCCATTTAACAAGCTGATACAATGTATGAGTGAGACTTACATTGGTTCTAAACCTTAAGACCTATACTAGATCTTCAGTCTTCACTTGATACTTGATTTGGTTCGAGTTTTTGCACTTTGTTCCTTGGTTGAATGTGTTTGATCCTTAATACAACTTAGTTTAAACATGTCAGTTAAATAACAGTTGTGTTTTGCCATCATTAAAATACGGGCGAGGGTCAACATTATCATTGCTTGAAGCATAAAGACTCAAGGCATACTGGAGTGAAGGAATGCTTCCAAAAGGACAAGATGGAGGGCTTAAACGAGCAATAGCTGCTGCCCGCACTGGAAAGGAGTTTCACTAAATTGCTAGAATTTCCCATACATATCAATCATCTTTAAAAATTAAACTGTATTGATACAAGAAGAATCAGGAGATGAGCCATATATTCTTAGAAAGATCCGGAAGTCTATTTTCTGGAGAATTTTACGGTTCGTCAAAAGGATTTTTCTAGAGAAAGTTATGGCAGTTTAAGTAGAAAAAGGTCAGGCTGTGTGGGATTTCAGCGTGATTTTGGGCTTAAATCCCACATCCCACATTGGTTGGAAAACACATTTCTATATCCCACATCCCACATCGGATGGGAAAAACATTGCACTCTTGGTATTTGCCTATATAAGACCCACTCCACTTTAGCTTTGGAAATGAATCGGGGATGAATCCAGAGGGCCTTTAGGAGCAATCCAAAGGGCCTTTAGGAGGAACCCGAAGTTTAAAGTTTGAAGGTCGGGAGAGATGATCGTCGGGAGGTCGAAGGCAACTCGAGGACGCATGAGCCCCATGGCCGGCTAGTCTCCAAGCAAGGCGAAGGGATAAATCCCTAGGTGTAGTTGTTCTTATTTTTCCTTTATTTGATTCGGTTGTAGTTGGAATTAATTTCGTTAAATATTGTTATGTTTTATTCTTTAATTTAATTAGTAGATTTATTATAACTCCGGTGGTTGCATGCTTCTTTTCCATATAAGTTCAGTCAGACTTTTCTTATGTGTACCTGTTTGGGTGTGATTGAGTCCGGTAGATCTCTTTGGTAGATTTGTCCATTGCTGCGGTATTGTCGTTTAGATATATCGTCGTCTCTTGATAATTTATAAGTTAGGTCATGTGTGCTTGAAAGTAAAGAAGATTTCATAACAATTACATTAGGATTTATAAATGCGCTTTAATTGAATATTTTTCGATTGCCTGTTTGGGATGTGAAACTTGCAATCGAGATAAAAACAACTGAATCAAGTTAGGATTAGAGCAACGAACCTAGGGAGGATTTCCGGAACCTTGTAATTTTTATTGTAAACCTATTTACACAATCACTCTTCTTCTCAAACAACTCAGATTCATTTAATCTTTTATCGTTTGTGTTGAGGTTTACACCTTCTGTTGTACTTAACTTGTTTCCCTGTGGAATCGACACCCCAAAACTATACTACAATAACTGCGTTATGTTTTGGGCGTAATCAACATTCTAGATTTTTTTTTATTCTTCCTTTTTCTAGACATCCATGTCCCATAATTTTTTTTATTGCTTTATAAAAATTTGGCTTTTCACATTTGCATTACTTTTACTCTATGTCATATTTATTAAAGTACTTCTTTACCCTTACTTTACAAATACGAGTATTAAATTAACTTATTTTCTTATTATTTCAATTCTAGTTTCAAAACTGTTTTACTATTTTCTTTCACTAGTGCAATCTTTGCTTTTTATTCAAATCTGTAATTTTTTGTTTCATTTAGACAGAAGCTTTAGGAAGTTATATTTAAACACAATTAATCTAATCCCCGTGGGAATGATTTCGTATTTTCTAGCTATACTATTTGTTTGATCTTGTGCCCTTGCGAGTTAAAACATACATTTAGAAGCTTATTATTTAGGTTAATATTTGTATAACATCCATATACACATATGAGCAATCACATACAAGCAAACATATTATTTCATCATACAATTCAGAAATTATTTCCTTTCATGAAAACTTTCATATATATATATATATATATATATATATATATATATATCAAATTATCTTTTTATATAATATCAACTTATTAATCAAATAGTCTCAACTTATTAATTTCTCTTTTCAATATATTTGTCATCAATTTCTATCAATTTATCCTTTCAATGATATAATTTCACCAACTTCTCATATATATTCATTTCAATCATATTATAAATCATACTTCTATTAAATCATCAAATTCATACATATTACATATATTTCATCCAATCAAAATATTCATAATTTAAATATTCAATAACTAATTCATGCTTTCATTCATTTTAAGTTTTATATATTTTCATGTTTGTCTCGCTTATTAACAGTAAATCCAACTCACCATGTAGCACTTATAGATAATCGTGGATCACCTACTTGCGTTTTTCACTCCTCTCAACAATTTCTTCAGATTGCTAATTATCGCATAATCATAAAATACTCATTAATTTCTTTATCTCATTCTTTTAATTTCTATACTCAATACTAAGTTGAATTTTCATGTATGCATGCTCATCTTTCTTGAATTCAATATTTCAAAGAAAATCTCTTTTTATGAAAACTACAAGAATTAAACTAAAAAAAATGAAACTTTTAATGAAATTCTTGAATTTACCTTCCAAAACTTTTTCCTCGATTTTTCTTGAAATCCTTCCATAAATCAACTGATTTCTAAGACAGGATTCTCAAATTCTTCAATCGTAAGGTGTTTATAAGTGTTTTCTAGATAGAGTGATTTTTAGAGAAAGAAAACGAAGTTTCAGATTGTAAAAATGAATTTAAAATATCAAAATCTCTTTTATATAAAAAAAAAATCGATCTAACCGATCGACTAGTTGGACCTTTTCAAAAATTTTAAAATTTCCCTCGAACAGTCGATCAGTGTACCAGCTGATCGGTTCACTTACTAACTGACCGGTCAACCAGTTCAATTCGAACCACCCTATTGCCACTCTCCTCCAACCAACTTTCTAACTCATCAGTCGGGTCGATCGGTCCACCACTACCAATCGACCGACTGGTCGACTGGTTTGGTCACTAGTCGACCGGTTCTCTTCCTTTGGAAAATTTACTTTCTTTAATAAAACTTTTCTAACTCTTTTTCTTTAAAATTTTCCAACATCTTTCTTCAAAATTCTTTCAAATTTAACTTTCAATCTGTATGTATACACGTATAATTTCGATATATATTCATAATTACTCTATTACCCTTATATCGAAGGTATGAGTATCACAATTCTACCCACCATATTAAAATTTTGTCCTCAAAATTTTCTTACCTATATCATGAAAAAAAAAATGCAGATACTATTTTCTCATGCTCGTTTCACGTTCCCACGTGATTTCCTCAACATCTTGATTTTGCCACAATACTTGAACTAACAGAATTACCTTATTTATGCAAAACGTGTTCTTTTGCATCTAAAATTTGGATTGGAACTTGCACAAAAGTTAGGTTTTCCTAAATATCTATAGATTAATATGGAATGTTATGAGATTCATCATATAAATACTTTCACAAAACTGAAGCGTGAAAAACGTTATGCAATTGATTCAACTCTAGAGGAAAATATAATCTATATGCTACTGGTCAAACTCTCTCTATAATCTCATAATGTCCAATATATCTTCGACTCAACTTACCTTTCTGCCTGAACCTCAATACTCCTTTCTATGGAGTTATCTTCAGATGACCCCAATCACCAACTTAAAATTGTAGAGGTCTCCTTCTATTATCAACATAACTCATATGTCTATTATGTTTTGCTCTAAGGTTTTATCTAATCAATATAATCTTTTCAGTTGTTGATTTAATAATTTTTGGACCAAATATCTCTTTCTCCCACTTCTTCCCAACATATTGGAGTTCTAAACCTCCTACCATACAAAGCCTCAAATGGTGTCATTCCAATACTAGCTTTATATTGATTATTATAAGCAAACTCTATCAAGGGAAAGTAAGCATCCTAGCTTACCGAGAAACTAATTACATTAGCCCTAAACATATCCTCTAGTATTCGAATAACTCTCTCAATCTACCCATCTGTTTGAGGATGGAAAGTAATACTGAACTGCAACTGAGTACCTATGGCCTTCTGAAGGCTTCTCTAAAATCTATATATAAATCTGACATCTCTATTTTACACTATACTCAAAGGTACTCTATGCAACATTACTATCTCAACTAAATACAGTTTAGCTAACTTTTTAAGACTCTAAATAACTTTAATGGTATGAAAATGAGACGACTTAGATAATCTATCTACAATCACCCATACAACATCATGACCTCTTTGGGTATGGGGAAATCCAGCTATGAAATCTATACTCACATTCTCCCATAGCCATTAAGGCATAAGAAGAGGTTGTAGTAAACACGTTGGATGTCTATTGTCAAATTTAACATGCTAACAAACTAAAAATCTAGAAATGTAATCAGCAACATCCCTCTTTAACCATGACTACTAGTAATTCTGTCTTAATCCCCTATACATATTATTATTATTCAAGTGCATTGAGTACACTACATTATGCGCCTCTCTCAATCTCCTTTCTCAGCTCAGCATCATTGGAAAAACAAATCCTATGTCCCAATACCAACATACCATTATCTCTGAGTCTAAACTCATATTGCTTTCCACTCAGCACTTCCTGCTTAATCTTTTCTATTTGCCCATCTCTACCTTTCATTTCTAAAAACCATTATATAATAGATGATTGTACTACCATATTAGCTAATAATCCACCTCTCTCATTGATATTCAATTTCGTCCTCATACTTTCCAACTCTACCATCAGATTCACATCATAGGTTTCTATAACAGCTAGCCTTCTTGTGGATTTTCTACTTAAAGTATCAACTACCACATTCTTTTTCCCTGGATGGTAATGAATCATACAATCATAATCACTAATCAAATCCATCCAACCCTTCTGTCTTAAATTCAACTTTCTTTGGATAGGTAAATATGTTAAAATCTTATGATTAATAAATATCTCACAAGTGGCTTCATATAGATGATGTATCCAAATCTTCAAAGAAAACACTATGGTAGCTAACTTAAGTCATGGGTAGCATAATTTCTCTCACGATTCTTCAATTTCCTAGAGGTATAAGGTACAACTTTCCCATGTTGCATTAACACACAACCTAACCCTTGATGCAAAGCATCATTATATACCATATATCCTTTATCACCAGAAGGAAATACTAACATTGGAGCGGTAGTTAATTTCTTTTTCAACATTTGGAAACTCTTTTCACACTCTTTATACCACACAAATTTCACTTCCTTTCTGGTTAATCTAGTCAAAGGTGTTGTGATAATAAAAAAAAAATCTAGATAATCCTCACATAATAACCAATCAATCCCAAAAAACTTCTAATCTCAGTTATGCTGGTCAGTCTCTCCCAACTCAACACTGCTTCGACCTTCTAAGAATCAACTGTTATACCTCTTCTAAATACTACATACCCCAAGAATATTACCTCATTCAACCAAAATTCACATTTAGAAAATTTAGCATATAATCTCTCTCTTCTCATAATATCTAAAACAATTTTTAAATGCTTCATATAATCTTCCTAACTCTTAGAATACACCAGAATGTCATCGATGAATACAACCATAAATTTAACAAGATAGGGTTTAAACACTCTATTCATCAAATTGATGAATGTAACCCGAGCATTAGTCAATCCAAATGGCATCACCAAAAACTCATAGTGATCATAATATGTCCTAAAAGCAGTCTTAGGCACATCTCCCTCTTTAATTCTCAGCTGGTGATAACTTGATATTAGGTCTATCCTAGAAAACATTCTAGCTCCCTGTAACTGCTCAAACAGATCATCTATTTTGGGAGAGGATACTTATTCTTAATGGTTATCTTATTTAACTATCTATAGTCTATACATAGCCTCATGGTACCATCTTTCTTCTTCACAAATAACACTAGGGCTCCCCACTGTGACACACTAGGACAAATTAATAGTTTATCTAACAATTCATGAAGTTGTACTTTTAACCCTCTCAACAGCTGGTGTCATCCTATAGATTCCTATAGATATAGGTTCTGAACCTATAATCATATCAATGGAGAACTTAATCTCCCTACTCGGAGGTAAACCAAATAATTCATCAAGAAATAGCTCCAGATAATCTTTCATAACTGATATTTTTTCCAGCTTTCTACCTTCCTTACTACAGTCCACTATGTATGCTAAAAATCCCTCACACCCTTTCATCAACCATTTACTAGATGTCAGGGCAGAAATAAGACAACTCAAAAGTATCTTAAATTCTCCCTAAAAACTAAACTCTTCTTGCTCGGGTATTCTAAATACTACATTCTTCCTGAAACAATCAACCTAAGCATGATATACCAATAACCAATTCATTCCCAGTATTATATCAAAATCTGTCATGCTTAGAGGTAGTAAATCTATTTCAAATTCTTTCTTACTCATAAGAATAGCACATCCCTAATATACACTTCTAATCACAACCCTATCTCTAGTAAGAACCTCAACAATAATATTATACAATAAAGGGCTAACACATGCATTTATAGATTACATAAAGGATCTGGATGCAAATGAATGAGTTGCACTAGAATCAATCAATGCTCTAGCAATTCTATTAAGTATAGATATTGTACCCATTATGACATCAGGAGTTGATTGGGAATCTTGTTGGGTCAGTGCATAAACTCTGCTCTCTCTGTCTTGCGTTTGACCACCACATCATTTATCAGCCACTGCTCTTCTACATAGAGCTCTACCCTGACCACTCTCAGATCCACCACCTCTATTTTACTGTCCTCTCCCAATACCTCCAACACTCACTACCTCAGTTGGTGGTCTCCACAATAGAAAATCCACACTAATATATCCACCCTCTCCACAAACAAAACACATCAAGGTAGAACAATTCTGAGTTAAATGTCCCATTTGATTACACCTATAACATGCACTATTGTCTACATCAAATACAACACTACCATCTCCCCTTGGTAGTACACTCCCACCTCCACTAAATCCTCAAACTCCCATAGGTTGTTTTCCAAACCTAGGGTTACCTCTAATAGAACTCTAAGACATAGAGGCTACAAATCCAACCTGCCTCTATCGGCTCAGCACAACGGGTCCCTAGGAAAAAGAACGACCTCTCTAGGATAGGCAACTGTAATGACCCATCTTGGGTTGGCCACCCTCGAGACGGTGTTGTCACAATTTGAAAATCCCAGCACGACACATATATGCAACAATAAAAATAATACCAACTGAAATTTTTACATCAATCCTCAACCCTCAATGGGGGAGATACATCATTCTGATATTGACTTAAACATTATATACAATGTAATATGCATGAATATTTACAAATAAATTTTTAATTTTATTTTCTCATTAGTCTAAGGATGTGGACATGCACGTGGCTTACAGATAATGACTTCATATGAATCTTAACTCACCAAACTATTTATCCTGCCTTCTATCTGAAATCATTGCAAATGAGGAATGAGCTTCATAAGCTCAGTGAATTAAATTTGCTAGAAGTATTCGATTTTATACTCCCAGTTACATCTTATAATTCAATTACTTCGAAATATCTTTCGATATTCATTCATCCTTTTCCTCAAATAATTAAATAACAATATTCTATAATCACTACTCAATTTCATAATTCCCCTATTACACAATCTCTTCTTAAGTTACTCATCAGACATATCAATCTTTCAATCATATTTAATCATCTCTAAATCCTCAATTCAACATTATCATTTACCTCATTATGAGGTTCACAACGTATAATAACTCACTCAAACAATTCTCATCATATCATATTTCCATATTTCTTCTATAGCATATTTGTCTCTCTATGAGATTCATTCCTCGATCAATAAATTTACAATCATGAATAGCACTTTAACATCTCAAAGCAATAACAATCAATATTTAAAGCAAATGCAATGCGTGAAGTTAAATGTTATTATTATTGGGAATGTCTTCCCACATGTCGACATGTTTTTTTCTTGCCTTCCCAATTCTTTCATTCTCATTTAGACTGGCTACCTTCTTGGTTCTTTTATTCTCAATTAGACAGGGTACATTCCCTGTTCCTTTATTTTCATTTAGACCAGCTGCCTTCCCGATTCTTTTATTTTCATTTAGACCGGCTGTCATCCCGGTTCTTTTATTTTCATTTAGACCGACTGCCCTCCCGGTTCTTTTATTTCATGCATATACATATGAATAATGATATGAATATGCATATGAATAATAAAATTAAAACAAGCATGTATTTAGACATTTAAACTAGCTATCCTGATTATTCTCAAATTATTATTTGAAAAATTCCACTAAATTCTTCTCCTCATAAACCATATTAAATCATCAACCATAGCTCGTTAAGAATTTTATTTATCACCTTTATTATTAAATCGACTCATTATTCTAATAATATTACTTCTCATATAATAATTTTCTACACATCAATTATTCATATCAGCCAATTTTTCATCTACCACCAAAGCATAAGTTAATAATTTATTCTAATATTATCACTATATATTTCATATTTATCTTGATTACTTAAAGTAAATCTAACTCACCACGTAGCACTTAGAGCTACCCGTGGATCACCTCCTTGCCTTTCCTGCTCCTCTAAGAAATTTCTCCCGGTTGCTGATCGTCAACACTTGACATAATATTTATATTAAAATTTCTAATTTTTTTTTCAATTCTTCCATAATTCACACCCTTTGAAAATTCCCACTTTGAATTATGGGAAATTTCATCTATACTAAATTTGAAAAATAAAACTCACGTTAGTACCTCATGTTTTTCTAAGAGCTTTCTGTGACTCTCTATAAAAGTCTCACGTAAACTCCTTCAAAATTTTACTCTTTCAACTTTTTATTCTCAGTTCTCAAGTGTTTAAAGAAATAGAGTAGTTTATATTGAAGAAGGAAGAAAACCAAACATGATTTGGTAAATAGAATAAAATGATATAAAAATTCGTTTTTATAACAAATATCCCCCACCCCCACAGTTTGCACCTTAAATGCTAATGCCACATTGTTAGCTTATTGCCTAACATGCAAATTTTGCATGTTAGACAGCCAACACCTGGCTTTATAATTTTTTTTTAACTTTTTTTTCCTTTTTTTATTTTCTTTTTCCTTCAACTCACTTGGATGCTCCCTTTTTTTTTCAAAAGAATTATTTTATTCAATTAATAAACCTTTCACGTATATATATTACTTTAATTATATGTTATATTTTTTAAATTACTTCTTTACCCTTACTTTACGAATACGGGTATTACATTCTAACCACCTTATAAAAATTTCACCTTCAAAATTTTCTTACCTAACTCAAGAAACAATTGTGAATAATATTTATTCATAGTTGCCTCATGCTCTCACGTAATCTCTTCAACATATTTATTCCGTCACAGAACTTGAATTAATGGAATTATTTTATTACACAAGACTTGTTCTTTTCTATCGAAATTTCTCATTGGTACTTGTATAAAAGTCAAACCTTCCTTAATTTCTACAGCTTGGCTTGAAATATTATGAGATTCATTATGTAAACACTTTATCAAAAGTGAAACATGAAACACATTGTGTAACTACTTCAACATTGGAGGCAATTCCAGGCTATACGCGACTAGCCCAACTTTCTCAACAACGTCATAAGGTCCCACATACCTCAGACTCAACTTTCCTTTCCTGTTTAAATCTCGAAACACCTTTTCATGGAGATTTTTTTTTAAGTACACCCAACCACCTATTTGAAACTTGAGAGATCTTCTCCTATTATCAGCATAGATATTCAGTCTACTCTATGCTACTTTATGGTTCTCTCTAACCAGTTTGATCCTCTCATTTGTTAACTTAATAATTGATGGACCAAATATATTTCTCTCTCCCATTTCTTCTCAACATATAGGAGTTCTACACCTCCTACCATACAATGTCTCAATCAGTGCCATTCCATTACTAAATTTATGTTAATTATTATAAGCAGATTCCATCAATGGCAAGTAAACATCCCAACTTACTGAGAAACTCATCACATTTGCCCTCAACATATCTTCTAGTGCTCTAATAATCTTTTTTGTCTGCTCAACTGTTTGAGGATGAAAAGTTGTAATAAACTGCAACTGTGTACACATGGCTTTCTGAAAGCCTCTCCAAAACCAATATGTAAATCTAGCATCTCTAAATGACACTATGCTCAATAGTACTCTATACCACCTCACAATCTCAGCTACATATAGTTCAACCAAGTTTTTAGGATTCTAATTAGTTTTAATTGGAAGAAATTGGAATGACTTGAAAAGTTTATCTACTATCACTTACACTGTATCGTAACCTCTCTGAGTATGGAAAAATTCATAAACAAAATCCATACTCACATTTTTCTATGGTCATTCAAACACAGGAAGAGGATAATAAGCCTCCCGGATGTTTATTCTATGACTTCACTTGCTGACAAACCAAACATCTAGAAATATATTCATCTACATCCCTCTTTAATCCTGACAACTAGTAATTCTGTCTCAATCCTTTATACATCTTATTATTACTCGGGTGCATCGAATATACATCATCATGTACCTCTCTCAATATCTTCTTTCTCAACTCCGCATCATTGGGAACACAAATCTTATACCAAAATATATCTTCAATTAATTTAATTTACATAGAAATATGATGAATTATTCAGTGGAGATGTTTCTAATGTTATTCGACAGAAAACATTGAATAATTAATGGATTTATTTTTCATCGACTTGAAAAGGTAGAATTTTATAACAAGGAATAATAAATTGTGTGGGATTAGCTAGGTGAAATCGAAAGCTCTAGATTTATTTTTATTATCTTTTCTTTTAATTTATTTTTGTCAAGTACTTTAGTTTAATTGAGGTGACAAATTCTTTAAAATTTCGGTTTTATTTCCAAATAGTAAATAATTTGGTAAATTTCAATACTCAATAGTATAATTAGTCCTTGTGGGGTCAACACTTTTTTCTTTAAAACTTTACTACTTATTGAGATTTTGTTCGCTTGCGAATATTTCACACCACCAGGTAAGATTCTTACCTTAAAATTGACAAGAATTTCTCTTCCTTTCTCTCTTTCTCTCCCCTTTTATCCCTTTCTATCTTCTCCTCTCTTTCTTTCAATCTCTCCTGTTGTTTCTAGAGAAATCCAGCACAAAGTGCTAGATTTTATCCTCTTATTTATTGACTTGCTCTTTAAAAATTGCAAGACAACACTTCAATTTACAACCCTTTTTCTATGTTTTACAACAAAATTTTCTAAATAAAAACACTAACCTTCCACTTTATACTTCTTTCAAAATTTACTGACACACTTTTTAAAACTTCAAAAGTTTGCCAAACTAAATCTCTATAGCTTAAACCTCTTTTATTACTTGCTTCAATCTTTTTTTTTATAAAAAAATCCCCAAAATGAACTTAATTAACTCAAATTGCTCAAGTAGTCTAGAGACGTATCGAGGTACACATTTTTGAAATAGAAAAAATACTCCAAATAAAATACCGGGCTCTATAGCACATTATATTGACCAAAAACAATATAAAAATTTATATAATCACATAAAATAGTAAAGAAAACAATAATAATTTTAAAATTATATGCGAATTGTTCTATTGATTACGAAAAAAATTATGATTTTGGCAGATTCAATGTGGGACTAATTTCTATAGAGAAATTCTTTTAATTGGTAAAAATTTAAAATTTTAAAAACAAGCAATTGCAAATGTCGAACCTATACGTTGGTAGTGAGCTTGTAAGTCATGCAACCATCAAGCTGTATTTGCACATGTTGATTGATAGAGCATAATTAACCATTAACTTTTTATTTAAAATAATAAAATATAACATATAATTTTAGCCAACTTAGACATGATAAATATTAACTGAAATCATCTATAATAAAGTGTAACTACGTAAATAAATAAATAGAGTAGACATTTATTATTATATACATATATGATGCTCAAGAAATAATATTAATAATGTTTCACACGTGCCTCACTAACATGAAGTTTTGAACTTTATTATTATATATTCCTTTATGAACAAAAAACTTATAATATATAAATATGTGAAATTAATATTAAAAATTGTTAATTATAAATCAAATTGGGTTTATCATAAAAAAGAATATATTTATTGAATAATTAAATATTTATTGATATATGTATCTATTTCCTTTTAATATAAGTATAACTTATGTTTCAAAATCCTAAACCAATCCAACTCATTCTCACCTAAATCACAAAAAGCCAAACCCATTATGGTTTAAAATTTATAAACCCATTAGAACTTAAAAACTGGGTTAAGCCCAACCTGGATTGAATCCATTACCTTACCAATTGCTCTAATCCTAATGGGTATAAAAATGGGCATTTAGGTTATGATTCGGTCTTAAATTAAATAATTTGGATGGCCAAACCCAAATTTAACTTGGATCCAACCTATAAAATTTATTAAAAGCCCGTTTCTATTTAATTAAGCAATTAATAATACTTTAACAGAAAAAAAAAATTAATTATAGGATGGTAAATGCATTTGTATATGTAGCATCAACGATCAACCACTTTGTAGACAACCAATTTTGTTCCAAAATTTTGAACGGTCCACATGTGGGTTCTAATAACGAATTTTTTTATTCTAATGCACTCAGTCTTGGTAAATTTGGAGGTCTGAATTCAATTTCAGAATAGAACCAATTGCAAACCATTTTTATTTAATCAGCTAAACCCACCTTAAGATCAAATCGATTGGGCCATATTTGATTCCATCAAAGTGAAGCCTAAAGCCTTCAATTCATTTTTGGCCCAACCCAAAAACCACCAAAGTCATTAGTTTTTGATAGCTCAAAAACACTTTTGGCCCAAAATTTAAGTCCAAGAAGTCCATCCAATTTTTTAAATGAATTTTACCTGCGATTTGGCACCTTTTGACTGGTTCCACTTTTTAAGATAAGTTCTATCTTTTGCACCAAAATTCGTTTCTTCCTTCTTTTTTTTTCTTCTAATGGCCGACCTATGTGAAAGAAGAATAAGTTTTCTTCTTCTCTTTTTGCTTTGTTAAATGAACATTTCCTTTTTTAAGCTCTCACTCTTTTCTATGTGTCAAAATCCATATTTTCTACAGAAAATTTGTTTCTGCCCTTTCTTTCTTCTTTTCATGGCCGGCCATGCGTGAAAAAAGAAGAAGTTTTCCTCTTCCCTTTTTGCCTTGTTAAAATAACATTTTCTTTTTAACTTCTTACTTTTTCTCATGCATCAAAGTCCACATTTTCTACATAAAATTTGTTTCTTCCTGTTGGAAATCACCTTGACAAGATGCCCAGGTGGTGATCTTCCAAACACCCAAGTCTAGAATGACTTGTAGAAATAAATTCAACAATCGAAAGCAAGAAAGAAAAGAAGACAAGCAATTTGTTATCGAGGTTCGGCAATGTGCCTATGTCCTCGTGAGTTCCTTCCAACCTTGGTTTAGAATTTTACCATCTTTGAACCATGTTTAGACATGTTTAAACCTTAGACAAATACCAAAAATCTCTACCTTTGTCTAAGTGTTTAAACCCGAACCATTGTGTAGAGAGCTTCGGGATCCAAACTCATCTTGAGTCATCAATTAACCAACTCCAATCCTAAGAAGTCCAAGGCAATGATTGAACTTACTTAGAGGTAGAACTTTAGTACCCAAATCCGCAGGATTTTCTTCCGTGGCTACCTTGTCCACATGGATGCATCCTTTCGTAACATTTTCCCGAATGAAATGATACCGAACATCCATGTGCTTTGTCCTCTCATGGAAAAATGGGTTCTTACACAAGTGCATTGCATTTTGACTACCCAAAAACACCACAACTTGCTCTTTTAGGATCTCCCACTCGTCCAACAACATTTTGCACCCCATAACCTCCTTTATGGCTTCCGTAGCTGCTATGCATTCTACCCTGGTTGCTATGAGTGCTACCACCGGCTGCCACTGAGCCTTCAAATACCTCAACAACCACTTCATCCTAAGCCAATGCTTCTTTTCGGGACTACTCACAAATCTGCTAAGAACACCCATTGCCCAAGAAACCCTTAACCAGTTTCTCTCCTTTTCTTGGATTATACATATCCCAAGATTCTTTTGTGTAAGGCTGAGATCCTTCCTCTCGAACTCCTCACTGAGTTGAGATGTAAACCTTTACATCCTATCCCTGTTGTTTCGAACCAACAGCACATCAATGACATAGATGAGGATACTCACCATCTTCTCCACCTTGTGTCCAAGTAAGAAAGTTTCTGTGAAGCCTATGTCTTCTCTTCTCGTGAACCCCTTCGCTACCAGCCTAGCTTTATATTGGACTTCATCTCCTGGAGGGTACCCTTCTTTGATCTTGTAAGTCCACTTACAATCCATAACTCTCTGATTTCCCAGAATGTGCACCAATTCCCAGAAGTTGTTCTTCCTCAAAGAATCCATTTCTTCCTCCATAGTTAGCTTCCATCTTGACGAATCCTTACACTCCATGGCATCCGTGTAAGTTTTTGGTTCAACCATCTCTCCTTCTGTCCAAGGAGCTACTGCATCCGCAGTATCCGCAAACCCATATCTTGAAGGTGGTCCGACCAGCCTTCTTTCCCGGTCTCTTGTGAGTTGATAGTCCTTCTGACTTGCTGCATCTTTCTCTATCAGTTCAGCCTCCTCATGAGTGTCTTGAGCTTGGCATTCATCAATGGGCTCTACCTGGTCCGAACCCTCTTACCTTCCTTGCTCTACTTGAACCGAATTCTTCTTGAGGCTGTGCTCCACAAATACCGAACTGGTTTGCTCACTAGCCCCTGCAGGGTTAGTTTTCTCCAAATAGGGAAATAAAAATTCATTAAAAATAACATCCCTATTTATTATGAGTTTCATTCCGTCTAAGGACCACAACCTATACCCCTTAGCCCCTTCCCCATATCCTAGAAACACCATTTTCTAGATCCTGGGCTAAGCTTATCATCCTTTTGTTGTACATATGCAGCATACCCAAAAGTTCTAAGGTTGTCCAACTCAGGGGGTACTAGGTTATGGTTCTTATGACACTTCATCAAGATCTGTCTTCCTCCCACTACTCCATTTTAGTATAAACTCTTTTTTCTAGAAAGTAGCATGCTTAAAAACAAACACTTTTTTGTTTCTGAGGATAATAAAAATAATATCCTAAACTTTCTTAAGGATATCCCATAAACCTACATTTCTCATACCTAATTCCTAAATTTTCTATATGTAACTTCTTTACATAGGTGGCACAACCCCAAATTTTAATGTGTTTAAGATTAGGTTTTCTCCCTTTCTATATCTCATTTGGAATTTTTGGTACTGCCCTTGATGGAACTATGTTCAATAAGTGTGCGGCGATGAGGAGGGCATATCCCCAAAACGATATACGATGATCAATAAAACTCATCATGGATCGTACCATATCTAATAAAGTACGATTTCTCCTTTCAGACACACCATTTAACTGTGCTATTCCAAGAGGAGTCAAATGTGAAGGAATCTAATTCTCTTTGAGATAATCAAGAAAATCATCAGTCATGTATTCACCTCATCGATCAGATTGAAGAGATTTAATACCTTTCCTAGTTTGCTTTTCAACTTCATTTCTGAATTCTTTGAACTTTCAAAAGACTCAAACTTGTAAGTACACATACTCATACCTTGAATGATCATTAGTAAAGGTAATGAAGTAGGAGTAACCTCCTCTAGCATTAACTATTAGGGCCCACATACATCATTATGTATTAACCATAATACATCCGTAACTCTTTCTCTGTATCAATTAAATGGAGATCTAGTTCTAATGAGATAGGTTTCACATGTTGGATACAATTCACAATCCAATAGATCCAAAAATCCATCTTTTACTAAATTAGTTGCACTATCCTTATTGATATAACATAGTCTTAAGTGCCACATATAGGAATGATTTAGATCATTATCTCATTTCCTTTGTTGTTCCATATAAAATATTTTACCCTCTACTTCTAGATGGTAAAACTAAGTAATAAGTCCGTATGACTAATGCAGTAATAATTGCTCTATTTCTAAGGCGAATGTTGACTTCTCCTTAATAGCCATCGTCGGATTACAAAATGATTGTAGTTGCCTATATTGTCTAAGAATCTACATTGGAGAATAATATAAGTAGTTGGTATTACCAATAAGCACCACATAATCTTTATTGAAGGAAGACTAGGTGGCCACAATGATCATCCACTAAGGGCATACTTGGCAGATTTGTAAAACATTGGGTACGTAAAATTAGTTGAGCCAGCTGCATAGTTGACAGTATTTTTGTTTATTTTTAATTTATGTATTTGATCTTTAATTATTAAAACTCTTTTGTTTTGTTATTCAGAATTTATTAGTGATGTTTTCTTTTCCGAATAGTCATGGAGTTTATTCTGTTTATGGATTCAGTCATGCTTTTTTTATTGAATGGATTAGCTCTTTGATTATGCTGGGATCAATTATTTATCTATATTGATTTAGTTCTTTGCTGCAATATCGCTTCCTGAGTATATTGTCGTCGTTGGATTTTCTTAATAGTGATAATAATTTACGTATTTTAAAAGTGGTGAATGATATTTCAAAGGGTTACATTTGGTTTAATCTTGGTTCATAAATCTACACCTTCTGATTGGGAATTTTGGAATTGAGTTCCCAATTGAGTTATCTGATGAATTAAGAATAATTAAAATACCAGATTTGTGCAAGGGATTCCCGACATTTTACTGTTTTACTTTACTTTGTTTTAAATTTCCATTTACAATCAATCTTTGTTCTCCATTAATCACTTGATATTTTTCCTTAGTTTCTTTGTACCTTCTACTATTAAAATTTGTCTCCCTGTGGAATCGACACCCCAAAACTGTGCTATAACTATCATGTTATTCTTTGAGTGTAATCAAATTTTAGCATCATTGCCGGGGAGACGGTAGAAGAATTGCTAGATAGTTTTTCTTTTCAGCAGTTTGTAAAGGCGGTAACTTCGTTCTTTCTTTTAGCTTGCTGCATTAATTTTTTTTTCTCTTCTTTCTTTTTACAATATTTTTATTATTATTTTGTGACCTTGTATGCCCAGATATAGAGACGCTTTAGGTAGATTTGCTTGTAAGCCTATGCTAGAGTCAGAATCACACTTTCTAAATCCTTTATTTGACAATCCATCTAGTCCTGAAGAAATGAGTGAACATAGAGATCAACCCACTAGGACCCTTCAGGATTACGTCCACCCTACACGCATAGCCACACCATCATACATCATGTTTCTAGCTAATACTCGCTAACTAGATTTTAAAACAGGGATGATACAGTTACTCCCTACGTTTCATGGCTTGGAAAATGAAAACCCATATGTGCACATTAGGGAGTTTAAGGAAGTAGTTGCGACTTTTCATAGTCAAAATGCAGCTGATGACATTGTGAGACTTAAGTTCTTTCCTTTCTCTTTGAAGGATAGAGTTAAGAGTTGGCTATACTCATTGAGACCATGATCTATTGGATCATGGAATAAAATGACTAAAGTTTTCTTTAACAAATACTTTCCCCAACATAAGACCAACTCCATAAAAAGGCAAATCTCCACCTTTGGACAAAAGGACAATGAGACTTTGTATCAGTCTTGGGAGAGATTTAAGGAGTTATTGAGCATGTGTCCTTACCATGGGTATGAGAATTAGCACTTAGTGAGCTACTTTTATGAGGGACTCACATATAGAGAGCGCCAATTTGTGGAGATGATGTGTAATTGCGAGTTCTTATAGAAAGATCTTTATGAGGCCATAGAATACCTCAATGAGCTTGCTAAAAAAGCTCACACTTGGACTGGACCTAGTGCTACTGAAAGCACAAATAGGTCACGACCTGCAGGGAACCCAAATAGTGGTGGAATTTATCATCTTAGGGAAGAGGATAGCCTAAAGGCTAAGGTCGAGATGCTCACTAGGGAACTAGATGTGTTAAAGATTAAGGGCTTAAAGCTAACACACGTAGCTAATCATGCGAAGTCTTTTGGGATATGTTTTGTGTTGGGAATTTGTTTAAGAATTAAAGGATGGAGATTGCAGCATCAGGTGCAGGTTGGCACCGTGGCCTCCAGCAAGTGGAGGAAGACCTCCCCCAGATGTGCACCGTGGCCTCCAGTAGGTGGAGGAGTTCTCCCCTATTGTGCACTGTGGCCTGCCCTGTTCTGAGCCGCAACGCAAGGCACACCTGACACTTTATTTTCAGCACTTTGAGATGGTGCGTGGGACTTGGTTAAAATGCACAGGTTCACTTAAACTCTTAGAGAGCCATGAGTCTTTGGTTCTTGAGATTTAAGGGTTGAGATTGTTACTTTATATAAAGGGCCATCTAGGAGCAATAAAAAAAGACACTAAGTGTGAGAAGGTAAAGACACAAAACACAAGAAGAGGTCTCATTCTAAGAGTGGCTGGCGTTGAGAGAGATAGGCTCTCAAATCTTCAGAGGTGTTTCAAGTGAGAGAGAGTATACAAGATTAGGGGTTCAAGGGCTTTGTAATTGGAATTTTTTTAGGGAAAATTCCAGGGAAACACTTAGTTCTCTTCTTTTATTAAAAAAAAACAAGAGGGTTCTTGAGGAGGTGATAAGAGCCATAAAATGCATCTCAACGATGTTTAATTGTTAGCATTTTATGATTCTTCTCAGTCTTTATTGCGCTTTTATGTGTTGATAACTCTTAAGTAATATTATTGGACCACTAACTTATTCCAGTGCATTTTCAAGCATTTTAAGTTCAAAGAAAAGAAGAAGCGATCGTTGTTTAAAAGCACCAAGATTCCATGCACGAAGAAGCATCGGAATGGCTGCGGAGAGGCAAAACGTGAAGAAAATCAGTAATCAATGAGCACCGCGGTGCCCAGAAATTTCCATGTTGTCGACTAACAGCCAGCACCACGGTGCCCAGAAGCTTGCCCAGCCAAACCATACCCAGCACCGCAGCGCCCATAAAGCAGCACCGCAGTGCGCACACGGGATTGTATCTCCGAGTTAGACTTTAATTAGGGTTTTAAACATTAGATTAAACCCAAGAACACCCTTGGACCCTTGTACTATAAATAGGTCACTTAAGGTTTAAGAGAAGGGATCTTGTTGTGGAAAAAAAGGTCAATAAAAGTGTTTAGCCATGAACACCATGGCTAACTAACTTCCAAGCAAGGTGAAGGGATGAATCCCTAGGTGTAGTTGTTCCTATCTTCCCTTATTTGATTCAGTTGTAATAAGAATTTATTGTCAAAACATTGCCATGATTTACTTTTTTATCTAATTATAAGATCTTATCTATTCCGGTGCTTATATCTTTATCCTTGATATAAATTTAGTCATGCTTCTCTTATGTCAAGATTGTGTGGGTATAATTGAGTCCGGTAAATCTAGCCTTTAGGTTTGTCCATTACTGCAATATTGTCAACAAAGATATATTGTCGTTTCTTGATAAACCTATAGGATAGATCATATGTGCATGAATCGAAAATAAAAAGTATTTCATAACAATCATTTTAGGGTTTATATATATGCTCATTGAATACTTGTTGGTTTCCTGTTTGGGATGTGAAACTTGCAACCGAGATAAAAATAACTGAATCAAGTTAGGAATAGGGCAACGAACCTGGGGAGGATTCCCGGATCCTTGTTATCTTCACTTAAATCTTTATCATTTGTGTTATGGTTTACACCTTCTTTTGTAGTTAACTTGTTTCCCTATGGAATCAACACCCCAAAGCTGTGCTACAACTATCGCATTATACTTTGGGTGTAATCAAATTTTGGTGCCATTTCCGGGGAGATGCGCTTAAGTACAAGGAAGATTGTCAACATCGAGACATGACGGTAGAAGAATTGTAAGTAGTTTTTCTTTTCAGCAGTTGCAAAGGCGGTAACTTTGTTCTTTCTTTTAGCTTGCTGAACTATTTTTATCCTTCTTTCTTTTTATAGTATTTTTTTTATTATTGTTCTTTTTTCTAAGTTTTGATTTTCTGAATTTTTTTTATTCTGTTTTATTTACTTCCTCTCTGATTCATGTGGTGTATGCTTAGACCGAGAGATTTGCAAGGTAGATTCATTAGAGGACCCGAAAATAGAATTACCCTCTCCTTCCACGTCCGTTAGTGAAACCTCGCCTAGATTAAACCATAGTGCACCCCATTAGAGAATTTAGAGGATTTTAACATGGCTGATAACCTTAATGAGAATGTTACTAGGACACTTCAGGATTACCTCCACCCTACATGCACAGCCACACCAGCATGCATCATGTTTCCAGCCAATACTCGCCACCTAGAGTTTAAAACAGGGATGATACAGTTACTCCCTACATTTCATGGCTTGGATAATGAAAACCCTTATGTGCACATTAGAGAATTTGAGGAAGTAGTTACGACTTTTCATAGTCAAGATGCAACTAATGATATCATGAGACTCAAGTTTTTTTCCTTTCTCCTTGAAGGATAAAGCTAAGAGTTGGTTATACTCGCTGAGACCACAATCAATTGGGTCATAGAATGAGATGACCCAAGTCTTTTTAATCAAGTACTTCCCTCAACATAAGACTAATGCATTGAAATGACAAATCTCCACCTTTGCACAAAAGGAAAATGAGACTTTGTATCAGTCTTGGGAGAAATTCAAAGAGCTGTTAAGTATGTGTCCACATCATGGGTATGAAAGTTGACGTTTAGTGAGCTATTTCTATGAGGGTCTTACCTATAGAGAACACCAATTTGTAGAGATGATGTGCAATGGTGAATTTCTGCAAAAAAAAAACCCTGATGAGGCTATTGAGTACCTTAATGAGCTTGCTGAAAAAGCTCACACATGGACTGGACCTAGTGCTACTTAAAGCACAAATAGGTCACGACCTATAGGAAACCCTAGTGGTGGAGGAATCTACCATCTTAGGGAAGAGGAAAACCTTAAGGCCAAGGTCGAGATGCTTACTAGGGAGTTAGAGGCATTAAAAACTAAAAAGCCAACACACATGGTTAATCAAGCTGAACCTTTAGAACCATGTTTTGTGTGTGGCGGGGTTGATCATCTCCCTCAAGATTTCCCCACATTTATTGACATGAGAGGGTTCTACGAGGAACAATGTAATGCCTTAGGCATGTAGAAGAAACCTTCAGTACCCTTCTCTAACACTTATAATCCGGGGTGGCAAAATCACTCAAACTTCAGCTGGAAATCTGAAAATCAGCAGCATGCACAACCCCTTAAATCATACCCAGCACCTTATCATGCACCCTCATCCTTTAGGAACTCTTTAGAAGACACCTTACATGCTTTTATAGAAGCAGAAGGTAAAACAAACCAAAGGTGTGAGGCTTTAATTACAGAAGTGGTTGAGGAAAACAAAGAAATAAGGAGCCAAGTGTCTAAATTAATGGGCTCCTTGAGTGTGACTGAGCGAGGTAAGTTCCCTTCCTAAGCTCAATCCATACCTCACGGTCAACATATGGCACAAGAAAATTTGAAAGATGTAAATTCCATTGTGACTCGAAGTGGTAAGTCACTACACATCCCACCAATGAATAAACCTGGGGATGTGAGAAAAGGTCAAACTGGTAGTGAAGCTGAACTATCTAAAGAGCCTGAAGTGACCAAAAATCCTGTTAAGGCACCATTCCCCCAAGCTTTAAAATCCAACAAGAAAAATCTGGAAATAAATAATGAAATCCTTGAGAACTTAAGGCAAATGAAACTTAATCTTCCTCTTTTGCATGTGATTAAACAAATCCTTACCTATGCAAAAGTTCTCAAGGATTTATGTACAATTAAGAGGAAACACCATGTCAAGAAAACAGCATTCTTAACTGAGCAAGTTAGTGCGTTAATTGAGCAAATAATTCCCCCAAAATATAAAGATCCGGGTTGTCCTACCATTGCTTGCAGCATTGGAAATCATGAGGTTGGACAAGCCTTGCTAGATTTAGGAGGTAGTGTAAACTTGATGCCATTCTCCATTTACTTACAGCTGGGGTTAGGAGAAATCAAACAAACCGGTGTGGTATTACAATTGGCTGACCGTTCAGTCAAAGTACCCCGGGGTGTGGTAAAGGATATTTTGATTCAAATTGATAAATTTTACTATCCTGTTGATTTCTTAATTCTTAATATTACTTTTGTTGTTGACACTAACTCTAAAATACCATTGATTTTGGGTAGACCTTTTCTTGCTACTGCGAATACTCTAATAAATTGTAGGAATGGGCTCATGAAGCTGTCCTTTGGCAACATGACCCTTAAAGTGAATATTTTCAATGTTGCAAAACAGCCCAAAGATGAGGATGAAAACCACCACCTTTACATGATTGAGTCACTCATCAATGAAGGAGTTTCCTTAGCTCATGATTATAACCCTTTTAAGAATTTTCTTGTTAATTCTGAGATAGATTTATTTGATGATAAAACTGATATAATTAATATTTGTGCTGTTTTTAACAAATCTCAGGATTATAGCAATCGGGTATGGCAACCAAGGTTTGAGGAGCTGCCCGAAAGAAGCAAGACACAAGTCTCCTCAAGTGTGGAATCACCTAAGGTCGAATTAAAGCCGTTACCTAAGGGTTTAAAACATGCTTTTCTTAGACCAGATGATACCTTTCCTATTATTATTTCTTCTAAATTATCTGAGATCCAAGGTAAGAAATTAATTCAAACTTTGAATGCACACAAATCAGCCTTAGGATGGAGCATGGCTGATTTAAATGGAATTAGTCCCCTAATATGCTCCCATAAAATAAATTTGGATGAAGGAACTAGTCCTCGTAGAGACCCTCAACGTAGGCTTAACCCCACTATGAAAGAAGTAGTGAAAAATGAAGTGATGAAACTGTTAGATGCGAGCATTATATATCCCATAGCTGATAGTAAGTGGGTAAGCCCTACACAAGTCGTCCCTAAAAAGTCAGGAGTCACTATGGTGAAGAATGACCTAGGAGAGCTAGTCCCAACCAAACTTGTGACCAGGTGGCGTATGTGCATTGATTATAGAAAATTAAATGCGGCCACCCTGAAAGAAGACTTCCCACTCCCTTTTATTGATCAAATTCTTGAGCGTGTAGCTAGTCAACCCTTTTATTGTTTTCTAGATGGTTATTCTGGTTATTATCAAATAGAAATTTCATTAGAAGACCAAGAAAAGACCACTTTTACTTGTCTCTTTGGCACCTATGCTTTTCGTAGAATGCTATTTGGATTATGTAACGCCCCTGCTACTTTTCAACGCTGTATGATGAGTATTTTTAGTGACATGGTTGAAAGTTTCATGGAGGTTTTTATGGATGACCTAACTATTTTTGGATCTTCATTTGAAGCATGCTTAATGAATTTGGAAAGAGTATTAATTCGTTGTGAAGAAAAAGAATTGGTTTTAAATTGGGAAAAATGCCATTTCATGGTACCATCCGGTATTGTCTTAGGGCATATTGTCTCTTCTAAAGGAATAGAAGTTGATCTAAGATTGAATTAATCTCCAAATTACCTAACCCTAAGACAATAAAAGATGTGAGATCTTTCCTTGGTCATGCTGGTTTTAATGGGAGGTTCATACAGAATTTTTCAAACATCTCTAGACCTCTAAGTGCCCTCCTAGTTAAAGACACTCCCTTTGAATGGATAGCAGTTTGTCAAGAAGCATTCCAAATGCTGATCAGCAAGCTTACTTCCACACCTATAATACAGTCACCAGATTGGACTTTGCCTTTTGAAATCATGTGTGATGCTAGTGACTACGCTATAGGTGTTGTTCTTGGACAGCGAAGAGAGGGAAAACCTTTTGTCATTTACTATGCTAGTAAGACTTTAAATAGTGCTCAAATGAATTACTCTACAACTGAAAAAGAATTGCTAGCTGCAGTATTTGCTTTAGATAAATTTCATGCTTATTTAATTAGGTCGCCTATTCTTATTTTTACAGATCATGCCGCCCTCAAGTATCTTAAGAAGGATGCTAAGGCACAACTAATCCGATGGATCCTCCTCTTGCAAGAATTTGATATCACCATCAAGGATAAGAAATGAGTGGAGAATGTAGTAGTCGACCACCTTTCGAGACTTACATTCGAGGACACTTGTGATGACATGCCAATCAAGGACGATTTTCCTGATGAGCAATTACTATCCATTACTTCTCTACCATGGTTTGCTCACATCGTAAATTATTTGGGTACAGGCGAGATACCTATGGATTAGAGCGCTCAAGACAAGAGGAAATTTTTATATGAGGTACATAATTTTTATTGGGATGACTCCTATCTTTTCAAGTACTGCTCTGACCAAATTCTAAGGCGTTGCATCCCTAATGAAGAGATTGCGAGTGTCTAAGAATTTTGTCACTCCCAAGCTTGTGGAAGCCACTTTTCAATGAAAAAAACCGCTGCAAAAATTTTACAGTGTGGATTTTATTGGCTTACATTGTTTAAAGATGCAAACACCTATTGTCACTTATGTGAATGGTGTCAAAAGTTTGGAGCTGTGTCTCGCCGAAATATGATGCCCCTAAACCCTATTTTAGTAATTGAAATCTTTGATTGTTGGGGCATCGATTTCATGGGACCCTTTCCTCCTTCCTTTGGATACCAATATATCATCGTGGCAATAGATTATGTATCTAAGTGGGTAGAGGCAGCAGCTTGTTGAAGCAATGATAACGGAACGGTGATTAAATTCCTTAAAGAAAATGTGTTTTCTCGATTTGGCACACCACGTGCTATAATTAGTGATCGAGGTACACATTTTTGCAACTGTTCTTTTGAGTCTTTGATGAAAAAATATGGGGTATTACATAAAATCTTGACTACTTACCATCCTCATACTAGTGGACAAGTAGAGCTTACTAATAGGGAGATTAAACAAATTTTAGAAAAAATGGTTAACCTCGATCGCAAGGATTGGTCGTTGAGACTAACTGATGCGCTTTGGGCTTACCGTACAACCTTTAAAACTCCTTTAGGTATGTCACCTTATTGGCTTGTTTTTGAAAAGCCTTGCCATTTACCCGTGGAGCTCGAGCATCGAGTCTATTGGGCCATCAAGTCTTTTAACTTTAATATGGACGAAGCGGGTAAGCTTAGAAAATATCAGCTGACCGAGTTAGAAGAGTTAAGAAACGATGTTTATGAAAATTCTAGGATCTATAAGGCTAAGATGAAAGTATTCCATGATAAAAACATTTTGAGGAAAACATTTAAACCCAATGATCGGGTGTTCTTATACGACTCTAGACTTCATATGCATCCTGGAAAACTTTGAGTCAAGATGGACCGGACTTTTTATAGTGAAAAATGTTTTTGAGAATGGGGTAGTAGAAATTGAGGATACTAGAGATGGTCGAGTCTTTAAAGTAAACGATCAACGACTTAAGATCTTAATCGATAGAAAATATCCGAAAGTGGAAGACATTCCGCTTATGGATTCGGTCTATTCACCTTAACTACACAACAAAAGTATGTTTTTTTTTTGTTATGTTTTTAATTAATTTTTAGTCAATCTTAATTGTTAGTTCTTAGTTTAATTTAAATTTTTAGGATTATTTTTTTATTTTTATTTTAGCTGACTTTATTTTATTTTTCTCTCTCATTTAGCAAAAACCCAAAATATGAAAATTTTCTTTTGCAGACCAGGCCCAGTATCGTGGTGCGCACAGGCCAGCACCGCAGCACGCTAGGCCTAGCACCGTAGCACACTGCACAGCACTAGCTCGAAACCAACACAATGCTAACCCTAATTCTGCACTATAAAAACCATTTTGAAGCCTCCTTCTTCATTTCTCCTTTCACAAAACCAGCAGCACACTACCTCCTCTCTCCACTTTGCAACAAACCCTTACTTGCCCACTCACTTGGACTCAAAACTTTCTTGTTTCTACCATCATTGCTCACTAATTTTGCTGTTTTTGCTACCTTCTCTATCAAAAGCTTGGTTACAAGAAGACTTGGGGTTTATCAAAGCACACTTCAAAAGGAAGGGTACACCACAGTTGTTTTCTTTTTGTTGTCTTGTTCTATGTTGTAGATTGGAATTTCAACAAGCAAAATGGCAATTCACCTGATGGTACACATTTTTCAGCACCTGTGCACTCATGCTTACAAAGGGAGTTTTTCTTTACTTTCTCTTTAACATTGAGGATAATGCAAATTTCAAGTTGGGGGTCGAGACGTATTTTCTTAAAAATTGCTTGGTGTTACCTTCCCTTACCCTTTTGTTTTAAGCATGATTTATGTTTGCCTTGGATTTAATTCCCATGTCAATGATATAAGCTTAATTGAGATAACATACAGCATTTAGAAGAAGTTAAATTTTGCTTCGGTTTGAAATTAATTTAACTATCAATCTTCATTTGGTTTGAGACTCTAGTTTGTGGTAAGATTGTATGATTAGTCTTAAGCACTTAGAGAAGTTTTATGTTTGATTATTTTGTGAATATTTTTATGGTCTTGGCAAGCTCTAGAACTTATTTGATAATCACTCGAGGCGAATTCCTAGAATGCACATTACTTAGGATATGATATAGGCCATTTTTGGACCGTTTGAGCCTTTCAAACTTACCCTTGCTATATTCATCACTAGTCACCTGTTTGAGCCTTTTTTCTTGAAAAAGAATTTGAGCCTTGTTTTTTTCAATAGCCCATTTACTCACCTTTATGAGCCTAAAAATATTTTATCCTTACATTTCTTTTAAAAGAACTTAGTTGTACACATTTGTTGAGAAGCACTTAAAAGGAGCAAGGATAGAAATATGAGAAAATATCATTACCATAACCCAAGTACACTAAAGGAGATAAGTTGGGGGTTATAGAAAAAAAAAGAAAAATGGAAAAAAAAATAGGTGAATGGTCTTATGCCAAAATACAAAAGAAAAAAAGAAGTAAATTATGGCAAAGTAAGAAGAAAAGAAAGAAAAAGTGATGATTTGAGAAGAATGCTAGAAAAATGGTTGAAAAAGTTGGGAGTCGAAGAAAGGTTATCTAGTGCTTAAAAGTAGTTGTGAGCTAAGAGATTGAGTTCTTTTACTTGTGAATCCTTTTCAATCTTTCTTAAAATCTACCTTAGCCTAACGTTACAAGCTTATTAAAGACCTATTGATCCAATGTAATGTGATTTTTCTACAATAGTGGAGAGTGATTTGAAAAATAAGCCTATGGAGCTTGTGCATGTGATTGATGTCACACAATTTTTGTTTTTAGAGGCCAAGATTTTTATTCACGAATGTTATGCATAAAATCATCCGGGTGTACGGATTAATAGATTGTGGTAAGATGGATGTTAAGAGTCAATAATAATTTCAAAATTGATGTTTGGACTACTTTCGAACTTGGGTGAATTTAAACAATTCTATGTATTGTGTGTTATGCAAAATTTTTGAGACAAAATGTGGATTACTCTTGGTTAACACTAATATTGCCTTACTTTACTTCGACTCCCACCATGGAATTCATCTCTTGTTTCCGCTTGAATTGCTAGTGACTAGCAATAAGCTAGTTGGGGGTTGTGATAAGAGCCATAAAATGCATCTCAACTATGTTTAATTGTTAGCATTTTATGATTCTTCTCAGTCTTTATTGCGCTTTTATGTGTTGATAACTCTTAAGTAATATTATTGGACCACTGACTTATTTCAGTGCATTTTCAGGCATTTTAAGTCCAAAGAAAAGAAGAAGCGATCATTGTTTAAAAGCACCAAGATTCTATGCACGAAGAAGCATCGGAGTGGCTGCGGAGAGGCAAAACATGAAGAAAATCAGCAATCAGTGAGCACTGCGGTGCCCCTCAGCCAGCACCATGGTGCCCAGAAACTTCCATGTTGTGAACCAACAGCCAGCACCGTGGTGCCCAGAAGCTTGCCCAGCCAAACCATACCCAGCACCGCAACGCCCATAAAGCAGCACCGCAGTGCGCACACGGGATTGTATCTCCGAGTTAGACTTTAATTAGGGTTTTAAACATTAGATTAAACCCAAGAGCACCCTTGGACCCTTGTACTATAAATAGGTCACTTAGAGTTTAAGAGAAGGGATCTTGTTGTGGAAAAAAATATCAAAAAACTCAAGGCAGCAGCTCTCATCCATAAAAGTGTTTAGCCATGAACACCATGGCTAACTAACTTTCAAGCAAGGTGTAGTTGTTCCTATCTTCCTTTATTTGATTTAGTTGTAATAAGAATTTATTGTCAAAACATTGCCATGATTTACTTCTTTATCTAATTATAAGATCTTATCTATTCAGGTGATTGTATCTTTCTCCTTGATATAAATTTAGTCATGCTTATCTTATGTCAAGATTGTGTGGCTATAATTGAGTCCGGTAAATCTAGCCTTTAGGTTTGTCCATTACTGCAATATTGTCAACAAAGATATATTGTCATTTCTTGATAAACCTATAGGATAGATCATATGTACATGAATCAAAAATAAAAAGTATTTCATAACAATCATATTAGGGTTTATATATGTGCTCATTGAATACTTGTCGGTTGCTTGTTTGGGATGTGAAACTTGCAATCGAGATAAAAATAACTGAATCAAGTTAGGAATAGGGCAACGAACCTGGGGAGGATTCCCGGATCCTTGTTATCTTCCTATTGTATTCTACAATCTATTTTACACAATTACTTCACTACCAAAAGTTCATATTCTCTCACTTAAATCTTTATCGTTTGTGTTATGGTTTACACCTTATTTTGTAGTTAACTTGTTTCCCTGTGGAATCGACACCCCAAAGTTGTGCTACAACTACTGCGTTATACTTTGGGTGTAATAAGGAGGTGTTGCTATAATTGTAAGAACTCTATTGATTTAGTGCCGAGAGCTCGGAGGAGCTCACGGGGACGTAGGGAAATTACCGAACCTCGATAACAATTGCTTGTGTTTTCTTTTTTTTGGTTTGATTCTTGTTTAGTATAAATCATTCTGGATTTGGGGGTTTGGAAAGATCGCAACCTGGGCATAAAGCGATTTTCCAATAGTGGTATTAGAGCTAGAACAGTGGGTATCAGAGCAAGGCTCCAAGAATCAAATGAAACTTCTTGGGTGATTCAAGAACGGTGTTGGGATCAAGATCTAATCTGGTTCTTGAGGTATTCAAGAACGGTGTTGGGATCAAGATTTGATCAGGTTCTTGAGATTTAGAAGTTTGGAAAGCAATTGTGGGTGCTGCATAAATCTTGGGATTTTTTTTCGTAAGATGGATTCAAACTTCATTATTGAGAAGTTTGATGGAAAGGGGGGCTTTGCCCTTTGGAAGAGGAAAATCAAGGGGGTTCTTATGCAACAAAAGGTGGACTTGGCTATTGGAGAAGATGACGATTTTTTAGAAAGTATCACGGAGCTCCAGCAGAATGAGATGAAGAAGATGGCGTATAGCACCATCTTTCTACACATGCCGGATAGTGTGACAAGGGAGTGTGGAGATTCAAAAGATCCAGCTGTCATTTGGAAGAAACTAGATGAGTTATTTCTTACCAAGACTCTCCCTAATAGGATTTATCTTCTGGAATGAATCTTTGCTTTTAAAATGGATCCTAATAAAGAGTTGCAAGATAATCTTGATGTGTTAAATAAACTAGTTCAAGATTTGACTAGTTGTAGTATAACGTTCCCAGATGAACAATTGGCTGTTATATTGCTGAATTCTCTTCCCAATTGTTTTGAAAGCTTGATTAATGCTATAGAATATGAAAGAGATATACTAACCAAAGAAATTGTAATCAAAGCTATAAGGGCTCATGATTTCAAAGCCAAGATGAGGGAAGGATCAAATGGAGAAGATCTATTCGTTAGAGGAAGGCCAGCAACTTGAAATGGCAGTAACATCTATGGAAACTATCGGGACAAACCAAAGGGTAGAGGGCAGAGCCATGGAAGATCGCATTCTAAACTGAAGTTTGGAGGAAAGCGATGCTACTACTGCAAGAAAGAGGGTCATTTCAAGAGAGATTGCAAGAAGATGATGAGGGATGAGAAAGGAATAGGCTATACCAACAATGGAGAGGCTTTGGTTGCCAAGGGAGAACACCAAGATGATGTTCTTGTTGTGTGCTCAAATATGAGCAGGAGGCAAGGTAGTGAGAAATTGATCTTGGATTCCGAGTGCATTTATCACACGTGCCTTCACCGGGATTGGTTCAAGAATTTCAAGGAAACCAACGATGGAAAGGTTTTCTTGGGGAATGATACTTCTTGCCAAGTGAGGGGGATAGGAGACATCCAATTGAGGATGTTTGATGGAATTACAAGGCTGCTGCGGAATGTGAGATATCTTCCAGATTTAAGAAGAAATTTGATCTCATTGGGGCAGCTAGATTCCATGGGGTACATATATAAAGCAGAGGGAGGAAAGATCAAGGTAACCAAAAGATCTTTGGTAGTGATCAAAGCAGCAATAAAATATGGTCTCTATGAGATGATTAGAGACATGGACATCAAGGATCAAGCAACAAGCTTGATGGCTGAGATGGATAAGGTGGTTCTTTGGCACAATCACTTGGGACACATGAGCGAAAAAGGCCTGTAAGTTCTCAGCAAGAATGGTTTACTTGATGGTGACAAGGTAGACAAACTTGATTCCTGCAAGAGTTGCATTCTTAGGAAACAACATCGGGTCAGCTTCAACATCAGAGTGCACAAGTCTAAGGGTATTCTTGACTACATGCATGCTTATCTTTGGGGACTAGCTAGAACATCAACACAAAGAGGTAATCTTTACTTTCTTTCTTTAATTGATGATTATTCTAGAAAAGTTTGGTTTATTTGTTTAAATATAAATCAAATGCTTTGAATAAGTTTGTGGTGTGAAAAAAGTTGTTGGAAACTCAAATGGGCAAGGTAGTTAAGGTTTTAAGAACCGATAATGGCTTAGAATTTGCAATCAAGATTTTGACAAATTTTGTGAGTTAAATGGGATTCTAAGACATAGAATGGTTGTGAAAACCCCTCAGCAAAATGGAATTGCTGAGAGGATGAATAGGATCCTTATGGAAAAGGTTAGGTGCATGATTATTGGTTCAGGGTTACCCAAATGTTTTGGGGGGAAGCTGTGTCTACTACTGCGTATTTGGTTAATAGATCACCCTCTAGAGCTTTGGATCTCAAGACTCCCGAGGAGATATGAAGTGGTAAACCCCCTGAATTAAACAACCTTAGGACTTTTGGATGTGTTGCGTTTGCACATCAAAAAGATGATAAACTTAGCCCAAGGTCTAGAAAATGTGAGTTTCTAGGATATGGTGAAGGGGTTATGGGGTATAGGTTGTGGTCCTTAGAGCAAAAAGGAACTAAACTCATAATAAGCATTTATTTCCCTATTTGGAGAAAACTAACCCTGCAGGGGATAGTGGGCAAACCAGCTCGGTATATGTGGAGCATAGCATCAAAGAAAATTCAGTTCAGGTAGAACAAGGAAGGTAAGAGGGTTCGGACCAGGTAGAGCCCATTGATGAAGGCCAAGCTCAAGACACTCAAGATGAGGCTAAACTAGAAGGGGATGATGTAGCAAATCAGAATTATTATCAGCTCACTATGGACAGGGAAAGGAGGTTGGTCAGACCACCTTTAAGATATGGTTTTACGGATGCTAATGTAGCAGCTCATTATTCAAAAGGAGGGAGTGAACCAAAAACTTACATTGATGCCATGGAATGTAAGGATTCGTCAAGATGGAAGCTAGTTATGGAGGAGGAAATGCATTCTTTGAGGAAGAACAACTATTGGGAATTGGTGCCCAAACCAGATAAACAGAGATTTGTGGATTGTAAGTGGATTTACAAAATCAAAAAAGGGAACACTCAAGAGGATAAAGTCTGGTACAAGGCTAGGCTGGTCGCGAAAGGGTTCACACAAAGAGAAGGCATAGATTTCACCGAAATATTCTCACCGGTTGTGAAATACAAGACGATAAGGATAGTGTTAGCTATGGTGGTCCAATTTAATTAGGAGATCAAGCAAATGGATGTGAAAACATCGTTCTTACACGGTGAGCTTGATGAGACCATCTACATGAGACAACCCGAAGGCTATGAGGAAGGAAGGCAGGGAGATTTGGTGTGCTAATTGAAGAAATCTCTCTATGGCCTGAAGCAATCACCTCGGCAATTGAATAAGAGGTTCGATTCCTTTGTAACTGGCTTGGGTTTCATGAGGAGCTACTATGATTCGTGCTTGTACTACAAATGTCACAAGGTGGAGTAAATGGTGATTATCCTCATCTATGTTGATGATATGCTGTTGGTTGGTAAAAGTAGGGAGAGGATAGAAAAGTTGAAGTCTCAACTCAGTTCGGAGTTTGAGATGAAGGATCTTGGTCATGCACAAAAGATCCTTAGGATGAGTATAATCCAGGAAAGAGAGAGAAACAAGTTGAAGGTTTCTCAGTCTTCCTACTTAGAAAAGATGATATCTAAGTTTTCTATGGAAGATAGTAAACCAGTAAAGATTCCCCTTGCTGATCATTTCAAGTTCTCCAGCGATCAATGTCCAGGATCGGATGCAGAGAAGAAGGAAATGGAAAAGGTCCCTTACTCTGGTGCGGTTAGGTCAGTCATGTTCATGATGGTAAGCACTAGACCCAACATTGCTTATACAATTAGTGTTCTCAGCAGATTTATGAGTAATCTCGAAAAAGAGCATTGGCTTGGGATGAAGTGGTTGCTGAGGTATTTGAAGGGAAGCTCGGATGTTTGGAAGGTTATGCTGATTCGAAATATGGAGCAGACCGGGATAAGAGAAGATCGATTACCTCATACTTCTTCAACTTAAACGGATGTTGTATAAGTTGGAAGGCTCAGTTGCTGCCGGTGGTAGCACTCTCAACAATCGAGGCAGAGTACATAGAAGCAACGGAAGCAATTAAGGAGGCTATGTGGTGTAAAGGGTTGTTGGAAGAGTTAAAGGTCCTAAAAGAATAGGTGGTGGTGTATTTGGACAACCAAAATGCGTTGTATTTGTCTAAGAATCTGATGTTCCATGAGAGGACAAAGTATATGGATGTTCGGTATCATTTCATTCGGGAAAATGTTACGGAAGGATGCATTCATGTGGACAAAGTGGTAACGGAAGAAAATCCTGCAGATTTAGGCACTAAAGTTCTACCTTTAAGCAAGTTCAATCATTGCCTTGAACTTCTTAGGATTGGAGTCGCATGATTTGGTGACTCATGTTGAGTTTAGATCTTGAGTTCTCTGCACAATGGGTTCGGGTTTAATTGCTTAGACAAAGGTAGAGATTGTTGGGATTTTTTCTAAGAATTAAAGGATGGAGATTGCAGCATCAGGTGCAGGTTGGCGCCGCAGCATAGGTGGTGTGCGCCGTGACCTCCAGCAAGTGGAGGAAGACCTCCCCCAGGTGTACGCCGCAGCCCAGCCCTTTGGCGCCGCGGCCTTCAGCAGGTGGATGAGTTCTCCCCTGTTATGTGCCTCGGCTTGCCCTGCTTTGAGCCGCGGCGTAAGGCACACCTGACACCTTATTTTCAGTACTTTGAGATGGTGTGTGAGACTTGGTTAAAACGCACAGGTTCACTTAGACTATTAGAGTGCCATGAATCTTTGGTTCTTAAGATCTAAGGGTTAAGATTGACTTCAAGATTGGTTAAAGAAGTTGTTACTCTATATAAAGGGTCATCTAGGAGCAATAAAAAAAAAGACACCAAGTGTGAGAGTGCAAAGACATAAAACACAAGAAGAGGTCTCATTCCAAGAGTGGCTGGTGTTGAGAGAGATAGGCTCTCAAATCTTCATAGGTGTTTCAAGTGAGAGAGAGTATACAAGATTAGGGGTTGAAGGGCTTTGTAATTGGAATTTTCTTGGGGAAAAATCAAGGGAAACACTTAGTTCTTATCTCTTTCTTTTCTTTTATTTCATTCATCAAGAACAAGAGGGTTCTTGAGGAGGTGTTGTTGTAATTGTAAGAACTCCATTGATTTAGTGCAGAGAGCTCGGAGGAGCTCATGGGGACATAGGCAAATTACCGAACCTCGTTAACAATTGCTTGTGTTTTCTCTTTTATGGTTTGATTCTTATTTAGTACAAATCATTCTGGATTTGGGGGTTTGGAAAGATCACAACCTGGGCGTAAGGCGATTTTCCAACATTTTGTGTGTGGCGGGGTAGAACATCTCACCCAAGAGTGTCCCACATTTGCTGAGATGAGAGGGATGTATGAGGAACAATGTACTGCCTTAGGTATGTACAAGAAGCTTTTTTCACCTTTCTCTGATACCTATAATCCGGAGTGGCGCAATCACCCCAATTTTAGTTGGAAGTCTGAAAACCAGCCACCTGCACAACCCCCTAGATCATATCTTGCACCATATCATGCACCTGCATCTTCTAGGAGTCCTTTAGAAGACACTTTGCATGCTTTTATTGAGGCACAGGGTAAGACTAATCAAAGATGGGAATCTTTGATTACGTAGGTTGTTGAAGAAAATAAGAAGACAAATTTTAAGAATAGTAGAAGGTACAAATAAACTAAAGAAAAATATCAAGTGATTAATGGAGAACAAAGATTGACTATATATGCAAATTTAAAACAAAGTAAAGTGAAAAAGTAAAGCGTCGGGAATCCCTTGCACAAATCTGGTATTTTAATTATTCTTAATTCACTAGATAACTCAATTGGGAACTCAATTCCAAAATTCCCAATCGGAAGGTGTAAATTTATGGACAAAGATTAAACCAAATGTAACCCTTTGAAATATCATTCACCACTTTTAAAATACGTAAATTATTATCACTATTGAGAAAATCAAACGACGACAATATACTGAGGAAGTGATATTGTAGTAAAGAACTAAATCAATATAGATAAATAATTGATCCCAGCATAATCAAATAGCTAATCCATTCAATAAAAAAAATCATGACTGAATCCATAAATAGAATAAACTCTATGACTATTCGAAAAAGGAAACATCACTAATAAATTGCAAATAATAAAAAAAAGATTTTTAACAATTAAAGATCAAATATATAAATTAAAATAAACAAAAACACCATCAACTATGCAAGTTCATCCTGAGCCCCACTTGAGAATTTAGTTACCCATAAATATAATGGACAACAAAAATCTCAAGGAAAAATTTGCACTCTTCGTGAGCATCCCCGCTTGGTAGTGGAGATTCCCCATATTGCTCCCAAAAGCCCTCCAGATTGCTCTGATTGGTAGCAAAGCCTTGGAGATTGTACCCCCATTTGTTGAAGTGAAATGGGGCTTTTATAGGGGAACTCCATGAGTACAATGTGTTTCCAATCTGATGTGGGATTTGGGATATGGAAATGTGTTTCCAACTGATGTGGGATGTGGGATTTAAGCCTTCACATGCCCTTCAAAACTTCTACCCACACTGAAATCTCGCACTGCCTGACCTTTGTCTACTAAAACTGCCATAACGTTCTCTAGAAAAATCATATTTACGAGCCGTAAAATTCCTAAGAAAATAGACATCCGGATCTTTCCAAACATAAATGGCTTATCTCCTAGTTCTTCCTGAATCATTACAATTTAAATCCACAAAAATCACTTCTATCACGCTGAAATCATGCACAGCATGACCTTTGTCTACTTAAACTGCCCTAACTTTCTTTAGAAAAATCATATTTACGAGCCGTAAAATTCCCTAGAAAATAGACATCCGGATCTTTCCAAGTATATATGGCTCATCTCCTGGTTCTTTCTGAATCAATATAGTTAATCTATAACAATGACTGATCTGTACGGGCAATTCTGGCAATTTAGTGAAACTCCTTTCCAAGTGCTTTAAACCTGTAAAAAAACGAAAAAACAACTCAAAGTAACAAATTCCTAATTTAACAAATGTAAATTAAGGGTCCAAGATATGCAATATTTGGCACTCATCACCAGCTCTCTAGTGAATCCTGCTTAATCAAGAGTTTGTGCTCCCGAAAATTTTTTGGCTCATATTTAACGTTGGAATTATTGGGAGGAGTCATTATTGACAGTTTGTCAAATAGTCACATCTAAAGAAGAAAATGTCAGAAACTGTTTAAAAAGTTGAATGGAGCCAATAAAGCATGAAATATTTACTTGGACTAATAAAGGGGTTCTAGTAAGACAAGGGGTCTTATAGCGATGAAAGACATCAAGGACATTCAAAGTGACGGCTAAAAAGGAATCCATTGAACAAGACCCTTCGCCGGTTTGTTTGACCACATCCAACAATGTTTTATGGACATTTGAGCTAACACTTTTCATAAAAAATAAAAATAAATAAAAAGTGGCTAAGAGACAAAAGAATAGTATATTCCAGCGATGGGTGGTGAGATCCTTCATTTTAGTTCCAAAAAGTTCATATGCTAAAAGCACGACAACAAAACATGCGCCCATTAAGAGGGCCTTGGTGATCCCAAATAATTCTAAGGAGAGTTCACCATGATGGTCTGTATGTGGAGGAGGGAAAATTTTGTTGGATGACTTTCAGTGGATGAGCGCACAAAATTCTTCATATGTCGGGCATAGTTCATCAAGATCTAATCTAAAGACATGGGTGTCAAGATCCCACATTTCCACAGCTACCCTCAAGAAGTTCTAGTAGATTCTAACTCTTTTGAGCTAAAAAATCGTGTTGATGCCATATCCAGAGAAATTGTAGAGCTTGATGCCTTTCATATTGTTAGTTCAACGTATCAATTGAGATAAGATAGCTTCCATGGCCATTTTGAAGAAGAAGAAAAATTGTGGACAAGTTGTGAAGCTTTGTTCTTGGATCTACTAGAGGATGTGTACCAAATGAGAGGAAAGATGGGTTTAAGTACAAATTTTGAGTCAAATTAAATAAGTGGTCAAAGAATAGGCTAGTAAGTGCCAAAGCAGGCTATGGTGTACAAATCAATGGCTTCTTTCTAGGGTTTTGTTAAAAGTTTGTTTTTAGATGCAAAAGTTTTTTTGGAAACAAAAACGCCAAAAATAGTTAAAAGCTTTCTACGTGCCGCAAAAGGGCTATAGCTTGCTAACCATTCTTTTTTTAAGTCTTAACTGTCATGTGATTTATTCATCAAATCTTAAAGTAATATGTTCAAAAGTCATCTCTTGCATTCATTGTTTTCCCAAACTTTATAATTACATAAGAAAATATCCTAAATTCCATGACTTAGCTCATGTCCATGAAATTTGAAATTTAACAAATAAAAATGAAAAGACTTTGCAAAATAAGCTCAAAAATCATCTGAAGTCCTCACAATAATTGAATCAAAAGTCCTCACAGTAAGTTAACCAAAAGTTCTCACAATAAGCAAATCACCAAAAGTCCTCATAGTAGGTAAATCACCAAAAGTCCTCACAATAAGAAAATCACCAAAAGTGCTCACAACAAGCGAATCACCAAAAGTCCTTACAACAGGCAAATCAACCCAAGTCCTCATAGCAGGCAACCCAAAGTCTCATAGTAGACAAATCAAAAGTCCTTATAGTAGGCGATTCAAAAATCCCCTAACATGAAAATCATAAAAAGCCCTAACAATAGGAAACCAAAGTCCTTAAATAAGGCACCAATCAATCCGAAAGTATCGCACAAGTGAATAGATGCCAGCTCTGTCACTTCAAGTACGTACTATTTTCATAGGTGTTTCCATGACACTAACTTTTTCTAACAGCATGTTTACTTTAATGCACATGTCACATATTTTCCATTCCTAAATTTTGAAATGAAACAGCAGTCACTCAACCTTTGATTGGAACTCTAAAAGGAGCACAATCAAATTGGTAAATTATATGTTGGAAATCACCTTGAAAAGATGCCCAGGTGGTGATCTTCCAAACACCCAAGTCTAGAATGACTTGTAGAAAGAAATACAACAATCGAACACAAGAACAGAAAATCAAAGAAAGAAAGAAGACAAGCAATTTGTTATCGAGGTTCGGCAATGTGCTTATGTCCCCGTGAGTTTCTCCGAACTCTATGCACTAAATCAATGGTTCTTTACAATTCAACAACCCTCTCCAAGAAAGCTCAAGTTCTTGAAGAAACCAAGAAGAGAACTAGAAAGTAATAGACTTATTACAAAGCTTTCTATCAATTCTATACTACCCTCTCTTCTTTACAACCAGCCTCACTAAAAAGACTCCCTCTTATGTTTTATGTCTTTACACTCTCACACAATTCTCTCTTGTATTACATTTGATCTCAAACAATGTCACAACAATGATTCTTCTCTCATGTGAAAAATGAGGCTAGGGAACCCCTTTTATAGCCATCCACTTCTTGGACATTCTTGTGTGTCATTCTCCACCTTTAGATCTTGATGACCACTTAACCATGGCCCTCCATCAATCCTAAGTAATGTTGTGCGTTTTAACCTTGCATTCACGCACCTAAGAGAAGGCTAAAGCATGCTGTCCATATGTGCCGGCCAGTGCTGTAGCTTTGAGTTTCTGTCCCTTGTGCTATTCCTGCCAGGTTCCAGCGCTGCAGTGTAGTGCTGCAGCTTTGAGTTGTTGTCCCCTTCATACAACACCCTTATGCTTGTGTGCAGAAGTGCACACACTAGTGTGCATGGCCTTCCCTTGCTCTAAAATGAAGCACACACATGTCTGCAGCCTTCTAACTTGCTGAACTTTGATCCTCCACCTTTGGTTTAGACTTTAACCATCTTTGAACCTTACTTGGACATGTTTGAACCTTAGACAAATACCAACAATCTCTACCTTTTTCTAAAGGTTTAAACTCAAACCATTTTTGCAGAGAGCTTCGGGATCCAAACTCATCTTGAGTCATCAATCAACCGACTCCAATCCTAAGAAGTCCAAGGCAATGATTGGACCTTCTTAAAGGTAGAACCTTGGTGCCTAAATCTGCAGGACTTTCCTCTGTGGTCTTCTTGTCAACATGAATGCATCCTTTCGTACCATTTTGCGGAATGTAATGATATCGAACATCCATATGCTTCGTCCTCTCATGGAACACTGGATTCCTCCACAAGTGCCCTGCACTTTGGCTATCCGAAGACACCACAACCTGCTCTTTTAGGACCTCCCACTAGTCCAAGAACCCTTTGCACCCTATAGCCTCCTTTATGGCTTCCATAGCCGTTATGCATTATGCCCTGGTTGTTATGAGTGCTACCACTGGCTGCCACTAAGCCTTCAAATACCTCAGCAACCACTTCATCCCAAACTAATGCTTCTTTCCGGGACTACTCACAAATCTGCTGAGAACACCCATTGCCCAAGAAATCCTCAACCGGTTTCTCTCCTTTTCTTGGATTATACACATCCCAAGGATCTTTTGTGTAAAACTGAGATCTTTCCTCTCGAACTCCTCACTGAGTTGAGATGTAAACCAATAGCACATCATCGACATAGATGAGGATACTCACCATCTTCTCCATCTTGTGTCCGAGTGAGAAAGTTTCTGTGAAACCTATGTCTTCTCTTCTTGTAAACCCATTCGCCACCATCCTAGCCTTGTTCTGGACTTCATCTCCTGGAGGGTACCCTTCTTTGATCTTGTAAGTGCACTTACATTCCACAACTTTCTGCTTTCCTGGAATTTTCACCAATTCCTAGAAGTTGTTCTTCCTCAAAGAATCCATTTCTTCCTCCATAGCTAGCTTCCATCTTGGTGAATCCTTACACTCCATGGCATCCGTATAAGTCTCTTGTTCACTCATCTCTCCTTTTATCCAAGGAGCGACTGCATCTGCAAACCCATATCTTGAAGGTGGTCCGACCAGCCTTCCTTCCTGGTCTCTTGTGAGCTGGTAGTCATTCCGACTTGCTGCATCAACCTCTTCTTGTTCAGCCTCTTCTTGAGTGTCCTGAGCTTGGCCTTCATCCAAGGGCTCTACCTGGTCCGAACCCTCTTGCCTCCTTTGCTCTACCTGAACTGAGTTCTCCTTGATGCGATGCTCCATAAGAACCAAACTGGTTTGCTCACTAGCCCCTGCAGGGTTAGTTTTCTCCAAGTAGGGAAATAACAATTCATTAAAATTAACAGCCCTACTTATTATAAGTTTCAATCCTTCTTTCTCTAAGAACCACAACCTATACCCCTTAGCCCCTTCCCCATATCCTAGAAACACACATTTTCTAGATCCTGGGCTAAGTCTATCATCCTTTTGTTGTGCATACGCAGCACACCCAAAAGTCCTAAGGTTGTCCAACTCAGGGGGGTTTTTCACTCCACATCTCCGTGGGAGTCTTTTGGTACATAATCCTAGAGGGTGATCTATTTACCAAGAATGCAGCAGTAGACACAGCTTCCCCCCAAAAACATTCGGGTAATTCGGATCCATTTAACATGCACCTAACCTTTTCCATAAGGGTCTTATTCATCCACTCAGCAACTCCACTTTGCTAAGGGGTTTTCATAACCGTCCTATGTCTTAGAATGCCATTTAACTTATAGAATTGATCAAGTTCTTGGTTAAAAATTTCTAAGCCATTATCGGTTCTTATCCCCTTAACTACTCTACCTATTTGAGTCTCTACCAGCCCTTTCCACACCACTAACTTATTCAAGGCATCTGATTTATTTCTAACCAAATAAACCCACACTCTTCTTGAATAATCATCAATTAAAGATAGAAAGTAAATGTTACCTCCCTGTGTTGGTGTCCTTGCTGATCCCCAAAGGTCCGCATGAATGTAGTCAAGAATGCCCTTAGACTTGTGCACTCCGGTGTTGAAGCTGACTCGGTGTTGCTTCTCAAGAACACAACACTCGCAGAAATCAAGTTCCTCTACTTTGTCTCCACCAAGTAGGCCATCCTTGCTGAGAACTTTTAGCCCCTCTTCACTCATATGTCCCAAGTGAGTGTGCCAAAGGGCTGCCCTATCCATCTCAGCCATCAAGCTTGCTGCTTGATCCTTGATTTCCATATCTCCAATCATCTCATAGAGTCCATCGTTTCTTGCTGCCTTGATCACTACCAAAGATCCCTTGGCTACCTTGATCTTTCCTCCATCTATCTTGCATGTGTACCCCATGGAATCCAGCTGCCCCAATAAGATCAAATTCCTCCTCAAATCTGGAACATACCTCACATTTTCCAACAGCCTTGTCATTCCATCAAACATCCTCACCTGGATGTCTCTTATGCCTCTCACTTCGTAAGAAATATCATTCCCCAAGAAAACCCTTTCATCATTGGTCTCCTTGAAATTCTTGAACCAACTCCGGTAAGGGCACATGTGATGAGTGCACCCGGAATCCAAGATCCATTTCCTGCTGCCTTCTTACCCCTTGCTCACACCCAAGCACACAATAAGAACATCATCATCTTGCTGTTCTGTTTTGGTAACCGAAGCCTCTCCATTCTTGGTATGGCTTCCTCCTCTATCTCTTATCATCTTCTTGCAATCTTTCTTGACATGACCCTCCTTATGGAAGTAGTAGCAACTCTTCCCTCCAAATCTTAGTTTGGAATGCATTCTCCCATGGCTTTCTCCTCTATGTCTGTCCCGGTGGTAGCCATGCATGCTGTTGTGCACTCTCCCATGGCTCTCTCCTCTACCTCTGTCCTGGTAGTAGCCATGTATACTGCTGTGCACTCTCTCATGGCTCTTTCCTCTACCTCTGTCCCGATAATAGCTATGCATGTTGTTGTGCACTCTCCCATGGCTCTCTCCTCTACCTTTGTCCTGGTAGTAGCCAGGTATGCTGCTATGCACTCTCCCATGGCTCTCTCCTTACCTCTATCCCGATAGTAGCCATGGTTGCTGCCATACCGAGTTGCTGGCCTTCTTTTAAAGAATAACCCTTTACCACTTGATGCACTCCTTATCTTGGCATCAAGATTATCTTGCAACTCTTTATTAGGATCAAATTTAAAAGCAAAGATTCGTTTACGAAGATACCTCTTATTCGGGAGAGTCTTGGCAAGAAAAAACTCATTTAGTTTCTTCCATATTGTAGCTGGATCTTCCGAGTCTCCGCACTCCCTTGTGACATTATCCGACATGTGCAAGAAAATGGTGTTGTAAGCCATCTTCTTCATCTCAATTTGCTGGTCCTCCGTGGTACTTGCTGGAAAAGTATCATCTTCTCTAAGAGCCAAGTCCACTTTCTGTTGCACAAGAACCTCCTTGATCTTCCGTTTCCACAGGGAAAAAAATCCCTTTCCATCAAACTTCTCAATACTGAAATTTGAAGCCATCTTTTGCGGACAAGATCCCTGATTTACGCACTACCCACAAATGCTTTCTTCAACCTCAAGAACACTGATCGAAGATGGATCTTAACATCATTCTTGAATCAACCTTCAAGAACACGATCAGATCTTGATCTTTACACCGTTCTTTAATCACTCAAGAAGTTGATCTTTGATTCTTGGTGTTTTGGCTTCGTCACCTTCTACTTTTTGCTCCGATAACCAGCTGTGCTTGCTCTGATACCACTGTCTAAAGCTCTGATACCACTGTTGGAAATCACCTTGACAAGATGCCCAGGTGGTGATCTTCCAAACACCCAAGTCTAGAATGACTTGTAAAAAGAAATACAGCAATCGAACACAAGAATAGAAAATCAAAGAAAGAAAGAAGACAAGCAATTTGTTATCGAGGTTCGGCAATGTGCCTACATCCCCGTGAGTTTCTCCGAACTCTATGCACTAAATCAATGGTTCTTTATAATTCAGCAACCCTCTCCAAGAAACCTCAAGTTCTTGAAGAAACCAAGAAGAGATCTAGAAAGTGATAGACCTATTATAAAGCTTTCTATCAATTCTATACTACCCTCTCTTCTTTACAACCAGCCTCACTACAAAGAGTCCCTCTTGTGTTTTGTGTCTTTGCACTCTCACACAATTCTCTCTTGTATTACATTTGATCTCACACAATGTCACAACAATGATTCTTCTCTCATGTGAAAAATGAGGCTAGGGAACCCCTTTTATAGCCATTCACTTCTTGCACATTCTTGTGTGTCATTCTCCACCCTTAGATCTTGATGACCACTTAACCATGGCCTTCCATCAATCCTAAGTGGTGCTGTGTATTCTAACCTTTCATTCACGCACCTAAGAGAAGGCTAAAGCATGCTGTCCATGTGTGCTGGCCAGTACTGCAGGGTCGACTTCCCAGTGCTGCAGCTTTGAGTTTCTGCCCCTTGTGTTATTCCTGCCAGGTTCCAGCGCTGCGCTGCAGTGCTGAAGCTTTGAGTTGCTGTCTCCTTCACACAACACCCTTCTACTTGTGTGCAGAAGTGCGCACACTAGTGCGCATAGCCTTCCCTTACTCCAAAATGAAGCACACACATGTGTGCAGCCTTCTAACTTGCTAAACTTTGATCCTCCACCTTTGGTTTAGAATTTAACCATCTTTGAACCATACTTGGACATGTTTGAACCTTAGACAAATACCAACATTATAGATACCTAATTTCGTTCCAAAATTTTGAATGGACTATAAACGAGTTTCAATGAAGAATATTCGATCCTAATGCACTTATACTTGGAAAATTCATAGGTTTGAATTCAGTTTCAAAATAACCAATTGCAAACCATTTTTATTCAATCAAATAAACCAACCTTAATCTCAAATCAATTGGGCCATATTTGATTCCATCAAATTCAAGCCTAAAGCATTCAAATCATTTTTGACCCAGCCCAAAAACCACCAAATCCCATTAATATTTGCTAGCCTAAAAACACTTTTGGCCCAAAATCCAAGCCTAAGAAGTCCATCCAATTTTGCAAATGTATTTCACCCGTCACATGACACCTTTTGATTGGTTCCAGTTTTCAAGACAATCTCTCTCTTTTGCACCAAAATTTTGTTCTTCCTTTTTGCCTTGTTAAATGAACATTTACTTTTTAAGCTCCCTCTCTTTCCCATGTGTCAAAGTCCAACTTTTGTTCATAAAATTTGCTTATTCCCTTTCCTTCTTCTCATGGCTAGCCATGTGTGAAAGAAACATTTCCTTTTTAAGCTCGCACTCTTTCTCATGTGTCAAAGTCCACCTTTTCTACATAAAATTTGTTTCTTCCCATTTTTTTTCCTTTTCATGGCTGGTCATATATGAAATAAAGAATAAGTTTTCTTCTTCTCTATTTTCCTTGTTAAATAGACATTTCCTTTTTAAGCTCTCACTTTTTTTTTTAATCTGTAAATAAGGCTTGTATAGAATGATCAAAATGTACAAAAATATCACTAGGCATACCCAGGGGATATACAGATGAGCTTATACAAAAACAAAAGTGGGGAAGCTTAAACAGCAACCAAGATATAAGCTAGAAAGCATCAAAGACACTGGCATACCCAAGCCAAGCAAAGGGGATACATAAGTAATCAATGACTAGCACATAAACAAACATCATTATTACAAAAGAAGCCTAATCTCCGGGCAAGCTGCATAAACAGTTTTGTAGATAACAAACTGGATCTTCTTTTTTAGGTTGGAAGGGTGCACAGGAGACTTATCAAAGAGTTTGGTATTCCTAGCCATCCATAGGCTGTAAACAGTACAAGGGAGAGCTAATCTTTTTGCTATTGCTTGGGGACCAGAATCTCTCACTTTCAGAGTCCACTTTGCTGCACTTTCTATTGTTTTCATTTGCCTTCTGCAGCCAAGCCATGCTCTGATTAAATCCCAAGTTTCCTTGCTGACTTTGCATGAAAAAAAAAAGATGCTCTCTACTTTCAGGTTGATCTTGACAAAGAGGGAAAAGTTTATCCACTCCCTCCAAGATGAGTCTATCCTTTATTAGCAGTCTATTTTGGATGGCCAGCCAAAGGATGAAGAAGTATTTGGGAGGGCAGTGACCATACCACACTAGTGGAGCCCAGCTGACCTTTCTACCTTTCAGTCTGAAGCTCTCACTTTTTCACATGTGTCAAAGTCCACATTTTCTACATAAAATTTATTTATTCCCTTTTCTTCTTCTCGTGGCCAGCCATCTATGGAGAAAGAAAACATTTTCTTCTTCCTTTTTTGCCTTATTAAATGAATATTTCCTTTATAAGATCCCACTATTTTCTATGTGTCAAAGACTACTTTTTCATTACATAAAAAATAACACCCTCTTTTCCCCAAAAACTCGGCCATGTAAGGAAGGAAGTATTTCTCTCTTCGTTTTTATTTTTTCCAAAACACCATACCACTTCAATCTTTCATCTCTTCACCTAAAAAACCGTTCCATCTCTCCCTCCAAGAATCAGCTACAAGAGAGGAAGCCTCAAATTTTTTTTTTTTTGCTTTTGTTGAACACACCCTTCCATTTCTAGCTTTCATCTCTTCACCTAAAAAATTGCCCTATCTCTCCCTCCAAGAATCGACCACAAAAGAGGAAGTCTTCATCTTCTCTTTTCTTTTTTTCTCTTTTAAATGTACCCTTCCATTTCTAACTTCTATATCTTCACCTAAAAAATCGCCCCATCGCCATCTCTCACTCCAAGAATTTGCCACAAGAGAAGAAGTTTTCTTCTTCACTTTTTTTTCGCTTTGTTAAACACAGCCTTCCATTTATAGGTTTCATCTTATCGCCTCAAAATTGACCCATCTCTCCCTCCAAGAGCCAGCCACAAGAGAGGAAGGCTTCCTTTTTTCTTCTTTTGCTTTGTTAAGCACACCCTTCCACTTCAAGCATTCACCTCTTTATCTCAAAAGTCGTACCCTTCTTTCCTCCCTTTTCTTGGTCAGCCTACACCCTTTCTTTTCATATTTGTTGTTGTTTTTTCATTCACATGGGCAGCTCACCTTTCTTCTATAAATACTGCTATGTTAACATAAAGATGGGGAATGAAAAAAAAAAAAAAAAAAAAAGACCAAAGAGAGAAGCATAGAGAGAGCAAAGATAGAAGTATAGTAAAGAGAGAAGATTATAAAAAAGAGAAAATAGTGGAAAGTGAAACAAAAAAGAAGAAAAATAGAGAGTTTATCAAACTCGCCATACACTTACAAATGATTTGGTGCACAGAATCTCCAAGAATTATCGCCGCATTTAGAAACTTTGTTTAACCAAAAAGGTTAGCTAAACTTCTTTTGCTTGTGAAATAAAATTGCTAATATGCTTTATATGTTTGAACTATCTTGAAAACAGATTAAAAATTTTAGTTTACTTTTTATTTTATGAAATCCATTATAGTTTTAATGTTCTTTTTTTTAATATTAATTCCTTTATGATTCTTATTTCATTTCTTTTAAGTTATGTGTTTTCTTTCAATTTGTTACTAATCACATACTCTTTTTATTCTAAAAACAATTAGGACCCCCTTTGGTCCATCATTGAGTGCTTTATTTAGCATTTGTATGTTACAGTCCATTTTTGAATCTCTCCTTTGTCGTATATTTAGTCTTAGTCCATTTTCTCAAATCTGTATGTTTAGCTTAGTTCTAACTCACATATGTTTAAATTTGCATGTTTAATCAACTCATTTGAATCCATTTGTTTCAAGTAGTTTTGGTTCAGACATTAAGTTCCTAATCCACTAAATCCATCTTAAGCTTAAATCAATTGGGCCATATTTGATTCCACAAAATGTAAGCTTAAAAGCCTTTAATCAATTTTGATAAGCCCGAGAAGACCATCTAATTTTGTGTGTGAATTTCCAATTTCACCCATCACATAACACCTTTAAATTTACAATTTTCAAGACAAGCTCTCTCTCTTTTGCACCAAATTTGTTTCTCCCTTCCTGTCCCTTATGGTTAGCTATGTGTATGCCAAAAGAAGAATTTAATTTCTTCCCTTTTTGCCTTATTGAATGGACATTTCCTTTGTAGGCTCCCACACATTCTTATATGTCAAAATCCACCTTTTTCCACATAAAAAACTGCACCTTTTACTCCCTCAATGGCCGGCCAAAACAGAAGAAGTTGTCCTTTCACTTTTTGCTTTGTTAAACTCACCCTAACACTTTAAGCTTCCACCTAAAAAATTGTTCCATATCTTCTTCTCATGTGTACTTAAAGAGGGGAAGTCTTCATCTTCCTTTTTGATTTGTTAAGCACACATTTACTCTTCAAGATTTCACCTTTTTCACATAAAAAATTGCACATTTTCCTCCCTCCATGGTCGGCCACAAGAATGGAAGTCTTCTTCTCCAGTTTTCTTTGTTAAAATCACCATCACACTTCAAGCTTCCACCTTTTCTAAGAACCACCCAAAGAGGAATTCTTCCTCTCTTTTTTTCTTTGTTAAACCCATATTCTACTTCTAATTTTCATCTAAAAAATTTCTCTTTCTCTTCACCATGGTTAGCCACCTAAAAGAGGAAGTTTTCCTCTCCCTTTTTGCTTTATTAAACTCACCATAACACTTTAAGCTTCTATCTTTTCCAAGAACCACCCAAAGAGAAAGTCTTCTACTCCCTTATTGCTTTGTTAAACCCACCTTCCACTTCTAGTTTTCACCTCAAAAATTGCCATTTCTCTTCCCCATGACCAGCCACCTAATGGATAAAGTCTTCCTCTCCCTTTTTTCTTTGTTAAACTTACCATAAAAATTCTATCTTTCAACTATTTAAACTAAAAAATTTCCCCCCTATTTCGTCCCTCTTTATGGCTAGCCACCTCCTTTCTCTTTATTTATTATTGTTGTTTTTATTCACATGGGCAGCCCACCCTTCCCCTATAAATAACCCCATGGTAACATAAGGAGAGGAAAAGCATAGTCAAGTTAAGAGGGTAGAATCATAACAAAAAGAGAAGTCTAAAGAGAAAAAATAGCGAGAAGTGTAGAAAGAGAAAAGAGAGAAGCATAGAAAGATAAAAGAGAGAAGCGTAACAAAATAGAGAAAAAGACATAAAAAGAGAAATTGGTGGAAAATGAAACAAAAAGAAGAATAAGTGAGAGCTCTATATATTTGGCCGCACTCTTGCAAATAGTCTTCTAATCAACAATCAAACCAATCCTCCAAACTTACCGTATCCGTAAGAGCGCGTGGAATCTCTATGGATTATCCTCACACATGGAAACTTTCCTTAGCTTGTGAAATAAAATTACTAACATACTATATATGTTCAAACCATCTTGAAAATGGATTAAACAATATTATCTTACTTTTTATTTAATGAAACCTATTGTAACTATTGGTATTTGTCTAAGGTTTAATGATGGTTAAACATGATTAAGGTTTAAAAAAAAGGTGGAAAAGTAAAGTTCGGCATGTTAAAGGATTGAACATACGTGTGCGTGGCACTTTGGAGCAATGCAAAGGAAGGCACACTAGTGTGTGAGCTTCAGCACACAAGTTGGAAAATGTTTGTGCACCAGTGTGCACACAGCTAATAAAGGGCCAACATCAGTGTGCGCTGCACCTCTCCCTCACCAGCGTTGCACCACCCAGCAAGTGATGAAAAGGGTGTTTGCTTAGCGCCGCACCGCCCTTTTTTCAATGCCTAGGCACTAGGCACACTGATGCACACATGGACAGCATGTTTCAGCCTCTTTTTAAATGTATGGGTGTAAGGTTAAAATGCACAACATCACTTAGGATTGATGGAGGGCCATGGTTGATTGGTCATCAAGATCTAAGGGTGAGGAATGACACACAAGATTGGACAAGAAGTGGTGCACTATATAAAGGGTCACCTAGGTTCAATCTCAAGGGTGTGATAACACAAGTAAGATGTAATGTAACTTGTGAGACATGTGTGTGAATGAGAGAATTATGTGAGAGTGCAAAGACACAGACATATAAGAGGGACTCACTGTAGAGAGGCTGGTTGTTGGTATTTGTCTTAGGTTTAAACATGTCTAAACATGGTTCAAATATGGTTAAAGTCTAAATCAAGGTTGAAAGATTAAAATATAGCATGTTAAAGGAGTGCACACATGTGTGTGCTTCCATTTGGGTGCGTGTGCACACCCCTAATCAACAAAGCAAACTAGTGTGCACTGTTGTGTGAAGGGCAGCATTAGTGTGCGCCTCACCGCCCCTTCACCAACGCCTCACCGCCCAGCAAGGATGTAGTATGAAGAAGGGCAGCACCACACCGCGCCTCCTTCAGCACCGTACCACCCAGAATGTGGTGCAAAAGAGCTTTGTCTAGCGCCTCACCGCCCCCTGTTCAGCACCTAGGCGGTAGGCAAACTGATGAACACATGGACAGCTTATTTAAACCTCCTCTTAGGTGTGTAGATGCAAGGTTAAAACACATAAGACAACTTAAGATTGATGGAGGGCCATGGTCAAGTGGTCATCAAGATCTAAAGGTGGAGATTGATTCTCAAGATTGGACAAGAACTTGGTGCACTATATAAAAGGTCACCTAGCCTCATTCTCAACATAATAATAACATTGTGATATAATTTGAGATCAATTATAAAGAGTGACATACAAGAGAGAATTGTGTAAGAGTGCAAAGACGCAAACACAAGAAGGACTCATTGTAGTGAGGCTGGTTGTAAAGAGAGAGGAGTCTAGATTAGATAGAGAGCATTGTTAGTTCTTATCTTCTTCCTTTCTTCTCTTCTTGGTTTCTTCAAGAACTTGAGCTTCTTAAAGAGGGTTGCTATAATTGTAAAGAACCATTGATTTAGTGCAGAGAGTTCAGAGGTACTCACGGGGAAATAGGCTATTGCAGAACCTCGATAACAAATCGTTTGTCTTCTTTTCTTTCTTGCTTTTGATTGCTGTATTTCTTTCTACAAGTCATTCTAGACTTGGGTGTTTAGAAGATCACAACCTGGGCATCTTGTCAAGGTGATATCCAATAGTGGTATTAGAGCTAGCACTGCTGGGTATCGGAGCAAGAACAAGAAGGTGACGTGGTCAAGACTCCAAGAATCAAAAATCAACTTCTTGGGTGATTTAAGAATGGTGTAAAGATCAAGATCTGATTGTGTTCTTGAGGGTGATTCAAGAACGGTATTAAGATCCATCTTCGATCTGTGTTCTTGCAGTTGAAGAAAGCATTTGTGGGTATTACATAAATCTGGGATCTTGTCCGTAAAGATGGCTTCAAATTTCTATGTTGAGAAGTTTGATGGAAAGGGAGACTTTGCCCTTTGGAAGCGGAAGATCAAGGCGGTTCTAATGCAACAGAAAGGGGACTTGGCTATTGGAAAAGATGATGCTTTTCCAGCAAGTGTCACGGAAGACCAGCGGACCGAGATGAAGAAGATGGCTTACAGCACCATTTTTTTGCACATGTCGGATAGTGTCATAAAGGAGTGCAGAGACTTGGAATATCCTGCTGTCATATGGAAGAAACTAGATGAGTTGTTTCTTACTAAAACTCTCCCTAACAAGATTTATCTTCTTAAAAGAATCTTTGCTTTTAAAATGGATCCTAGTAAAGAGTTGCAAGATAATCTTGATGTCTTTAATAAGCTAGTTCAAGATTTGAATAGCTGTAGCATTACATTTTCGGATGAGCAATTGGCTGTTATCTTGTTAAATTCTCTCCCTGATTGCTTTGATAATTTGATTAATACTACTGAGTATGGAAGGGATACTTTAACAAAGGAGATTGTGATCATTGCCATAAAGGCACATGATTTCAAAGCCAATTTGAAGGAGACATCAAGTGGAGATGGACTATTCGTAAGAGGAAGGCCAGCAACTTAGAATAGCAGTAGCAACCATGGCAACTACCGGGAGAAATCAAGAGGTAGAGGTCAAAGCCATGGGAGAGCACATTCCAAATCAAGATTTAGAAAGAGGTGCTTCTACTGCAACAAGGAGGGCCATTTCAAGAAAGATTGCAAGAAGAGGATATGGGATGAGAGGAGAAGCCATACCAACAATGGAGAGGCTTCGGTTGCCAAGGGAGAACAACAAAATGATGATCTTGTTGTGTGCTCAAATGTGAGCAGGAGACAGGGCAATAAAAAGTGGATTTTGGATTCCAGGTGCACTTATCACATGTGCCCTCACAAAGAATGGTTCAAGAATTTCAAGGAGATCAATGATGGAAGGGTCTTCTTGGGGAATGACAATTCTTGCCAAATGAGAGGGATTGGAGACATCCAATTGAGGATGTTTGATGGAGTCACAAGGCTGCTGCGAAATGTTAGGTATCTTCTAGATTTGAAGAAAAATTTGATCTCATTGGGGCTGCTGGATTCCATGGGGTATACATGCAAAGTAGAGGAAGGAAAGATCAAGGTGGCCAAGGGATCTTTGGTAGTGATCAAGGCAGCAAGAAACGATGGACTCTATGAGATGATCAGAGAGACAATAATCAATGATCAAGTAGCAAGCTTGATGGCTGAGATGGATAAGGCAGCCCTTTGGCACACTCACTTGGGACACATGAGTGAAAAGGGCCTGCAAGTTCTTAGCAAGGATGGTCTACTTAGAGGAGACAAGGTAGAGAAACTGGATTTCTGTAAGAGTTGCATTCTTGGGAAGCAACACCGAGTCAGCTTCAACACCGGAGTGCACAAGTCTAAGGGGATTCTTGACTACATTCATTCGAACCTTTGGGGACCAACAAGAACACCAACACAGGGAGGTAACTTTTACTTTTTGTCTTTAATTGATGATTATTCAAGAAGAGTGTGGGTTTATTTACTTAGAAACAAATCAGATTCCTTGGATAAATTTGTTGTGTGGAAGAAGTTGCTGGAAACTCAAACGGGTAGGGTAGTTAAGGCTTTACGAACCGATAATGGCTTAGAATTTTGCAATAAGGATTTTGATAAATTCTGTGAATTAAATGGCATTCTAAGGCATAGAACGGTTGTAAAAACACCTCAGCAAAATGGAGTTGCTAAAAGGATGAATAGAACCCTTATGGAAAAGGTTAGGTGCATGTTAATAGGATCCGGTTTACCAAAATATTTTTGGGGAGAAGCTGTGGCTACAGTTTCATACTTGGTAAATAGATCACCCTCTAGAGCTTTAGAGCTCAAGACTCTCATGGAGATGTGGAGTGGGAAACCCTCTAAATTAAGCAACCTTAGGACTTTTGGGTGTGCTGCATATGCACATCAAAAGGAGGATAAACTTAGCCCAATATCTAGAAAATGTGTATTTCTAGGATATGGTGATGGGGTTAAGAGATATAGGTTGTGGTTCTTAGAAAAGAAAGGCATGAAACTCATTATAAGTAGGGATGTTATTTTTAATGAATTGTTATTTCCCTACTTGGAGAAAACTAACCCTGCAGGGGCTAGTGAGCAAACCAGTCCAGAAGTTGTGGAGCATCGCATCAAGGAGAGTTCTGTTCAGGTAGAGCAAGGAAGGCAAGAGGGTTCGGACTAGGTAGAGCCCTTGAATGAAGGCCATGCTCAAAAAACTCAAGAAGAGGCTAAACAAGAAGAGGTTGATGCAGCTAGTCATAATGACTACCAGCTCACAAGAGACCGAGGAAGGAGGGTGGTTAGACCACCTTTGAGATATGGGTTTGCGGATACTAATGTAACAACTCCTTGGACAGAAGGAGAGGTTGAACCAAAAACTTACACGGATTCCATGGAGTGTAAGGATTCGTCAAAGTGGCAAATGGCTATGGAGGAAGAAATGGATTCTTTGATGAAGAACAACTCTTGGGAGTTGGTGCCCAAACCTGAAAAATAGAGAGTTGTGGATTGTAGATGGCTCTACAAGATCAAAGAAGGGAATACTCCAAGGAATGAAGTCTAGTATAAAGCTAGGCTGGTGGCGAAGGGGTTCACACAAAAAGAAGGCATAGAGTTCACCAAAATCTTCTCACTGGTTGTGAAGTACAAGACGATACGGATAGTGTTAGCATTGGTGGTCCAATTTGATTGGGAAATCGAGCAAATGGATATGAAGATAGCGTTCTTACATGGAGAGCTTGATGAGACCATTTTTATGAGGTAACCCGAAGGTTATGAGGAAGGAAGGCAGGGACAATTGGTGTGCAAATTGAAGAAATCTCTCTATGGCCTGAAGCAATCACCTCGACAATGGAATAAGAGGTTTGATTCCTTTGTAATCAACTTAGGTTTCATGTAGAGCTACTATTATTCGTGCTTATATTATAAGGGGTAGAAGGTTAAGGAAGTGGTGATCATCCTTATCTATATTGATGACATGTTGCTGGTTGGGAGCAGCATAGAGAAGATAAGGAAATTAAAGGCTCAACTCAGTGAGGAGCTTGAGATGAAGGATCTTGGCCATGCACAGAAGATCCTTAGGATGTGTATCATTTGGGAAAGGGAGAGAAACAGATTGAAGATCTCTCAAACTTCCTACATAGAGAAGATGATATCTAAATTCTCTATGGAAGATAGCAAACCAGTGAAGATTTCCTTTGTTTGTCATTTCAAGTTCTCTAGTGATCAATGTCCGAGATTGGAGGCGGAGAAGAAGGAAATGGAAAAAGTCCCTTATTCTAGTGCTGTTGGTTCTGTTATGTTCACCATGGTAAGCACTAGACCTGATATTGCTCATGCAATGAGTGTTCTCAGTAGGTTTATGAGTAATCCTGGAAAGGAGCATTGGCTTGGGATAAAGTAGTTGCTGAGGTACTTGAAGGGAAGCCCAGAAGTAGGACTGGTTTATGAGAAGAGGGGTAAGTCTATCTACCTTGAGGGTTTTGCGGATTTGGACTATAGAGCAGACCAGGATAAAAGGAGATCGATTAACTCCTACTTCTTCAACTTAAATGGATGTTGTGTAAGTTGGAAGGCTTAGTTGTAGCCAGTGGTAGCACTCTTAACAACCGAGGCTGAGTACATAGCGGCTATGGAGGCCATTAAGGAGGCTCCATATATTCGGCCGCACTCTTGCAAATAGTCTTCTAATCCATAATCAAACCAATCCTCCAAACTTACCATATCTGTAAGAGCGCGCGAAATCTTTATGGATTATCCTCGCACATGGAAACTTTCCTTAGCTTGTGAAATAAAATTACTAACATGCTTTATATGTTCAAACCATCTTGAAAATGGATTAAACAATATTATCTTACTTTTTATTTAATGAAACCTATTGTAATTGTTGGTATTTGTCTAAGGTTTAAGGATGGTTTAAACATGGTTAAGGTTTAAACAAAAGGTGGAAGAGTAAAGTTCAGCATAATAATGGATTGCACATAAGTGTGCGCGGCACTTTGGAGCAACGCAAAGGAAGGCACACTAGTGTGTGTGCTTCAGCACACAAGCTAGAAAATGTGTGCGCACAGCTGATAGAGGGCCAACATCAGTGTGCGATGCACCTCTCCCTCACCAGTGCTGCACCGCCCAGCAAGTGATGAAAAGGGTGTTTGCCTAGCATCGCATTGCCCTTTTTTCAATGCCTAGGCACTAAGCACACTGATGCACACATGGACAGCTTGTTTCATCCTCTTGTTAAATGTGTGGGTGCAAGGTTAAAATGCACAGCATCACTTAGGATTGATGGAGGGCCATGGTTGATTGGTCATCAAGATCTAAAGGTGAAGAATGACACACAAGATTGGACAAGAAGTGGTGCACTATATAAAGGGTCACCTAGGTTCAATCTCAAGGGTGTGATAACAAAAGTAAGATGTAATGTAACTTGTGAGACATGTGTGTGAATGAGAGAATTATGTGAGAGTGCAAAGACACAGACATATAAGAGGGACTCACTGTAGAGAGGCTGGTTGTTGGTATTTGTCTTAGGTTTAAATATGTCTAAACATGGTTCAAATATGGTTAAAGTCTAAATCAAGGTTGAAAGATTAAAATATAGCATGTTAAAGGAGTGCACACATATGTGTGCTTCCATTTGGGTGCGTGTGCACACCCCTAATCAACAAAGCAAACTAGTGTGCACTGTTGTGTGAAGGGCAGCATCAGTGTGCGCCTCACCGCCCCTTCACCAATGCCTCACCGCCCAGCAAGGATGTAGTATGAAGAAGGGCAGCACCACACCGCCCCTCCACCAGCACCGTGCCACCCATAAGGTGGTGCAAAGGAGCTTTGTCTAGCGCCTCACCGCCCCCTGTTCAGCACCTAGGCACTAGGCAAACTGATGCACACATAGATAGCTTATTTAAAACTCCTCTTAGTTGTGTGGATGCAAGATTAAAACACACAAGACCACTTAGGATTGATGGAGGGCCATGGTCAAGTGGTCATCAAGATCTAAGGGTGGAGATTGACTCTCAAGATTAGACAAGAAGTTGGTGCACTATATAAATGGTCACCTAGCTTCATTCTCAACATAATAATAATATTATGATATAATTTGAGATCAATTGTAAAGAGTGACATACAAAAGAGAATTGTGTAAGAGTGCAAAGACACAAACACAAGAGGGACTCATTGTAGTGAGGCTGGTTGTAAAGAGAGAGGAGTCTAGATTAGATAGAGATCATTGTTAGTTCTTATCTTCTTCCTTTTTTCTCTTCTTGGTTTCTTCAAGAACTTGAGCTTCTTGAAGAGGGTTGCTGTAATTGTAAAGAACCATTGATTTAGTGCAGAGAGTTTAGAGGAACTCACAGGGACGTAGGCTATTACCAAACGTCAATAACAAATCGCTTATCTTCTTTTCTTTCTTGCTTTCGATTGATGTATTTCTTTCTACAAGTTATTCTAGACTTTGGTGTTTGGAAGATCACCACCTGGGCATCTTGTCAAGGTGATTTCCAACACTGGTTGTAAAGAAGAGAGATTAGTATAGAAAGTGATGAAGTCTTTCTTGTTCTCTTCTTTGTTCCTTCAAGAACTTGGGGTTTCTTGGAGAGGGTTGCTGAATTGTAAAGAACCATTGATTTAGTGCAGAGAGTTCAGAGCAACTCACGGGGATATAGACACATTGCCGAACATTGATAACAAATCGTTTGTGTTCTTTTCTTTCTTGCTTTCGATTACTGTATTTCTTTCTACAAGTCATTCTAGATTTGGGTGTTTGGAAGATCACCACCTGGGCATCTTGTTAAGGTGATTTCCAACAGTGGTATCAGAGCTGGAACAGTTGGGTGTCGGAGCAAGAACAAGAAGGTATTGGAGCAAGACTCCAAGGGTTAACTTCTTAGGTAATTCAAGAACGGAGTTAAGATCTATATCTGATCTTGTTCTTGAGGTAAATCAAGAACGGAGTTAAGATCAATATCTGATCGTGTTCTTGAGGGTGATTCAAGAACGGTGTAAAGATCAAGATCTGATCGTGTTCTTAAGGGTGATTCAAGAACGGTATTAAGATCCATCTTTGATCTGTGTTCTTAAGGTTTAGAAGAAGCTGGAAATCATTTTTGGGTGCTGCATAAATCAAGAGATCTTCTCTGCAAGATGAGTTCAAATTTCGGTATTGAGAAGTTTGATGGAAAGGGAGATTTTTCCCTATGGAAACGAAAGATCAAGGCGGTTCTAGTGCAATAGAAAGTGGACTTGGCTCTTGGAGAAGATGACGCTTTTCCAGCAAGTACCACGGAGGACTAGTGGAATGAGATGAAGAAGATGGCTTACAGCACCATCTTCTTGCACATGTCGGATAATTTCACAAGGGAGTACGGAGACTCGGAAGATCCAGCTGTCATATGGAAGAAACTAGATGAGTTATTTCTTGCCAAGACTCTCCCTAATAAGGGGTATCTTCATAAATGAATCTTTGCTTTTAAATTTGATCCTAAGAAAGAGTTGCAAGATAATCTTGATACCAAGATAAGGAGTGCATCAAATGGTAAAAGGATGTTCTTTAAAAGAATGCCAGCAACTCGGTATAGCAGCAACCATGGCTACTACCGGGACAAAGGTAGAGGAGAGAGCCATAGGAGAGTGCACAGCAACATACATGGCTACTACCAGGACAGAGGTAGAGGAGAGAGCCATGGGAGAATGCACAACAACATACATGGCTACTACCGGGACAGAGGTAGAGGAGAGAGCCATAGGAGGGAGCACTCCAAATCGAGATTTGGAGGGAAGAGTTGCTATTACTGCCATAAGGAGGGTCATATCAAGAAAGATTGCAAGAATATGACAAGGGATAGAGGAAGAAGCCATACCAAGAATGGAGAGGCTTCGATTGCCAAGACAGAACAGCAAGATGATGATGTTCTTGTTGTGTGCTCAAGTGTGACCAAGGAGCAAGCAGCGGGAAATGGATCTTGAATTCCGAGTGCACTCATCATATGTGCCCTCACCGGAGTTGGTTCAAGAATTTCAAGGTAAGGATGTTTTATAGAATGATAAGGCTGCTGGAGAATGTGAGGTATCTCCCGGATTTGAGGAGGAATTTGATCCATTGAGGCAGCTGGATTCCATGGGATACACATGCAAGATAGAAGGAGGAAAGATCAAGGTAGCCAAAGGATCTTTGGTAGTGATCAAAGTAGCAATGAAGGATGGACTCTATGAGATGATCGGAGACATAGAGATCAAGGATCAAGCAGCAAGCCTGATGGCTAAGATGGATGAGGCAGCCCTTTTGCACACTCGCTTGGGACATATGAGCGAAGAGGGCCTGCAAGTTCTCAGCAAGGATGGCCTACTTGGTGGAAACAAAGAAGAGGAACTTGATTTCTGCGAGTGTTGTGTTCTTGAGAAGCAACACTGGGTCAGCTTCAACACCGGAGTGCACAAGTCTAAGGGCATTCTTGACTACATTCATACGGACCTTTGGGGACCAGCAAGGACACCAACATAAGGAGGTAACTTTTACTTTCTATCTTTAATTGATGATTATTCAAGAAAGGTTTCGTTTATTTGGTTAAAAATAAATCAGATGCTCTGAATAAATTAGTGGTGTGGAAAGGGCTGGTAGAGACTCAAATGGGCAAGGTAGTTAAGGGGATAAGAATTGATAATGGCTTAGAAATTTTTAACCAAGAACTTGATCAATTCTGTAGGTTAAATGGGATTCTAAGACATAGGACGGTTGTGGAAAACCCTCAGCAAAGTGGAGTTGCTGAGTGGATGAATAAGACCCTTATGGAAAATGTTAGGTGCATGTTAAATGGATCTGGCTTACCTAAATGTTTTTGGGAGGAAGTGGTGTCTACTACTGCGTATTTGGTTAATAAATCACCCTCTAGAGCTTTAGAGCTCAAGACTCCCAACGAGATGTGGAATGGAAAACCCCCTGAGTTGGACAACCTTAGAACTTTTGGGTGTGCTGCATATGCACAACAAAAGGATGATGAGATTAGCCCAGGATCTAGAAAATATGTGTTTCTAGGAGGGGCTAAGGGGTATAGGTTATGGTCCTTAGAAGGATTGGAACTCATAATAAGTAAGGATGCTATTTTTAATGAATTGTTATTTCCCTACTTGGAGAAGACTAACCCTGTAGGGGCTAATGAGAAAACCAGTTCGGTATTTATGGAGCATAGCATCAAGGCGAATTCGGTTTAGGTAGAGTAAGGAAGGCAAGAGGGTTTGAACCAGGTATAGCCCATTGATGAATGCCAAGCTCAGGACATGTGAGGAGGTTGATGATGACGGGAGTCGGAAGGACTATCAGCTCACAAGGGACCGGGAAGGAAGGCTGGTCGAACCACCTTCAAGATATGGGTTTGCGGATGTAGTAGCTCTTTAGACAGAAGGAGAGATGAGTGAACACGAGACTTACATTGATGCCATGGGATGTAAGGATTCGCCAAGATGGAAGCTAGCTATGGAGGAAGAAATGGATTCTTTAAGGAAGAACAACTTTTGGGAATTGGTGCACATTTCGGGAAAATAAAGAGTTATGGATTATAAGTGGACTTACAAGATCAAAGAAGGGTACCCTCCAGGAGATGAAGTCCGAAACAAGGCTAGGCTAATGGCAAATGGGTTCACAAGAAGAAAAGACATAGATTTCACATAAACTTTCTCACCTGGACACAAGGTGGAGAAAATGTTGAGTATCCTCATCTATGTCATTGATGTGCTGTCGGTTCGAAACAGCAGGAAGAGGATGAAAAGGTTTACATCTCAACTCAGTGAGGAGTTCGAGAGGAAGGATCTCAGCCTTACACAAAAGATCCTTGGGATGTGTATAATCCAAGAAAATGAAAGAAACTGGTTAAGGGTTTCTTGGGCAATAGGTGTTCTCAGCAGATTTGTGAGTAGTCCTGGAAAGAAGCATTGGCTTGGGATAAAGTGGTTGCTGAGGTACTTAAAGGCTTAGTAGCAGCCAGTGATAGCATTCTTAACAAATTTGGCTGAGTATATAGCAGCTATGGAAGCCATAAAGGAGGCTATGTGGTGCAAAGGGTTGTTGGACGAGTGGATGGTCCTAAAAGAGCCAGTGGTGGTGTCTTCGGAAAAAATGGCCACGGAAGAAAGTCCTACAGATTTAGGTACCAAGGTTCTACCTCTAAGAAGGTTCAATCATTACCTTGAACTTCTTAGGAATGGAGTCAGTTGATTGATGACTCAAGATGAGTTTGGATCCTGAAGTTCTCTGCACAATAGTTCGGGTTTAAACACTTAGACAAAGGTAGAGATTGTTGGTATTTATCTAAGGTTTAAACATGGTTTAAACACGGTTAAGGTTTAAACAAAATGTGGAAGTGTGAAGCTCAGCATGTTAAAGGAGTGCACACAAGTGTGTGCGGCACTTTGGAGCAAGGCAAAGGAAGGCACACTAGTGTGTGCGCTTCAGCACACAAGCTGGAAAATGTGTGCGCACTAGTGTGCGCACAGCTAAGAGAGGGCCAGCATCAGTGTGCGCTGCACCTCTCCCTCACTAGTGCTGCACCGCCTAGTAAGTGATGAAAAGAGTGTTTGCCTAGCGTCGCACCATGTTGTGAGTTTTAAATTACTCACAAGCGCACGAATCGTTTGCAATATAGTGCTGTACAAGTGCGAGGTCGAATCCACAGGGAATTGCGTTGTGAAAATATAATTTTATCTAAACTAACCCTATTTTAACCTAGTTCCGAATTTTGTATTAAATTGTGCAAAGAAATATAAACCTAAACTAAATTGTTTTTAAAGCAGATGATAAATAGACTAAGGTTTCTGAATCCACCCCACCAAAGTGAAGCATATATTTTCATGTTCTATATAAAAGTAATCAAAAAAATTCCATGAATCCAACTTTAAACAAAAAACAACGAATATCCCAATTAAACCAAAAGCATCCAATGTATCCGCTTTTAACAAATCACAAAGAAAATCCAATTTAATCGAAAATAATTCGATGTTTTCATTAGATGAAACACAAGGAATATCCAATTTAACAATTAAAAGCAATCAATCATAAGATTTGCTCAAATAATTGAACAGAACATTTATACTAAAAACATCAGAATTGTTATGCACAAATCTGAAAATATAATGCTAAACAATGGAAAGGCTTCATCTTCAACCTTTGCTGAAGATTTTAGCCTCTCATAATTATGAAACTAAAGTTCACAATACAAGTGCTAAACATTAAACTTTAAAACTAAATAAAAAGAAATAAATTACTATACATGAGAGAAATTCCACTCGTTGTTGGGCGGCGCTTCCCCTCGTGGTAGCAAAGCCTTCGGGATCCACCAAAATGCTAGCAGACGTCCACTGGATTACACCAAATGGCCCAGGAATTGCACTTCGGATTCCTCCTAAGGGCCCTATGGATTGCTCTTAAAGGCCCTCTGGATTCACTTTCTGATGATCTCAGATTTTTCGATGATGCCTAAAGCTGAAGTGGAGTGGGTCTTATATAGGCAAATACCACGAGTGTAGTTTGTTTCCAATCCGATGTGGGATGTGGGATATAGAAATATGTTTCCAACCGATGTGGGATGTGGGATTTAAGCCTTCACATGCCCTTCAAAACTTCTGCTCACACTGAAATCCCACATAGCCCGCACAGCCTAACCTTTGTCTACTAAAACTACCATAACTTTCTCTAGAAAATTCCTTTTTTACGAGTCGTAAGATTCTCCAGAAAATAGGCTTCCGGATCTTTCTAAGCATATATGGCTCATCTCCTGGTTCTTCTTGCATCAATACAGTTTAATTTTCAAAGATGATTGATCTGTACGGGAAATTCTGGCAATTTAGTGAAACTCCTTTCTTGGTGCTTGTAAACCTGAAAAACAACGAAAACAACTCAAAGTAACAAATTCCTAAGCTAACAAATGTAAATTAAGTAGCCAAAATACGCAATATTTTTCACTCATCAAATATTCCCAAACTTATATTTTGCTAGTCCCTTAGCAAAACAAAATAAATAAAAAAAACGAAATGGAAAACAAAGAACATAAAAGATAAGTTCATTACTCATGGTATCCAAAAATTTAAGGAGCACTCAAAATCATGAAATTCATTCATGAGCAAGCTTAAAAAATCTAACCCATCTTCACAATGAATAAGAATTTCCCCAAAAGTAAACAAGCTTCTAGAGTAGAGGACTTCAAGCCCATTGCTTGCTTCAATGTGATCTACAAGGTTATCTCCAAGATTATGGCTGCAAGATTGGCTCCTTGCTTGAATCAAATTGTCAGCCCTACTCAGGCTGCTTTCATTAAGACTAGGAGTATGGCTGAAAATATCTACTTGGTTCAGGAGCTGCTTAGGAAATATTGTAAGAAGAGGATCCCTCCTAGATGCATGATTAAGATTGACCTAAGAAAAGCTTATGACACTGTGGAATGGGAGTTCTTGAACAGCCTCTTAGAGGGGCTTGGGTTCCCTCAAAAGTTTAGAGCATGGACCATGGAATGTGTATCAACAACATCATACTCACTATCCATCAATGGTAGCTTGCATGGATTCTTTAAAGGAAAAAGAGGAATCAGACAAGGAGATCCTCTATCTCCCTACCTCTTTGTGTTGATAATGGAGTACCTGTCTAGGCTGCTTAGGAGATTGAATGAAAAAGATGGCTTAAGATATCACCCCAAGTGTGACAAGCTCAAGATTACTCACCTGGCCTTTGCAGATGATCTTATACTGTTTGCTAGAGGTGAGGCTAAATCAGTGGGATTGCTTATGAATTGTGTTAACACCTTCAGTGAGTGTTATGGGTTAAAGGCTAGCCTTGCTAAGTCTAACATACTCCATGCTAGGGTGAAACCAGAGGAGCTAATAGAGATCAGAAGATGTACTGGAATGGAGGATGGCAGCCTTCCCTTCAAATACTTAGGGGTCCCTCTTGCCTCTGCAAGGCTGAATGCTACTCACTATGCTCCTCTTATTGAGAAAATTTCTAGCTACATTAATGTGTGGGCTGGTTCCTCTTTATCATATGCTGAGAGAACTAAGCTTATCAAATCAGTGCTCCAAGGAGTGGAATGCTTTTGGCTTGCAATCTTCCCCATCCCTGGCAACATCCTTGAAAAGATTGTGAGACTTTGTAGAACATTTCTGTGGAATGGTAAGAATGAGGGCATGAGAAAAGCTCTTGTTGCTTGGGCTGACATTTGCAAACCTAAGCTTGAGGGAGGTCTTGGGCTGGTGGAGCTTAAAACTTGGAACAAGGCTCTCCTTTCAAGAGTCTTGTGGAACATTCATATGAAGAAGGACTCCCTTTGGATCCAATGGGTCCAGCACTACTATCTTTTGAACAAATCCATATGGGAGGTTAAGGCATGCAAGGATGACTCCCCTATTTGGAAGAGGATCTTGGAAATTAGAGATGAAATGGTTGGGCAGCCTCCTAATGTACGACAAGCTACTAACAAGTTTATGGAATGGAGGCTGAATGATGAGTTAAGCATAAAGAAGGTGTATAATGCAATGAGACAGACAAGTAATAAAGTCAGATGGGCTTCCCTCGTCTGGAATGGTCACTGCCCCCCTAAACAATCCTTCATTCTTTGACTGGCAATAAAGAACAGACTTCTCACAAAAGATAAGCTCTATCTTGAAGGGAATGACAAGCTGTGCCCTTTATGCTCTGACCAGGAAGAGAACAATGAGCACCTCTTCTTCTCTTGTAAAGTCAGCAAGGAAGTTTGGGTATCCATCAACAAATGGCTGGGGTGCATGAGACAAATGATATCTATTGAGAGTGCCATTAGATGGACTCTCAAAGCAAAAGGTACAGGCCCCCCTGTAGTGGCCAAGAAGTCTGCCCTTGCAAGCAGAATCTACAATATTTGGCTGGCCAGAAATGCCAAGATTTTTGACAAAGCCCCTGTCCTACCTGCCAGCTTAGTGAAGAAAATCCAGATTGGAATTTATAGAACTATCTATACTGCCTGCCCTGAGTATAGGCTACTGCTATAGGGTTCAATTCAGCCTTGTTTTTTTCCATGGAATGCCCTGGTTTGTTTTGTATTGCTTCAGCTGTACTTTGCTGCCTTGCTTGCCTGGTTATTCCCTGGGTATGCCCAGATCCCTTGTAAGCTATTGTGGTTTGTTGTTTTTGTAATTGCTGCCTATCAAGGTCCAGTAGGCTCCCTTATTGTTCCCAAGTTTCTTGTTTAGTCATTGGCTTTGTTTACGCCCATTTTATTTTGTATATGCCTCATTTGTAAATCTCCTGGTATGCCCAGTGAATATTTTTGTACATTTTGATCACTTAATACAAGTTTATTTACAGATCAAAAAAAATAATTTAAAACCTAATTACTTACAAGAGGCATGCTAAGACATCACAAGCTTGAATCAGTGTAAAGTGAATTAGCATATACTGATGAGGTTTCCAAATAAGCTCAATGTACAATGTTTCCACATCTTAAGATTCACAGAATTTCTCATCAGAATGAACAATGATGGCATAGTTTTATTTTTTTTTTCTTTTTTTATAAGGCTCTGCTATGTTTAGTTTCCTTAAGCTTTCTAATTGACCCATGTAACGAGTGTTGAGTCAATGACTCCCAAACCAGATGGTTTTAGGGCATTAAGTGTAAAGACACCCCTAAGGACTTACTAACTCGAGTCAAGAAAGCTACGAAACTAAACTGTTCTTAATGCTACCAAGAAAAATTTCCACCTTTTGACGTGAACACTCACTGCTTACTGAGCCAAGAGGTCCAGTTACTCAGCAGAAAATTTCGCAATGATCATTATGAATAAAATTCCCACCTTTTGACGTGAACACTCACAGCTTACTGAGGCAAGAGGTCCAGTTACTCAGTGGAAAGTTTATTGATGATGGTCATTTTTTTTTTATCTATGCCCAAGTGTTTATCCAATAAGTCATCCCGTTTCAGTTAAGATAAGAAACATACACATTAACATCACATGTCATACCTCACAGAAATATGTGCTAATGTGCGCGTGTTAGATTAGATCAAACATGTAAATTCTCGAATGCCTAAAGTAAGTAACTAAAGTTTAAACTCTATCATTAGATCATATGTTCAAAGTTTTAAACTCACCAATGAAATCACATCACAATTTTTTAGATCAACCAAAATTTTCAGATGAACATGAACATGCATTTATCTTCACTAAAAAAAATTATAAAAAAAAACAACAACAATAACAAATTAGGACAAAGTGTGTGAAATGTGCCTCCCATACCCCCAAACTTAAATTATACATTGACCCCAATGTGTGAATAATATGGAAAGAGCTGACCTGGGATATGGAGAACTATCTGGACTGGTATGGCTCATAGAATACCCCCGAACTTGAACTGAAGTACGCGTTGTCCCTCAAAAATAACGACTGGAAACAAACATTAATCATAAATATGTAAAATAATAAATAAACAGAAAGGATAAGCTATAGGGTGCCTCCCACGAGCGCTAAGTTTAACGTCTTCAGCTAGACCCAACATTAGTAATCGTGCCCAGCTAAACCACTCCACCATCTGATCAATAAATGGGAGTGGAAAATGATACTTCCTTGTGGCAGTATTCAACTTATGGTGGTCTATACATATTTTCCATCCTGACTGAACACGAATTGGCACCAACTCATCGTCCTTATTCTTCACTACCGTCACTCCAGCTCGCTTGGGCACGACATGAATCAGGCTCCCCCACTTGCTAATAGAGATTGGATAATTGATCACTGCATCAAACAACTTTATCACTTCAATCCTCACAACCTCTTGCATATTTGTGTTGAGCCTTCTTTGTGGTTCCCTCGATGACTTGACATTCTCTTCCAAACATAACTTGGGCATCACCATCGAGGTGCTGATTCCCTTGACATCCTCAATAGTCCAGCCGATAGCTTCCTTGTGCTCTTTTAAAATGTCCCCTAATTTATCATCTTGAGCCTCAACTAAATCTGAAGCTATAATCATAGGCAAAGGAACTGCTGGACATAGGAACTTATACTTAAGATTGTTCGGTAAAGGCTTAAGTTCCTTCTTGGGTGGTTTAGGTGCTGTGGTCTCCTCCGTCTCACTGCTTTTCTGAGGAGCAGACTCCAAAGTAGCATTTGCTTGCTCAAGCAACTTATCAAAATCCAAATCCTCTCCAAATTGAGCAAAGCATGCCTCCAGGGGGTCCTCAATGCTTGATTCACCCACAGTCTCCTCCATCTTACTACTATCCCAAGGAGTAAACTCCAAGATAACATTTGCTTACTCACGTAGCTTATCCAAATCCAAATCTTCTCCAAACTGAGCAAAGCATGCCTCCACAATGTCCTCAGACTCCCCTCCTTTCTTGGGCGCTTGTAATCTCTCAAGGTAAGGCACTTTAGTTGCAAACAACCTAGGGAGATCCTTAATAATAGGTGTGGCTGTAGATGGCTCAGCATCTCTCTTTTCCTTGTTACCACTTTCTTGCCCTTGTTGCATAGCAGGGTTCTCTTCCACTTGATTGTCCACTTGTCTCCCAGACTTTAATGGGACAATTGATTGCACTTATTCCTGCCCGTGCATAGGAGTTGATGAATTTCCCACCGCAAACTGTTCCTTTGGCTTAGGCTCAGGTTGACTAGGGAACCTTCCCTTCTCTCCTTCACCCACGTGACTTACTATTTGATCCATTTGACTCTCTATCTTAGCAATCGCTTGAGTGCTTACAATTTACGCACTCCTTACTTCGCTTATGGGTTGGCTGATCATCTTCCTGAAATCATTGAGGGCGTCCTCCAATGACTGTGAAACTGACACTGGCGCTTTAGTAGGAGCTTGGTAAACAGGTGATGGTGCTGAATGGGCTGAGAGACCATAACTTAGAACTGGTGGAGGAAATCCGGGAGGGTATTGATTGTGAGCATGATGAGGGGCTCCTCCTTGATTCATCAGTTGGTTCTGCTTCCATGAAAAATTAGGGTGGTTCTGCCACCCTGGATTGTACGTCTCGGAGTAAGATCCTTTTGATTGCCACCAATAGTCATTGAAAGCGTTCATTTGTTCCATGGGATACTCGGCAAAAGCTGATATAGATGGACAATTCTGTGCTAAATGCATAGGACTAGCACAGATGGAACAACAATCATCATTGAATGTATTGGCTGTATTAATGGACTGGCCGGTCATCTTCATAAAATCCTTGAGGGCGTCCTCTAAAGACTGTGAAACCGGCGCTGGAGTCATCCATATTTTTTTTTATTTTTTAATTTATTTTTAAATTTTTTAATTTTATTTTTTTATTGGCAATTGCCAATAGAAACAAATAAACTAAAATAAAATTGCAATAAGAAGAAAAAAAATCAAACAAAAAAAATACTAATTAACTAGTAGAAAAATAAAATTAATTCAGACAAAAATTTCACAAACAAATAACTCCCCGGCAACGGCGCCAAAAACTTGTTATGAGTTTTAAATTACTCGCAAGCTCACGAATTATTTGCAATATAGTGTTGTCCAAGTGCGAGGTCGAATCCACAGGGAATTGCGTTGTGAAAATATAATTTTATCTAAACTAACCCTATTTTAACCTAGTTGAATTTTGTATTAAATTGTGCAAAGAAATATAAACTTAAACTAAATTGTTTTAAAGTAGATAATAAATAAACTAAAGTTTCTGAATCCACCCCACCAAAGTAACGCATATATTTTCATGTTATATATAAAAATAATAAAAAAAATCCATGAATCCAACTTTAAACAAAAAACAACGAATATCCCAATTAAACCAAAAGCATCCAATGTATCCGCTTTTAACAAATCACAAAGGAAATCCAATTTAATCAAAAACGATTTGATGTATCCATCAGATGAAACACAAGGAATATCCAATTTAACAATTAAAAGCAATCAATCATAAGATTTACTCAAATAATTGAACAGAACATTTATACTAAAAACATCAGAATTGTTATGCGCAAATATGAAAATATTATGCTAAACAATGGAAAGGCTTCATCTTCAACCTTTGCTGAAGATTTTAGCCTCTCATAATTATGAAACTAAAGTTCACAATATAAGTACTAAACATTAAACTTTAAAACTAAATAAAAAGAAATAAATTACTATACATGAGAGAAATTCCACTCGCTGTTGGGCAGCGCTTCCCCTCGTGGTAGCAAAGCCTTCGGGATCCACTAAAATGCTAGCAGACATCCACTGGATTACACCAAATGGCCCTGGAATTGCACTTCGGATTCCTCCTAAGGGCCCTATGGATTGCTCCTAAAGGCCCTCTGGATGCACTTTCTGATGATCTTAGATTTTTCGATGATGCCTAAAGCTGAAGTGGAGTGGGTCTTATATAGGCAAATACCACGAGTGCAATTTGTTTCCAATCTGATGTGGGATGTGGGATATAGAAATATGTTTCCAACCGATGTGGGATGTGGGATTTAAGCCTTCACATGCCCTTCAAAACTTCTGCTCACACTGAAATCCTGCACAGCCCGCACAGCCTGACCTTTGTCTACTAAAACTGTATAATTTTCTCTAGAAAAATCCTTTTTATAAGCCGTGAAATTTTCCAGAAAATAGACTTCTGGATCTTTCTAAGCATATATAGCTCATCTCCTGGTTCTTCTTGCATCAATACAGTTTAATTTTCAAAGATGATTGATCTGTACGGGCAATTCTGGTAATTTAGTGAAACTCCTTTCTTAGTGCTTGTAAACCTGAAAAACAATGAAAACAACTTAAAGTAACAAATTCCTAAGCTAACAAATGTAAATTAAGTAGCCAAAATATGCAATATTTTTCACTCATCACACCGCCTCTTTTTCAGTGCCTAGGCGGCTAGGCACACTGATGCACACATGGACAGCTTGTTTCAGTCTCTTGTTAAGTGCGTGGGTGAAAGGTTAAAATGCATAGCATCACTTAGGATTGATGGAGAGCCATAGTTGATTGGTCATCAAGATCTAAGGGTGGAGAATGACACATAAGATTGGACAAGAAGTGGTGCACTATATAAAAGGTCACCTAGGTTCAATCTCAAGGGTGTGATAACACAAGTAAGATGTAATGTAACTTGTGAGACATGTGTGTGAATGAGAGAATTGTGTGAGAGTGCAAAGACATAGACATACAAGAGGGACTCATTGTAGAGAGGATGGTTGTAAAGAAGAGAGATTAGTATAGAAAGTGATAAAGTCTTTTTTGTTCTCTTCTTTGTTCCTTCAAGAACTTGAGCTTTCTTGGAGAGGATTGCTGAATTGTAAAGAACCATTGATTTAGTGCAGAGAGTTCAGAGGAACTCATGGGGACATAGGCACATTGCCGAACCTCGATAACAAATCACTTGTGTTCTTTTCTTTCTTGCTTTCGATTGCTGTATTTCTTTCTACAAGTCATTCTAGACTTTGGTGTTTGGAAGATCACCACCTGGGCATCTTGTCAAGGTGATTTCCAATAGTAACTTTAATGTGCATTTCTTTATCTTAGTTCCTTTATGATGCTTATTTTATTTCTTTTAAGTTATGGGCTTCATTTTAATTTGTTGTTAATCACATTCTCTTTTTTTTCAAAAAAAAAAAAAACCGTTTGAATCTCTCCTTTGTCACATGCTTAGTTTTAGTCCATTTATTCTTCAATTTGCACATGCTTAGTTCTAAGCCGCACTTGCATGCTACAAGATACCTTGAATATCTCCTTTGTCACATGCTTAGTTTTAGTCCATCTAGTCAAATCCATATGTTTATTTTTATTCTTACCCACACATGTCCAAGTTTGCATGTTTGCTATATTTAGTTTAATTTGCATGTTTAATCCACTCATTTAAATCCATTTGTCTAAAGTAGTTTTGGTTCATACATTAAGTCCTCACATTTCTAGTCCACTTATTTAAATTCACATGCTTTAATTCATTTTTTTTATTTAATATGCAAATCACAAGTGATTTTGATTATTCTTTTGTTCATGTTTAAAGCACTTTTCCTCTTATTAGTTATGTACTTGATTACTTTTATCGTACCATTTTTTAATATAATTTTTTGTGTCATCTTGTTTAAATATAAATTGTGAATGTTTGCTTATTTGTTTTATTAGTGTATGGTAATAAGACTTGAATTAAAGTTTTGAATAATTTTTCTTGAAACACAAAAGACTAGACTTCAGTCTAGGCAAGAGAAAAAGCTTTATTTTCCCACTCTCTTGTGCTCAAATCTCTCGAACCTTAGAATCTCTCACACGGACCAACGACAATGGATTTGACCCGCTTTAAGGTCAAATAATGACTCCTTACCTGCCATCCATGCTTTGTGCTTTGATAAAAATAACCACTTGTCCTAAACTTGAAAGTGCACCCATAACAGGAGTCTCCTCACTAGTTATAAAGGGTTGTATTAGACTTGGTAGGTTTGACTCATTAAAATATGCCTACTTATCGTAATCCGCACCCTCGTCATATAATCTTTCGTCGAAGGTAGTGACCTTGAGTAATAAGTCGAATGAATGAGTAACCAGCAAAAAAGAGTGATACCTACAGATACTGGTAAATGATTAGATGGTAGAACTGAAAAACCTTGGCTATGGACATACCTAATCACATGACTAATCTAGAAGAAAAAGTGTCCAAGAAGGAAAAAGAGAAAGAGATAGTTGAATTTGATGGAGATAACTAAGGATTTTATGATGAAAAATAGTATCTTAAGGAGAATGAGAAGAAAGTTGTGTGCCAAGAGGTGAAGACAATCAATTATAAGTTTGAGAAAATGTAAGTAGCATTGAGGAGACCTAAGACTTTGATGGGTATGAAGGAAATCTATATGAAAACGCAACGAAAATTTAAGTTTTTTTCTTCAATATCTTTTAACCACCCAAATCACCATATGATTTACATGGAATACATATTGAGCAAGAATAAAAGGATTAGAATAGTTACCCTTGATTTGTTGTGTTCTTGGTCTCCTTTGCGCGATTCCAAGAGTGTCATCGAATTCTTTGCATTCTTGAATCCACAACAATCACAAACTATGTGATCTCTAAGGATAGTCCACACGAGGCATATCTTGAATCAAGAAATCCACTAAGAATTTTATTCTTCCTTTAAGAGAGAGGAAGTCAAAAAGCAAGGAGAACAATGTGTGTAGTTTTTTATGTTATAAAACATATACACAAACATAAACTATTTATATGCTAGGGTTAGTTACAATTAACCATTAATTAAAATTTAAACCATTGTAGTATTTCCTAATTATACATTGCCTTTTTCATGTGTGACCCCTTAGGTTAAAACTAATCTGGTCGTAGGCTATAAATTTTATGTAACTGCAAATGGAATCCTTTCCAATTAATTTATTTTGAATCAAAAATCACTTTTTTTTTATTCTCCCTTTTATTAGGATTAATTATTGATAAATTAATTCTTAGGGCTTCTACAATCATGAGTGACCCCTAGCAGCATATTATGACTACCCAACCAATGTGAATTTGGTTGTGAAACCTTGAACCTTTCCGTTATCAGTTACCATGCAATTCAATCATACAATGTCCTAATTAAGCTAATTAGGATATGGAATTATTGTCAAACTCTTAGCATTAATTATATATGTCTAGATATCAAGACTATAACTTTAATGGTGAAATTAGAAACTCTTTTCTAATTCTCACCCTGGCTTGGCCAAAGAACTACATGAGTTATATCTTAGTAGATCACATAGGACATTCTCTTTCTTTGCGTGAGAGTGATAGATCCCTTATTGTACACTCACATATCTCTATATGAAATTCATTATACCCAATTGCTACTTGTTAATGATCAATGAATAGAACTATATTCAATAGAATCAAAGTATAATAAGTCCACAGAAGATAACCATGGTGCCTTAGGTCTAAGGATCACATGCACCACTGTAATGTAAGAACTACCGATTGACAAGAAAGCAAAACTCCATATAGGTGTTATTAAGTCGAGTCATGTTCAATGAAATCATTCTCTAATGAGCACCCACATGCTTCTTTTAGTGTGTTGAACACAAGTGACATTGAGATCACTCACCCTCCCAATTGAGCAAACATGATATGTACTAGCCTAACTGAATTACTAACGTCCAACTAGTATCATGTGACCATGAACATTAAAGAATAAAGCTTTCAAGAAGATTATGTATCATTATTATGATCACATCGTAATTCTATCTCAATTGCTCTTATTCTATGGACTTAATCATGATAATGTAATTGAAAAATATTCAAGATTAACAAAACTTGCCATTAATATAATAATAACAATTTTAATACGATTTTTTTACAAATAATATTCGAAGACATCAAATGTCATTGGCTTATAGGGCGTACTACTAACAAGATATCTACATGACATCGATAATATTTCCCCTCATACCAAAGTAAGTTTGCTTTATAAGTTTAAGGTGCCCGACATGGACCAATTTGATGGAACTGGTGATCCAAAGACCCACTTGAGATAATATGTAGGGTTTTTGAAGCTTAATGGATTGAACTCGACTAGTTGGCTTCCTATTTCCTCACTCTTTCACTGGTGCTAATCTCAAGTAGTATTATACCCAAGAACCTACTCCTATGAAGGAATGGGAGGACATGGCCCAAGATTTTGTGACCCAGTATGCCTAAAATGCCCAGTTGGACATTACCATCTGTGATTTGGAAACTATGATGCAAAAGCCCAATGAGACGTTATTTGAATTTCTCTCTTATTGCCACTCCAAGGTAGCTAAAATGGCATCTAGACCTAGTGAGAAGGACCAAGTTCTAATTGTGATAGAAAATTTATAACTTGCTTATCAAGAAAAGAATTTTTCACTCCCCATGGGAAATTTTGAGCAGTTGATAGATTATGGAGTACAAATTGAAGACAATATCTTCGAAGGAAGAATTGAGAAGAACAATGGAAAATTTATAAGAAAGAATTAAGGTACAAGTGGTAGTGGTACCAAGAGTAATGAGAACAACTTTTTAGGTATCAACAATGTGTAAGCTTCAAGACCCAAACTAATAATAATAAAAAAGTGGAAAGGAAATGTTGAGTCCCAAATAACTTCACTCCCCTTGGGACGAATCACTCCCAAGCTTTGAATAGTTTGACCAAGAAGGGGAAATTGTAGCCTTTACCTACATTACCTCTGCCTAACCTTAGGACCTCACCAAGTATTATGCTTTCCACCAATAACTTGTCTATGACACCAATGAATGTTTCTGCCTCAAGAACAAAATCCAAGACCTCATAGAGGTTGATGATGATATCCCTGTTTCGAATGTTACCAAGAACCTTATACTCAACTATTTTGCCACACCATCGTCGAATTTCTTCAACATGATAGAGACATATCATCCTAGTTTTGGTCTATCTACGCTCATTACACCCTTAGACAGTTATCCAAATACTACTCATGCATCTATAATCACCCTTGACTATTTGAAAAATCTATAACCTCAAGGACCTACCACTCCACCTCCAAGTCAAATAACCAATCCTTTCTTTAATGCCACTCAAGTATGTGTGGATCATAAGTCTTATGGCTATACCACCAAAGATTGTGTTTAGTTTGCAAATAGCGAAGGAAACATCTTCAATATACTCTCCCCTCCACTGAAACATACATCCTGCCCACTATAAACACTTCTTCCATACACATTTCTTCCCTAAACACTTCTCCCCTAAATACTTACACCCTAAACACTTTCCTTACCACAAACAATCTACTCACACCCTCTTTTGAAGATATTGATCGAGCCTAGTTTTGGAGGCTCATACCTCAAGTTTAGAATTACTTGGGGCCTTGGCAATATCTTAGCATTTATGGTATCTGGAGCACTAGTGATGAAAAAGCCCCAAAGAAGTCTAAGATAATGCAAAGAAAACTAATGGAACCTAAGACAGTGAAACCAACAATGCCAATGAAGAAGGTGAAAGTTTTTGGGATAGTAGTAATGATGAAGAAAAGTAAGTGAACCATTTAACCCAAGGTGGTCATTACTTTAAACCACCTCACCTTATAGTTGATCACCCAGGAAGAGATCTTGATATAAAGAGAGGGTGGAAAAGACCCTTGGGAAGAAAGGAAAGAAACAAGAAGAAGGAGAGCCAATATTGAGACAGTTTAAGAAGACCCAAGCAAACATCTCAATATTGGGATTGTTGATGTCATCCATTAAGCATCGACAAATTATTTTAGACCAATTGGGAGAGATGGAAGTCCTTATTAGCATTATACCCAAGGATTTCTTGGCTTTGATCCACGTGTTTAAGAAAGAAGATTTAGACATCAAGTTCACAGGCCAAGATTTTAAACCGGAGGGAAAAAACCATACCAAGGCTTTGTACTTAACTACTGAAAATGAAAGGAATAGAATTCCATTAGTAATGGTGGATAATGGGTCCACATTGAATGTATCTCCCTTAAAACCTGCACAAGTCTTAGGTATGAAACCACGTGATTTTGTCCTTTGTAGTCAGATAATTAAAGCCTATGATAACACCAAGAGAACTATGACAGGGGTGGTGCCTTTGCAAAGCACTGTAAGTCCAGATGAGCAACTTATAGATTTCCATGTGATATATATACTTACCACATTCAATTTTTTTTTAGGAAGATTTTGGATCCATGGCCTAGGGGCAGTTCTATCCACACTACACCAAAAGGTCAAGTATAAAAGAGGCGATGAGATCGTGACCTTATATGGAGATTGTGACCTTATATGGAGATGAGATAGGAATCTTTTGTATATTTGATATACAAACTAAGAACAAAGACCTACATGGCTTTTTCTTTTGAAGAGGTGATTATGATAAAGAAGATACTTGTTGACTTTGATTCTTACCTCAATCCAATTGTAGCCCACATCTTGAAGAGCATGCATTATCTCCCCAAGGAAAGTTTGGTTAAGAGGGCAAAAGACGTTCTAAGTTTTTAAATTTCAAGTAGAAAATAAACAAGTATAGATTAGGGTATGATCCGAGCAAGCAAGAAGACCAATTGAAGAGAAGGTTTCGCAGGGCCTTAAATGGTTGTTTTGTATTGGAAAAAGGAAGACTTCTCTCACAAGAAGACTTGAAAAAGGTATCCAAGATTAAAGATTTTCTTTGACCTCGAGTTCTCAAAGAGGAAAGAAGAATGTTAGGTGTAAAAAGGGAACCAAGCTTTAGATTGCATCAAGTATTTAGATGGAGAAGCCATAGGAATTATTATGACTAAAAATGATAAGGTTGTTGTACCAATTTAGGATTCGAGTCTACTGATTGAGCTCTCTCATGATCATGTTAGTCAATGGAATATCGAGAGAAAAAGTGTGTTAAGCTTCAGGAAGAGTCTTCTAGAGCCAAGTGATGATGAGTCCAATGAGAAGTTGAGATATAATGTTTCTTCTTTTTCTTCTTTTGAGGAAGGTGAACAGGAGGATGTTGTCCCTGCCCCTTACCAATTTAAGTTCAAGAATGTCATTATCAATAATATGAGTTGTAATTCCATGTATATAGACACCCAATTTCACTCTAAATTTTATAATTGGCCACGTGTGGAGCTCAATGATGAGAATTCGGTTCGAAAATGCTCGGATTTCCAAAAAAATGAAAATTTCTTCTTTGCTTTTGAAAAAAAAATCAATTACAAATTTAACCTAAGGCCTAAAATCCTCAAAACCAGCCCGAATAAGCCTAAACCCCACACCCAAGAAAAAAAACCCATGCTAAAACCTAAAAACCCGAACTAGGACCCTACTTGGAAATTCGGGTCGATCGGATCAACCTTCAAACTGATCAGTCTAGTCAACAGGTCGATCAGCTCCCGTTATCATATAGAAACTTCATTTTAGATTTTTATCTTTGTGATTCTGGTTTTAATTCAGACAAAACCATTACAGATTTTATTTTGTCTTGTCTCCAATAACCTATTAACCCCTATTTTCACCTTTGTGTCCCAAATTACCCTTAAAACACCTCTTTCTTAAATACACTTTCTTTACCTATTTGCTAGCTAAAACTATAGCAAATTAGCTCTGAAAATTCAATTTCTTCGGTTTTGGGTTTACACTTTTTTTAATAAAAAATATACCTTAAACATTTCACGTCACAAACTACTACTAGCCAAACCATTTCTTTTATTTTGTAATTAGTTCTTCATTTCAAGAACGAGATACGAATTTTAATTTCATCCATTTTGAAGGGAGCAAAGGATTTTTTAGGGTAGCTACACACACCAACACGTGGTTTTCCTAAGTGTTACCAAAGGTTGGTAATTCTTACCCTTCTCATCTTTTTTCAATTATAGTTGTTTTAATGTCATTGAAATAAAATGTTTGTTATGACTTAGAAGTTAACTTAGTCTGAAGTTTAAACATGAAACATAAGTAATATGCAATTTTAATTTGTTTTACTTTAATAAATATTAAATAGAAAAATCTATGCAAATTCTATTTAGAAGCTTATTCTCATTACAAGCCTGGATTGATCGATCCCCATGGGACCCAATCGGTCTATGAGCTGAACCAATCAGCCTAACCCTTAGACTAATTGGTTCATGCTCTCTTCGGGCAAAAGCTTTCCTTTTTTTCCACCATTTTGATCAACATGCTGACTTTTTGGCTAATTGTTGTTGATTACACCCAAAACATACGCGGTTGTTGTAGCACATCTTTGGGGTGTCGATTCCACAGGGAAACAAGTTTAACTATAAAGAGAGATGTAAACTTTAATTTGAGACGATATAATAAGTAAAGAATCTGAAATTGATGATGAAGTAATTGTGTAGGTTTGTGAAATATAATAGAGAGGCAACAAGGATCCGGGAATCCTCCCTGGGTTCGTTTTCCTAATCCTAACTTGATTCAATTGCTTTTATCTCGATTGCACGTTTCACATCCCAAACATGCAATCGGAAAATATTCAATGAGAACATGTGTAAACTCTAATATGATTGTAATGAAATACTTATTATTTCTGATTCATGCATGTATGATCTATCCTATAGGTTTATCAAGAAACGACAATATATCTTTGTTGACAATATTGCAGTAATAGACAAACCTAAAGGCTAAACTTACCAGACTCAATTATACCCAATAATCTTGACATAAGAGAAACATGACTAAAGTTATATCAAGGAAAAGATACAATCACCGGAATAGATAAAATCTTATAATTAGATAAAGAAGTAAATCATGACAATGTTTGACAATAAATTCTTATTATAACTGAACCCAATAAGGATAGATAGGAATAACTACACCTAGGGATTCATCCCTTCACCTTGCTTGGAAGTTAGTTAGACATGGTGTTCATGGCTATACTCTTTTGTGGATGAGAGTTGTTGTCTTCAACTTCTGGGTCTTTGCTCACAGCCAAAATGTCCTCTCTTAAACCCTAAGTGTCTTATTTATAGTACAAAAGACCAAAGGTATTCTTGGGTTTAATCTAGTGTTTAAAAACCCTAATTAAAGTCTAACTCGAAGATGTAAATACGTGTGCGCGCTGCGGTGCTACTGGGGAGCGCCGCGGCGCTAGGCATAAGCTGAAATGGGAGACCTTCTGGGTGCCGTGGTGCTGTTGAGGAGCACCACGGTGCTGGCTGGTGGTTCATAATACGCATGTTTTTGGGCACCGCGATGCTGGCCTTTTTTCTGATAATCTTCATGTTTTTCCTTTTTTCTGATAGGCAGTAGAATTTTTATGTAACACCCCATATTTTCGCATTAAAGCTTCAAAAGAACGGTTGCAAAAATGTGTACCTCGATCACTAATTATAGCATGTGGTGTACCAAATCGAGATAACATATTTTCTTTAAGAAATTTGATTACCGTTCTATTATCATTACTTTGGCAAGCTGCTGCCTCTACCCACTTAGATACATAATCTATTGCCACAATGATATATTGGTATCCAAAGGAAGGAGGAAAGGGTCCCATAAAATCGATGCCTCAACAATCAAAATTTTCAATTACTAAAATAGGAGGGCATCATATTTTGACGGGACACATCTCCTAACTTTTGACACCTTTCACATGAGTGACAGTAGGTGTTTGCATCTTTAAACAAGGAAGGCCAATAAAATCCACACTGCAAAATTTTTGCAGCGGTTTTTTTCATTGAAAAGTGGCCTCCACAAGCTTGGGAGTGACAAAAGTCTAAGACACTTGCAATCTCTTCGTTAGGGATGCAACGTCTTAGAATTTGGTCAGGGAAATACTTGAAAAGATAAGGGTTATCCCAATAGAAATTATGTACCTCATATAAGAATTTCCTCTTGTCTTTAGCGCTCCAATCCATTGGCATCTCACCTGTAGCCAAATAATTTACGATGTGAGCAAACCATGGTAGAGAAGAAATGGAAAATAATTGCTCATCGGGAAAATCATCCTTGATTGACATTTCATCACAAGTGTCCTCAAAAGTAAGTCTCGAAAGATGATCAGCCACTACATTCTCCACTCTTTTTTTGTCTTTAATGGTGATGTCGAATTTTTGTGGAAGGAGGATCCATCGGATCAGTCATGCTTTAGCATCTTTCTTTGTGAGAAGGCACTTGAGTGCTGCATGATCTGTAAAAATAAGAATAGGGGAACCAATTAAATAAGCACGAAATTTGTCTAAAGCAAATACTACAGCTAGTAATTCTTTTTCAGTTGTGAAGTAATTCATTTTAGCACTATTTAAAATTTTACTAGCATAGTAAATGACAAATGGCTTTCCCTCTCTTTGTTGTCCAAGAACAGCACCTACAGCGTACTCACTCGCATCACACATGATTTTAAAAGGCAAGGTCCAATCAAGTGACTATATTATAGATGTGGAAGTAAGCTTTCCGATCAGCATTTGGAACGCTTCTCGACAAGCTTCTGTCCATTCAAGGGGAGTGTCTTTAACTAGGAGGGCACATACTGGTCTAGATATGCTTGAAAAATTTTGTATGAACCTCCTATAAAAACCAGCATGACCAAGGAACGACCTCACATCTTTTATTATCCTAGGTTTAGGAAATTTAGAGATTATTTCAATCTTAGATTGATCAACCTTTATTCCTTTAGAAGAGACAATATGCCCTAAGACAATGCCGGATGATACCATGAAATGGCATTTTTCCCAATTTAAAACCAACTATTTTTCCTCACAGCGAATTAATACTCTTTCTAAATTCATTAAGCATGCTTCGAATGAAGATCCAAAAATAGTTAGGTTATCCATAAAAACCTCCATGCAACTTTCAACCATGTCACTAAAAATACTCATCATGCAGCGTTGAAAAGTAGCAGGGGCATTACATAATCCAAATGGCATTCTGCGAAAAGCATAGGTGCCAAAAGGACAAGTAAAAGTGGTCTTTTCTTAGTCTTCTAATGCAATTTCTATTTGATAATAACCAGAATAACCATCTAGAAAACAGTAAAAGGGATGACTAGCTACACACTCAAGAATTTGATCAATAAAAGGGAGTGGGAAGTGGTCTTTCCGGGTGGCAGCATTTAATTTTCTGTAATCGATGCACATATGCCACCCGGTCACAAGTTTGGTAAGGACTAGCTATCCTAGGTTATTTTTTACTACCGTGACTCTGGACTTTTTAAGGACGACTTGTGTAGGACTTACCCATTTACTATCAGCTATGGGATATATAATACCTGCATCTAACAGTTTCAGCACTTCATTTTTCACTATTTCTTTCATAGTGGGGTTAAGCCTACGTTGAGGGTCTCTACGAGGACTAGCTCCTTCATCCAAATTTATTTTATGGGAGCAGATTAGGGGACTAATTCCCTTTAAATCAGCCATGCTCCAACCTAGGGCTGATTTGTGTGCATTCAAAGTTTGAAGTAGTTTCTTACCTTGGGTCTCAGATAATTCAGAAGAAATAATAACAGGAAAGGTATCACCTGGACCGAGAAAAGCATGCTTTAAGCCCTTAGGTAGCGGATTTAGTTCAACCTTAGGTGCTTCCACACTTGAGGGGACTTGTGTCTTACTTCTTTCTGGCAGCTCCTCAAACCTTGGTTGCCATGCTCGATTGTTATAATCCTGAGATTTGTCAAAAACAGCACAAATATTAATCATATCAGTTTTATCAACAAATAAATCTATCTCAGAATTAACAAGAAAACTCTTAAAAGGATCATAATTATGAGTTAAAGAGACTCCCTCGTTGATGAGTGACTCAATCATGTAAAGCTGATGGTTTTCGTCCTCTTCTTCGGGCTGCTTTGCAACATTGAAAATATTCACTTCAAGTGTCATGTTGCCAAAAGACAATTTAATGAGTTTATTCCTAAAATTTATTAGAGCATTTGCAGTAGCAAAGAAAGGTCTACCCAAAATCAAAGGGATTTTAGAGTTAGTCTCAACAGTAGAAGTAGTATCAAGAATTAAGAAATCAACAGGATAGTAAAATTTATCAATTTGAATCAAGACATCCTCTACCACACCCCGGGGTACTTTGACTGAACGGTCAACCAATTGCAATACCACACCGGTCGGTTTGATTTCTCCTAACCCCAGTTGTAAGTAGATAGAGAATGGCATCAGGTTTACACTTGCTCCTAAATATAGTAAGGCTTGTCCAATCTCATGATTTCCAATGCTGCAAGTAATAGTAGGATAGCTCGGATCTTTGTATTTTGGGGGAATTCTTTGCTCAATTAATGCACTAACTTGCTCAGTTAGGAATGTCATTTTCTTGACATGGTGTTTCCTCTTAATGGTTCATAAATCCTTGAGAACTTTTTCATAGGTAGGGACTTGTTTAATCACATGCAAAAGAGGAAGATTAAGTTTCACTTGCCTTAAGTTCTCAAAGATTTCATTATTTATTTCCAGATTTTTTTTGGATTTTAAGGCTTGGAGGAATGGTGCCTTAACAGGATTTTTGGTCACTTCAGGGTCTTTAAGCAATTCGACTTCACTATTAGTTTGACCTTTTTCCACATCCTCAGATTTATTCATTGGTGGGATGTGTAGTGACTTACCAGGGTCATCTGGCATTTACATCTTTCAAATTTTCTTATTCCATAAGTTGACCGTGAGGTATGGACTGAGCTTAGGAAGAAAACTTACCTCACTCAGTCACACTTAAAGAGCCCATCAATTTAGACACTTGGCTTCTTATTTCTTTGTTCTCCTCAACCACTTGTGTAACTAATGCCTCACACCTCTGGGTTTTTTTTACCTTGTGCTTCTATGAAAGTATGTAAGGTGTCTTCTAGAGAGTTCCTAGAGGATGAAGGTGCATGATAAGGTGCTGGTTATGATCTTGGGGGTTGTGCATGCTGTTGGTTTTCAGATTTCCAGTTGAAGTTGGGATGATTTTGCCACCTCGGATTGTAAGTGTTAGAGAAGGGTGCTTGAGGCTTCTTGTACATGCCTAAGGCATTACATTGTTCCTCGTACAGCCCTCTCATGTCAACAAAAGTGGGGCGATCTTGAGCAGGATGATCAATCCCACCACACACAAAACATGTTTCTAAAGGTTTGACTTGATTAACCATGTGTGTTGGTTTTTTAGTTTTCAGTGCCTCTAACTCCCTAGTAAGCATCTCGACCTTGGCCTTAAGATTATCCTCTTCCCTAAGATGGTAGATTCCTCCACCACTAAGGTTTCCTATAGGTCGTGACCTATTTGTGCTTTCAGTAGCACTAGATCCAGTCCATGTGTGAGCTTTTTCAGCAAGCTCATTGAGGTACTCAAAAGCCTCATCAGAGTCTTTTTGCAGAAATTCACCATTGCACATCATCTCGATAAACTGGCGCTCTCTATAGGCAAGACCCTCATAGAAATAGCTCACTAAGCACCAATTTTCATACCCATGATGTGGACACATACTTAACAGCTCTTTAAATTTCTCCCAAGACTGATACAAAGTCTCATTTTTATTTTGCGCAAAGGTGGAGATTTGTCTTTTCAATGCATTAGTTTTATGTTAAGGGAAGTATTTGTTGAAAAAGACTTGGGTCATCTCATTCCATGACCCAATAGATCATGGTCTCAACGAATATAACCAACTCTTAGCTTTATCCTTCAAGGAGAAAGGAAAACACTTGAGTCTCACGATATCATTGGTTACATCTTGACTGTGGAAAGTCGCAACTACTTCCTCAAATTCTCTAATGTGCACATATGGGTTTTCATTTTCCAAGCCATGAAAAGTGGGGAGTAATTGTATCATCCTCGGTTGAAAGTCTTGATGGTGGGTGTTGGCTGGAAACAAAATACACGATGGTGTGGCTGTCCAGTTAGGATGTAGGTAGTCTTTAAGTGTCTTATCAACATTCCATTAGGGTTTTTAGCCATGTTAATGAAGTTTTCTAAATTTTCTGTGGGATGAACACTAGAATTCGATCTAGGCGAGGTTTCACTAACGGACGTGAAAAGGAAAGGTATCTCTATTTTGGGTCCCTTAATGAATCTCCCTCTCGAATCTCTCTGTCTAAGCATACACCAAATGATTTTAAAAGAAATAAATAGAACATAACAAAATAAAGAAAAAATTCAGAATGTAAAGGAAAGACAGTACCGTCTTGTCTTAGAGTTGACAAACTTCCTTATGAGTAAGTGCGTTTCCCCGGCAATGGCGCTAAAATTTAATTACGCCCAAAACATACGCGGTTGTTGTAGCACAACTTTGGGGTGTTGATTCCACAGGGAAACAAGTTTAACTATAAAGAGAGATGTAAACTTTAATTTGAGACGATATAATAAGTAAAGAATCTGAAATTGATGATGAAGTAATTGTGTAGGTTTGTGAAATATAATAGAGAGACAACAAGGATCCAGGAATCCTCCCTGGGTTCGTTGTCCTAATAACTTGATTCAGTTGCTTTTATCTCGATTGCATATTTCACATCCCAAACATGCAATCGGTAAATATTCAATGAGAACATGTGTAAACATTAATATGATTGTAATGAAATACTTCTTATTTTCAATTCATGCATGTATGATCTATCCTATAGGTTTATCAAGAAACGACAATATATCTTTGTTGACAATATTGCAGTAATAGACAAACCTAAAGGCTAGACTTACCAGACTCAATTATACCCAATAATCTTGACATAAGAGAAGCATGACTAAAGTTATATCAAGGAAAAGATACAATCACTGGAATAGATAAAATCTTATAATTCGATAAAGATGTAAATCATGACAATGTTTGACAATAAATTCTTATTACAAATTAACCCAATAAAGATAGATAGGAACAACTACACCTAGGGATTCATCCCTTCGCCTTGCTTGGAAGTTAGTTAGCCATGGTGTTCATGGCTATACTCTTTTGTGGATGAGAGTTGCTGTCTTCAACTTCTGGGTCTTTGCTCACAGCCAAGATGTCCTCTCTTAAACCCTAAGTGTCTTATTTATAGTACAAAAGACCAAGGGTATTCTTGGGTTTAATCTAGTGTTTAAAAACCCTAATTAAAGTCTAACTCAGAGATGTAAATATGTGTGCGCGCTGCGGTGCTGCTGGGGAGCGACGAAGCGCTAGACATAAGCTAGAATGGGCGACCTTCTGGGTGCCGCAGTGCTGTTGAGGAGCACTGTGGTGCTGGTTGGTGGTTCATAATATGCATGTTTTTGGGCACCGGGGTGCTGGCCTTTTTGCTGATAATCTTCATGTTTTGCCTCTCTGTAGCCATTCTTCTACTTCGTCGTGCATGGACCCTTGGTGCTTTTTAAACAACGATCGCTTCTTCTCTTCTTTAGACTCAAAACACCTGAAAATGTACTTGAATAAGTTAGTAGTCCAATGATATTACTTAAGAGTTATCAACACGCAAGAGTGCAATAAAGACAGAGAAGAATCATAAAATGCTAACAATTAAACATCTTTGAGGTGCATTTTATGGCTCTTATCAGTTATTTTTAATCAACAATATGAGTAGATAGTTACATTTTCACCCTTCATACTTTAGCATGATAATTAATTTATTTTTTCTTAGATTTATGATTCAATAACTCAATGTTTATAAACATTAATTCGATTTAAACTCATTATCCTAGGAAGGACAATGTTGTCCAACAATCAAGTGTTGGATTAGTAATCTTCCTAATATACATGTTTCCCTTCTAAATTGATGATTTGTTTAAATTATGTTTTTGGGTGATATCAACTTTAATTGTATGTGTTGAATGCTAGTGTGTGGTAGATTTAACTTTAACTAAAATTTAAATATTTGTCCATGAATATATAGGGCTAGGCTTCAGCCTAGACGAGATAGGGAGGTCTATATCCTCTTTCTTTCATACACAAATCTCTTTACCTACTTAATCTCACGTTTAACTAATTCATGGGGAAATGGCGACTCTTTACTCGTCACTCATGTTCAATGCTTGGGTGAAAAAGTCCAAAATATAGAAAATAAACCCCGACCTAGAAGTTATCTCTTCAAATGAGCCCCCTTACTAATAGACAAAGGGCGGTATAGGGCACAGTACCCACAATTGGCGAATCCACTAGGTAGATTCAACCTTATAAAGTTCTTGGACAAACATTTAAATTTTAAGGTAAGTTATTTTTACCATGCTCCACTTGCACACTTACACTTACCCTTGCTCACACCGGATTAGGTTAGAGCCTGATATCAACTTAGGTATCTTAGTGTGACCCTAATCTACTTATGCCAGCCCTTGGTGTGTGACAAGTTCATATTAGTTCTTTTCAAGGTGAGAAAATTTTTTCACCATGTTTTCACTCTTGTGGCCAACCTATTCAGGCCACTTGAGGAGCATAAAGGCATCATTCTAGCCGCGGGGTACCCTTGAGCCAACCGAAGATATAAGGTGGAACCAACCTATGAAAAAAACCTAAAGCCTCCCTTCTAGGATAGGGACCCTTTCTATCCCTTTATATGCTAGGTTGTATGTGGTTGATTCACCTCATATATGAAATATAAGATGAACCAAATTGATTGATAACACACTTGTCTGTTTTTATTTGGCTGATTTTATTTTTATCCTTCCGAGTATATTAAAATCAAACTTAGGCATATCAACCCTAGGATGAGATATAGTTTAATCTAAAAGAAGAGATCCTATCTTAGTTAAGTCTTATTAGGTTGACTTCATTGAGAAGCCCTCGAAGAAAGACCAATGGTTTTTAAGCCTTAACCCAAGAGATCTAAAACGGAAGCGAATGGATATAAAAGAAAGCCCAAGGATCAAGAGAAATGATCCATACCAAGGGAAATTTCATCATAGCTATTGTAATTCATTTGGGCTTCTTGGATTTAGCTCAACTACCTAGTTAGCTTCAAACTTCTTAGGAAGCTTATTGATTTCAAACCTACAACACTTAACTTTGAGAGAACCAATCTAGGATTGTAAAGTTTCAAAACCTTGGAATTAATTAGAAGTTTGATTAGAATTTGATTAAAAGAAAGTATTTTTCATGATTAGAACAAATTTTAATTTCCACTTAGCCCTCATTTAGTTGGTAACAATAAAAAAATTCCCTTTGTTGAATTTTGAGAAGTTGATATAGGTTATGGAATATCTTTGATAAATATTTTAATTATAACGAATCGATTTAGTCAAACCAAAGATGGTGGTACTTAATTCAACCCAATTTGCGTAAATTGTTGATGAAGTATAATTAAATCATTCAATTGATACTGAGCCAGTGAGTGTGGAATTTGAATATTTTCAGTTTCATGAGAATTAAATGTCCTCTATTGATTTTTTTATAGTTTTTTTTGTATATATTTGCATTTTAATCGAGAGCAACTTCAAGTGGACTCAAATCTAATGACGGGCTTGGGTTGAAAGAAGGAAAAATGTGTTGTTTTGCTTTCCCATCTTGAAAAAGTTTAGTGCTTTTGAAAATCTCAAGCCCAACATATGATTCGAGTAAAACTGAGGTTGGTCAAGAGGAATTATTACTTAGGCTTTAAGCACATCTCATAAATTGGCACATGAACCTTAACTAAACCTTTGCTCTTCATACATATCACAAAATTCTAAGTATGTTTTGGACCAATTGATGAAATATGTTTTTCTCAAAATCCATCTTGCTTTATAAAAAAAGTTTTAAACCCAACATATGGTTCAAGTTCTACTAAGGATGAACTCAAATGTTCATATGATGAAATCAATTTGGAATTTCATTTTCACTTTTCTTACATCCATAGACCCTAAGCCTCACCACATTCCAAATTAGGAGATTAAGGATGAACAATCTAGTTGAAGCAATGGCCCAAAGAGAGAAAAATAATGAGATTCAAGAACTCAAGGAAATATTTGTTGACATAATGTAGAAGTTTAGCAACCTCAAATCAATTTATGACATCAAAGGGCATCCAGTTCAAGGGGAAAAATGGTTGAAAAGTTAGTTGTCCTCAATAAAGAATGCCAAGTGGGTCATTTGGAAGGGAAGCAACTCAATCAAGGGAAATAACTCAGCCACAAGAAGTCATCTTATAAAAATCAGAACATCCACACCAACCACTTTGATGAGAAGAAGAAGTGGTTGGAAAGATGCTCAAATGACTACACTCCTTTAAGGATGAGCCTTTCTCATGCCTCAACCTACTTTATCAAGTATGGTGAGCTTACCCCTTTAACCACTAAACCTTTGCCCAATTATGTCCTTGCCCATTTCAACTTTGCTAAACACTATACCTACCACTAACAGCTTGGCCATGACACTAAGGAATGCTTCATGCTTCGCAACGAGATTCAAGACCTCGTCGACTCCAAGCTTAATCTCTTTTCCAAACATAATTTACTTCCTCTACCAAATACCCTATAGAGCCCGGTATTTTAAAAAGGATATTAAAAATCATGGAGTTCCACTTCGATACATATTTAGTATGCTTGTTCAGATTTGGGCTAAAATTTCTATTATCATTGTACTTGAATTTGTGGAACTTGGAGACAAGTAAATAAACTTAAGGACCAATTATTTGAAATATTTTTCATTGAGATTTTTGGAAACTTTTGAGGAATAGTAAGAAGAACTAAGTGAAAATGGAATTTTTAAAGTTATATGGTGGAAATAAGAAAAAGTGCAAACTAAAAGGGTTATTGTGCAATTAGTGGGAAGTTTGGATATAAATAGATTGGAGTGAGATAGTGAAAGACCAACCTTACCAACCTTCTACTGGAAATCTCTAGAAGGGTCTAGAAAGAGAGAAGAGAAAAAGAGAAAGAGAAGAGAAGGGAAGAGAAAAAGGAAGAAAAAGAAGAGAGAGAGGGAAAAAAAGGATGGAAAGAAATGAGGATTCTTGCAAATCTTAAGGTAAAAGCTTTTGTCTCTTTCTTTTTAATCATCAAGCATGTTTATTACTTTAAGTTTTGAAGATTTTTGAAGCTTGATTTGAAGAATTTTCTTGAGAAAAAGCTTGAGAAGAAAGTTGTATTCAAAGAAAATGATTTTGTGATGGATTTCTAAGTTTGATGTGCTTTCATATAAAATATGCTTTGAGTAATGTTCAATCTTTGATTTGAAATCTTTAAGAACTTTTATTTGATTTGGAATTCCCATGGAAGACAATAAGTTATTTTGAAGAAAAATGAAGTTTTGCCCTAAAACATTTCTAAATTACGACTAGACAATCGATTATCCAATGAGCCAGTCGACTGTGAAACTTTCTGGATCTTGGATAGTCGATTGTCCATTTGGACAGTTGACTATTCAAACTTTTAGGCAACCTACAGTCAACTGCCTAATATGGACAGTTAACTGTCCGAGCCTCTAAACCTGTTTTCAACCCCGTTTTTCCCAAAATGATCCATTCTTGTTAAATATTTCAACCATAGACTTCTTCCAATGTGATATGAGTTTAAAAACATATTAAAGTTTTGAAAGCTAAGATCTTGAAAAGATTTTATTTGTTTTAAACCATGCGAGAACAAGGCTTATAAAAGTTTTATACAAAAGGAAGAAGATTTGTGACTTAACATCTAGTTTTGTTTGTTAATATAAGCTTGATGAAATGCTTAGGTATAATTAAATTATATGTTTCTTGAATAAATATACTAAGTGATTATATGTGTTAGGTGTGATCGGAGAAAAACACCAAAGGCTAAGAAGTAATCCAAGGTTGGAGCTTGGTACGACAAAGGTGAGGTTCACCTTACTTTTAGTAAGTGCTATAGCATGTTTAAAAGTATGTAATATAATTAAATTATGAAATCATAAATATTAGTATATTGAGATTGATGCATACATAGAGGTTGAGGTTTAATGATAACCTATAATGAAATACGTATGAGAATATAATGGGCTTAGAGATTGGAACCATACTCCCAAACTATTTGAAAATAAATACTTAGTACATAACTATATACATAGATGTGTATGATTGCTTGTATAAGCTTCTTGCTATGACCTCTCTAGTATGAAAAATATACTATTTAAGTTGACGACTATAAAATTGAAGGGTTGTTGAAGTATAAAAGATATAAAAATGAGAAATGTTTATACATATATATATGAAATGATATGATTTATATAAGTTATGAATTTAATGACATGTGAAGTTGACGAATGCTTGATTAAAGATTTGTTTGGATTATGATTTACAATTATTGTACTTGATTTTAAATGTAAGGACTCCACCTAGTAAGGGGTAGGGAGGAGATCCAAATTGTTTTAACATTAGGACCTTGCCTAATAAGGGGTAGGGAGGGGATCCAAATTATTTACATGGAGAGATGTCCCAATTACTATGTGATTAGCCTATGGGAGGTAAATAAAAATGAATTGAAATTGGGATGAAGAGAAGTGAATAAAGAAGTGAACTCATATCACATTACATTGCATTCTTCCATTGATGGTTGGTGAAAATTATGTTTGGTATGTGAGAGTCATGAATTATATTTGGCCCATGAGTGGCATGCGTTATACTTAGCCCATAAGAGGTAAAATTTGTGTTTGATCCATGAAGATGTTTTGTATTTGGTCCACGAAGGGTATTTGATTTTTGGCCTATGAAAGGCATAAGATGTGACTTATTAAATGAAATACATATAGATGATAATTACTTGTGATATGATAAGAATATATTAGGAGATGAACGTTATAAATAAATAGTTTGCACTAATGTTACGGTAAGATTGTATTTATATAACAAATATTTACTTTTCTAAAGGTTGGACTCTCCTTTTAAAAATATAAAAGATGTAAGTCGTTTTACACCTATATTTACTTATAACATACATGATAAGAATTGGAATTTAAGAAGAATGTCCTAAAAACAATTATTTTTAGTATGTTTTACTCACTGAGCTTTTTAGCTCACCCTCTCTTAGTATACGGCATCCTCATTGTTGAGTCCCCTTTGGAGTTTTCCTTTTCTTTATGTTTCTTGTAAAGTGTTAGAGATGATAAATTGTATTAAATTATTTATTTTATTCAAGATTATGTGTTTGTACTAAATTGAAATGATTGAAATAATTGTTGTTTAATTTATATGTTTGCATCTAGAGTCAATGTGCTCAATGTTGAAAGGTAATGCATTCGTTCCAAGTAGGGCCCACTCAGAATGGGTCGTTATATACCCTTCAAAAGATTAAAGCTAAGCTCTATTCCAACCAAAGCCTTCCCATAATTTACATCACAAATTACCTAAACCCCACCACCAATGAGTTAGTTGGGAATGAGAGTGCACCTTTAGATCATACAAGTAATGGAATTCATTATAACAATGATGATTTTGGGAGGAATAAAGAGAAAATTGCCTAAGTAAAGGATTTTTCGAGCAATAAATGACTAAGGATGAGGTGGATGATGGTGCCAATGATCAAGTCTTCTTTTTGTAACCCAAAATTTCGTTAGTGTCTTTGAGACATTGTTCTTTTCTTTTGTTAAGTTTGTGAGTTCTTAATTTTTCTTTCATATCAATAAAGTAATCTCTTACTTCCACACATTATTTTGTTCACCTTGAGAGAGCTATTGTTGAATGAGAATATCCTCAAACTTACATGATTTCATTTCGTTTAAAAAATGAATTTTTACTTAATTATAAAGGTATATTTACATGACTTTCCAAAATGTGCCAACCTTATTTTTTTAATAAGTGAAATTTAACATGGTTCACTTGTCAACAACAAATGGCCCAAGTTGTCCTAGTTAAGAAAAAGAAGAAGAGGACAAGTTTCAATCAAAGAAAAGCCCGATTCCACTTAGGCCATTAAGCTTTCAAAAACATCCAAGGTCTTAAGCTCAAGAATGAAAATCCCAAATCTATATGAAAAATACCAAACAAAGACAAGTTGCTAACCGAAAAGGCAAGGTCCAAATCTATTTCGGCTAACCAAAGAGGTCTTAGCCCAAAAAGAGAGACCCAAATCCATTCAAGCTAGTTGAGTAGGTCACATTCAAGAAGGTCCAAATCCATGTGGGTCACGCCACAAAGCATGGAAGACCTTACCTAGGTTGGTTGCACTCTATGGCTGCCAATGGAAGTAAGTGAACCATGATCTGTTTGTTAAAAAAAAAAAAAAAAAAAAGAAGAAATAAACGAATAAAAAACCAATAAGTCTCAATACCATATTAAATGATCCATATTTGTCTAGAAGGGTTCATGAAGACAATTGAAAATAATTATTGAACCCAATAAATGTGTTTTTTGTTTGGAAAGGATAAGAAATTTAACTTGAAAAGAAAATAGGCATTCATTTATGTTAAGAGTCCTAATTAGGTCTATGTCAAGAGTCCTAATTAAGTTTCCTATTATGTGTCATAGTAGGTTTTCTAGTCTTACTCGGTTTACGTCTGTCTTATCTAGTTGATGTCTCCTAGTCTTATTAGGTTTGATATTCATAAGTCTATATATAGAACTGTTGAATTGTATTTAGATAATCAATCAATGATACAAAAATTCTTTTCAATTTTTAATTTCAATATATCAGAGCTCAAGGTTTGGGATCCTGAAGGTAATCTAAGATAAACACCATTAATATATATATATATATATATATATATATATATATATATATATATATATTATATGTGTGTGTGTGTGTGTATAGTTTAGAATCTTTTTAGTTTTTGCTTTGTTTTTGTTTATGGCAATTTTTTCGGCGCGACCCCAGCGTTGTACATCAAAAAAATCTGTAAGTTTAGCTAAATAGATTCATACAAAACAAAATAAAAATGAGTTTTTTTAATAAATAAAAAGAGGTCGTTACAAAAAAAAAAAAAAAAAAAAAAAAAAAAAAAGAAGAAGTTGAAAAACAAGAAGAAGAGCCCAATAAGAAGTTGAAAAAGAAGAAGAAGAGTTCAAGAAGAAGTTGAAGAAGAAGAAGAAGAGTTTCTCACCCTAATGTTGATGTTGTGAACCTGATCTAACCTATGTTGATGTTGTATCTTCCTGACTCGATGATTGAAGCCCATTCAAGTCAAAGTCTCGTTGATTCGGTGTTCTCGGATATTGTCTCATTAAGTATACTGACATGGTGACCTAATTGTTTGTCGTGGGTATGGAGCCTCGATGTGTTCTCATAGGTTATTATAATTTATGGGTTTCTATTTGTTTTTTTAGATTGGATGAGGTTTGTTATTGGTATGGATTTCTTTGTAACAAGTTGGTGCATGTGTATGCTCCAACTTAACAGGGAATGTTGAGAGTCCTAATTAGGTTTATATTGAGAATTCTAATTAAGTTTCCTATTATATTTCCTAGTAGGTTTTTTAGTCTTACTTATTTTATGTCTGTCTTATCTACTTGATGTCTCCTAATCCTATTAGGTTTGATATTCATAAGTTTATATATAGTACTGTTGAATTGTATTCAGATAATCAATCAATAATACCAACAAAAAAATTCAATTCTTAATTTCAACAATTTCCACTATCCTCTCACTTCAAATTTTCCATTATCAAAATCCTTTTTTTTTGGATTTAGTGAAATTCCTTCATGAAACCATTAACCAAGGGTTATTCTTTAACTTAATAGTATACAATATTTCCTACAAGAGGGGGAGAAAGTCTTTTGAAAATGAAAGAGGAAAAGAAAAGAGGAAGAGTTTAAAAAAAATGCCAAAAACATTTGGAAGTGCCAAGTGTGAGCAAAATGATAAAGGATAGTCATTAGTTTTAAGGAACCATCAAAAACACTTTTTAATCCCTTGATCATCCATTTTTTTGTTGACCTAGTAATCTTTGGCCCAGATTGCAACCCTTCAAAGATCTCTTTGGTCAATGAGAATTTCTTAGTCTTGCAAACCATTCTTCTGGGTAAAGATAAAATTTGATTTCTCCAACGAGATTCACTAACCCGTTCTTAAGTAAGATACCACCCACCTTAGCACCACTAACCCGTTCTCTCGGACCACAATCCCCTCTCGTGATTCTACCTACTTTCGGACCCAAAGATCTTACAATGCACACACAAACTTAACACATAATCAAGAGCAAGGCAACCAACAATTTCATACGTCCATATAAGAATACATAATCACAATCAACCAATATTTTAAGTAAACCCTATCATGTAATCAAAACAATTTGCATATACGCATGACTTAGATATATTCATCTGTATCGCGTCTTATGCATACTTGGAATTACATACAAATCCTTCATCACATCTAAATTTTTTATTATATAATCATGTATTTTTATATGGTCAAATTTCAACATTTATGAACTATTAAGTCCTTCTTGAGTTCTAAAAGTAATGTGAACTCATGTCATGATGTCACCAACATCTATCCTTGCACAACATCCTTGCCCTTGGTGTTATCCTCAATAGCACCTAAATATATGTAACACTTAGTTTCTTTAAAACCAAAACATGCCAAGATACCAACTTCTTTACTATATGATGCAAATTACCAAGAATTTCATAATTGTCCATGCTACACTCCTATGTGATACTAGTTCGTTTAGAATGTCAAGCACACGTTCCCTTACACTATTCTTGTTGTGTCTCATACATGTACAGTACCATGCAATGGAAGGTTTATGCCTATAATGTGTATCACCATTTATTTTATTTTACTTTAAAATTAAATTAGAGATAACAAATTAAAGTCATAGATTATGTCCATTCTCTTTAATTCCTTTACATCTCTTACTTAATAATTAGTTAATAACTTACCAAAAATCAATTAAAGATAACAAATTTCAAAATCATAAAATATACTCACTTTTCTTTGCCCTTCGTCCGTTTCCTTCAAAATTTCAAGTTAATGCCAAAAGATAGAGGTTATAATTTGCTAAAATAGTTCAAGAACTAAATCCTGGATTTTTTTTGGGTTTTAAGCTTTAAAGTAACCAAAGGTGAATTTACTTAAATAAAATAAGCTCATCCGAATTTTTTTAATATGCCAATTTAAAAGATTTCAAATAAAAACCTAAGCTTTTCCTTAATAAAGATATTAAGAATAGTTTAAGAAACCACCAAAAACTCAAACCCTAACTTTCAATTTTTGTCATAACTACATGCCATAAAAGATCCCCACAACACTAAAAAACTAATACAATAAGGTATTAAAGAAAAAAAATGAAATTCCAATTTGATCAAACAATAATAAGGGCAAGAGAAAATAAAACCTCACCTTTTCCAAATTCAATAAATATTTATAGGGACCCAATAAGTAGAACATCAACTCATACTATGAGATTGAAATGGCTCATAGGAAACTTTTTTTTTTCTTCCTTATTTTCTATGGCCAGTCTCCTTCTCTCACTAGCTACAACTTTTCTCTTCTTTATTTTTTGGTTTGCCCCCTCCCTAATAGAGTTTTAATAGATTTTAAGTCGCTTCTTCACCAACTTAGCTAAAAAAAAGAGCACAAAAGTCTCATGGTAGGTTTTTGGTTAGTGACCACTTGCCAGCCACTTGTCACGGTGGATTTAGTTAGTGGCCCACTTGCCATCCACATGTCTCCATTTCTTTTGCAAGTTGTATTCTTGTTCTATAGATTGTTCTACACACCATAATATTTTTTGTTTATTGTTATCATTATATTCATTTATTTATTTATTATTATGTTTTTTTCCTTTCACATTTTCACTAAATCCCTCTAATAAATTTTGAATTTTATCTTAAGTTATACCACTTTAGGGTGATTAATTATCCTTCCATTTATTTCAATGTAACGACCCATCCCCAGGTGGACCCTACCTAAGGAGGTATCAGCACCTTTTAGCTCCAAGCGACCTGAACTTATGCAATCATACACTTCACAATACCGGCAACAAACTTTTCCAATAATTTAATTTAAATACAATACAGGACTTAAATTTACAAACGTTATTAATACATAACTTAACTCTTATACAATCTTGAAAGGTAACAATACAAGGACGATTTCCTTCGAAAATTGAAACTAACTTAAAACTTGACTCCCAAAGAAACTCAAGGAGTGAGGATGCCATGAACATGCCTCTTAACTCAACCAAAAATCTCCCATAACTTAACCTAAAATGTTAGTAAAATAAAAGGGGAATGAGCTATAAAGCTCAGTGAGAAAATCATCTTACTAATAGAAATCGTAATGAAATTTAAATCCTTAAATTTTCAGATTTACAAGTTTAAATTTTTTTTTTTTTTTTGAAGAAAATTATCCTTTTGTTTTAAGATATAGTTCTAGGTAACCTTCAGATCTTAGTTCAATTGTTTTCTCACCTTCTTATTATAAAAAGATTACTCAATACAACAATTATTCAACTAATATGTTCATAACTATTTTTCCATACATATCATAGCATCAACTCTCTATAAATAATATAAATCATGATGTATTAAATATTATACAAATCAATAACTTTACCCTTCTAAAAGGTCAAACACATTACTCAAACCTTTCATAGGCTAATTAAAACACGCACCCCTCTTGAGCCAATCACAATATATGTGTAACGACCCATCCCGGGTTACCCACCCATGAGACGGTGTCATCACATTTTAAAATCTCAACAAGACACATATATGCAACAATATAAAAACATCAACTAAATTATCTACATACATAATTCCTCAACCCTCAACAAGGGAGTTATATTATTAAGATCCCAACTAAAACATTATGTACAACATATTATACGTGAATATTTACAAATATTTTATTTTCTTTCCATTAGTCAGAGGATGTGGACCACATGGCTTACATATAATGACTCAGTCTAAATCTCAGCTCACCAATCTATCTGTCCTACCTGCTACTTGAAATTATTTAACAATGAGGAGTGAGTTTCACAAGCTCAGGGAATTAAATTTACTAGAAGTATTCAATTGTTCAAATAGTCTTCCAATATTCATTCATCTATATCTCATATAATTCGATAATAGCATTCTGTTATCACTACTCACATCATAATTCTCATCATTTATCAATCTTTTCTTCTCATATATTTAATCATCTTGAGACTATCAATTTTACCTCATAATTACCTTGTTATGAGGTTCACAGCATATAATTAATCACTCAGATAATTCTTATCATATCATACTTTCATATTTCTTTCTCATCATATCTGTCTCTCTGTGAGACTCATTCATCTATCAATAAATTTACAATCAAGAATAACACTTTGGCATCTCAAGCAATAATAATCAATATTTAAAACAAATGCAATGCATGAATTTAAATTATATTATTGTTTGGGAACATCTTCCGACATGTCAACATGTTTTAGCTTAGACCAGTTGCCTTCCCAGCTCTTTTCTTTCCATCATATACTGGCTGTCACGGTTTCATTTAGACCGGTTGTATTCCCGATTCTTTTATGTCCAGCATATACCAGCTATCATGGTTCTTTTACTTCATTTAGATCGGCTACCTTCCCGGTTCTTTTGTTTCCAGCATATACCGGCTATCACAATTTCATTTAGACCAGCTGTCACGGTTTCATTTAGACCAACTGCCTTCTCAGTTCTTTTCATTTCATGCATATGCATATGAACAATAATATGAAATATGCATATGAAGAATAATATAAAAACAAGCATACATTCAGACATTCAATTTAGCAATCCATCTATTTCTCAAAATTATTATTTTTATCATATTCATTAAATTATCTCCTCATATATCATATCAAATTATCAATCATAGCTTGTCAAGAATTTCATTTATCCCTTCATTATATATTTAATCAACTCATTATTTCAATAATATTACTTCTCATATAATAAATATTTAACATTTCAATTATTCCTATCATATCCATCAACCAACTTTTATATATCATCCAATCATAGTTTAATAATTAATTCAAATATCATCACTTTATATTTCATATTTATCTCGATTACTAAAAGTAAATCTAACTCACCACGTAGCACTTAAAGCTACCCATGGATCACCTCCTTGCCTTTCCTGCTCCTTTCAGCAATTTCACCAAATTAATGATCGTCAACACCTGACATAATTTTTATATTAAAATTTCTAATTTGTTCTTCAATTCTTCCATAATTTATACCCTTTAAATTTCTATATCAAATTCCGGGAAATTTTCATGTATGCTAAATTTCAAAAATAAAATTCACATTATTACGTTTTTGTTTTGTTTAGAGCTTTCCTCGACTCTCCTTCAAATTCTCATGTAAACTTCTTCACAATTTTACTCTTTCAACCTTTCTTTCAGTCCCCAAGTGTTTAAAGAAATAGAGTAATTTGAATTGAAGAAAGAAGAAAACCAAACAGAATTTGATAGGAAAAATAAAACAAAACAATAAAGAAAAACGTTTTTTATATTACTCAAACTGCTGCAACCGTTTTACACTTTACGTGCTTAGCGTTGCACCATTCTCCAACTTGTGATTAGTGTGCAAGGGTGACAACACTTGGACATCCAGGTGTTGTCCCACCCTCTCTTTTTTTCTTACTTACCCACACTTGGACGTTTCCTTTTTTATTCAAAAGGATTATTTTATTTAATAATAAATTTTTCATATATATTATTTTAATTTTATGTCATATTTATCAAATTACTTCTTTACCCTTACTTTAAGAACACGAGTATTACAATTCTACCCACCTTATAAAAATTTCATCCTCGAAATTTCCTTACCTAACTCATGAAAAAGTTGGGGGTATTCTTTCTTCATTCTTGCCTCATGCTCCCAAGTAATTTCTTCGACATCTTTGTTCCACCATAATACTTGAATCAAAGGAATGACTTTATTAGGCAAGATTTGTTCCTTTCTGTCTAGAATTTTGACTAGTACTTGCATAAAGGTCAAATCTTCCTGAAGTTCTATAGCCTGATTCGGAATACTATGGGATTCATCATGTAAACACTTTCTCAAAAGTGACACATAAAACACATTATGTAATTGTTTTAACTCTGGAGGTAAATCCAATATATATGCTACTGGCCCAACTGTCTCAATCACCTCATATGGCCCCACAAATCTCGGACTCAACTTTCCCTTCTTTTTAAACCACAATACACCCTTCCACGGAGATATTTTCAAAAATACCCAGTCACCAACCTGAAACTCAAGAGATCGTCTTCTATAATTAGCATATCTCTTCTATCTGTTATTTGCTGCTCTAAGGTTCTCTCTAACCATTTTGATCCTCTTAGTAGTCAAATTTATCATTTTTGGACCAAATATATTTCTTTCTCCAACTTCTTCCCAACATACTAGAGTTCTACGCCTTCTACCATATAAAGCCTCAAATGGTGTCATCCCAATACTAGTTTGATACTGATTATTGTATGCATACTCGATCAAAGGTAAATAAGCATCTCAGCTCACTAAGAAACTCAATACACTTGCCCTCAGCATATCTTCTAGTATTTTTTTGATTCTCTATGTCTGCCCATCAGTTTCTGGATGAAAATTTATACTAAACTACAATTGCGTACTCATAGCTTCTTGAAAACCCCTCCAAAATCTAGAATCTCTATCTAATACAATGCTTAAAAGTACTCCATGTAATCTCATAATCTCCACTACATACAATTCAGCTAACTTTTCAAGAATTCGGGTAGTCTTAATAGAAAAGAAATGTGAAGACTTAGAAAGTCTATCCACTATAACCCAAACAGCATCATGACCTCTCTGGGTACGGGGCAAACCAAAAACAAAATTCATGCTCACATTCTCCCATGGCCATTCAGGTACTGGAAGAGGTTGTAATAAACCTGCTGGATGTCTATTCTCATACTTCACCTATTGACAAGTCAAACATCTAAAAATGTACTCAGCTACATCCTTCTTCATCCCTAACCACCAATAATTTTGTCTCAACCCCTTGTACATCTTATTATTACCCGATTGTATAAAATATACAGAATTATGAACCTCCTTTAGTACCTCCTTTCTCATCTCCACATCATTGGGAACACAAACTCTATGTCCCAATACCACCATACCATCTTCTCTTATTCTAAACCCATTCGACTTTCCACTCAATATTTCATGTGTGATCTTCTCTATCCTTTCATCTCTGCTCTGTATCTGTAATAAAGGATCAATAATAGGAGATTATACCACCATATTTCCCATTAGTACTCATCTATCATTGATACTCAACTGCATTCTCATTTCTCTCAGTTCTACCATCAAGCTAATATCATGACTACTAATAGCAGCTAATCTCCCTGTAGATTTTCTACTCAATGCATCAACACTACATCAGCCTTCCCTGGATGATAATGAATTGTACAGTCATAATCACTAATCAACTCCATCAACCTTCTCTGTCTCAAATTCAACTCTTTCTGGGTAGGTAAATGCATCAAACTTTTATGATCAGTAAAAATTTCACAAGTCGCTCTATACAGATGATGTCTCCAAATCTTCAAAGCAAAAACTACGGCGGCCAATTGTAAATCATGGTTTAGGTAATTCCTCTCATGGTTCTTCAATTACTTAGAAGCATAAGCTATAACTCTCCTATATTGCATTAACACACATCCAAACCCATGAAGTGACGGATCACTATATACCACAAATCCTTCATCACCATAAGGAAGCACTAATACCGAAGCAGTAGTCAATTTCTCTTTCAACTACTAGAAACTCCTCTCACATTCTTATGACCACCTAAACTTCACTTCCTTCCTGGTCAATCTAGTCAATGGTCCAGTAATCATAGAAAAATTTTGGATAAACCTCTTATATAACCATCCAACCCCAAAAAACTTATAATTTCAGTTACACTAGTGGGTCTTACCCAATTCAACACTGCCTTTACTTTCTGTGGGTCAACTGCTATCCCATCTCCTGACACAACATACCCCAAGAAAGATATTTCACTCAACCAAAACTCACACTTAGAGAACTTTTCATATAATTTCTCTCTCCTCAAAATTTAAAATACTATCTCTAAATGTTGCATATGTTCTTCGTCATTCTTGGAATATACCAAAATATCATCAATAAATACAAACACAAATCTATCCAAGAATGGTTTAAACATTCGATTCATTAGATCCGTAAATGTTGTAAGAGCATTAGCTAACCCAAATGGCATCACAAGGAACTCGTGATGGCCATAACGTGTCCTAAAAGCAGTCTTAGGCGCGTCCCCCTCCTTTATCCTCAACTGATGATAACCTGATCTTAGGTCTATCTTAGAAAATACCCTAGCCCCTATAACTGCTCGAATAAGTCATCTATCCAGGGCAAAGGATATCTATTCTTGATGGTGATCTTATTCAACTGTCTATGATCAATACACAACCTCATCATCCTATCCTTCTTCTTGACAAACAACACAGGGGCTCCCTAAGGCTACATACTAGGTTGAATAAACTGTTTATCTAGCAACTCTGAAGCTGAACTTTCAACTCTCTCAACTCAACTGGTGCCATTCTATAAGGTGTTATAGATATGGGTGTTAATCCCAGAAGCACCTCAATAGAAAACTCAATCTCCCTGTTGGGAGGCAAACCAGATAACTCCTCAGGGAATACATTAGAAAAATCTTTCACTGCCCAGATTTCTTCTAACTTTCTAATCTCCTTTCTAGAATCCACCACATATGCCAAATACCCCTCATAACCCTTCTTCAACCATTTACTAGCAGTCAAGGCAGAAATAAGACAATTGGCAAGTATCTTACGTTCTCCCTGAAAATTAAACTCCTCTTGTCCTGGTATCTTGAACACCACATTCTTCCTAAAACAAACTACCCAAGCATGATATATAGATAACCAATTCATCCCTAGAATTAAATCAAAATCTCTCATATCTAAAGGCAACAAATCAACTTCAAATTCTCTACCAGCTATACTAATCACACAACCCCGATAAATTGTCCTGATAATAACCCTATCCCCAGTAAAAACCTCAACAATAACAGCACACATCAAAGAACTAACATTAGCATCAATAGATTTCATATAAGCATTTGATGCAAAAGAATGGGTTGCACCAGGATCAATCAATAATCTAGCTGGTCTATTAAGAATAGATACCATACCCATAACAATATTAGGAGTGGCTTGTGCATCCTATTGGGTCAACGTATAGACTCTACTATCTTTGGACTGTAACTGACCATTGCATCCTCTCTCAGCTACTGATCATCTACCTCTGCCATGCTTACTCTCTGATCCACTACCTCTTTCTACATGTCTTCTCCCAACACCTCCAGCACCTACGTTATTAGATTTCCCAACTTGACAATCTACACTAACATGTCCTCCCTCACCACATACAAAGCATATCTGAGTAGGACAATACTGAGATAGATGCCCTGTCTGATTACATCTAAAGCAAACTCTTGCCTCACAATCATACATCAAATTACCACTTTCTATTGGTGGCATACTTACTTCTCTACCATAACTCCTTGTTCCCATAGCATATCTCCCAAATCTATGGGTCCCATCGATATTACTCTGAGCTACAGAAGCAACAGACCCTGCTTGCCTTTGACTTTGTACTATAGTTTCTTGTGATAAGGAACTCTCCCTCTAGGGTGGTCTCCCACCCTGCACACTCATACTGCTACCACATCTAGGTCCCTCAAATCTAGACCTCTTCAGTCAATCTCTCCTACCTCTAAACTCCATTAAATCCTTCTCAATCTGTAATGCTTTACCCACCAGTATAGCATAATTCTCAATACCCATATAAGAGGGTTTAGTCTGAATTTTATAGCATAACTTATCTAAAAATATCTTATGTTTCCTCTCCTTTGTATTCACTAATTTAGGTAAAAACCTCGACAGGGCTATAAATCTACTATCATACTCAGCCACAAATAAAGTATTCTACCTTAAATGAATAAAATCTCTCTCCATGCTATGCTCAAAATGTATATGAAAAATACTTCGCAAAGAGCACATCCTTAAACTTATGCCAATTTAAGGGTTATTCTACCTGTGTACTCAATCTAGGTAGAATATCCTCCAACCTTTAAGAAGCCTCACCTTCCAGCATAAATGAAGTAAAAGCAACCTTCTGTCTATCTGTCATTGGTAAGACTTCAAAATATTTCTCAACATGTTTAATCCACTGCTCAACTTCCACAGGATTTATAAATCCTCTAAAAGACTGGGGTTTAAACTTAAGAAATCTCATAAAACAATCCCCTTGCATCTTATGTGCAAACACACCCTCTCCCTCATTACCTCTTGTCTCGCCACATCAGTTTTTATTCTACTCTTTTCCTCTAATCTCCTCTGTAAATTATTAGCCCTTTCTTCTACTACATTCATTCTCTCTATAATACGACCAAGAACTTCTCTCAATTCATCCCTCCTAATATCATATTCTCTCCCACCTCTACTAGTACCCCGGCTGCACTAGCAACATGTTCCCTTGTATGAACCACAGACTCCACCTCCCCCTCTACTTCATCTCTTCTAAATATTGAGGGTCTAGCATGTCCCCTCTGATTCAAACTCTACTTCTAACTTTAGCACATCCACGTGTCATCCTCAGACTCTGCATTAAAATATAATTTATTTAAATCTTCCAGACTCTGCATTAAAATATAGTTTATTTAAATCTTCCACTTATTTAAATTTTTATGCAGTCTACAAAATCATAAAACCTAATGCTTTGATACCAAAATTGTAACGACCCATCCCGAGTTGGCCACCCCCGAGATGGTGTCGTCACATTTTGAAATCCCGGCAAGACACATATATGCAATAATATAAAAACATCAACTGAATTATCTACATACATATATCCTCAACCCTCAACAGAGGAGTTACATTATTAAGATCCCAACTTAAACATATGTGTAAATATTTACAAATATTTTTCTTTCTTTCCATTAGTCTGATGATGTGGATCACGTGGCTTACAGATAATGACTCAATCTGAATCTCAGCTAACTAATCTATCTGTCCTGCTTGCTACCTGAAATTATTTAACAATGAGGAGTGAGCTTCACAAGCTCAGTGAATTAAATTTACTAGAAATATTCAATTATTCAAATAATCTTCCAATATTCATTCATCTATATCTCACGTAATTCGATAATAGCATTTTATTATCAGTACTCATATCATAATCCTCATCATTTATCAAATTCTTCTTCTCATATATTTAATCATCTTAAGACTATCAATTCTACCTCATAATTACCTCGTTATGAGGATCACAGCATATAATCAATCAATCAGATAATTCTTATCATATTATACTTTCATATTTCTTTCTCATCATATATGTATCTCTATGAGACTCATTCATCTATACATAAATTTACAATAAAGAATAACACTTTAGCATCTCAAGCAATAATAATCAATATTGAAAACAAATGCAATGCATGAATTTAAATTATATTATTATTTGAAAACATCTTCCCACATGTCGACGTGTTTTAGCTTAAACCGACTGTCTTCTCGATTCTTTTATTTCCAGCATATACTGGCTGTCACGGTTTCATTTAGACCGGCTGCCTTCCCAGTTCTTTTATTTCTAGCATATACCGGCTGTCACAGTTCTTTTATTTCATTTAGACTAGCTGCCTTCTTGGTTCTTTTGTTTCCAGCATACACCGGCTGTCACGGTTTCATTTAGACCAACTGTTTTTCTAGTTCTTTTATTTCCAGCATATACCGGCTATCATGGTTTCATTTAGACCAGCTTCCTTCCTGGTTCTTTTCATCTCATGCATATGCATATGAACAATAATATGAATTATGCATATGAGCAATAATATAAAAACAAGTATACATTCAGACATTCAATTTAGCTATCCAGCTCTTTCTCAAAATTATTATTTTTATCATATTCATTAAATTATCTCCTCGTATATCATATCAAATTATCAATCATAGCTTGTCAAGAATTTCATTTATCCCTTCATTATATATTTAATCAACTCATTATTTCAATAATATTACTTCTCATATAATAAATCTTTAACATATCAGTTATTCCTATCATATCCTTCAAGCAACTTTCATATATCATCCAATCACAGTTTAATAATTAATTCAAATATCATCACTATATATTTCATCTTTATCTCGATTAGTAAAATTAAATCTAACTCATCACGTAGCACTTAAATCTATCCGTGGATCACCTCCTTGCATTTCCTGCTCCTTTCAGCAATTTCACCCGATTGCTGATATTTGTTTTAAAATTTCTAATTTATTCTTCAAATCTTCCATAATTCATACCCTTTAAATTTCTATATCAAATTCCAAGAAATTTTCATGTATGCTAAATTTCAAAAATAAAATTCACATTATTACTTTTTGATTTTCTTAGAGCTTTCCCCAATTCAATTTAAAATTCTCCCATAAACCTCTTCAAAATTTTACTCTTTTAACCTTTCTTTCAATCCCAAGTGTTTCAAGAAATAGAGTAATTTGAATTGAAGAAAAAAGAAAACCAAACAGGATTTGGTAGTAAAAATAAAACAAAACAATAAAGAAAATGTTTTTATATTACTCAAACTACTACCACCGTTTTACACTTTAGATGCTTAATGCTGCATCATTCTCCAACTTGTGATTAGTGTCCAAGGGTGACAACACTTGGACATCCAGGTGTTGTCCCACCCTTTTTTTTCAAAAATGATTATTTTATTTAATAATAAATCTTTCATATATATATATATATTATTTTAATTTCATGTCATATTTATCAAATTACTTCTTTACCCTTACTTTAAGAACACAAGTATTACAATATGCCCTTCATTGACTAATCATCACACACGTCCCTCATGGACGAATCATTACACACGCCCCTCATAGGCCAATCATCACACATGCCTCTCATGAGCCAGTCATCACACATGCCCCCATGGGCCAATCATCACAATGCATCCATGAAATGCAATACTATGTAATGCGATGCAATAAAATGCATAATCATATCATTTCCCCCCACTAAGCTAATCTCATCATCACTGGGATGTATCTCTATATACCGATATGTAAAATCATCATATCATAATCACAACGGATCTCCCTTCAAGGGTCATATATGTCCAATAACATTTGGTATGCTTACACCTCTTGTGGGAAGGGACCTACTGGCCTCACCCATCATTCCACCCTCAATAATATGCTAACTATATATATAGCATTAAATGTGTTCATGAAGAAATGAATATTGAAACAACATTTATCAATCAACCGCATCACATTTTCAAACTAATCCAACCAATCAAGTCCATTACAATCAAATATCAAAGATTCTCAACAAGGCTACTTCGAATCACTTATAGGCTCACATTTCAATAAATTAGATTCTAATATCAACTACACCAATTTAATCGATCAAGGGTAGAACACATTAAGAATTAGCCACTATTGTTTTTCTTATATTAAATTTATACACTTATATCTTCTTTTTTTCTCTTAGTCTTTCACTTAAGGTGCTCGTATCACAATTCTTCTTCGAGGTATAATCCTACTATATTACACATGTAAATATATAAAATTCATTAAGTTAAACTTTAGCATTGTTTCCATAATTCATCAAATTTATACATTCTTAACTTTTCATTTCAATATGTATTCACTATGCTTACTAAAAGTAAGGTGATACTGACCTCGAGTACCAAATCTTTGGCTTGAATCACTTATGTTCCCTTACTACAATCTTCAACTACATCTCTTGAAAGTATTGCTTAACATATCAAAACAAGGTGCACACAATTAAAGTATTATTCTAATCAAGAACAAGCATAAAGAAAGGAAAACTATTCCTAAGTCACTATGTTCACTCCCCCTTGGTCTAGGTGTCTTTTGAAGATTAAAAACCAAAAGAGAACGGGGTTCTTAAGACCATCTTATCCAAGTTTCAAACCTATAATTACCTTGGGATATTGTAGAAGGAGATACAAATCCAAAAAGTAAGTAAACTTTGGCAATTTTTTTTAAAAGGGAGTTGACCCAATTGACTTCCTTAAGGTTCCAATAAACTCGAAGTTGGTATAGAAGCTACTGCCCACTTTACCAGTTGCTTGGGTACCTTATACCAGTTGACTGGTACCCCTGATATAGCCCTCAATCAATTGGGAGAATCCATCAGTTGATTGGTTACTCGATTCCAACAAAAAAATTTCGAGAAAAATCAACATTCCCCCTCCCTTCCCCCCCCCCCCCCCAAAAAAAAAATTTACTTTGAATCCTCAAGAGAATTTCAAATCTTTTGAAACACAAGGTTTCCTTAAAGTTTTAAGATGAATCTTTATAATAACCATAATAAAATTTTGACTTAAAACTTTCAAATCATCCAACCAAGAACAAAACATTTTTCTAAAATCAAAACTTTGTTTTTCTCCAAAATTTCTCGAAAAATCTCATTTTCAATAACTCAAATCTTTAAGAAATGAAACTACTCAACCATTAAAGTAAAGAAAGGTAAATCCTTACCCAAAATACTTACAAAAATCTTTGATCTTCCTCCTTTTCTTAGTCTTCCTCCTCTTCTTAGTCTTCCTTTCTCTTTTCTCTCATTTCTCTTTCTTTCTCGCTTTCTCTCTTTTCCTTCTCGGTCTCTCTAGAAATTTCCTCCCAAAAATCTGACTCCACTAACTCTTTTATACTTTAACTCTAGGTTTATTTCTCACTAACCTCTCCTCATTTCTAATTTCCCAATTTTCACCACACCTCTCTTTATTTCTTTCAGTTAATACTCCAAAACTCTCTAAAAATTTTACATTTTCCCTAAGATAGAAATTATTTACTTAAACTCATATTTTATTCATTTGGTTCAAAGCTCCACAATTCCCTAATATGAACAAATTTAACCCACTAAAAGAATCACATACACCAAAAATGCGTCAAAACTAAACGCTGAAACCATTTATCTCATTTTAAGGTATCGGGTTCTACATTGAAATAAGTCATCCACATTCTAGCATAGTCTAAAATAATTAACTAATTTAAATTAAATAATAATGCATGCCCAACTAGAATCACACAAAAAAAAAAAAACAAGGGATGCAACCAGAGCTCTACAACCCAAAATCTTGATGTCATTCCTAATACTATCCTTACACTATTTAGAAGTACCTCAAGATGATCACCATCCAAAATAACATGATGATTCTTTAATATGGGAACAAGATTGGTTGTGCCCGTTAAGTTGAAAACCTAAAAGGGCAACTTAGGCAAAAGATAGGGTAATATCGCTAAGAAAAAAACTCAAAAGGTCGGCTTGAGTACAAGTGTGTGCCTTATTTGAACTATGAGTGGTTTGATCTTTGTTTGGGGTACATAGGCGACCACATTGGTGCATCTACATTCCTTTCCACTTTTTAGCATGTTCTCTCTCTTTGCAATGTTTTGTAAATACATTTCTATAATCATGTGAAAGGAACGAGTTTGAAAATAAGTGAATGAAATGTATGCAAGATGACTGATTTAGTGTATGCAATTTTTAGAAGAGCTTTCTCATTTTGAATAAGAACCAGTTAAGTCAAGTGTTATTTTATTCATGCTTTTCTTTCTTTCTTTCATTACAACTCTTGTGTTTATTTCTTCCAACTTATGCATACATAGTCATACATACTTTCACCCAAGAGAGAGACTTTATAGAATTGAAACTTGGTGCCTCCACAGTGGTGACTCAAGAAGAGTGAGGCAAGAAGAGAATTTATAGCGATGATTAAGAATAATCAGCAAAATTTGATGCTTGGGGAAAATTCTCAAAATGTTTTTGTATACTTCAACTATGTTCGACCAAAATCATCTTCTCTTGTGCGAGTTTCATAATTAAAAAAGAAAATGGCTTCTTTTGAAAATCTCCATACACTATCCTTTGCACGCACAAAGACAAACTCCCTTTTGAAAGTTGGCATGTGTCATCTTCACTTACATTTCATACAAAAATCTACACGAACCAACCTTGCTTACATGTCATTGATTGTACATATACATCCAAAAGTATCAATCTTCATTCTTCATTGCATGCGTGAAATATGTTCTTAACAAAGAGAGAAAACAAAAGAAAACTAAGGTTTTTGTGCCCATTAAGATGGCCCATCTGCTCATTGTTTTGGTAAAAAAACAAGTCAAATGAATATCCTATGATTTTTTATAATTGAAGCTTACTATACAAGCATGCAAAGCCAAGTCCACAGTCAAGCAAACATAAGTATATTCTAGTAGATGTAAATTAATGGATTTTTAGCGACATATTCCATGTTATTTTAAAAAGTAAGGGCAAGATTTGGGGCATCCTATTTCTAATCCATCTGTAAATCTAATTTCGATTCAAGTATCAATATCCCTTGAGTGGAGGTTGAACCCATCTAGTTTGAGTATCGATATCTCGAGTGGAGGTTGAACTATAATTTCCCATTTTGTACAAGTATCAATATCCATTAACTGGAGATTGAACCAATCTAGTCTGAATATCAATATCCCTGTGGAGGTCGGACTTTACTTTCCTAATTTATCCAAGTATTCGTATCTCTGAGTGGAGGTTGGACAAAGCACCTTAATTCCCAATTTTGATTCAAGTATCAGTATCTTGAAGTGGAGGTTAAACTAGTACAGTCCGAGTATCGGTATCTTATATGAAGGTCAGACCTTAGTTTCCTTTTTGTCTAAGTATTGGTATCCTTAAGTGGAGATTGGACAAAGAACCTTAGTTCCCAATTTTGATTCAAGTATTGATATCCTAAAGTGGATGTTGAACTAAGCTAGTCCAAGTATTGGTATGTTGTGTAGAGGTCAGACCTTAGTTGTCCTTTTATCTAAGTATTGGTATCCCTAAGTGGAGGTTGGACAAAGCAACTTAGTTTCTTATTTTGCTTCAAGTATCTATATCTCGAAGTGGAGGTTGAACTAGTTTACTCTGAGTATCGGTATCCCGTGCGGAGTTCAAACCTTAGGTTTTTTTATTTTGTCCAAGTATTGGCATCCCTTAAGTGGAGGTTAGACAAAACACCAATTTTGACTCATATCAGTATCCCTTGAGTGGAGGTTCACCAATCTAGTACCAGTATCGGTATCCCAAGTGGAGGTTGGATTGTAATTTCTCATTTTGTCCAAGTATTGTTATCCCTTGAGTGAAGGTTGGAAAAAATACCAATTCTGGTTCAAGTATCAGTATCCTAAATGGTGGTTAAACTAGTCTAGTTTAAGTATCGGTATCTCGAGTGGAGGTCGGACTATAATTTCTCGTTTTGTCTAAGTATCAATATCCTTAAGCGGAGGTTAGGAAAAATTTTCAAATTCTCAATCTTAGTTCAAGTATTGGTATCTCATGTGGAGGTTGAATCAATACAGTAAGAGTATCGGTATCCCCGAGTGGAAGTCAGATTATATTTCCCCATCTTAGTTTACGTAAATATATCCCTAGTGAATGTTAGACTAAAAATCCCCAATGAATGTTTAATCCCTCAAAGCATGAAGCATTTAATTGACATACACCAGCTCCATTACCCCAAGTACGCACCACTATCATGGGTGTTCCTATGACACACACTTTTTCCCAATAACGTGTTTTAATTTATGCATTGCATACATTGCACTCTTCCATTCTAACATTTGAAATGAAACAACGATCACATATATCCTTTGATTGCCACTCGAAGGGTATCCAAACAAAGGGGGCGAATTGTAGACACCCAATTTCGTTCCAAATTTTAGAATGGGCCACGTGTGAAGCCCGATGATAAGAATTTGGTTTTAAAATCCCTGTATTTGGAAAAAAAAAAACGACAATTGAGCCTTTTTTATATAAAAACTCAATTATAAAACTAATCTAAGGACCAAAAGTCAACCCAAATAAGCCTAAAACCCATACCCAAGACAAAAAAACTAGTGCTAAAACCCGAAAACTCGAACCAAGACCCTGCTTGGAAATTTAGGCCAATAGACTCAATCTTCAAATTGATTGGTCTGGTCAATAGATTGATCGGCTTAATCAATGTTCTAATCGACTCTAAGTCATTATCCGACAGAAACTTCATTCCAGAGCTTCATCCTTTTGATTATTGTTTTATTTAAGTCAAAATAGTTACATAATTAATGTTGTAACGTCTCTAATAACCTATTAACCCCATTTACACCTTTGTCTCCCAACTAACCCTATAAATCCCTCTTCCCATTCAGAATTTTAGGACACCTATTTCTTACCTACGCCGTCCTCACCTATTTACTAGCTTAAACTATAGAAAATTCACTCGACAAATTCCATTTCTTGGGTTGTGGGTTTAGATTTTTTTGTAATAGGAATGGAACTCAAACACTTCACCTTACAAACTACTACTAGCAAACTATTTATTTTATTTTATAATTGGTTCTTCTTCATTTCAAGGAATAAGACAAAAAGTTCAAGTTCATCCACTTCAAAGGAAGCAAGGATCTTTGAAGGCAGCTACGCACACTAGCATTTGGTTTTCCTAAGCGTTACCAGAGGTTCGTAATTCTTACCCTTCTCCTCTATTTTCAATCATAGTAGTTTTTATTCCATTGAAATGAAATGCTTGTTATGACTTAAAGTTAAGTTAGTATATAATTTAAACATGAAGCATGAGTAATATGTAATTTTAATTTGTTTTCCTTTAAGAAATATTAAATAGCAAAATTTGTTTAGAAGATTTTATGCCTGACAAGCCCGGACCAATCAACCTAAGCCTTGGACGAATCAATTCATGCTCTATTCAGGTATAAGTTTTTTTCTATTTTTCCTCTGTTTTGATCAACATGATCTCCTTTAGGATAATTGTTGATTTCCAAGAAATAATATATTAGAAAGTTAAAATTTTTCCCCTTCATGTTTTAGCAAGATAATTAATTTAACTTTTCTTAGATTTATGATTCAATAACTTATTTTCTGAAAAGTATTTAGGTTAAGCTCATTGTCCTAAGAAGGACAATGTTGTCCAACAATCAAGTGGATGGTCAGTAATCTTCTTAGTATACATGTTTCCTTTCTAAATGTGATGATTTATTTAAATTACACTTTTTGGTAATATCAATTGTAATTGTATGTGTTGAATGCTAGTGTGTGTTAGATTTAACTTTAATTAAAATTTAAGTATTTGTCCATGAACATAAAAGGCTTGGCTTAAACCTAGATGATAGATGGAGTTCTAAATCCTTCTTCTTTTATACCCAAATATCCTTTCCTAATTATCTCATGTTTAGACCAATAAAAAGAGATTTGGCCTCCTTTAAGGTCAAATGAATACTCCTTACCTGTCACCGATGCTCTGTACTTGGGTGACAAAATTCCGAAATGTGGGAAATGCACCCTGACTTAGAAGTGCTCTCCTCAAGTGAGCCCCTTTACTAATCAACAAAAGGCGGTGTATGCATAATACCCCCAACATATTTTGAGTCTTCATTATGTGATGAGAAATTCTTAAATGAATTTTATGACAAATCTCCTCCCTTAAAGGGGATAGTTAAAATAGTTTAAAAAAAATTACAAGAATGCATAGTTAAGCCCAAAATGGAAGAAAAGTGACTCATTAACTTAGGCAGTAACGAAAAATCCAAAAAAAAAAATTGCATTGACTCAACATTGTCTAAACAATAAAGTGAATCCTTAATTAAATTGTTCATGAATACAAAGACATATTTGCTTGTTCCTATGAGGACACGCTAAGTATTTATTTAGAGATATTGTAACACAAAATCCCCGTTATTCCAGACACCAAGCCTATCAGACAAAGTTGAGAAAAATGCAGATCGATTAGTTAGACATGATCCACGAAGAAATTTTGAAGCAACTCAAAGCTGGTTTCCATATGCTCTCAAATTACCCACAATATGACTAATGTGGTTACAATACCTAAGAAAGATGAACACATAAAGGTTTGTGTTGACTATCAAGATCTTAATCGTACAAGTCCGAAAGATGATTTATCTCTATCGCGCATTGACACATTGGTAAACAATACTGCTAGTCACTCACTCCTCTCTTTCATGGATGGATACTCTAGGTACAATCAAAATCACATGGCAGCTGAAGATAGGGAAAAAACTAATTTTATTATGTAGTGGGGCAAGTTTTATGATAGAGTGATGTCATTTGGGTTTAAAAATGTTGGAGCAACTTACTAAAGGATGGAACCACCTTGTTGCATGATATAATTCACAAGGAGGTAGAGGTCTACATGGATGACATGATTAAGAAGTCTAAACTAGATAATGGCATTAGGAAGCTCTACGCAAGTTCTTTGAAAGGATTCAAACTTACAAGCTCATGTTGAACCATTAGAAATGTACATTTAGAGTTATTCTTGTAATATACTAGGATTCATGGTTAGTGAAAAAGTTATCAAGTTGATCCAATGAAAGTGTTCATAATTTTGGAAATTCCAGCACCCAAGACAGGAAAAAAAAAAAGTCAAGAGCTTTCTAGGTTGCATTTAGTACATAAACAAGTTCATATCTAAGCTCACTCATACCTTTGAACCATTATTCAAGCTGCTCAAGAAAGATTAACCTGTGGTTTAGAACAAACAGTACTAGGCCGCATTTGATAATATCATGGAATACATGAGGAATCCACTAGTTTTGGTCCCTTTAAGGCATGAAGCCCCTCTCATGTTGTATCTTTCATTCACGGAATCCACCATGGAGGAAGTGTTAGCACATTAAGGAAAGGATAAAGAAGAACGATCTATATACTAGTTTATTAAGAAGTTGGTGACTTTTGAAACTCAATTACTTATAGATCAAGAAGACATGTTTGTCACTAGTATGGGTTGTTAATGCACTTCAACACTATATGAATTTATTTTTGGTAAAGGTAATTTCTAGGTAAATCAATTGAAGTATCTATTTGACACTCCAGTTTTAAGTGATCCTTTAATCAAATGGATTGTGATACTTTCCCATTTCGATATTTAGTATGTGTCCCAAACACCAATACAAGAAAAAGTTATATATGATTTCTTGACTAATTTCTCTGAGGAAGAATTAGTAGTTGAAGAGTACGAGTTTCCAGGTGAGGGAATCCTTGAAGTGAAAAATTTTGTTTGGAATGTGTACTTTGATTGTACTGTTAATCAATAAGATATTGGCAGTACTGGTATCTCCAGAAGATATGTTCACTACATTATCTACCAGGTTGAACTTTACCGCCACCAACAATGTCATTGAGTATGAAACATGCATCGTTGGCTTTGAAGATTTAGCTGCCATTGGAGCAAAAGAAGTAGAGGTGTATGGAAATTTCTTTCTAGTGATTTGCTAAACACAAAAGAAATGGAAAACCAATGAGGAAAGATTGAAGAAATACTAAGTCGGTATGGAAGAACTCATACAATGCTCTGATAATGTGACATTTTCATATCTTCTAATAGCATAAAATCAGTTTACTAAAGCCTTAAATACTTTGGCTTCTATGTTGAATATGCCTGAAGAAGTAGAAACCATACCCTTAGTATTACAACAACAAAGTAAACTAGCTTACTACACTGTAGTAGAAATACAAGTTAGGTCCTCTAGAAGAAAGAATTCTCATTGGGTACTAATAAGAAAGAGAAAATAGATATTCAGTCATTGGCCGTTCAATTTGTCATGTATGGTTGAAAACTATACAAGAGATCTTTTGATGGAATCCATCTATTGTCTGTAGATGAAGACACCTCCAAAAAGATCATTGTTGAAGTACATAAAAAAATCAGTAGGCCGCATATGAATGGCCGAATGCTCATAAGAAAGATTTTTTGTTAAGACTACTATTAGATCAGTATGAAATTCAACTACTGCAATTATGTGAAAAAGTATCGAAAGTTCCAGTTACACGATAATGTATAGCATTTTTCTCCTAAAGAGCTTTTCAGCCTGACTATACTATAGCCATTTGCTACTTGGGGCATTGATGTGATTGGAAAAGTGACCCCAAAGGCCTCTAATGAGAATGAGTACATCCTAGTTGCAATCGACTATTTCATCAAGTAGGTGGAAGTAGCCTCCTATAACACTTTGAAAGCTAAACATGTAGCCTAGTTTATCAACACCACTAGTATTTTCCGCTAAGGAGTTACTTTTGAGATCATTTCAAGGTGAAGAGTTTGAATTATTGGAGAAGTACAAAATTGAGTATCATAAGTCATCACCCTACCGTCCATAGACTAATGGAGCAGTGGAAGTCACAAACAAGAATATGAAGAGTACCCTCACAAAGATGGTTGAGGCCTACAAACATTGGCATGAGAAGCTTCCATTTTCTCTTTGAGGGTTTCACACTTCAATAAGATTATCCATTGGGAAAACACCTTATTCTTTAGTTTATGGCAAGGCAGTTGATCTTCCAATAGAGATAGAATTCCCCTCGCTCAAAGTTACATTTGAGAGAAAAATAGAAGAGGTTGATTGGATCCATAGAAGCATTAAAGAATTGTCTTTAATTGATGGGAAAGGATTGAAAGCCATGTATAATGTACAAGGTTACCAAAGAAGAGCCGCTCAAGATTTTAACAAGAAATTAAACCTTGAGACATCAAAGAATGAGACTATATGTTCAAAGAGTTTTAACCACCAGTTTTTTTATCCAAAAGATAAGTTGAGACCTGTAATACTCGTATTCGTGAATTAAGGGTAAAAAGTAATTTGATAAATATGTCATATGATTTAAATAATATTTTTTTATGTGAAGGATTAGTATTGGAAAAAAAATGTGAATAGTAAAAAAATGTGAATAGTAAAAAGGGTGAAAAATAAAATATATATATATATATATATATATGTTCTGGGACGTTCCCAGACCAAAGACGAAAATCAAGAAGGAAAAAGGAAAAGAAAAAAAAAAGAGACAAAAGACAAAAAAATAATAATAATAATAATAATGTTGAAATTGTGGCAGCCATTTGCTGTCAAAAAGGCCAAAGTTAGGCTAAAGTGTTTAAAGAAGAATTAGTGTAAAACACGTGTAGGGTAGAGAGGAAAAATGGATATTTAAGTTGAAAATGCTTTTGGCTGTCGAGAGTTTTGCGTTGCAGCCAGCTTCTATATACACACATACTGTAAACGCAAATTGTTTTCCTTACCGATTTTGTTAGCTTTCTTTCAAATTTCTCTATTTTTCTCAATACATTTGGGAGCTCAAAGAAATAGTGAAAGATCAAAATTTTGAAGGAATTTTCTGTGGAATTTTATAAAGGATCCTGAGAAGCTATCAGTATTATAAGGTAATAGTATAGTATTTATTTTTAGAATTTTTAGCATATATGAAATTCCCGGAACTCAAAGTGAAAATTTTCAAAGGGAGTGGTTTATGATGAATTTAATAAATAATTAAAAAAATTTTATACAAATATTATGTCAGGTGTTGACTATTTACAACGGAAGAAATTTCTGAGAAGAACCGGGAAAGGCAAGAAGGTGACCCATGGGTAGCTTTAAATGCTACGGGGTGAGTTGGATTTACTTTTAGTAGTCTAAATAAAAAATCAATTATTTAGTGATAATATTAAATTTAATTATTAAAGTATGCTTGGGTGATAGATGAAAAATTGATTTATGAGTATGATAGGAAATTTGGTCAGGTAGAAATATTTTTTCGGTGAGAAATGATATTTTTGGAAATCATAAGTTTATTGAGAATAAAAGTAATAAATAAATTATTGATGAGAGGAATTTTAGTGGATCTTGACAAATTTTGATGGATGATTTGATAGGAAATTTAGTGGATCTTGACAGACTTTAATGAATTCTTTGATGTGATTTGGGAAGAGAAGAATTTAGTGAAATTTTTATATAATTTGATAAAAATCAGGATGATTGGATGTGAGAAATTTTTTTTAAGAAACTTTGTTAGATAAATTTGTGGATAATTAGGATAGCTAATTTAAGTGGTTTGAATTTTTATATTGTTTATGTATTACTGTTTATATTACTGTTTCATATCATTGTTCATGTGCATATGCATTTAATAATATAAACGAAAGAATCGGGAAGGCAGCCGATCTAATGAAATAACTGTGACAATCGGTATATGCTGGGATGAAAAGTGAAAACCGTGACAGCCGGTATATGCTGGAATGAAAAGTGAAAACTGCGACTGCCGGTATATGCTGGAAATAACTGGGAAGGCAGCCGGTTTGATGAGAATAAAATAACCGATAGGGCAGGCGATCTAAGAAAATAACAACCTGTCGACAGGTGGGAAGACGTTCCCATCATAATCATTCATGCATTTGCATCAGTTTTAATTATTGTTGCATTATTTGAGATGCTGAGATGTGGTATTTTTATTGTGAATTTAATTATGGATGACTAAGTCTCATAAAAAGAGACAACTATAATGATGAGATTATTGAGATGCTGAGGTGTGATTTATTATCGTGAAAATAATTATAGATGATTGAGTCTCGCTGAAAGAGACAGTTATGATGAAAATATTATTGAAAAGCTGAGATGAGGTATATTATCGTGTATGATGGCTGAGTCTCATAAAAAGAGACAGCTACGATGACGAAATTATTGAAATGCTGAGATGTGGTGTATTATTGTGAATTTAATTATAGATGGTTGAGTCTCATAAAAAGAGACAGCTATGATAATGAGATTATTGAAATGCTGAGATGTGGGACATTATTGTGAATTTAATTATAAACGGTTGAGTCTCATAGAAAGAGACAGTTATAGTGTTAAGACTTATTTAAATGGAAGATTTTATGATGTGAACCTCATTACGAGGTAATTATGAGATAATTGATGGTCTTAAGATGGACTAATGATTGAGAAGAAGATATTGATAGAGAAGAATAAAAGATTAAATAATAAAGAATTATTTATGGAATTTGGAATACTTCTAGTAAATTTAATTCACTGGGCTTGTGAAGCTCACCCCTCATTGTACAATGATTTTCAGGTAGCAGGCTTGGCAAATAGTTTGATGAGTTGAGGTTCAGAAGAAATCATTTTTTATAAGCCGCGTACGTGTCATCATCCTCAGACTAATGAGAGAATAAAATGAAAATTTATTTGTAACTCTTCATGCATTTTTCGGATTGATGTAAAGTTCTTTTGATAATATTTATTTTTACTGCTGCATATATGTGTCGTGCTGGGATTCTTAAAATGTGATGACACCGTTTCGGGGTGGCCAACTCGGGATGGGTCATTACAATTTTGGTACCAGAGCATTAGGTTGTATGATTCTGTAGACTGCATAAAAAAAGTAAGAAAGTGGAAGATTTAAGTAAATTATAATGAACAGTCTGAGGATGACACGTGGACGCACTAAAGCTAGAGTTAGAATTATTGAGGGCATAGTAGGCCCACAATATTTTTGATAAAGTCGAGGTTGAGTCTGAATCTTTAGTTCCTAGAAGGGAACGTGTTGATAATATGATTGATATTAGTAATATAATCGAGGTATGAGAGAATCCGAAGTTGAAAGAGATGAGCTAAGATAAGCTCTTACTCATGCTTTTAAGAAATGAATGTATCAGATGATCGAGTGGATAACCTATAGCATAGACTTGATAAGCATATTAGAGCAATGCCTGATGTTGTTAATCCAGTAATGGTAGATACTTAAAAAGGGGGAAAAGTGGATTTATGCATAAGATGCAAGAAGATATAATTAAGCTAAATGCTTTGTTGTTTAAAGGATCTATGAATCCTTTTATGTATAAGTTTCGGAGAAATATGTGGAAACATTATTTAGTATATTTACAACAGATGATTGCCTTTATTTCGTTTGAGTTAGAAAGAGACATTTTGTGAATGATGGAAGGATATTCTTCCTAAGGTAAGTACAAATATTGATAGACCCTTAACCTGAAATAGGTTTAAGGAAGTTTTTCTTGATAGATATATTTTTTTTATATATATTTCTAGAGCTAAACCAGATAGATTATTTATTTGGGGTAAATGTGTTAACTATGGCTCGGTATGATAACAGATTTATGGTTTTGTTAATGGTTGTACCAAAAATGGTAAACCAAGTGGAGAAAAAATATAAGAGGTTCAAAGATGAACTATTTTTAAGGTTTGATCGAAACTACCTTACATGAGGCATATGAATTATGTCAAATTGGTGGGTATATTATTTCAGATCGAGAGAGATGTGATGGAATTTAAGGGAAAGAGAAAGAGTCGTTAAAGAGGCTTAGACATGAAAGTTATGGAGGTAGTGGCAATATGATTGTGCAGGGTAGGAGACCACCCAAAGGAGGAGTTCCTTGTCCCAGGAAACCGAAGAACAGAGTCAGAGGAACTCATGACCTATTACTTCCGTAGCTCATAATACTATTGGTGAGACCCTTAAATTTGGGAGACAGATTATGAGAACTGGAAGTCATGGTAGATGAAGTAAGTATGCCACCAAGTGGAAGTGACAATCTGATGTATGATTGGGATATAAAAGTTTATTATAATCAGAAAAGATATTTATCCCAGAATTTTCAAATTTTGAAAAACTTTATGTGTGGAGAAGGTGGACATGTCAGTGTTGGTTGACTTTGAAGCAACCCATTCTTTTGTATCCAGTATTCATATAAAATCTATTGAAGAATTTATTAGTCCTTGGATTGCAAAATTTCCTTGTTAAAGTTCTCACTTGAGATAGAGTGATAATCATGAATATTCATGAGGGATTGTGTGATTCGTACCAGTGACAAAAAAAATCTAAAGTTGATTTATTATCTTTGAATATAATTTATTTTAGGAAATAATTTGTTATCGATGTTTTATGTCTGGATTGATTATTCCAGAAAGAAGGTTCAAGATATAGACGTGAGATACTTTTAACTATCTTATTTTTGCTCTGGCCAATAGAAGATGATTGAAGAAGGGTTTTAAGGAGTATTGGGCATATATCATGAATTATAAAAAGGAGATAGTGATGAAAGAATATTCTAAATTAATTTTTGATGAGTTGTTTAGGTTGCCTCCAAGTAGGGAGATTAAAGTCTCTATTGATGTGATACTAGGATTATCACATATATTTAATAGCACTCTACAGAATAATGTCAGCCGAATTGAGAAAGTTGAACATACCATTTTAAGAATTTGTGGATAAACAATTTATCTGACCTAATGTGTTTGGAGAGTCAGGTGTTGTTAGTGAAGAAGAAAGATGGAACGATAAAGATGTGTATAGACTATAGATAGTTGAATAAGAATAAATACATTTTTCCCAGGATAAATGAATTGTTTAAGCAGTTACAAGGAGTAAGAATGTTTTCTAAGATAAACTTGAGATCAAGTTATCACCAATGGAGGATAGAGAAGGGAGACGTGCCTAAGACTACTTTTAGGACACGTTATGCTCATAAGCTTTCGTGATGTCCTTTGGATTAACTAATATTCCAGAAACATTTATGGACTTGATGAATAAAACATTTAAACTGTTTCTTGATAATCTTATGGTTGTGTTCAGTAATGACATTCTGATATATTCTGAGAAGGAAAAACAACATATGGACCATTAAACAGTGTGCCGGAGATTCTGAAGAGAGAGAAATTATAGGCAAAGTTTCTAAGTGTGAATGTTGGTTGAAGGAAATAACTTTCTTGGAACATATAATATTCGGAAACGGCATAACAGTTGATCCACAAAAGGTAGAGATAATATTAAGTTGGGAGAAACCAACTAATATAACTAAGATTAGAATCTTCTTGGGATTAGCTGGTTATTATAGAAGATTCTTTCAGAATTTGTCTATTATTGAATTGTTGTTGAATAGATTGACCAGTAAAGATGTGAGATTTGTATGGTGAAGGAAGTGTGAGAAAAATTTTCAATTACTAAAGGAGAAATTGACTACGACTCCGGTATTGGCGTTTCTTTCTGATGATGAAGGATTTGTGGTGTATAGTGATACGTCGCATCAATGATTGGGATATGTGTATCATAGGAAATTTGTGAACCATACTTCTAGGAAATTGAAAATACATGATAAAAATTACCTTACTCATGACTTAGAGTTGGTTGCTATAGTGATCATTTAAAAGATTGGAGACATCAATTGTATGGAGCCACTTGTTAGATATTCATGGGTTATAAGAGTTGGACATACTTATCTACCCAGAGAGAGTTGAATTTGAGGCAAAGATGGTGGATGAAGTTGATTAGTAACTATGATTGTACAATTCATTATCATCTAAAAATGCGAAGGTGATAGCTGTGTATTGAGTAGAAAATTCTACAAGAAGGTTAACTGCTATGGGAATCCGGATGTGAAATTGATGATAGATTTAAAAGAGATAATAATGAAGTTCACATAAGAGTGGCAGAGGATCATGGTTAATAAATATGGTTGTACAGTCATCCATAATGAAATGTTTTAGAGATGCAATGTAGAGATCAAGAGATAGAAAAAGATTAAGCATTGAGTGCTTATTAGAACGTAATATGAGGTTAAAATTGAAGTAAGAGTATTTTAGTATTGGAACTTGGAAGTTGTGTTCCAAATAATGTGAAGTTAAGAGAGGGGATAATGAGAAAGGTACATGATGATGTAGATTTGATGCAACTAAGTAACAATAAGATGTACACAGGATTGAGACAGAAATTCTGATGGTCAAGATTGAAGAGGGATGTAGCTGAAATTGTGAGGTTGTATGAAGTACCATTAGTCATAGTGTCAAATAAAGATGCTATATTGGGAAAGGATTTTAGAAAGCCACAGGTGTACAATGGTAATTTAATATAATTTTCATGTTCATATTGGATTTTTTTAGAATACTAGAAGTTATGCTAAGGACAAATGTGATGAATTTCTCAGTAAATTGAGATGCTTGCATGCCATTGATTGAAGTTGTTTATAATAATCGGTATCAAATTTGTATTGGGATGGCACCCATTGAGATATTGTATGATAGGAGGTGTAGAACTCCTATATGTTGGGAAGAGATGGAAGAGAAAAATATATCTGGTCTATCTATTATTGAGCTAACAATAAAGATGATCAAATTTGTTAGAAAGAACCGTAAAGCAACCTAGAGTAGACCTCTTGAGTCTCAAGTAGGTGATTGGGTATAGTGAAAAATATCTCAATGAAAAGATGTATTGAGATTTAAACAGAAAAGAAAAGTTGAATCCGAAGTATGTGGGACCCTATGAGGTCGTTGAGAAAGTTGGATTAGTTGTGACTAACCTGAATTTGTCTCCGGAATTAAAACATTTATATAATTTATTTCATGTTTCACTTTTAAGAAAGTGTTTACATGATATTTCGAGCTAAGTTATAGAAATTCAGAAAAACTGGACTTATATACAAGTACCAATGAGAATTTGGGACAAAGAGAGTAAGTCTTGTGTAAAAGAATAATTTCACTAGTGTAAAGTTCGGCTGCGGAATAAGGATGTTGAAGAGATTTCGTGAAAGTGTAAGACAAGTATGAAGAGGGATTATTTATATTTGATTCTGGAGTAAAGTAAAGAAATTTCGAGGACGAAATTTTTGTAAGGTGGGAAGAATTGTAATATCTGTATTCATGAATTAAGGGTAAAAAGTAATTTGATAAATATGTCATGTGATTTAAATAATATTTTTATATGTGAAGGATTAGTATTGGAAAAAAAAACTTAAATAGTAAAAAAAATGAATAGTAAAAAGGGTGAAAAGTAATATATATATATATATATATATATATATATATATATATATATATATATATATATATATAGTCTGGGACGTTCCCAGACCAAAGACGAAAATCAAGAAGGAAAAAGGAAAAGAAAAAAAAAGGTTCTGTTTAAAAAAAAAAAAAGAGAAAGTCAAACAAAAAAAAGAGACAAAAGACCCAAAAAAATAAATAAATAATAATAATGTTGAAATTGTGGCAGCCATTTGCTGTCAAAAAGGCCAAAGTTAGGCTAAAGTGTTTAAAGAAGAATTAGTGTAAAACACGTGTAGGGTGGAGAGGAAAAATGGCTATTTAAGTTGAAAATGCTTTTGGCTGTCAAGAGTTTTGCGTTGCAGCCAGCTTCTATATATGCACATACTGTAAACACAAATTGTTTTCCTTACCGATTTCGTTAGCTTTCTTTCAAATTTCTCTATTTTTCTCAATACATTTGGGAGCTCAAAGAAATACTGAAAGATCAAAATTTTGAAGGAATTTTCTGTGGAATTTTATAGAGGCTCCTGAGAAGCTATCAGTATTATAAGGTAATAGTATAGTATTTATTTTTAGAATTTTTAGCATATATAAAATTCCCAGAACTCAAAGTGAAAATTTTCAAAGGTTTATGATGAATTTAAGAAATAATTAGAAATTTTTGATACAAATATCATGTCAGGTGTTGACTATTTACAACGGAAGAAATTTCTGAGAAGAACCGAGAAAGGCAAGAAGGTGACCCATGGGTAGCTTTAAATGCTACGGGGTGAGTTGGATTTACTTTTAGTAGTCTAAATAAAAAATCAATTATTTAGTGATAATATTAAATTTAATTATTAAAGTATGCTTGGGTGATAGATGAAAAATTGATTTATGGGTATGATAAGAAATTTGGTCAGGTAGAAATATTTTTTCGGTGAGAAATGATATTTTTGGAAATCATAAGTTTATTGAGAATAAAAGCAATAAATAAATTATTGATGAGATATATTGATGTTTTAATACGAATTATGATGAGAGGAATTTTAGTGGATCTTGACAAATTTTGATGGATGATTTGAGATGAAATTTAGTGGATCTTGACAGGCTTTAATGGATTCTTTGATGTGATTTGGGAAGAGAAGAATTTAGTGAAATTTTTATATAATTTGATAAAAATCAGGATGATTGGATGTGAGAAATTTTTTTAATGAAACTTTGTTAGATAAATTTGTGGATAATTAGGATAGCAAATTTAAGTGGTTTGAATTTTTATATTGTTTCTATATTACTGTTTATATTACTGTTTCATATCATTGTTCATGTGCATATGCATTTAATAATATAACCGAAAGAACCCGGAAGGCAGCTGGTCTAATGAAATAACTGTGACAGCCGGTATATGCTGGGATGAAAAGTGAAAACCGTGACAGCCAGTATATGCTGGAATGAAAAGTGAAAACCGTGACAGCCGGTATATGCTAGAATGAAAAGTGAAAACCGCGACAACCGGTATATGTTGGAATTAACCGGGAAGGCAGCCGGTCTGATGAGAATAAAAAAACCGGGAGGGCAGCCGGTCTAAGATAATAACAACCTGTCAACAGGTGGGAAGACGTTCCCATCATAATCATTCATGTATTTGCATCAGTTTTAATTATTGTTGCATTATTTGAGATGCTGAGATGTGGTATTTTTATTGTGAATTTAATTATAGATGGCTAAGTCTCATAAAAAGAGACAACTATAATGATGAGATTATTGAGATGCTGAGGTGTGATTTATTATCGTGAAAATAATTATAGATGATTGAGTCTCGCTGAAAGAGACAGTTATGATGAAAATATTATTGAAAAGCTGAGATGAGGTATATTGTCGTGTATGATGGCTGAGTCTCATAAAAAGAGACAGCTACGATGACGAGATTATTGAAATGCTGAGATGTGGCGTATTATTGTGAATTTAATTATAGATGGTTGAGTCTCATAAAAAGAGACAGCTATGATAATGAGATTATTGAAATGCTGAGATGTGGGACATTATTGTGAATTTAATTATAAATGGTTGAGTCTCATAGAAAGAGACAGTTATGGTGTTAAGAGTTATTTAAATGGAAGATTTTATGACGTGGACCTCATTACGAGGTATTTATGAGATAATTGATGGTCTTAAGATGTACTAATGATTGAGAAGAAGATATTGATAAAGAAGAATAAAAGATTAAATAATAAAATGGAATTCGGAATACTTCTAGTAAATTTAATTCACTGGGCTTGTGAAGCTCACTCCTCATTGTACAATGATTTTCAGGTAGCAGGCTTAGCAAATAGTTTGATGAGTTGAGGTTCACAAGAAATCATTTTCTGTAAGCCGCGTACGTGTCATCATCCTCAGACTAATGAGAGAATAAAATGAAAATTTATTTGTAACTCTTCATGCATTTTTCGGATTGATGTAAAGTTCTTTTGGTAATATTTATTTTTACTGCTGCATATATGTGTCGTGCTAGGATTCTCAAAATGTGATGACACCGTTTTGGGGTGGCCAATCCGGGATGGGTCATTACAAGACCATATTGGGATCACCTATATCAAGTAAAAAAGATCTTGATAGGAGGAGCAGTGCTCCTTATGAATCTTGATGGGAATGAGTTCACAAACCTAACAATCTTAATCACTTGAAGAAATTTTATTCGTGATGGCTTTTCAATTTCTCTTATTAATGTATCCCTTTCCTATCTTTCCCTTTCTATTAAACAAAAAATAGCCCACTAACTAGAAAACCCGAAAGGGAGGCCTAGACAAAAGGTAGGGCATTAAAAAAATTAAGTTGGAAACCGCTAAGAAAATTTGGCCGTTTCTTTTCTCCATTGAACTATGTTTGGATTAATCCCTCTTTGGGTACGTAGGCAACCAATTTGGTGCAGATACATTCTTCAAAAACTCTCCACTCCTCATTTGTTTTAATATAGCCTTATAAATATGTTGGAGTATGATTGGAAAAAGAAAATTAAATTGATTCCTAAAACTTGTAAAGATGCGTTGAGCCTAATGTGAATTAAAATGGATTGATTAATGACTATAGTTATTTTATTTTGCTACATGGATATACCTATTGCTCATTTTATGGGATTCTCCAATTGCATAACAAGAGATGAAAAATATGAAGTTTCATTGCATCATTATTTAGGCACCTTGACTCTTTTCACTCTTTCTTTCTTTTTCTCTGCTTCTAGTATACTCATTTTCTTTTCATCTCTGTAGGGCTTCTAGACTTGACACAAACCCACAAGATATACTCATTATATGCAACGGTGTGAACCATAGTGATAGCTCATGGAATTTGAGTCTTGGAACAACTTCTCCAAGTGTCTTGGATCCTCATAACGACCCTTAAGTCAAGCGACAAATATAGTACAAATGGTCAAAATCTGGAAAAGTTTGAGGTTTGTTGAATTGATGATTGATCTGAGAATGAGAGTGGAATGAGTAGTGGGTCATGCCTACTAAGATCACGCTGCCTTTCTTAAAGGTGCACAATGTATCCAGTGAGATTCGCCACTAAGGACAGATCCAACAAATTTTGCAAGGGTTGGAATTATAGAACCAATTCACCCATCCCTCGAGAGAATCATAAGTCACCAAGAGCAATGCTTCCTGTAGTTCCTTAATTCATAAAGCTCCACTAATATATTTGGAGGGTCAATGGCAGACAATTTGTCGAATAGCCATATTTGTAAGGAGAAAATGACCAAATTTAATTTAAAGAAAAAAAAAGAATAATACAATTTTTAGGATCTTTACTTGAAGCAAAAATGGACTCCCCACAATGTATGGTGTCTTTTGGCATCTAAATGCATCCAAGCCATTCAGTGTCATAGTAAGGATCGCTCCCATGGGGCAGAGACCTTGAGAAACTTGTTGAATCAATTATATGTAAGTCTATCGGCATAGAAACACAACGAAAATTTATTTTTTTCATTCTGATATACTTAAATCCTATGAATGCTCTCTATTGATCTATTAGAACAAATACAATTATATCCATACAAGGTTACATATTTATACCTTAATGAAGATTCTAGTTAAAATTTTGATATAGAGTTCACGAGCTGCTCATGAGTCCAGCCTCTAAATGTATCAACACGAACATCCAAAAGTAAGGATCTCCTTATTTAAGATGTCGAATACCACTTGTGGAGGAGCTATAAGGTGGCCGAAAATCCCTGAGTCCTAGCTCTAGGATTCAACTATGAAGAGAAATAGGAGTTTAAAATCTCATTTTAAGTTTCATAAATTGCATTCAGGTTTCTATCAAATAAGCCCTTATATAGAGCCTTTACTCCTAAAAGGTCTTAGGAATCTAGAATTGTAATTAAACCACTAGTTTAATTTAATTACTAAACTCTCTTTATTGGCCCTTTAGTTTTCCATATTCTTACAATAGCCCAATTATGTGTGATCCTTTAGGTTAAATATTGCGCTCGCAGTATGTCGTAACTTTTACGTAACAATAAGACTCCGTCTAATTAATTAAAACTTTTTTTAATTTAATTCAAATTAAAACTCATTTTATTTCTCTCTTTAATTAAGAATTAAATACAATTAATTCTTCAGTGCTTCTATAAGTCATGATTGACACCTAACAATATGTCATGACTACCTAAGCAATATGAATTTAATATGAACCATTATGTTATTAGTTACTGTACAATTCATCCTTCCATTATGTAATGTTCCTGATTAAACCTAAGGTATGGAATTACTATCAAATCTAATCATTTAATCATATATATCTTGATATCACATTCATGACTTAAATGGTGAAATTAAAAACTTTTTTTCTAATTTTTACCCCACATTGGCCAAGGAATTTCCAAGCAATGAGTTAATCAGATCACATAAGACATTATCTCTGTTTTATTGAGAGTCATAGATCCTCTATTGTACACTCACATACCTCCATGCATAAGTAGTCATACCGAATTACTACCTTTATGTGACCCATGATTAGAATCACATTTAAGATTCATCAAAGTATATTGACCTATACACAAGGCATTCATTGTGCCTCAAGTCTAATGATCACTTGTACAACTGCAACATAAAAACTCTTATCGACAGCTAATTAAATTTTCAGCAGGAATTAATTAGTCTAGTCAGTTCGGTGTACCTGATCTTTAACAAGCACCTACATAACTTGTTTTACTTTCTCATACACTAGTGACAATGAGATCAATTGCCCTCAACCCCTTGAGAAAATATAGTATGTAATAATCTATCTGAATTCACTAATTCCATTCTTAGTGATCCTATGTAGAAACATTTAGGAACAATGCATCTCATTCCAATAATCTTGTCATGGTGCTTATTTCTATTGCACTTATTCTATGGGATTTATAATGTAAACACATTAAATATGATTTGTAATAAACATGATAAATAAATAAATGCCATAAATTAGTGTCTATTGTCAATAAATGAATAAGATCATTTACAAGTAATATTCCTAGATATCAAATGATATTGGCTTGAAAGGCATAATCTCCCACTTACCCTAATGTCAATCACCCACATATCGCATGCCCATCTTCTCAAAATGGAAATCAAACTTTTGCTAAGAAACTAGTCATTGGATCTGCTATGTTATCCATTGATGAAACTATTTCTAGCTTTACATCACCTCTTCCAATTATCTCTATAATCAAATGGAATCGCCAAAAAATGTGCTTGGACTTCTAATGAGACTTTAGTTCCTTTACTTGTGTAATAGCACCATTGTTATCATAGTACAGAGTTACTGGATTAACATTTTTTGGAATCACTCCAAGTTCAGTCATGAACTTCCTCATCCAAACGAGCTCTTTCGCAGCTTTTAATCCAGAAATGTATTCAGTCTCTGTGGTCGAATCCGTAGTGGTTTCTTGCTTGAAAATTTTTTAGTTCACTACTCTACCATTCAAGGTGAACACATCTAGAAACTAATTTACTGTCATCTTTGATAGAGTAAAAACTAGAATCTTTAAAGCCCTCAAGTTTCAAATCTGCTCCACCATATATGAGAAACAAATCTTCAGTTTTTCTCAAGAACCTAAGAATGTTTTTCACAACTATCCAGTGCGTCTCACCTGGATTAGACTAAAATATGCTTGTAACACTTAGAGTGTATACATGGTGGAACTAATTGTTGAAGCGTGTGATATCCTACTTATAGTTTTTTCTTTTATGGAGTCTTTGGGGACATCTCCTTAGAGAGAGTAATTCGGTGACTTATTGGTAAGTCCCATTTTATAATTTTCCAAGCTAAACCTCTTTAGTACTTTGTCTATGTATGTAGATTTGGACAAGCCTAGCATCCTTCAGGATCTTTATCCCCAAAATGTAGGATGTTTCACCCAAATCCTTTATGGAGAAGTTCTTTGACAGTCAAAATGGGGCTGACTATAACATACCTACATCATTTCCAATGAGTAGTATGTTGTCAACGTACAACATCAAAAATATCACAACACTCCCACTGTACTTCTTATACACATAAGGTTCATTCTCATTTTTTTATAAAATCAAACAATTTGATTGTTTCATCAAAGCGGAAGTTCTAACTTCTAGAAGCTTGCTTTAATCCGTAAATGGATTTTTAAAGCTTGCTACCTTATGGTCATTACCACTAGATGTAAAACCCTCAGGTTACATCATGTACACGTCCTCCTCTATGTTTTCATTAAGGAATACAGCCTTTACATTCACTTTCAATATCCCATAGTCATGTTATGAAGCTATTGCAAGTAAAATCCTAATGAATTTAAGCATAACTACTAGAAAGAAGGTTTCGTCAAAGTCAATTGCTTGAAACTCTTTACTACTAGCCTTACCTTATAAGTCTCTACCTTTCTATCTACTCCAATCTTTCTCTTAAAGACCCATTTATAACCTATAGGTACTATACTTTAAGGTGCATCGACCAAAGTCCACACTTTGTTGGAGTACATGGAATCCATTTCGGATTTCATGTCTTTTAGCAACTTCTCCGAATCGATGTCTAACATCGCTTCTTTATAGTTAGACGGTTCCTTATGATCTATAAGGTATACCTCTAGGTCAGCATTTATGAGAAATTCATCTCTCTCTAGAGCTTTGGTTATTCTACTAGATCTACGAACTAGTTGTGCAATATGAGGATCTATTAATTCAAGTCCCTCAATTTGAACAGTACTAAGTTATGGCTTTTGTGATAATTCATCAAGATTTATCTTTCTCCTACTGCTCTCTTCTAGTATAAATTCTTTTTCTAGAAATGTAGCATGCTTAGAAAAAAAATACTTTTTAGAAATAATATCCTGAAGTTTCTTTAAGATATCCATCATACTGAGATTTGTTAGACCAAGTTCCCAGCTTATCTGTACGTAAATTTTTTACATAAGTAGGACAATCCAAATCTTGATGTGTTTGAGATTCGGTTTTCTCCCTTTCTATATCTCATATGGCATTTTAGGTACTACCTTTGAGAAAACTTTGTTCAATAAATATGTTGAGGTTAGGACAGCATATCCCTAAAGGATATATGAAGACCAGTGTAACTCATCATGGATTGTACCATATCTAATAAAGTATGATTTCTCCTTTCTGACACAATGTTCAACTGTGGTGTACCAAGAGGAGTCCATTGAGAGAGAATCTCATTCTCTTTGAGATAATCAAGAAAAAGATAATTCAAGTATTTACCTCTTCAATTAGATCGAAGAGCTTTAATACCTTTTCCAGTTTGTTTTTCTACTTCATTTCTGAAATCTTTGAACATTTCAAATTATTTATATTTTTACTTCATCAAGTACATGTACCCATACCTTGAACGATCATCGGAGAAGGTAATGAAATAGGAGTTATCTCCAATATTAACTATCAGTGGCCCACATATGTCAGTGTGTATTAACCCTAATACATCTGTGGCTCTTTCTCCATGTCCACTAAATTGAGATCTTATCATTTTCCCCATGAGACAGGCTTCATAAGTTGGATGGGATTCAAAATCTGATAGATCCATGTATCTACCTTTTTTCCAATTTGTTTACCTTATCTTCATTGATATGACCTATTCTTAAGTGCCACATGTAGGAATGATTTAGATCATTATCTCTTTTTATTTTATTTTGTTCAATAATTAAAACATTACCATCTACTTCAATAATATAAATACCATTAGTCAATGTACCAGCTCCATAATATTTTTCATCAAAATAAATAGAACAACAATTATCTTTAAGAGAAAATTCATAAACTTAACTATCTAATTTAGAAGTTAAAACAATATTTCTAATTAAAAATGGCACATAATAACAATCTTTAAATTCTAAAGTCTATCCAAATGGAAATTCCAACCAATATGTTTCTTCGCGCTAATGCTACAAATTTTGCTCCATTTCTAAGGCGTAGGTCCACCTCACCCTTGCTCAATTTTCTGATTCTTCATAGTGCCAGCAAATTATTGTAGATATATGAGCCACCACTAGAAGATGTAAGGTGTTTTCTTCAGTATGTAGCACCTCACCTAAGGCGAAGATGCTAGTATGTAGCACCTTACCTTCATGTCATCCTCTTGACACTTTTCATAAGTAGTGAACTTTTCTACATGGCATTCTCAATAATAATATTTGGGAGTGATCAATTAAGAACATAGGTTATTTTCTCAAATTTAGCCAATCAAGAAAATTGGTTCTAGTTAACCTGTTTGTATCAAGGATTCTAGATAGTGGGTCGAGATTAGTCATTGTGATCTACAATGTAACAATAGATAAAATTAGCATTTATTCATTTTATTAACTACCATAGAGATTTGGTCTTTAATCTAAATGGTGCCTCTCATTATTTTTTTTATTCCCACAACCTTCAATGTGGAAAGCGAAAAACCTCTTTGGAAGGTTTCCTAGTGAGGATTAGAATCCTATCACTTGCACATTATAAACTTGTAGTGGCACAATAAACCATAATGCACTTCATTGGTTGACAAATTTTATCATTTGCAGCTCGTGCAATTCTCAATCATAATTTAGCCTCTTAAATGTATATGACTATTTGGTGGCACAACAAATCATAAATATTTTAATTAAGTCAAACCCATTATTCCTTATAAGTATAAATTTGTGATATAACCCTTGTGGTGACACCAAAAAAAAGTTATAACTTTTGTTTGCCTTGTATACATCACACATTTTCATAAACAATATAAATTTCTTAAGAGTGTAAACCTTGTGGTGGCACAACAAATTCACATTGCTAAGAAATTCTCATATTGACTATAATGGTGGAAGGCTACGAACAATCATTCCTAATGATTTTCGTTTGCAACTTAATATTTACTTTTTGTGCATGAGGAATTTAGGTCTTTACGTTGAAGTTTCATCATATAACATGCATCAAATACAAATAAAAATAATATATTTTAATTACGTGCATAGCATACCTATATCACTTGCATATATACCTAAGTGATTACTATGGGCTTTTTAAGTGTGATTTACTTGAGCGAATTAACCAAACCACTTAGTCAAACCATAGGTAATTATTACATGAATAAATCTCATACATGATCATAAGTTAAGGGAAGTTACATTGGAGGGGATAAAAATTTACATTGAGAGAAATAAGAGAAGGCGAGGTATGCAAACCCCGTTTAAAATTGAATAACAAAAAATAATACCAATGAATTTAACAAAATGCTAAGGTCTAAGTCCAATAGTCCTCCACTCATACAATCAAATTCAATAATGAAATAAAATCAATTATATTCTAGTTATGAACTTTATTCTTAGATTGTATTCCTAAAACCATTAGGTTTTAAAAACTTTTCTTAATCCTATTCCAAATAAGATTAAGATTCTATATTCATTAGTGCAAAAAGGATTTTGGATTTTCAATTACTAATCAAACTCTAATTTCTTAAAACTTTTGATTTTAAAATTAAGAACAATTCTTAATTAAGTAAATCGATTTATTTTAAACCTTTTGAAGATGAAAATTAAATAATTAATTTCAATTAAATACGTGTTTTATTTTTAAAAAATTTTGAAACAATTTCAAAAACCCTTTAAACTAAAAAAAATGATTTTTACGTCACATAGTCAACTGACTACCCAAAGTCTCTATTCAAATCTTTCTTCGAGTCAAATAGGATTTAGTTGACTACCCCTTACGATAGTGGACTACCACCTGATGTTGCAGATATTTCTACGTTTTTCATCGCAAATTTTCTTCCCAAAACAATTTTCTTTTTATTCAAAATCATATTTTGATCAACTAAATTGTTTATAATTAATCTTTATTAATTTAATATGCTTGAAAAACAATCAACAACAATTTTATTATCATCATATGACAATCAACAATTCAAGAACTCTTTCTTGAATTCTCTTGACCTAGGGTTTCATAAACAATAATCTAACTTTTAGATTTTGAATTTGCCATATTTAGAATTTCATGATCATATCTTATAAATCCATAACAGTATAATTAAACTCATTCTAATTATCCATAGAGTCAACTCTGATACCACTATAAGTCTACCAAAAAAGAAATATAGCAGAAATTTAAATTTTTTCATGCCTATATACTTAAATCAAATGAAGGCTCTCTATGGATCTATTAGAACAAATACAATCATCTCCATACAAGGTTAGAAATTTATACCTTAATGAAGATTCCGGTTGAAAATTCGGTGAAGAGTTCATGAGCCACTCACGCGTCCTATCTCTAAGTGTATCCACAAGAACAACCAAAAGCAAGGATCTCCTTCTTTGGGATGTCAAAAACCAAGCATGGAGGAGCTATAGGCTAACCAAAAATCCTTGAGTGCTAGCCCTAGGATTTCAGCTGTAGAGAGAAATAGAAAGTTTAAAACTTGATTGTAAGTCTCACAAATTACAATAGGGCTTCTATTATGTAGAGTCTTTACTCTTAAAAGCTCAAGGAATTCTAGATTTATAATTAAACCCCTAGTTTAATTTGGTTCCCAGAATTTTCTCTATTGGCCCTTTAGTTTTTTGTATTCTTGTAATTTCCCAATTGTGTGTGTTCACTTAGGTTCAATATTGTGTTGGCAACAGATTGTAACTTTTATATAACAATTGGACATCGTCCAATTAATTAAAAATCTTTTTGATTTAATTTAAATCAAAACTCCTTTTAATTCTCTCATTAATTAAGAATTAATCATAATTAATTCTTGAGGGCTTCTACGAGTCATGATTGACTGCTAGCAGTATATCTTGACTATCCATGCAATATGAATTTAATGTGAACCTTTCTGTTGTTGGCAACCACTCCATCATGTAATTTTCCTGATTATACTTACGTTATAGAATTATTGTCAAACCTTGGTTATTTAATCATATGTATCTTGATATTAAGTTCATAACTTAAATGGTGAAATTAGAAACTCCTTTCTAATTTTCACCCTACCTTGGCCAAGGAATTTCCAAGATATGACTTAATCAGATCATATGGGACATTCTCTCTCTTTTACTAAGAGAGATGGATCCTCTATTGTACACTCATATATCTCAATATATAAGTGGTCATACCCAATTACTACCTTTATGTGACCCATGATTAGAAACACATTTAAGCAGCGTCAAAGTATCATGACCTATACACAAGGCATCCATGGTGCCTCAAGTCTAAGGATCACTTGTACAACTATAACGTAAGAACTCTCATTGAAAGCCAATAAAATATTCATTAGGAATTACTTAGTCAAGTCAGTTCGATGTACATGCTCTCTAAGAAACACCTACATAACTTGTTTTAATGTCCTACACACTAGTGACCATGAGATCAATTACCTTTAACTCCTTGAGAAAACATAGTATGTACTAATCTATCCAGATTCACAATGCTCTTCTTAGTGATCCTATGATTAGGAACATTTAAGAATAAAGTTTAAGGAAATACATCTCATTAGCATGATCTCATCAGTATGCTTATTTCCATTGCTCTTATTCTATGAGCTTTATCATGTAAACACATTGAATATGATTTATAATGAACATAATATATAATAGAAATGTCATAAACTAATATCCATTGTCAACAAATAAATAAGATCAATTTCTAGTAATATGCCTAGATATCAAATGCTATTGACTTGTACGGCATACTACTATCAATATAGCAAAGACTTATGAACCCCTATGTTTGGCCCATGCATGAGATGATAAGCCAAGATACATAGAAATAAAAGATGTTATCGTTGGGTTCTTAAGAATTTAATCTTAGTCTCAACAATCCCAAGGCTAGTGGAGCAAAGTCAAAGTAATTATCTATCAATAATGATTGGGCTCGTTTCTTAATGACACCGAATAAGTCTTCTACAATTTCTACGTGGTCATCTTGAAAAGCTAGAATGGTCAAGTTATCATAAGGTTTACGATAAAGAAGAGTGTAAAATTTGTTGGTATTTGTCTAAGGTTTAAACATGGCTAAGGTTTAAACATGGTTAAGGTTTAAATATGGATAAGGTTTAAACAAGGTTGGAAGAGGTCAAGCATTAAGTCATTGAAGCCTTAGCACACTTGGAGTGTGCCTCAGCACAAAGCAGCCAAATGAGTGAAGGTCCAGCATCAGGTGGCGCCGCACCTCTGCTCACCCCAAGCCGCGGCACCCAGAAGGTGGAGTGCTGGAGGAGGAGGCCAGGCCACCGCCCCCCCTACCCAAGGCCACAGCGCCCAGAACTTTGAGGAAGTATGATCTGCCCTGGGCCGCGACGCCAGGCACACTGATGCACACATGTGTAAAACACTTCCATGGTTCGTGAGACATGTCCAAAACACACAGCTTGACTAAGGAATGATCAAAGGCTATGGTTGATTGATCATCAAGATCTAAGGGTGGAGAATGACACTCAAGATTGGACAAGAAGTTGGTGCACTATATAAAGGGTCACCTAGCTTCATTCTTAACAACAATGTGACATAACTTGTGATCAAAAGTGAGAGAATTGTAAAGAGTGCAAAGACATAAAACAAGAGAGACTCATTTGTAAGGCTGGTTATTTAGAAGAGTGAGTGGAATAGAAAGGTGATTGAAGGGCTTATAAAGGGAATTTTCTTGAGAAAATTCCAGGGTTAGTTCTTATCACTTTCTGTTTCTTCTTCTTCTTTGTTTCTTCAAGAACTTAGGCTTCTTGGAGAGGGGTTGTTGTGATTGTAAAAGAACCATTGATTAGTGCAGAGAGTTCAGGTGAACTCACAGGAACGTAGGCTATTGCTGAACCTCGATAACAAATCACTTGTCTTCTTTCTTTCTTTCTTTCATTTCTGTTTCTGTTTTCGATTCCTAATCTTTACAAGTAATTATAGACTTGGGTGTTTGGAAGATCACCACCTGGGCATCTTGTCAGGGTGATTTCCAACAGTGGTATCAGAGCTAGAGGAGATACCACAACAAAATTCTTTGTATGTGAGGCACATCTCTGTAAACTCAAGATAGAACACATTGGTTTTGGGATCCCATCTCCTCACGATAACTCTCCTGAAATTTCAATCTATCCTCACAAGGTTCAGAGTGAAGATGAAATTCACTCCCAAGAAAGAGAATTGGTGTTGCTAAATTATTTTCATACCTTTGAGCCACCTATTGAATTGATTAGTGATCATCTCCATTATTGCAAAAATTTTCTAAAAAATTGATGCTTTGAAGACTCTAGGATGGTGCAAAGACAAGCAAGGGACGTGCAAATATATAGGGAACAAGTAGAGATTCAAAACCAATAGAAGAAATTCACGTCAAGTTAATGATGACTGGCAAGGAGCCTAAGGGAACTGAACAACCCTACTAAGGAATCGGTCAGTCACCTAAGTGGATCGGTTGGCTATCGGTTCAACTATTTTCTTACTTTTGCATTTTTTCATACTTCTTCCGAGTGTTGAGCCAATTTTTAAATAATTTCATGTGTATGAACTCTCCATTAATCAATGAAACTAAAGTTTTGAAAATTTTCATTAGTTATTTGTTAAACAAAACATAGGATTTTGCAAAAACAAACATCTTACATCATCCACCCATTACATAACATGAAATTGTTTTATATCCATGAAACAAATAGATGAAACAAATTAAGGTCAATGCCTTGATTTATTGTCGCATTTACTCACACTTGCACTAGCTGGTTGTTTTTCTTTGTCCCTTGCAGGTTGAACTATAAGGGTTTCAAGATTTTTAAGATCCTGATAAGATCTAGACATAGATGGAGATAAAGGTGTTTGGTGATTCACTTTACTACATGAGCTCTCAAGGTCTCCCCTTAGTCGATCTCGCTCATTCCTTAGCTAAACTTGTAATTTCTAAGACAATTGCAATAATATGGATAACAGTAAACTTGGAATTCAAAACATGACAAAAGAAAGGATGCTTACAATCCCTATGTCTTTATCTTTGATGCATGCTTTTAGCTTGCTGGTGACTTTGAAAGCCTCATGAGACAACACTTTCTTTCCTCCAATTAATGCATTTAGTAGTATCTCAATAGAAGAATGAGTAACCTAAAGGAAATGGTTTCTCAGTCTAGCAAAAAATAAAACCAACAAAGTAAAGCATGGTAGTTGAGAAGGATTATCATTCGAACATGGCTAGGTTTGGGAGAATTATCATCAAACTGAGCTAAATATCAGTTGACTGACTGAGGTTCATCACCAATATATAGGGAACATCTGGAACCTAGGTGGAAAAGGTACATCATAAGGAGTTGCATGATCAGATTCGGTAATACAGCGAGATTGACCAGCTCCTCCTTTAGTTGTTCTATAAATCCCCATCAACAGAGCTTGAGAATGGGCCTACAAAACAATGAATGAATTTCCCATGCACTAATAGAAAAATTAAACCAAAGGAAAGTGGTAGAATTATTACTTGTGAGTGAAGGACAAGCTTAACCAAGTTACACTTCATCAGGATAGTACTCATCTACATCATCCTCTTTGGCCACATCAAAATTATCTTCTATATCATACCAGACACTATACTATTCCAATTAGGTTGCACAGAATTTATCCTCAAACATGGAAGGAGGAGGATGGTAAAGAAGAACTCGGTAGCCTCGAATTTTGGCCTGCAAGGGGAATCTATCTCCTAGATACCATGCTCAGCGCACTGTGTCGCTTAAAAGAACATGCGTTAAGGTGAATTGGCGAGGGTGCTCAAGAAACTTGCTTGAGTTGAAAGACAGACCCAGAGATTTCAGTCAAACTTTATGATCCAATATTTCAGTAACCAAAGCAAAAACTTTACTAAAGGTAAATAAAGAAAAAGATTCTAATTCTTACATTGCGGTATGATACAGAGTCCAAGCGACGTCGGTAGTTGGCAAAGAGAGACAAATTTTGAACTAAGGGCAAGAGTGTCTATATCAAAAGTACTCTGAGGCCCATATATGTGGTATATGTACCCGTACCCACCCACACTGCTCTGTTTTTCTATTTTGCTCTGGCAGGCACCATCCATGTATCCATACAGGTTGACCAATGTCGCACCAACCCAATTGTACTTCTTGATGTCATCAAGATTCGTTAAGGATGGCAAGAAGTAAAGATTAGTATCCTTACCAAAAGTGTTTAAGCATAATATGGTTCCGAACATGTACAGTAAAAACAACCATGTCGTCTACTCCAAGTTAATTTTCACTTTGAACGGTCGATCTTGTAGGGGCATGACATTGGAACTCAAACAGTTAAGAGGAACATAGCCATTAGATGATGAAACTAGAGTTACCAACACCTCAAAAACTTTGGTCTCATTATTATAAAATTTAGTATCTAGGACAAGAGGATAGCCTGCTACTTCCAGACCAATAATTGCTGAAAAATCCTCTAGAGTCATTGTGGCCTAGAAATTAAGTTAAACAAAGCTATGTGTGGTATCAGACCATTTTTCAGCCAATTCAAAAAACAATGTAATGTTGGGAGTTGTAGAAGTGTGAGACTTGAGGAAAGGTTGGAAATCAACATTTTCAATATATTGTTTTAAAACAAGATCCAATCTTTCGTACCAATCCGATACATGTTTTAACTCGCCATAATATTTGATTGGAGGGGGTCCTTAAAAAAAATATGAGAAGATGACAATTTCATTTGATTTTAACAGAAAATTAGAACAAAAGAAATTACCACTCTAGATCATGTGAAATTGGAGTAATGTGTTTCGACATCAAGCTTTAAAGGCATTCGTTATCCTTTTGGAATTCTTGGTTTATGGCATGTGATTTTGTAGTTTACTTGCAATGGATGATTGGGTATGATCAAAGAAAATGCTCTTGATGAATCCACGAAAAAGCTTCAAGAATAGTGAATTGATTCAAGAAAGAAGAAAGAAAATACCAAAGAATGAAAAAATGAGGTAGAATAGAGAGCTTACACGTCTAAGATAAAAAAAAAAAAAATCTGGAGTCGAAGCGTCAAGATTTTTGAAAGACCACCAAAACGAAGAAATTTGAGTGTTTTCTTTCAAGAATGGAGTTTAAAAGATGTATGAAAGAGTGCAAAAACCTTGGAATATTTATAGGAAAAATCTAGTCAAACTAGTAGTTGGAGATCAAAATTTTCAAATTTTGGAAAAAAAAACTAGAAATTAAAGGATTGATTGGTCTTAGCCACTGGCTACCTAGATGCTTAACCTGACTAGCCAGCTATCAGTTTGAGCCAGTCAGCCCTAATCTGCTAATTTGCTTGGTTTTGTGCATTTTTATCCCGTTTTGCACATCGATTTCAATTTCGATTAAGGCAACTTTTGGGATTGGAAAATTCAAGATGAAAAAGCATTTTTCAAGCATTGTTTCAGTATTAGCAGTCCATTCATCAACTCAAATAGCAGAAAAGTTGGCATGATCTTTTCAAAATCTAGGTAAGTTTCAAGTAAAGAATCAACATAATAATTTTCCCCAATAGAATCAATCTCCAATCTAGGAAAAATGAATGAAATTTTATCCCTAGTCAGTTCCCAATCTGAACTAACCTAATCCATGATGAAGTCCAAATGATGTCAAAGTACTTGTTTCCCATTGAAATACAAGTCGTTTCGACAAGTGTCAACCATAAAATATTTTAGACAAACGTCAACCATAAAGTCCTTTAGACAAGCATCAACCACAAAATCCTCGCTTAAGGGGCACTTCTCTTTTCAGAATCTCCAATGGTATATTCATAGCAGATTCCCTACAAAATTCCCGAGTGAAGTTGATCTCAACTTAAAATCAAGATTAGGTCAAGTATCGAATATCAAGTCGAGGTTAACCTGAATTTATCCAAGGATCGAATCCCAAGTGGAGGTTGGACCGAATTTGTCGAAGTATTGAATACCGAGTAGAGGTTAGGCAAAAGAATAGGTCAAGTATCAAATCCTGAGTTGAGGTTGGATAAGGAAAATAAAGTTGGTTCAAGTATCTAATCCCAAGTGGAGGTTGAGCAAACTTGTCCAAGTATCGAATCCCGAGTGGAAGTTGGGCAAAGGAATCCATTCGAGTATCGAATCCCCGAGTGAAGTTTGGATGATGACCAGTTAATCCATATTAGAGCTCAAGTATCACATCCTTAATGGAGGTTGAACGAAAAATCACTAGAATTTTTATTTATAAATTCCCTAGCATAATTATACAACACTAGAATGACGAAAACTGACTCTGTCACCATCAGTTTTGCATCACTGTCGTGGGTGTTCCCACGATAAAATTCCTTTCCCCACGATATATTTATCATTTTACATTCCCATACATTACACCTTATCATTCTAATATTTAAAATGAAATTGTGATCCCTCACAACCTTTGAATTTCGGTTACGAAGAAGCTCAATCAAATGGGGGGGGGGGGGGGGGGGGAGGGCAAACTGTAAACACCCAATCTTGTTCTAAATATTAGAATGAATCATGTGTGAGGCCCAATGAGAAAAATTGGGCTTGAGAAATTCAAGATGAATGAAAGTAGGGAGAAAATTGAAATTTTGGACGAGAATTGATAAAAGAAATTCCAAACAAATCAATAAAGATACAAATAGAACAAAATAGGTTGAACAAGGAAAATTAAATGGACCAGAGGACCTAACCTCAGTTTTTGGTTTCCACCACTAACCCTTCAGGAACTTGATATTTGGTTTCTAGAAACCCTAAAAGCGATGTGGAAACTGAAACCCTAGTTTTTCCACCTCCACAAGAAACCTTGGTCACTACCATATTAAATCTGACGCATTATATCCTTCTACCTCAACCCCTAGTTTTACTATATAAACCCCCTCTATAGACATAAAAACACAAACCAACAATCACCAACTTTTCCATAAACCCTAGCCACCTCAAAAACCCTACACACACAAAACCAAAGTTTCCATAAACCTAATTTTCACGAACCAAATTCAAGTTCTAAATTAATTTCTCCTGTGTGTTCATCTGTCAATATACATAATCAAAGATTTAAGACATCCACATTACACGTGGAAAATTCACAAACCTTCGAGTTAATCCCTTTTCACAACGCGCGAAGAGATCATATCATCAAGAAAGGTTGGCGTTATGTTCTTAGTTATTTAATTAGGAAGCATGATGATAATTTATTTCGAACCTTCGTGATTTGATTTAGTCATACATACCATGTGAAACATACTTTAGGTTTGCATCATTATTTTTGTACATCATGTAGATTAGGGTTCTTGCATCTAGAAAATTAGTTAAATTATCATGTCTAGAAATAAAATTTTAAGGTTGTTTGCATATCAACAGGTCATTCATATTAGGATTTTGCAATTTTTTGTTGTTAAAATCGCATTCAAAATCAAAAAAAAAAAAAAGAGTTTTATTGAAACTATAAGAGCCATCTGACCAGTAACAATGGAACCGGCTGACACTGAACCTTAACCAGTCGAGTCCTGTCTAGACTTGGTCGACTGACCTGATCCTAGTTTCAGTTTTGCATTTTTATTCTTCTTGTATTTTTAATGTTTATTCCTCTTTAAGTTAACGTATTTTCTTTTGTTTTCATTTGAAATATATTATTTTATACTTGTCAACAATGAATTTTTCTTATTTAATTGCCTAAACAAATGATTGGTGATTTATTGTTTGGGTGATATATTGTTAAAATAATTTTTGTTAATTGTTAAGTATTTTCCAAAGAACACAAGTGCTAGGCTTCAACCTATGAGAGGGGAAGGCTTAAATAATTTTCCTCTTGTACCCTAATTTCTTGCCTTGAATCTTTTGCATACCAATGATAAAGGATTTTAGCCCCTTTTAAGGTCAAAGTGCGACTCCAGTTTACCTGTCATCTCTGTTTTGTGTTAAGATGACACGTCCATTCGAAAAATGTCCATCGGTAAGGCCTAACGCCATATAACAATGAAGCAGTTGCTTGTCTAACACTTGAAATCGTTCCCACTTTGATCTAGTAGGTGTTAATCTTTTCATATGTCAACCCACTTTGATCCGCACCCTCACTTATTCATTCTTCCTCAAAAGGAATTACCTTGGGTATTAAGTTCGGAGTTATGGTGTATGGTGGAAAGATGTGGTACCTATAGCCAGCTCATCGCAGATGCGATAGAGTTTGGTTTTTGAGGAAATTTGCAATGACACGTGGGCAGTGCTCCAATATCTATTCACCACCAAAATTTGACCATAGGTCAGTCGATGCACGTCGATCACTCCTGCCTAGGCAATTTGAACCTATGTTTCTAAACAATTGACGAAAAATGGACATGGAAAAAACTTTTTGAGTTCCCTCTTCTGTTTTCAATCGTTTCTTTTTTATGTTGATCTTGTGTTTATGTTTGTGCTAATGGCATATCTATGGCTCATCTTTAACGACATCTTTAGATAAGATTTTTTTGTCGATTCTCACAAATGACTCTATTATGTTATACCGAAAATCTGTGAGACGAGCTCACGAACCATGCGCACATGAGAAGACATAAACTAGATAGTCTCCTAGAGTTTGGATCTCTAGGGAGGACTCTCCGACACTCAAGTTAGTATTCTTTGAGATAAAGAATTTGAAAGAATTAGAGAGTTATCAAAGAGATTACTTTTCTGAGTGAGAGTCATCGTTTATATGTGATAGGGATCTAGGGTTTTAGGAGTGATTTGATCCTATTCATTAGGTGCCGCGTGTTATCATGTGGCTGATATATATCTTTAAGTTATAAAATTACTTCTTCATCTTTAATAATTGTCAAGTGTCAACCTCTAATTGATCAGTATGTTTTTGGTTATATTAAAAATCAGTTTAAGAATTACATTACAATAAACTAACGAATGATCAATTTTGCTTTTCAAATTTGAATTTATGTTAATCTTTCGAATTATTTTAATCTTGAAAAAATCATTTACTATGATGGCCCAATAAATTTGGTAATAAACATATAAAATTAAAATATAATTTCATTTTAATTTTGTAACTTAAGACAAAAAAAAAAGGCTCAATAAAACAAAGTGACAATTTTGTACAATGACACTTAAAAAATATCTTACTTTGGACTTAACATTTTTCGTGATGTTATTACTATCCTTAAAATTTCGAGAAAAAAAAAAAGCACAATTTAAACTATTACCAACTAATAATAAGTTGGCAAGTGGTATGTTATTTATAAAATACAAAAGGAAACGACTATTTTCTATATTTAGTTTGGTTTTCCAAGATTGATAGACCAAAATCTACTTAGTAGTTTTTTATTTTATTTTTTTAATTTGACATGCTGACCCCAAATCGACATTTTAATATAAAGAATCACAAAGACAAATTAGACTCAAACAAAACCGCACAAAAAAGAGTATTGGTTTGATTTATAATTTTAAAGAAAGCCGCTAGACAATTAGCACTCCCAAAGACCTACTCGGTCTCCGTCGATAATCCAAATTCGCTTTCGACCCATGCAATACACGAGATATACGTATTCTATGCACTTTTCTTTTATTATTGAGAACTTAAATTAAAATTACCAAATCTATATAAACAATGTTACAACAATTAAATAAAGGCAATCAGTTTAATTCTTAAATCTAAAAGAGCTTAATCAAAGTATCAAACTAAAATTACGTAAAAAGAAAAAAATCAGTTGGATCTTCCAATAACCATATCAACTCAAGCAATTTTTTGTTTGTCATTTTGACAGTTATAAAATGATTTCAACAGTTTTTTTTTATCAAACAAATTCATTACTTATTCAGAGGTACTTATTCCAGGAACCCACTTTAAACCATTGACTTCTGATGATGATTAAGACAATATAATTTGGTTTCCTTCATTGCAAATGAAAATAGAAATTCGTTTCCTTCTTAGATAAATAAAATTCATTTGTAAATTTTTAAAAACAAATCTTTTGAAAATTAATAACATATTTAGCTTTCTCATATGAAGCTGATTTCCTTCTTAAATCATTTTAAAAACTAATCAATTGCAAAATAATTTCATGTTTAATTCTCTCATATAAAATTGCAATATTCAATTCAATTTTCATGTTTAAAATGCGAAAGATAAATGACATAGAATCTATTACATAGATGCTACACTTTTCAATTGGAAAAGTTGTCCATTTTTGTTCAAGAAGAGAGATTAGGTCGGTATGATTTTCTCCTCGTAAAATCCATTAGCATGTTCAATCAATTTTGATAAATTTTACAACAAACTCACTCCATTCAATAACAAATTCATTCTCATAATAATATTTTTTTTTCCTAAAACGAAAATAAAATTACAAATTAATTTCACAAAATCAATTGAATTTATTTGTTTCAAACATACTCTATTTTTTTTTTTTTTCTGAAAGTTGAAAACTATGTTGTATGGGTATCCACATAGGTCACCAAATGGATACAAATCACACATTTAAACTTTTCTTTTACTCACCATAATCAGAGGAAAGAGCATCAGATAATTTTAAGAACGCATCAAAGTACCAAATTTGATCTTGTCAGAAAATATTTTCTGGAGATTCCCCATCATAATTAACAGAGGAAGTAGAAAGCAGACCACAACGCACGAAGGCATGCCTAAAGGGGGAATGGCAGAGTTTAGAATCTGACATTAACTGATAGCTCTTAAAAAGAAAGGGAAAAATCTCGGTTTGCAACAACAGAAATTAACACATTTGAAATTACTTCTGTCAACTCCCTTCATCCACAAGAATGGTGGACTCGCTGCCAATTCCAAGGTCCATCAAAGATGCCATTTCATCATCAAGCAATATCGGTAAAGGAGAACCCTGCAATTCAAGGAAAAATTATTAACATTCTTCCTAAGCTAGCCTAAAATACAAAGATATAAATCAGAAGTAGAACCTTATCTCTAGCGTATAACAATTCCTTTTTCCCAAGGATGATTTTCCAAATAAGAATGTCCTACATCTATAAGCACTAAAGGAAGCACCCTGGCAATGTAATAGCACCATCTTTACAAGTTAACTTCTGGGCATATCTGAGACTTTTAGCATATCTCAAATCAAAGGGAAATCAAGAAATATGCCAGAGTTGACCAACAGATATAGAAGAGCCATCACCTCAAAAGGTGACTGTTAAAATTCGACATATTTTCTTTTCTTTTCTTTTTTTACTGGTAAACATACGGACACACCACTCTACCCAAGGCCTCAACCTAATCCATTGAGCCAAAAATTTGACATATTTTCTTGCCCAAACCCAGCCAGTGATCAGCCAAAAGTCCATATGTACTGTATTATCACAATCCTTATAACACATTATCAGTGACCACTGGCAATCACAAATCGCGGCTTAATGACATTCTCTTTTTAAAAATCAAAACTCCAGGAGTATCTATTATCAATAGCCAAAAATCAAGTGGTTAATAGAAGACAAACCTCCTCCTGATAATATAATTTGGGCTTGATAGACTTGAGCTTGAAAAAATTTTCACAAAGAATCTTTAGCTTGCCAACCTAAATAAAAAAATTATTTAAATCCAAATTCTTATAAATATACCGTACCAGACTTTTGGAAAAGATTAGGAATTAGGAATATAACCATGGTAGTGGCTGGCAATTTCTTTGTCAATTGTGGCTTCTCACCCATGGATGCACCCACACATTTCAGAGTAATAGCTGCATATTTATGTATACTATTTCAACAAAGCAAGGCAAACCCATAAAATAAGCTAGGAATTTTTTTAAAAACAAAAAATAAAAAGAAACATACATAGAAGTCCTGAAGCCATTTTCTGAGGGCCTGCTGCCCCAACTAATGGCCTTTCATCCTCAATTCCATGGAAATTCTTGAGTTCAGCAAACCTGTAATTTGTGTTTAGGTGCACAGTAAGCCTGGAGAATATTTTACTAGATTAATAGTCAAAAGACAATGTCATGAAGTTCGTGGAAGAGGTGGTTATTGTGCTCCATATCACTCTTGAAGTCTCCCGAGTAACTAAATTTCCATCTTGGTGGTATAATAAGGCAAGAAGATAGAGGGTTCAAGAATTTAGATGTAGTCATTCTTAAAAGGAATTCATGTTGAGCATGAGAACAAATCATCAAAGAAGTAAGTACAAAAGACACTTACAAAAATGTGGCCCACATAAATACTCTAGTTAATCAAAGCTCTCAATACTCATATGGGAGGGGGAAGAAGGATATTCACACCAAACACAGGAAAGGATATGATGCATTGGGCAGCGCAAATGGGCACCTGAATTAATTTTTAGGAATTGAATTGCAAGTATGAAACCAAGTATATCAAGGCCAAGAGGAATTAACATGGGATGTAATAGATCAGATATTAACACTTTGTGATGCAGTCAGTTTTAACAATTCTATGCAGACTCATGCAAACCATAATAAACTAATGTCAATGCTATGATCCAACCAACTTTGAGAGTATGAAATACACCATAATTTATCTACAGCTCTCCATTTTTTATAATGTTTAACTGGAACAATTTTGGAGTACATTTACCTGGGGTGAAGCCGTTTAATCTCTTCTGCATTGTCATTCAACTTTGACATTACCAAGCGGACATACCTGCAAACATATTTGTGCTAAATGTAAGCTAAATATATAAGCAGATCATCTGCAACACAGCTTCTTAGTTAGCTACCATTTCCCAACACAAACACACAATCACTTTGCAACCATAAATCAGACGAGTGGGACTTTTTAAATACTTTTAAAGTACGAAATACACAAGCAGACATCTATGCTGTGTTAACAATGCAATTGAAGTTTATTTGATGTCACAGACTGTTCTCATCCAGCTAAAAGTAAAGATAATAAGTTTTGTTTCTCTTTTTTTAATAAGTAAAAAATAAAGAAATAAAGGGCACCAAGGGGTTGCCTTCCATTTACAAAATCAACTATCTACAAGATAGAGGTTCTATGAATTCTATGATTTGAAGCTCATTTAAAAAATTAAAAAAAATCCTTTCTAACCAAAAAATAAGGGTATTGAGCCACCATTCCTTATGAGAATCAATCAACATTTCCACACATGCTCTCCTATTTCTCTCAATCCAAACCAACCACCAAATAGAGAGTGGGATCAATGCGACGATCTTATTTCTATCTTTAGAAGCTAGAATTTCACTCCAAGCCCAGACCTCAACAAAGTCCCAGAACCCAAAGCCATATTCTAAAGTTGTCTTGTACAAGAACACCCAAACAATATATGAAACACAGACTCCATATTCTCTTTGCAAAGGTAACACCAATTTACTAACTCGTTACCTCTTATTTGGAGATTGATGATGGTTAAGACCCTCCACTAAGTTGCTTCCAAAAAAATACCACTTTTGTGGGAGAAAAAGCTTCAAAATGTGTTTCCAAGGGAAATTTGGAATCCCTTCTGTAGGCAAAACGACCTTGTAGAATGAACCAACTTCAAATTTCTCATTCCCATTAAGTTTCCATATCATCCTATCCTCCCTATGCAAGTTAATTCTCACTTTGTAGATCTCTTAAAAAATATGCCCCAATACTTTGAATTTCCCTATCTTGAGCATTACAGTTGAACGGAATATCCCATGTCACCTCACCATTAGACAAGGAAGCATAATGGCTAATTAAAGAAAACCTTTCTCTTACAATGGAATAGACCACCAGAAATCTCCTCCACTTGCATTTCAATCATCTCTAGGAGAATAAAGTGATTTGTCCATTTATTCAAACATTTCTTAAAACACATCAGAACCAGTTTCTAAATAATTTAATTTTTCAATCAAATCCTACAACTTTTACAAATGTAATAACGTAGTCTTTTTCTCTAACTCTATTAAAAAAAGTAACAGAAAAAATATTTTTTTTTATAATTATTATTTTTGATAAGTAGTTTTTTTATAATTATTAATTTAGCTAAACTAATAATATTAATATGAAACATATAAATTTAAAAATTAAAAAAAAAAGAGTAAAACTTATCAAAACCCATCCCCATCATGAAGCTAAATCCAAATCATAAAATCAAAATCATACCAATATGTATGCTCATATCTTGAAGAACCACACTTGAAACCATGAATCGTCAGCTTAAATTTAACCAAGAACCTTAAATGAAACCCACCCAAACACCGCTTTCCTGGAATCATGAACTAAAAGCTGAATCATATATATTATACAAAGCAAAAGTGATGGTTGTTTATTCCTAAACCCCATACCTCAAATTGCAAACTGCAGATCAGCCATTGAACTTGAAGTTGAGGTTCAAGCTCAACAAGCCTTACAAATCTGATACAAAGGGCATGTATAGTGGAACAAATAGTGCTGGTGGTTGTAAGAGGACATGGCATTGTATGCATTGATGTAGGGTGTTTTTTTTCTGTGAATGTGATACAACAGAAAAAAGAAACTGACCCAAAAATAAAAAGTGTGCCGAAGCCCCAGCACTATACTCCCAGCTGAAGCTTTGTGAATATTGAGGGTCATGGCACAATCAAATGGGAAAAGGAGGAGAAAAAGAGAGAAGGAAGAGGGAGAAGAAAGGAGAAATTAGGACTGTGTGCAGCAGCACCGAGATCCGGACTGTGGCTGCAGCAGCACCAAGATCCGGACTGTGGCTGCAGCAGCACCGGGATCTGGACTGCAGCAACGCCACAATGTGGATTTTGACTGTCCCTATGCGTCGTGGTTTGGCCGCGACTGCAGCAGATCGGGGCTAGATCGTGGATCTGAGAGGGAAGGAGGAGAAAGAGAGATACAGAAAAAGAATAGGGAAGGAAGAAGAGAAAAAGAGAGAGGAAAGAGTAAAAATTAAGGTTCTTTGATATTTTAATACTATTATATTTACTTAATTTATTTAATAATTATAAAATGTTTTATATTAACATTTTTAACGCGTTTTTAAGAAAAAAGACTACATTAAAACATTTATAAAAGTTTGAGGATTGAATTGAGAAAATAAGAACATTGAGACTACATTGTCATCTTCCCTTTAGGAACCAAATTTGTAATTAACCCTATAATTAATTTCCTCCCACAAATCTGTATTCATTTAGCCCATAAAAGCGGAGAAATCAAGAAAAAAAATAATAAACCGTATGCCATAAGCTCTGGGGAGAGAAACAAACCATGCCCATCAGCAATTTTTAACTTACAAGTTGGGAACATGTGAGCACTAAACTTTCAAGGTCAGTACAAAAGATGCAAGAGAGCTTAAGAATAACCAAATTTTGAAAGACAAGGCAAATATCAACACTAAAATAAAGTAGAGCAGTAAACCAAATATTGAAAACTGAGACACAAACAGAGAAAATCTTATAATAAATATGTAAGAATAACTGTCAAAAGGTATGCCGTTATTTCAGAAGAGAGGAAGAAATGGACTCGTATTCAGAGAAAAAAATATACCGGATCTCAGAATCCTTCCTTTCACGTGCACTTACCTGTAAGGTGTATTAGACAACGCATACATCAGATTCACAAGAACCTTAAGGAAACCAAAAAACGGATATAACTTCAAAGTTTTACCTCACTCCCATTCAGTATTTCAACTTTCGCTAATCGTGCAATCAAAACAAATCTTGGGATACCACCTCTTCCAGGATCAGTTATTGAATTATCGGAAAGCCTGATATCCTTTCATGGAACAAAAGAAGATAAATCAAAGCAGAACCTAGTAACCAACACAGAACCTTGTTTGAGAGAGCAAAAGAGAGAGAGCCATCCAATTCTGAGTCAATCATCAAGAAGTACAATTTGTTTGGAGTTTAAAATTATTAGGATGTTCTATGTTTAGCCAATCATTTTCCATTCCTAATGAGATGAAGGCCTAGTTCTGTGTTTAACCAACACATGATATTGCTTTTGTTGTCATATCCATTTATTACTAATGCGATAGTATAAGACAGGCTACACGATATTGAAATATATGCACGTGAACACAACGCATTATAGCTACTGGTTTTAAGATATTTCAAATGTATCCTGAAAGACTAATAAACTATATAATTATATAATCAATTAAACAAGAACAGCAGGGAAGGAAAATGAAAAATCTTTGTTCACAATTAAAGCTAGTAAAAAAATACTTCGCTTCCTGAACCAACTTAGATAAATGATCAAGTTGCATTATAGTTATCAAAACTGGACCAGACCCGTGGTTGAAACAGAGAAACCCTGGATAGCCTCTTTCCAGGTGAAAACAAACCATTGCATTTTAGTGAAAACCAAGAAACTGCAAATTTAAATCAGATAGTTAAATCGGAATACATATTTGAATAGAAATTTTTTTATTAGTGAGGTCATAGGGAGTTGAAATCCCATCCTTTAAAGCCTGTGGCACTGTGCAAGGGGTGCCTCTCCATGGTCCAGAGGGCCATTATTAACAAGTTACTTTGAGCAGCTGATTCTTTTTTTTTTTAAAATCCTATTCCATTAGTATAGTTATTCCTTTTCTTCTACATAAGCAACATATTGACTGAAAAAACCAGTCTTATGAAATAGTAAATTCATAAGTTTTATAAATTACAACAAAAAGATTAACTTGAATAAACAACGAAGTTAATTAAAAAATGTTAATTACTATCAATTTACTATATTTTGGTATGAAAATTATTCTTTAAAACCACGGGTTTTAACTAATGATCCAACAATTAAACCAATAAACTGGTCATATGATACCCACTGGATTGATGCTTAGTACAGTTCTAATAACTACAAGCTGCATGTCGTCCCAACTTTATGGTTGATACCGTATTTTGGAGTTGCTGCCAATCTTATGTCTATTGAGCAACTTAACGCATCTCAACTTTTATTCACATAATCATGATAACTACATAAAGAGATTTAATGACAGAGCATGTAGATTAAGAGATGATCACATAATCATGAGATGTCTCCGGTTCTGTGAGAAATGAACTTTGAGCTTGGAGTGGTATTCGTGCTTCTAATGAGATTAAGAAAGCGCATTCTTTGATATCTCTTTCGATCTTTTGGCTTGTTTGGAATAAGAGGAACAAAAGGGCTTTTGTTGGGGAAGAACGTTTATAGTTACAATTAGAGATGGTTGAGTTCCCCTAAGTTTTGGTTTAAGGGAAAATTTTGTTAATGAGGATGATTTTAAGGACTTTGTGGAGATCATAGTTACCAGGAATTCAGTACGCTCTGGTTCACAGTACGGGTACGGGTACAATAACGTGGTACGTTACCCACCCCGTATGCGGTACATTGTGGGTAGACTTAAATGGTTTATATTATGTACAAGTACTTGTATAAAATTAGGATATTTGATATCTTTATGAGTAAAATTTAAATAGAAATGTGTGCATAATAATAATTTTGTAGATATTAGAGTTTTGACAAAATATTAAAGTCAATAACCATAATAATATTAGAAAACAAAACTTTAAAAATAAAGTAAGAGCATTCTCTTATTTCCTTTATTGTATCTAGTAATCTTTTTTTTTTTTCAATTTTCCAGCTAAAAATCTTAAGAAAAATTTGGATCATCAATTTTAGTAATCTGGTGTGCGAATACACCACGAATCAGAATATAGAATTCGGATCGTGGTTCCAAGGGGGGTATAAAGATCCCGGTAACTATGGTGGAGATGCTTGGAGATAGACTTTTATAAATGGGTTGCACCCTCTTGGTCCTTTCTTTAGGAGTACAGTATTTACTTAACAAAAATTATGAGAAAACAGACAGAGGTTGAAACACCTTTATTCACTCAGGGAGAAAAAATGTTCAGTTCATTCCCGATTTATACAGATTAAAATTTTAAAAAAAAATAAGAAAAGAAAACCTTAAGTAAATTCCAACTACATGTATTCTGCCACAAAAATATAAATCTAAATAATTCTCAAACAGAAACAGATTTTAAAACTTTTGACCCTTCAAAATGAAATAATTTTTAGCATCCAATTTTCTTATTCGATCATAAGGAATGACTCTTGTGCAAAATAACTCGAAGTAGCAATGGCAGAGCAAGAAAGAGAACAGGAAAGCCTGTAGGTTTTTTTTATAATAGGAAAGACTGTAGGGTTAAAACACCTGAAGAGATCCCGTTGACTTTTATGTGCAAATGTAGGTGTAGGCGAGCATACATATGCAAAATAGTTAGATTGAGAAGTTGAATTTACGACAGAAAGATGAATAAAAAGGCTAAATCTGATCAGATCCAAAATGTCAGTAAGACGGATCTACGCTAGCGTCACAATTTAATTATCTCTAAGCTAGCACGATTAATTTTCTGATGTAACATTGGTAGAAAGGATGGATTAGTTCAAGCTATTGCTCCAAATCAGAGTCTACATGTTCAAGTCCAGAAAGGACTTACAATATTAACAATTCTCTAATAATTTAAACTTAAATTTAATGCAATCAGGTTCAGGTGACTACCTCGAAGAAGACTTGGAGCTTTAAAACCAAGTCGCCTTAGACAACGGTGAAAAGAAATAGACTAAAGATTCCAGGATAAAGCAATGCACCTGTGCAAAATCAAGATTGAAACTGAAGAGGTGGCGTTCACACACAGTAACTGGTTCAACCAGCCTTCCCCTCAAAATGACTTTCTCTACTTTCATTTTCTATAGAGCTTTAGTGAGGTGGTAGTAGTACAATCATAGTGCAACTAAGTTCATCTAATAGAAAAACTGACCATAAACATTTCCACTGAACCATGTGAAACCATGAAATATCTTAATCTACCCTCTTCATGTCTAGTAATATAGGGCAAGGAAGAAGTTAGACGGAGAGAGAAAAACCCCCATTTTCAGTCAGTTATGGTGATATAAACAGAGCATAAAAAAAATAGCTAGATATTGGCAGTTTAAAGAGTTTGATGTTTGGATCATACAGAACAAAAAGTTCTTTACGGTATGTTATCTCCTAATGATATGTCAAGCAGGTAACACATAAAAGAACGTACCACCAACTTAAAGAATGAGTTTAGTGAATCAACTGAGGCCAGATCATCAATGTTGTTAGCTCCTGAAACATAAAATGAGTAAGCAACAAATCAGAAAAATTAAGTAAGCATGAGTAACTCATAAAAGAGTTCCCATAACATACCTAGAAGAAGGCACCGCAAATTTTGAAATGGAATGTAGCTTTTGTCATGAGACTCACAACCACCGAGCAGTTCGTGTATAGTATCATTATCAGGGTAAAAGATGCGGGTCAAATTGTTCTTGTTCAAATGAAGCTGCTCCAAACTGAGGGAATGAACCATATAAAAATGGTTATTTAAAATAAATAAATAAATAATCTAGCAACTCAAATTGAAAATGTTAGGTTAAATGTTTCATGATAAGAGAGAACACACTTCCTTCTAACCTTCTAAGCTGAGAAAGCCTTAAGATTTCATTCCAGTCAGCTATGCAATTATCTTCTAAATTCAGAAGCTGCAAAGAATCGAACCCTTGAACAGCAAATAATGGTGTAGGCTGGAGGAAAGACAATAGAAATAGAGGCATAAAAAGGTTCAAAATTTAAACTAGAGAAATGTATAATAATCAGAGTAAAACACAAACCCAAAGATAAGTGAAAATTCATTTCCTTTTTTCCCTTGAGAAACATGGATCTGCAGTTATAAAATCAACTAAGTTTAGCATTGCTTCTGTACTCTACCCAGCAAATAATGATGTAGGCTGGAGGGAAAGACAATAGAAAGAGAGGCATAAAAAGGTTCAGAATTTAAACTAGAGAAATGTATAATAATCAGAGTAAAACACAAACGCAAAGATAAGTGAAAATTCATTTCCTTTAGGATTTGTGAATTGAGAATATGGGGTATCTCTGTATGCAGGCACAACTGGGTAATTTTGCAATTTTCGGTAATTATTGAGAATTAGTATAATATGTTCTAGGATATGCTAGGAATAATAGGATGTTATTTAATTGGATCCCGAGTTGGTCTAGGATTATTAATTACTACCCCCTCCGTCCCAAATTTAATGACAATTTTGACTATTTACCCAATTAACTGACTATTTTTTTCTAATATTCAATATAAATATCCAAAAAGTTCTAAATATATCCTGATAAAGTTCACAAGATTCCAAAAATTATTTTTTATAATTTTAAGTAAATAACATATTTGAAAATTTAAAAACCAAAATTGTTTTAAAATGTCATACTTAGGCATTCAATCTGGAAAGGAGGAAATAATAGTTTCTATTTGAGAGTCAAATCCTTGCACAACAAGGAAAGGTAGTCTATAATTCTATATAAAGAGCTATGTGTTATTTTAGGGTTTAGAAGACTTGGATTATGGAATAATTATGAGCTATTGTTCTTCAAGCTTTGTGCCTAGAGTGTGATTCCTCTCCCTATGTGTTCTACTATACTTGAGTTACTATTCACAGTAAGTAGAACAACCCCTAAACTTTACTTCCACCTCTTATCTCATTCTAAAATCCTCCTTCCTCACTATCCTATCATAATTCCTGATTTCCTACACAAATATCAACCCTTTCCTCCTCTAAACACACCATTAAAACAGTTGGACACATTTTTAAGAATATAAAAAATAGTTGAGCCTTTTCCCATTAGTTTAAGCTTTTTGAATAATTGATAACCTAGTTCTCTCTTCAACATGGTGTCAATGCAAAGGTAAGTTGATTCCTGGGAAACTCGCTTTTCTCGATTGCTCCTTATTAATTGCTCATGTGCAAAGCCATTAATCCTTCACCCAGCTTGCACATGAAGAATTAAAGAGGAGCAGTAGAGGAAAGCAACTTTCCCATGAATCGAACACAGGACCTTCATGCTATTGGGATAATTGGTAATCCAATATCTCTTCGATTCCTGGGAAACTTGTTTTCCTCTACCACTCCTCGTTAATTCTTCATGTGCAAAGCCATTAATCCTTCATCCGGCTTGCATGTGAGGGGGCGTGTTAAGAGTATAAAAGAATAGAGTTGGGCCCTTCCCCATCAACTTAAGCTTTTGGGATAATTGGTAACCCAACTATCTCTTTAACAACATTCATCCATGGGTGTCCTGCATCAAAGTAACGCAAAACCAAAGAGGTTTTTGTCAGTTCTGCACACTATCAAATTGCCACCAAGTGGTGATAAATAATATCCGAATGTATAAGAACATGAAGAGTGAAGACAGCTCCAGCAAAGAAACATTGTGACAGAATTCAAAAGCTAAAGATTTATAGAAGAAACAAGAAAGGGCCGCTTTACAAGCCTCAAGCTTTGATTTGGTGGGATGATTGTGACTCAGATTTTGTGTAGGAATTGATCTAAGTTATTATACTACCTTTTGTTGACAATACTGTAGTAATACTGTTAATAGTACTGTGGTAGGGTATCTCTCTGGGTGTTGTAGCAGGTACTGTTTACAGCAGCAGATTGGTTTTAACACACTATCAACTTGCCACCAAGTGATGATAAATAATATCCGAATGTATAAGAACATGAAGAGTGAAGACAGCTCCAGCAAAGAAACATTGTGACAGAATTCAAAAGCTAAAGGTTTATAGAAGAAACAAGAAAGGGCAGCTTTACAAGCCTCAACCTTTGATTTGGTGGGATGATTGTGACTTGAATTTTGTGTAGGAATTGATCTAAGTTATTATACTACTTTTTGTTGACAATACTGTAGTAATACTGTTCATAGCACTGTGGTAGGGTGTTGTAGCAGGTACCGTTTACAGCAGCAGATTGGTTTTATTTTATCTTCCATTTCTATCTTGAGGGTCCAATTAGTAGGGTTTATTTATGTCCTATTTCACTAAGGGTTATTTTTATGGCATAGAGTTAATAACATATTGTCCATATTAGTTCATTTCAACGGTTAAGCTTAATTGTCATTATGGTTTAGTCAATCAAGCACCTATATAGTTTTGTATTCAGCTCTTTCACATCTGTTAGATTTTGGGTTGGGTTGGGCGACCCGGCCCGCTCATTTATAGACACAACATTTGAATTATATGGAGTGGAGGGAAAGGGCAGAGCATGAGAAATTCTACTAAGTGAGAAAAAGAGTTCTTAGAGAGAAAATCTTCAATATTTTCGGTTAAAGAGAGACTAAGGCAAGTGAAAGGGCAGAGCATGAGAAATTCTGCTAAGTGAGAAAAAGAGTTCTTAGAGAGAAAATCTTCAATATTTTCGGTTAAAGAGAGACTAAGGCATTTGGGTGCTGAAAATTGTGTATTTTCCGAATTTGTGATCATACACATGACCATTGGCGAGTTTGAAGCTTAAAGAACCAGAGAGCAGTGCATATACAAGAAGTTTTTTCGGGTCAAATCGGTAAGAAACCGTTTCCGCTGACTTAAACATTATTACAATATCAATGAAGAAATTTCTAGAATTTCAGTTATGTTGATGTTTATAAGAGTGAATAGCCTCCTAACCCTAAGATTAGTAGTAATATGTATAGAGAATATAATAATGTGAAAACACATAAATACGCTTAACACTCTTAATCCTAATACTTTTAACACTCCCCTTAAGTTGGAAAGTATACATACACCAACTTGTTAAAATAGACCCATCTTGTTGCAAATAAATCCAAACCCAAATATAACAATACTAGTTCGGGTCAACAAAACCCACAAGTTAGGCAACTATGACCTAACAAGATTGGATCAACACGATCCATTGACAACATCTAAGAGCACTGAATCAACAAGATTTTGACTCTACCTTTCCTTTTACTTTGATTTTGAATTTGACTGAAACAAGCTACTTCACATGGGTTGAATCTATGAAACGAGTCAAATCGGGTCTTCTTTAACAACACAACTACATCCAGGTCGGATCGACCGGACCCAGGTTGAGAAAACGGCTCATGGTATTGTTCACGGTATTGTTCAGGTGGTACTGTTCAAGGGTATTGTAGCGTTACAATGTTCATGATTTTTTTAGAGATAAGAAGTGAATAGCCTTCTAACCCTAAGGTTAGTAATCTATATATATATATATATATATATATATATATATATATATATATATATATATATATAACATAAGAAGAAAATACATAAATACCCTTAACACTCCTAACTATTATACTTTTAACAAGTTATTTTAAATCCTAGAAAGTGTGAGACTTTCTTCCTAAAAGCTTACATCCAGGTCTTCTTTAATAACACAACTACATCCGATCGGATTGACCAAATCCAGGTTGAGAAAACAGCTCATGGTACTGTTCATGTACTGTTTAGTTGGTACTGTTCAAGGGTGTTGTAGCATGACACGGTTCACGACACTGTTCATGATTTTTTTTAGAGATAAGAAAGTAGGGCAGAACTAAAATAGGATAGAATAAAAGAAAATAAGAAAGAGTTATGGTCGGACGTTGTGAAAGCACTTAGGCGACTCTCAAAATAAGATCAACCGCTCTGATACCATGTTGATATTTATAAGAAGTGAATAGCCTCCTAACCCTAAGGTTAGTGTGTGTGTGTGTGTGTATATATATATATATATATAACATAAAGAGAAAATACATAAATACCCTTAACACTCCTAACTCTTATACTTCTAACAAGTTATTTTAAATCCTAGAAAGTGTGAGACTTTCTTCGTAAAAGCTTTAGTATGAGGCTAGTAGTTCAATCTTATCACTTCTTGGTATTTAATCTTATTATCAAACCTACCAATTGTCCCCCAGATTATGCAAACCCTAACCCTAATTTAAGCTCTTGAAGGTTTCCCCTTCTGTCATCTTGCATCACTTTGTTAACTATTGCTTGTTTATGCAGTAATGTATACCTTTCAAGGGAGAAAATAAATAAGTAAAATAATGAATCTATGTAAGAGTTGCTTCCTAAGTTATCTGGAGCAAAAGCTGACACTATCATAAAATTTTGTTAGAGTGGATTGCCTACGGGTGAGTTTGGGATTGTGCAGTGACCGAAGTGCTGCGATCAAAGCATTGTAGGATAAATGCAGGATAATTTTGGTAAACTACATTTTAAGAGTCTATTTTAATAATCAAACTGTGCGGTAAAATCAAATGTGAAAGTGTTGTGGTTATATAAAACGTCTAAAATAGACATAGAAACAAAAATGTTTCTACAAATGAATCTTTTGGCTAAAAAAAGTTGAAACATTTTATTATTTTTGTAACAATAATTATCTGTATAAAATATTTTTATTTTTCTTTATTAGTATAAATATTATTTATATCTTACCAAAAAAAGTAATAAGTATTACAGTAATTTCTTTGCATGTCTTTGTTCATTGACACCTAAGTTCTCTACGTGTGGCGTCCCACAACAAAACTATACAATCAAAAGACAAAGGGATAAAAAAGCCAGACTAACCGTAAGCTAAAAGATGAGCAACAAATGTATGTTAAGGATTTGTAAATTGTAATAAATCTAAGGGGAATTTTGGGGTATTAATATTAGTCATTAAACAATCCATGCATTCCAAAACACAATGTTTCCTACAGATGCGGAAATCAACGTTGTGCAGCACCGCTTTGAGCTAACGCGGTCAATGAAATTATTTACCAAACGCAACTTGTTACAAATAGATCCATCCAACTTGTTACAAATAACTTCAACCCAAGCACAACAAGACCCATAAGAACAGCACCGGGTCTACAAGATCCAACAACAGAGAACTGGACGAGTAGGGTTGCTACCCATGGATTAGATCTACGGAACAGATCTGTTCAAACGGATCTGGGCTGAGAGACTCCAAACGGGTGGAGCACCAAACCAAATCTGCTAACAGAGGCTTCACTGTCGAGGAAGATCTACTACCAGGTCTGCTAGTACGCGGAAAAAGGTATGCTAGAGAAGATGGGAGACAGCAGAAGTTTGGGGCATGTTTGGTTAGAGTTTTCAAAAACTGAAAACAATTTTCAAAATCATAAAACATGTTTGAGTATCAATTTTCAAACATAGTTTTTGAAAATTATTTTCAAAATGAGTCTTTTTAAAAACTGGTTTTAGAAAACTTCTTTCAGGTGTTTTCAAAACTAGTTTTCAATTTTCATTTTTTCTCATAAATTTTCCTCCCCATTTTCTTTCTACCCAAATAGAAAAGCTCTCTTTATCTCATCATTTTTTAGACCGTCAACGAATATGATGTCGAACTACGAGTGGAAAAATTCGGAGTTACTGCGGTAGTGCTGTGGCAGCACTGCTGCAATCATGTTGTGGTGGTGCTGCAACGGACATGCTGTGGCGTCGCTGTTGTAGTATTGTTGCAGTACTGTTGCAGTCATGTTGTGGCGGTGCTCCTACAGTCGCAAACCGGTGATGGATCTACTAGGGGAGAAAAAGAAGGAGACGAAAGATGAGGAGAACAATAAAATAAGGAAGAGAAGAAGAGGAAGAGAAAATCAAAAGAAGATCCAAATTTTTTAGGAGAAGAAAAGAAAAATTAAATAAACACATATAACTATAACTATAAAATTATCCAAACAAATTTTCATTGTTTTCTGGTTTTGAAAACTGTTTTCGAGTCACAATTATCCAAACATGTTTTCTGAAGAAAACATCAGAAAACTATTTTCCATTTTCATTTGCGAAAACTAAAAACTGAAAACTGGTACCCAAACATGCCCTTGGTGTGTGGGTGGCGGCAGATGTTTAGGTTAGGGTTTTTTATGTTTGGTAGAGGGAGAAGATAGGGTTTCAAAAAAAATTCCTTTTTTTAAGATGGCTCCAGGGTCGCAAGGATGATCTAATACCATGTTGAAGTTTATTAAAGTGAACTACCTACTAACCCTAAGGCTGGTAGTCATATATATAGAACATAACAATGAGCCTTGTGGCTAATAGGTCACTTACACTGTGATCCCACAAATAACCAAAAAACTTAAAAATCTTATAATAATAAATATTTTCTTTCCCATTCTGCATTGATAGATTCCTAAAAAATTTCTGGACTTTTCTGGGTGTAAAAGTATCTGAAGGTTTATTAGGTTCAGATTTAGATAAGCTTGGGCAAGATTATAGTGCCGTCATCTTTTACTTGTTCATAATCTATATTTGTTCTCAACCACCAATTAAAGTTCTACTCTACTATATCATAGTGAAAGGAAAACAACAAAATCTTTTTTTAACATTTTTTGATTATCCAAATACAATCTGGAAGCAGCTTTTAGTAAAGATCAACAAGTATTACCTTTATCGTGGTTATGCTATTCCCCATCAGATGCAACTCCTCGATCACAGGTAATGAACGTTCAAGAACTTCAACCTGCCATATCAATAAGATTATATAAAGCAATTAAAGTTAAAACTAAGCAAAGTGCAGGAAGTGCTAAGAGGTAAAACATGAAAACAAAGTATCTCACCTGGGTCCAAAGTATACCAGTATTGTTCAAAACTAATACACAGATGTTTTTTAAATGTGGCAGCCCCGTAATATCTTTTTCCATTGAATTGTTAGATAAATTGAGGGCTCTAAGAGCTGGCAACTGTTCACAGATGGTGCCAACATCCTGCAAGAAAAGATTCAATGGACAAGATGAGACTGGTTATTTCACATCAAACAACTACTTGGCTAGGAAAGCAGTTTTAGAGTAGCAAGTCAATGCACCTAATCACTCACAATAGGGAAAGCTCTTAAAGTTATAATGGAATGAGTACCTCAATGAACTTGTTATATCAATCACTAAATTCAGATAATGAGTTTACTAACAAATTCTCATTTTTAGAATTAATTATTGTTAGCACAAGGAAGACCCTGCCATTTTCAAGACCTTGGCAAGTGGGAACAGCCAACAAGTGCTTTGTACAAGACTCAGGTACCCTTTGGAAAATTATTTGATGCTTTATCCATGTTTTCCTTGACCTCTTTGAGCATAATAAAGCATCAAGGCCCCAAAATCAATCAGGAACTTGAATGAAAATATGAATGGATGAAATAATAAATAATGGGTAATAATTATAACATATATATCAATAATAATTCAAATATATTAATAAAATATTGGATTGGCAATTTAGGTGGTGGAATTTGATGATCTACTCGACTAAACTCAAGCAAGCATTAATCCCCAACTGAGATACAACATGAACCCTTTTCCTCCAATTTTGCTTACCGAAAGGCCATACCAGAGTTACCAGAAACATTGCATCCCACCCCCCCCCCCCCCCACTACGAACTAAGTTCTGAATCATGACTATCATTGATCCCAAATCTCACCCATACACATACACATTTGAAATTTCGAATAGTATGATATGCTTATAGAGAGAAAGTTTAGAAACCATACAGATAAAGGTGAAGAAGGCAACCCAGTCGCCAGAGATGGAGAGAGAAATGGCCGCCATCGCAATAGAAAGAAGAGAAGCCACCGCCACAGTCGAAGAACGAAAAAGTTGTTGCCTCAGTCAAGAAAAGAGAAAGTCCTCAATGTGGCGCATCGCGTCACCTCAATGAAGCAATCTGCCACCGCCACAATCATGATTTGAGCAAACCGGTGCTGCCACAGAGGAGGGAGGAAGCACTGTCGGAATGGAGGAGAGAGGAGCATCTCGGAGTGGAGAGAGAAAGCTTTATGTGGGTGTTGACATCGAAGAGAGAGAGAGGGAGAGAGAGAGAGAGAAGTCTCTGGGTGGGGTGGGTTTTGATTCTTTTGAGTCTTTTGATTTTCAAAATGGGTTAGCACTTTTATTAGTAGACTATTTAATATTCAACATAAAGGCCAAAAGAGGAACAAAAATGGGCCATATAATTTTACTTGGGGACCTCCATGATAAAGTTAAAAAGAGGTTCACAAGACTGGTCAGTTAGTGAATACAAAGTCTATGGATTATTCAATACAAGGATTCATACTATTAATATATATGTTTTATTTATTATATAACTATATATATATATATGTCGACCCGAATTAACGTACCCCAACATACCGAGATCCCAAATAACTATCAAACTAAGCCTACCCCCTCGCACCGCGTAGCGGGCAAAGTCCCGTACCACGTTCAAGGTAACTTTGGGCCATACTCACCATAAGATGCTTAAAGGGCCAATTTTCTTCTTTACCCCAATATTAAGATGCATTGATAATGATATAAAACTTAGTAACTCTACCACTAAGCATTAAAAAAATTCTCATATGAAGTTCCAGACAAATTATCAAGTATTGATGATGTATACAAAACCACTACAACTTATAACACTAGTAGTTCACAAAAATTTAGCAAATTAGAAGAACACAATATGTAACTTAAACAGTAGAAGAAAGTATAACAATAGTTCAAAGCACAAAAATGCACTGATCAGTTGTTTGATGGAGAACACACTAAGATTAAATATGCAGCCTTGGTTAGGATGAGAAGATACCTTCCATTCTGAAATCAAATTCCCGGTCAAGTCAAGCTCCTTCAGATCTGCAGTAAAATAATCGTATTGATAAAAGCGCTAAACATAACTGCAGCTGCAAATTATTTGTCCAGCAGCAAGTACACAAAATGTGGTATCACCCAAGAACTAATTCATGAGAGATTGATCAGTATGAGCAAAATGATAGAAAAGGAGAAATAAAAATGATAAAACAATTAATAAAGGGCAACTTCCGCATTAAGCCTGTTTTTCCCTATATGCTTGTGTAAGAAGAGAAAATCACAAAACTCTTTCACATGCATGAGTATGCACTAGCTTGCGGTACCCCGTAGCGTGCACATACACACACTCAAATCTCTTTGTACAAAATACATAATTTACTCTAGCTCAGTAACAAGCAAGGAAAGGGATATGTGCTTACCTCTGAAAAAGACAAATATAACAATGAAGACAGAAAAAGGAAAGCTAAAATAAGAATGCACCCATGTAGATATCACCACTTTAAGCTAGAAATATTTTATTCTAATTTACTGAATGTCTTTGAAGCAACAGGCATAGTTGTTTCAAATTCTAACAGTATTCCCACCTGATAATCTCGATATTAGAAAACATAAATGAATAGCAATATAGAGTTTGATAAAGGTCAAATTTCATACAGTTAACCTATGAAAGTGGCTTTTTTTATCATTAAAAGTATAGATATAAAAATATGGGCATCATGGGGGTGCCAACCCGTAAAGAACTATCTTCTTGAGAACAAAAAGTCTAAGAACTCAAAATTTTCATATTTATTTATAGAAACATTGCCATTAAACCAGAGATTCAAAGTGTTTAACCATCAAGCTCTCCTATTTTTTTTCTTTCCAAATCAACCAAAAAACGATGAGGGGAATCACTAACCTCTTCTTATCCTTGCAAGCTCAAATGCCAGGCCAAGCCCATAATTCCTCCCCAACCAAACCGGCACAACCCCACTTAATACCCTCACCACGACTGCCAAGTTCCATATCCTTCTAGTCCAATTACAATCCAAAAAGAGATGATCCACCATCTCGACGTTCTCTTTGCAAAGAAAACATCTATTGACAATAATCCCCCCTTTGTAGATTATCCAAAGTCAAAATCCTACCCCAAGTAGCCTCCCAACTTTGGTTGTAACACAAATCCACCAAATCATCTTCCAAGGTAAGTTAAGTTAGCATTACTTTCCATCAAATGGTTACTCGAAATCCATTATAGAATTATTTAAACTCAATGATTCGACAAAGGCTAGTCCTCCCTAATAAGATCCACTCCGACCCCACTCCATCCCTCCATCACTTAGTCATACAAGAAACCATCAAAATATCTTTTTTTTTTAAGTAAAACCACCAAAATATCTTTCTCCCTCGTAATTGAGTAAGTGAACATACAAGGAGGTATTCAACACCAAGAGTCATGCCAAAACCAAGTTACCACCATTTCCCACACTGAAAGTAATAGAAGGATGAAACTCAATCCAACCTTTCCTTATCCACTTCCAAAGCCCTACCCAATAGAAACCACTACCTTCCCTAGAGGACCATCTGTTGTGCTCCCAACCAAACTTCACCTCGATAACATTTCGCCAAAATTGATCTCTCTCAATCTTGAATCTCCAAAGCCACTTGCCAAGAAGCTCTTTGTTTTCTTATTTTGATAATTTAGCCATGAAGGGCTATGTCAAAATTACAAGACGCTTAAAACCCAATATTCCTCTTTCAAAAGTTTTCTTCACCGCTTTCCACTTCACTAAGTGGTATTTGAATTCCTCCCCCGAACTTCCCAAAAGAATCTTGTTTAGATGCTTTCTAACATTTTTGCAATCAAATAAGGGTTTGGCATAAGGGACATGAAATAAATAGGAAGATTAGATAGGTCATAGGGTACACTTCACAAGAGTCAATCTTCCTTTAAAGAGTGAAGTTTCTTTCTTAAGCCTCTCCATAACAAGCTCCCAAACACTCGGCTTTGAAATTTTCCCTTAGGGTTAACCTAAAGTGACTCATGGGTAGAGAACCCATCGCACACCCCAAAATGATAGCCAAGAGATTCCCCTCCATTTCTCCTCCCATGGAAATCAACTCAGTCTTGCCTAAGTTGACCTTAATGTTGGATGCCGCCTCAAAACAAAGAAGACATCATAGATTTAACACTTGCTCAACCTCCACACCGCGAAAGATAATAATCATCGACTCCATTGACCATGACCACGCTCAAGAGACCCTTTTCCACCGCCTTGGACATCATACAGTTAAAAGCTTCCATTCCCAAAATGGAAATAAGAGGATAAAATGTATCTCATTGACGAAGCCCTCTAGAAGCATGAAAGTGATGCTTAAAGAACCATGTAGAAAAAGAAGTTGAAGAGATGCACTTCTTTATCCAACCGCACCATCTAGCCCCAAAACCCATTCTCTCCATAACCTAAAGAAATGAACCAATGACACAATAGCTCGAGACATTCCGAATGAAGGAAGTAGTTCATAGAGGACAAATATCTCTGATATTCCCTATTGTCAAGTGTTTTTTTAACCCACCCCACACACCTAGATTTTTTGGTATGAGATTGAGATGGAAGATTATCAGATTTTGGTTTTGTGACCATGCGACTGGTTAGTTTATTTGAGGGAAGGATCTTCTCTCAGTTCCCCCTTTTGGCTTAACTAAAGTTCGTTTTTCATAAACCATCTAGTACTCATCATTACATAATCTATTAAAATCTAAATCCAATCGCTTTAAGTTGCAAAAGAAGGGGGCCAATTTCAAAATTTACACGTCCAAATTCCTTTTTTTGTGTAAGTATGGGATCAATATGAGACCTGCATATAAACAAGTACCTCCTTGGAGTTATTGATAATAAGCAAAAACTTAAGAAAAATTAGATACATAACATTTAACTTGTTCTAAATTAGGAAAACTATGTGTCACTGAGGTGGCAGCATATCATAGGATGCTGTAAGAAGTCTTCTTTATGTTCAACTGTATATAATTTTAAAAGCCATTCCAATAAGCACATATCTTAGCACTCAATTACCAGAACATGGAACTTCCCATATGAAAGGCTCGTCATTTTTAGCATACTAGTTTCCTTCTTTTTTCATTTGCTAAACAATAATTTTATTATGAGAAAAAACAATTAGTTGCATGTTCTATGCAAACTAGAGTATACAAAAGCTATAGAAGATTAAGGATGTAAAATATCAATCAACTCCTAAATAAAAGAAAAGGGACACAAACCGGAAACCAAGCCCCAGAATTTTCACATTATGTCGTTCTCCTATTCATGTTATTCTTTTACTAAACCATCTATAGTCAAAATTTTAGTGATAAATAAAATCATTTTTATAGTAGCTTTCCATACATTATAAAATCATTTTTATGGTATGAAATGCCAAGGAGACCTTGGCTCAATGGTAAGACTGAGGCCCTGCTTCGAGTAACGTGTGTGGGTTTTACCAGTATAAAAAATTAGCGATAATTGAATAATATACTAACCACCATAAGTGGTATCAAAAGAAAGTAACTAGAAAAAAAATTGTGTAACCATCTTACTTGACAGAATGGTACTGATGTCACATGGGGCTCCAAGAGAACTAACACCCAAATAAGATAGTGAAGCGCCTGTCAGCTCTTCAAATCGACTTAGCTTGTCTTGAATTTTGTCTTTACCCAAAAGCTGAACAGATACACGTTTGTTGCTCGCTGAAAGAACATACATTTCATCTACAAAACAACAAAAGGTGCAAAATTCACATAAATTGTTCTGGTTATGTTGATGTTGCTTACATCCTACAAAACGCATAAAAATTGCAAAATAACAGAAACTGGTGAGCATGTTCAAATTGTCACAGAATTCAGTTCAAAAGATTTTGCCTGCTAATCTTTTTATGTTCAGCAGATTTTGAATTTAAACAACTTGTTCTCTTTACCTATAAACAAATAATAAAGTACAAGTGTAAATCTTGCCAAATTTTATTGCAAAGTGTTTGACTTTAGGGCACAATGATGGACTGACCTGGCCCAGTACATAAGGAGATTTTAAATCTAATATTGAGGGGTGGTTTAAAGGAAGTTACTCTCTCTTGTAGAAAACTGAAAGAAAAAAAAACATGAATTGCGGCGTGGGGAGTTCTCTGCCCAAGAAGAAAAAGAGAGAAAGCACCATTACTAATAGAATCCTCTAATCCTTGGTCTTCAACAGTCTCACAGAAGCCACATATGCATATATGCTGTGGCAAGAGGATGCTTTTCGTTCACATGATCACATCCACGATCACAAAATGGAGGCTGGCGTGTAGAGACGTCCCTATGTTTTTGAAGAGCATAGGAACATAAAACAGTCAACTATGATCCTACTGAGTTTTGATTCGAGTTCAGAGATAAATTTGACCCATTTGTTCTTAATCCGCTTCTATTGTTATGGTTGTTGTCTTCTATTTACAACACAAAAAAAAAAGTCGCAAAATATTGATATATTTCAACCGAATTTACAGAATCCCAAAATTTAAGTAGAATAGAGCTTCTTACAAGAAGCCAGCTCCCAACTTTTCATGATATGGTCAAACTATGACTAGAATTTCACAACTTTTAGCCAAATTTAATATTTTCAAATAGTTGTACACTAAGCCATATTTAATGACTGCATGACAATAGCAAATCAACTTGAAGAAATTAGTGATAACTATGTAAGTAAAACTCTTTGAAGAGAATCGTAACACAGTAGCATAATTTAGAAGATCTAGTTATATCGAAAGACATGGATCGCTCCCAAGTTATGAGCTGTCGTTTTTCAAAAAGAAAATGCACCAAATTATTCAAGGATGCGTAATTTTCACTAGGAAATGGACTTGAATGCAAAATTGTTAACGGCAATCAAGGGTTCATAGGTTCTTTGAAGGAATGGCTCTGAAGTTTTTGGCTTACAGTGAAGAGAAAGTGTAAAAAAGTGAAGTGAAATTCAAAGCTCTGAGCTGCATTTATTTTCATTTACGAGGGGAAAAAATCAAAAAATTTAGCAGAGATCAGATTTTACTCACTGCTTTTCTCTAGTGAGAGAAAACAAAGAGAAGCTTCAAAGGCAATCCTTTTTAGAACAGAGAGCAATATAATGTTTATGGTAGCAAAATAAACAACATTTTGTTTTTAATAATTCCCCTTTTCATATATACTTGCAGCTCTCTCTGCAGGCCATTCAGTTCAGCTTTTGAAGAATAGCAAAACTCTTTTAGATGCATGTATATGTCAAATTTACTTTATTAAGGTTACATCCAAAATGACCTAGACACCAGTAAATACTTTTCAATAGTTTCCCAGCAACCAGAAAAGAAAACAGAAACTTATAACAGAATCACTCACCCTCTTCTTCCTTAGTGGAGTAAGTTTTGTATCTGAGCTCAAGAGCTTGCAGCAATGAAATGCCAGGACTAAGATTCTGGATCCGAACAAATGACCCAGACCATTCGGATCGGGCTAGGAAATATCGAACCCCGTTAAGGGATCCATCATGCTTCCCTTCTCCATCTTTGTCCCAGTCAACCCCGACCCACATGCCCGAATAACTCTCTACAGGTCCAATGTACTTGACTGTACCAGTTCGACGTGGATCATTAGTGGAGTGGACTCGCTGCCCAAGTCTGAAAGACTTGGGGCTTGTCGCAGCACTCATATTGCTCACCAGAAGTTGGTGAAGTAAATTAATGTTTTAAACACCGACCTAATCATCAAATATGAATCAAAATAGGTTCAACAATCCAAGGTCGAAATGTTACCACACATATATAAATAATTAAAATATTATATATATATATATATAATAAAAACAATCATGATAATAATAAAGATATAACATTTATAAAAAAATAAAATAAAATAATAGAACTCTAAATTTTGGAGTAACATGAAAGTTTATTAATTCTTCAGCACACAAAAAACGCCATAATTATATTTCTTTCTATCAAGTAGTTATTTACATGGTTATATATCACCTAATTGAAGGATGCAAATGAGACATTAAAAGATAACATGTAATTCAAGAAGAAAATATGCAGGAACCTAAACGAGAAGAAAAGGCACCAGAGCACTCACAATACATGGTTTCTAACAATATATATGCAAAAGTATATCTTCGGAAAAGCATTGACCAAAGCCAGCCATCCTTGATATGATCCAATAACATTTTGAAAACGCATTATCTTTCCAGGAAATCATTTGCAAGCATTTAGTCTTTTCCGTGAATCAACGTAAGAGCATGAATGTAATGATAATGATGATGCTAACCCATTCTTGCAAACATTTCTTCAAACAAATAGCAGGCCAAACTACCAAAACATGAAAAAATCTATTAAATTTATTGCATTACATATTCACATCTTTAAACACAGAGATGCGGGACATAATCAAAATGGGTTGTCTTGAGCACAAATTGTAAAAGGAGCTAACAAACACCACCACCCACAGTTCTAAAATCACCAAGATCCCTTTATATAATTTTCTAAGATATCAAGAAGAGTAAAATTAACATCAGCTACTAATAAATATATATTGAATGTATTCTAGAGCTCCCTCTAATTATTTGTTGTGCAATAGTTGAGAAATAGCAGTCGATCAACTGATGTCGGAGAAAAATAGATGAGGTAATGATGAGAGACTGAAAAGAGGAAATATCAGTTTTAGAAGCCAAAGAGATGATGATAGCAATTCAATCAAAAACTAATGAATTTTATCACTTTGCGATGTGGGGTGCTAGTGTTTTTACAATAACACCCCTAACCAAACAAAAAGATGTTAAAAATACATTCTCCGTACTAAAACCAGCAAAACTCATTTAATACTCCTACAAGTTATAGAGATATTTGTTGATCAAATTCTCAAATTCAAAAGCCCAAAAAAGGATGGAATTTTGAATCTGCATATTGGATCATCAACACCAGCAACACCATGTTCATGTCTTTGTTGGAAACATCATAATTTTTGTAACAGTACCCATTAGCTTGGATTTTAGTAACAGAGCCAAGTACAAAAAAAAAGTATCACAACAGATCTGAAATTCGATGTATTCGCCCACAACTTCTCAGCAACCAAACTGAAACAAGAAAGGAAAAGAACCCTTTGAAGATACAATTCTTCAAAACAACAACGGAGATCTAGGTTTTGGAGATTTCACTATTGTCACACCAGGGAGATAGCAGCATGGAGATCTGCAAAAGGGTGCTGCTCGCGGCGGCTCGGTGGGCAAGGCATGACGCAGTGCGGGGGAGACTTGAATAAGAGAAGAGGAAAAGCAGAGAAAATTAAATTCAGGACTTACCTAATTTCCAGGCATGACGCAAGCATGAACTGCTATTTTCGGGGATGGTGAAACCAAATTTTCGAGTAGGAGAGAAAGTAGAAAGTTTAGTCTATGTTAGGGGTGTTATTGTAAAAGCACTAGCACTCAGCCCTAAGTGACAAAGGGCAGCTTTTTACGGAGTTGCTATCTTTATCATTTTTCACCTCTACTGGGAGAGAGTACGTGCTCTTCACCCGCTTCTGCTTTCAACAAGAACCCAAAATGTGGAAGTTCAAGAAACCTTGACGAAAAGAAACTATAGTGATATGAAAAATCAAATGTTTGATTATTGTTTCTATTGGATAGTGGGAGAGCAAAGAATTTCGTTTATAAAATCAACCCAATAATTTAGCAATCAATCAAAAATAATCGATTAACAGAATATACAAATAATGATACCTAACTGATGTCATCAATTATAATAACTACACATAAAATAATAAAAATATCTAATTTATCTATATTTTAAAATTTTGAATCAAACAACTATTCCGAATCACAGTAAAATGCAACAAATTATTATATTTCTGAACTACAAACATTAATTAGAAACTGGGAGAAAACAATTAGTTCAAAACACTACTAAAAAAGGAGAAAAATACTGAGACAAAGGTTAAATCATCTTTCGTATAAAGATGAGGAAAACACAACAAAGAACAATTTAACAATATCAACATAACCCTAGAAAGGGTTAATTTTGTATTCATCCAGGAAAGAATTATTTATTGATTATACAAATATATAAAACTCAAATCAACCACCATAATATATACAGAGAATTTAGATATTAGTTGGAGTCTAGTTCTTTAAAATTTTAGTTAAATAGTAGTTCCCCCTCTAATCTCGAGGCTTTACCAACCCTTAGGTCCCTCGTATCATTATGTACAAGTTTAGTTTGACATTTTTACATATGAACGCATAGATGCAAGCACCCATGTTGAAAACTACTATTTACAAATTGCAACCAACTGAGTTTTATGAATTTAAATTTCATATACAGCCATATAGGAGTTGTGGGATTCTAAAAAATAGGGAGGATTGGAATCATTTTTTTTCTAAACAGATCCCAAACCAGGTGTTTCTTGTAACACATGTACCCTTGATGTAAGGGTAAAATAGTAAATTGATTAATATATTGAATTTAACATGCATACATACGTGAATTGAAAGTTAAATTTGAGATGATTTTTGAAGAAAAATGTTGATAGAAATTAAAGAAAAGAGTTAGAAAATTATTGAGCAAGAAAGAAAGAAAATTTTCAAAATTTTAAAGGAAGAGTTGGTCGACCATAGGGTCAATTGGTGACCAACTAGTCAGTTGGTGGTTGATCGGTCGATTGGTTAGGCTGGACCGATCAATTGGCAACCGATCGACGGGTTGAAGTTTTTAAAATTTTAAATGTTAAGTGAGAGGTCGACTAGTTTGGACTGAATCGGTCAATCAACAAGTTAACTGGTGAGGAATCGATCAATTGGTCGGTCAATTGGTAAATGAAACAGTCGGCAGCCGACCGATGATTTAAGGTTAGAATTATAAAATTTTAAATGATCAACCGCTCGATCGAGTAGTCAACTGGTCATACCGAAAATTTTGATAAGTTTGAAATCATTTTATGAACATTTGAAATTCATTCTCTCTCTAGAAAAAGTTCTAAAACACTTTAACACTGAAGGATTTCATAATCCTGTCTTACAAATCGTTTCATTCACAAAAGAATTTTTAAGAATTTCGAAGGAAAAACTTTGAAAAAGGTAAAGTTATGAATTTGATTATGAGATTTTCAATCTTTAAGAGTTGTTCTTCTACTGTTCTTAAAAAAAGATTTGAACTTGGATTCGAGTCAAAAAAGAAAAAGGATTATGTTGAAATCTTTGAAATTAATAAAGATGAACATGCATACATAAAATTCAAACCGGTACAGAGTATAGAAATTGAAAGTATGAGATAGAAAAATTAATGAATATCTTATGGTTAGGTGTTTGTGATCAACAATATAAAGAAATTGCTAAAAAGAGCATGAAAGAAAATGAGGTGATCTACAAATAGCTTTAAAAGCTATATCATGAGTTGAATTTACTTTTAGTAAACGAGACAAACATGAAAAGTACATAAAATTTGAAATGATCAATAGTATGAAATAATTATTGAATATATATTATAAATGTGTTGATTGGATGAAATATATATAAACTTGATGATTTAATAGAAGCATAAAATATGACATGATTGAAATTAATATGTGAGAAATTAATGAGATAATGTTCTTGAAAGAATAAGTTGATGAGATATATGATGAAATATATGTTGAAAAGAGAAATAAATCTCTTGAGATTACGATAAATAAGTTGATAATATATATGAAGAGATGATTTGACTTATATGATAAAAAGAAAGACTTTATGAAGAAAATTATTATGAATTGTATGACATTGTGATATGTGTGCTTATATGTGATTGATCGTATGCATTGATGAAATACTAGAACCATAACTAGTCTGGATAAAACATGTCGACATATGGGAAGACGTTCCCAAAAAATGTACTAGAGATTGGTATGGATACTTAAAAACTGATGAATTACCCATACGTTAATAGTATGGAGGAGATGTGAAAGAAAGAAACGAAATTATAAGAAATGAAATGTTGAAATGAGGATGTGGATGCATACATGTTTATTTTTATGCATTATTGAGATGTTAAGACATCAAATTTGAGATGATGATAGAAATATGAGTCTCATGATGAGACAGTTGTATAATGAGAAAATGACAAACATTTGAATTAATATGTTATATAGTAAATAACTATGTTGTGTGATATAAACCTCACGATGATGTATTTACATGATGAAAATAATATTAAAATGATGATTATAATTGATTGAAACATATGACATGAAATCATAAAGAATACACATATATGATGATTGAAATTATATGATTTGAGAAATGATTGATAAGTGATTTAAATTATTCATATGAGAATTGAGATATAAAATATGACTAGAAGTATACAAATCAAGTAATTATAGTAAATTATAATTCACTGAGCTTATGAAGCTCATTCCTCAATATTAAATGATTTCAAGCCACGAGCATGACCGGTAGATATTTGACTTGAGACCAAGAGTAAGTAAATTAGGTAAGTCCTCGTGGTTGACATCCTTAGACAAAAGAAAGGAAATGAATAAAGAAAGAAAGAAAGAAAGAAGAAAATAAAAAAATTTTGAGAAAGACAATGGTATATATTTGTAAAGAATTATATATAAACATGCATTTGGTAAGTATTTGTATATTTGTTAAAGTTATACAGAAAGAACGTTGTAACTCATCTGTAAAAGAGTTGAGGAAAATTGTTGTACCTATTTTCAATATTTTATGCAATAGTTGTTGCATATATGCGTCATTCTTGGATCTTTAATATGAAGGCACCGTCTTGAGTGGTCCCGTCCGACATGGATCATTACAATTTTTGGTATCAGAGCTATAGGTTTTAAGATTTTATAGACTGTATAAAATGTAATAAAGTGGGAATCTAAAATAATTTATTTTAATGCAGAACTTGAGGATGTCATGTGGATGTGGTAGACCTAGAGTTGTGGGACAAAGATGGTGTGGTAAGCCCTTGTGTTTAGAAAAGCAGAGGTTTGAGATTGATGTTGAGTCTGTGTTTCCTGAAAGGGAATATGTTGGTTGTGCACCTGGTATTAGTAGTGTAGTAAAGAATGTTGGTGCTGAGAGAGATGAATTAAGAGAAGCTCTTGCTCATACTCGTAAGAGGATGAACAGGCAGAGGGTGGAGTTGATAATTTACAGCATAGATTGGATGAGCAGATTAGGTCAGAACTTTAGAGGCATGATGTTCAGAAGGGAGAGGGTAAGTTTGTTCAAGAGATGCAGAGAGATTGTTTTGCTAGATTCATTAAGTTGAAACCCCCATCTTTTAAGGGATCTAATAACCCTTATGATGCTTAGTTATGGATAAAACATATAGAACGTTTATTTGGTGTAATATCTATGTCAGATAAGCGGAGAGTTGTCTTTGCTTCTTTTTAGTTAGAATGAGAAGCCTCTAATTAATGGGATAATGTTCTTCCTAGGCTGAGTATGGATTAGATCAACCTTTAACCTAAAGTAGATTTAAGAAAGTATTCTTTGCCAAATACTTCCCTGATACTTTTAGATCTCATCAGGAGAGCAATTTTATCCAATTAAGGTAGAATTTGATGATTGTGGCACAACATGATGATAGATTTGTAGCTTTATTGAGATTTGTGCCTTAGTTGGTGAATACCGAGGAGAAAAAGTGTGAGAGATTTCTAGATAGTTTACATTTCGAGATACATTTTAGACCCTAATATTTGAGTCAAACAAATTATACTACTTTGGTGGATATGTCACTTCAGATAGAGAATGACATCTTTGAGTTTAGATGACGTAGAGAGTGGTTAAAGATGAGTAAACCTAAGGGAAGTAGAGGTGGTAGTCTGGGGATTTAGGGAGGTCATCCACCCTAGAAGGTTTGTACCTTTTCAAAATGACCCATTATTTAGAGTCCGCAGAGGTAGGTTGGATCTGTAGCCTCTGTGACTCAGAGTTTTGTTGGGGGAACCCCTAGGTTTTGGAAACAACCTATGGGAGTTAGAGGATTTGGTTGATGATTCAATAGAGGTATGAGTGTACCACCAAGGGGAGGTGGTAGTGTTGTACCTGATAGAGTGAGCACAGCATGTTATAAATGTAATCAGATAAGACATTTATCTCAAAATTGTACTACTTTGATGTGTTTTGTTTTTGAAGATGATGGATATATCAGTGTGGATTGTCCATTAAGGAGATCAGCTGGGGTAGTAATTGTTGGAGGGTTAGGAGAGGACATGAAAGAACAGTCAGATTGAAGTGGTGTATCTAGGAATGTTCGGGTTAGCACTCCAAGTAAATGAGCAGTTATTGAGAAATGACATGTTACTCAGACATAACTCAGAAAGAGCAAAGTATATGCACTGACCTAATAGGATGCTCAAGCAACTCTTGATGTTGTAATGGATAAATTATCTATCTTTAATAGAACTGCTAGAGTTTTGATTAATCCTGGTGGAACTCATTCATTTGCATCTAGTTCTTTTATGAAATCTATAAATGCATGTGTTAGCCCTTTTATTGCATAATATTATTGTTGAAGTTCCTACTGGAGATAGAGTTGTGATCAGAAGTGTATATCAAGGATGTAATATTCACTTAGGTGAGATAGAATTTGAAGTGAATTTGTTACCTTTGAGTATAATAGACTTTGATATAATACTGGGAATGGATTGGTTGTCGGCTTATCATGGTTGAGTTGATTGTTTCAATAAGAATGTAGTGTTTAGAATACCTGGGCAGGAAGAGTTTAGATTTCATGGAGAACGTACGATACTTTCAAATTGTCTTATTTCTGCCTCCGGCAACTACAAGTGGCTGATGAAAGGTTATGAGGGGTATTTAGCTCATGTGGTAGACTGTAGTAAGAAAGGTAGAAAACTGGAAGAGATATCAGTTATAAGAGATTATCCAGAGGTCTTTCCTGATGAGTTATATGGTTTACCTCCAAGTAAGGAGATTGAGTTCTCCATTGAATTGATTCCAAGTTCAGTACCTATTTCTATAACACCCTATAGAATAACATCCACTGAGTTGAGAGAGCTGAAAATCCAATTATAGAAATTGTTAGATAAATAATTCATTCGCCCTAGTGTGTCACTATAGGGAACCCTGATATTATTTGTGAAGAAGAAAGATGTAACCATGGGATTGTGCATAGATTACAAACAACTAAATAAAATAATCATTAAGAATAAGTATCCTTTACATAGGATAGATGATCTATTTAAGCAATTATAAGGTGCAAGGGTATTTTCTAAGATAAACTCGCGATTAAGATACCATCAATTGAGAATTAAAGAAGAAGATGTGCCTAAGACTTCTTTTATGACATGTTATGGTCACCATGAATTTCTTATGATGTCGTTCGGGTTGACTAATACTTTGGTTGCATTCATGGACTTGGTTAATATAGTGTTTAAACCATTTTCTTGATAAATTTGTGGTTGTATTCATTGATGATATTTTGGTATATTCTAAGAGTGAGAAAGAACATGTGAAGCATTTAGAAATTCCGAGTAAGATGTTAAATTTTCTAAATGTGAGTTATGGCTGAATGAGGTAACTTTCTTAGGACATATAGTATATAGGGGAGGAATAGCAGTTGATCCTCATAAGGTTAAAGCAGTGTTGAGTTAGGAGAGACCTATCAGTGTAGCAAAGATTATAAGTTTTTTGGGATTGACTGGTTGTTATAGAAGGTTTATTCAAAACTTCTCAATAATTACAAACTCTTTGACTAGATTAACCAGGAAAGAGGTTAAATTTGTATGCTCTGAGAAATGGGTTAAATTTGTATGCTCTGAGGAGTGTGAAAGGAGTTTCCAGTTGTTAAAAGATAAATTGACTACTGCTCCAGTGTTAGTACTTCTTTATGGTGATGAAAGATTTGTTGTGTGCAATGATGCTTCGCATCCTAAGGTTGGGATGTGTATTGATGCAACATGGGAATGTAGTGGTCTATGCTTCTAGGCAGTTGAAAAATCATGAAATAAATTACCCTACCTATGACTTAGAGTTGGCTGCCATTGTGTTTGCTTTGAAGATTTGGAGACATCATCTGTATAGAGCCACTTGTGAGATATTTACTACTATAAGAGTTTAACATATTTACCTACCCAGAGAGAGTTGAATTTGAGAAAGAGTCTTTGGATGGCGTTAATTAGTGATTATAATTGTACGATTCACTACCACTCAAGTAAAGCAAATGTAGTAGTTGATGCATTAAATAGAAAATCCACAAGAAGGCTAGCTGCTATAGAGACCAATAATGTAAATCTCATGGTAAAGTTGAGAAATTTGATAACGAAATTGAATATCAATCAGAGAGAAGTATTTTCAACCAATATGGTTATACAATCATCCATTGTAGAATGCCTTTTAGAAATACAAGGTAGAAATGAGTAGATAGAAAAGATTAAGCAGTAAGTGATGAGTGGAAAGCAATATGAGTTTAGACTCAAAGATGATGGTATGTTGGTATTTGGACATTGAATTTGTGTTCCTAATGATGTTGAGCTGCAAAATGAGATATTGAGAGAAGCAATGATTCAGTGTACTTAATGCACCTATGTAATAATAAAATGTACAGAGGATTGAGACAAAACTATTGGTGGTCAAGACTAAAGAGGGATGTAGTGGATTACGTTTCTAGATGTTTAGTTTGTCAATAAGTTAAATTAGAGAATAGACATCCAACAGGTTTGCTACAATCTCCTCTAGTGCCTGAATGACAATGGGAGAATGTGAGTATGGACTTTGTTACTAGCTTACCCTATACCTAGAGAGGTCACGATGTTGTGTGAGTGAAAGTAGATAGACTTTCTAAGTTATCTCATTTCCTTCATATTAGAACTACATGGAGTCTTGAGAAGTTGGCTGAATTTTATATTGTTGAAATTGTAAAGTTGCATGGAGTACCTTTGAGTATAGTGTCAGATCGAGATGCTAAATTTATATCTCGATTTTGGAGAGGCTTTCAAAAAACAATGGGTACGCAGTTACAGTTCAATACTGTTTTCATCCTCAAACAGTTGGGCAGACTAAGAGAGTTATCCGAATATTAAAGAACATGTTGAGGGCTAGTGTGATAAGTTTCTCAGTAAGCTGAGATGGCACCATTTAGGGTATTGTACGGTAGAAGATGCCTATATGTTGGTAAGAGATGGGAGAGAGAAAGATATTTGGTCCAAAAATCATAGAATTAACAACTAAGAGGATCAAAGTGGTTAGAAAAAACCTTAGAGCAACATAGAACAAAAAAAAGAGTTATGTTGATAATAAAAGCAGACCTCTTGAATTTCAAGTAGGTGATTAGGTACATCTGATGATATCTCCATGAAAAGAAGTGTTGAGGTTTAGACAGAAAGGAAAGTTGAGTCCAAAGTATCTTGGACCATATGAAATCATTGAAAAAGTTGGATCAATGGCATATAGACTGGACTTACCTCCAAAATTGAATCAATTACATAACGTTTTTCATGTTTCAATTTTGCGTAAGTATTTACATGATGAATCCAATAACATTCCATATCAATCTGTAGAGCTTTAGAAAGACCTAACTTTTATGCATGTTCCCATCAAAATTTTAGACACAAAAGAACAGGTCTTGCATAATAAGGTTATTCCGCTAGTTCAAGTCTTGTGGCGGAATCGAGATGTTAAGGAAATCACGTTGGAACATGAAACAAGCAAGAGAAATCAATACCCCCTCAATTTTTTCATGATATAGGTAAGAAAATTTCGAGAACAAAATTTTAATATGGTAGATAGAATTGTAATACTTGTGCCCTCAATGTAAGGATAAAAGAGTAAATTGATTAATATATTGAATTTAACATGCATACATACGTGAATTAAAAGTTGAGTTTTAGATGATTTTTGAAGAAAAATGTTGAAAGAAATTAAAGAAAAAAAGTTACAAATTTTTTGAGCAAGAAAGAAAAAAAATTCAAAATTTTAAAGGAAGAGTTGGTCAATCGTAGGGTCGACTAGTGACCAATCGGTCGGCTGGCAGTCAACCAACGAGTTGAAGATTTTTAAAATTTTAAATGTTAAGTGGGCGGTCGACTGGTTTGGACTGAATCAATCGATCGATTAGTTAACTGGTGAGGAATCAATCGGTTGGTCGATCAACTAGTCGATTGATTGGTAAATGAACCGGTCAGTTTATGGGTAGAACTATAAAATTTTGATATGGTCAGTCGGTCGATCGAGTAGTCAACCAGTCAGACCGAAAATTTTGATATAAATATATTTTGATAAGTGTGAAATCATTTTCTGAACATTTGAAATTCGTTTTCTCTCTCTAGAAAAAGTTCTAAAACACTTTAACACTGAAAGATTTCATAATCTTGTCTAAAGAATCATTTCATTCATAGATGAATTTTCAAGAATTTCGAAGGAAAAGCTTTGAAAAGGTAAAGTTATGAATTTGATTATGAGATTTTCAATATTGAAGAGTTGCTCTTCTACTGTTCTTAAAAAGAAGATTTGAGCTTGGATTTTAGTTGAAAAGAAAAAAGATTATGTTGAAATCTTTGAAATTATGAAAGATGAACATGCATACATAAAATTCAAACTAGTACAGAGTATAGAAATTGAAAGTATGAGATAGAGAAATTAATGAATATTTTATGGTTAGGTGTTGCTGATCAACAATCTGAAGAAATCGCTGAAAGAAGTAGGAAATAAAAGGAGGTAATCCATAAATAGCTTTAAGAGCTATGTCATGAGTTGAATTTACTTTTAGTAAACGAAACAAACATGAAAAGTACATAAATTTTGAAATGACCAATAGTATGAAATAATTATTGAATATATGTTATAAACCTGTTGATCGGATGAAATATATGTAAACTTGATGATTTAATAGAAGTATAAAATATGACATGATTGAAATGAATATGTGAGAATTTAATGAGATAATATTCTTGAAAGAATAAGTTGATAAGATATATGATGAAATATATGTTGAAAAGAGAAATAAATCTCTTGAGATTATGATAAATAAGTTGATAATATATACGAAGAGATGATTTGACTTATATGATAAAAAGAAAGACTTTATGAAGAAAATGATTATGAATTATATGATGTTATGATATGTATGCTTGCATGTAATTTATCATATGCATAAATAGAAGACAAGAACTATGACTAGTCTAGATGAAACATGTCAACATGTGGGAATATGTTCCCAAAAGCTGTACCAAATACTAGTATGGATACCCAAAAATTGATAATTACCCACACTTTGATAGTATGGAGGGGATGTGAAAGAAACAAATGAAATGTTGAAATGAGGATGTGGATACATACATGTTTATTATTATGCATGATTGAGATGCTAAGGCATCAAATTGATTATTAGATGATGATAGAAATATGAGTGTCATGATGAAGCAGTTATATAATGAGAAAATGACAAACATTTGAATTAATATATTATATAGTAAATAACTGTGTTGTATGATATGAACCTCATGATGAGGTATTTATATGATGAAAATAATACTAAAATGATGATTATAATTGATTGAAACATATGACATGAAATCATATAGAATACATACATATATATATATATATATATATATATATATATATATATATATATGATTGAAATTATATGATTTAAGAAATGATTGATAAATGATTTGAGTTATTTATATGAGAATTGAGATATAAAATATGACTAGAAGTATACAAATCTAGTATTTATAGTAAATTGTAATTCAGGCTAGTATGATTAAAATATGATTATAATCTAGTATTTAACCCTCAATCAATTCTAAGTGATCTTGTGCATTTTGATTATGCCTCATGCACCTAACAAAAAGCTGAACCAAAAGCATCAGGTGTGCCTCGTGCTGAGGCTTGGATCAGGGCGTGCTGAGGCTTGGTGCTTCGTGTTGAGGCTTGGATCAGGCTAGGCTGCGGCGCGGACCAGGGCACCCTCTTCATCCTTTCTGGGCACCGCAGCGTGGGGGAGACTGAGCCGCAGTGCACAACTCCTCCAGGACTCCTCCTTTGCTGGGCCCCTCACCTTGGAATGAGCTGGGCTGCGGCGCACACTGGTGTGCACTTGATGTTGATCTTTCTTTGTTTAAACCTTGTTTAAACCTTAGACAAATACCAACAATCTCTACCTTTGTCTAAGTGTTTAAACCTGAACCCATTGTGCAGAGAACTCAGTATCCAAACTCATCTTGAGTTACCATTCATCCGACTCCAATCCTACGAAGTCCAAGGTAATGATTGAACTTGCTTAGAGGTAGAACTTTGGTACCTAAATCTGCAAGACTTTCTTCCATTGCAACTTTGTCCATATGAATGCATCATTTCGTAACATTTTCCTGAATGAAATGATACAGAACATCGACATGCTAGTCCTCTCATGGAACACCGGGTTCCTACACAAGTGCCATGCACTTTGGCTATCCGAAGACACCACCACCTGCTCTTTTAGGACCTCTCACTCGTCCAACAACCCTTTGCACCACATAGCCTCCTTTATGGCTTCCGTAGCCGCTATGTATTCTGCCCCGATTGTTATGAGTGCTACCACCGACTGCCACTGAGCCTTCAAGTACCTCAGCAACCACTTCATCCTAAGCCAAAGATTCTTTCTGGGATTACTCACAAATCTGCTGAGAACACCAATTGCCTGAGAAATGTCAGGTCTAGTGCTTACCATCATGAACATGACTGATCCATCGGCACTAGAGTAAGGGACCATTTCCATTTCCTTCATCTCCTCATCCATTCCAGGACATTGTTTGCTGGAGAACTTGAAATGACCAGCAAGGGGAACCTTCATTGATTTACCATCTTCCATAAAAAAAACTCATACAACATCTTTTCTATGTTGAAAGACCGAGAAACCTTTAACCTGATTCTCTCTCTTTCCCGAATTCTTCTCATCCCAAGGATCTTTTATGCAAGGCTAAGTTTCTTCCTCTCGAACTCCTCACCGAGTTGAGATATCAACCTTTCCATCCTCTCCCTACTGTTATCAACCCACAACATATCATTAGCATAGACGAGGATAATCACCACTGCATCCACCTTGTGTCCAGGTGAAAAGGTTTATGTGAAAACTTTGCCTTCTCTTTTCGTGAACCCCTTCGCCACCAGCTGTAATACCTGTATTAGTAAAATAAAGGTAAATAAATAATTTAATAAATATGACATGGAATTAAAAACAAAAATCTATGTGAATGGTTTAGTGGTATTTGAATAAAGGAATTCTAAAAAGAAATTTTTTTTATAAAAAAATCTGGGATATAAACGTCCCAGAAGATAGAAAAGAAGAAAGTGAAGTAAAAAAAAAAGTAAAGTAAAAAGTAAAGAAAAAGTAAAGTAAAGGTAAAGGTAAAAAGAAAATAAAAGAAATAAATGTAGCAACACCTGTTGCCAAGTAAATTTGTGTGGGGAGAGAGTCCTCCACGTTTTGGAGATGTGGAGGCTTTATATTATGTTGAGAATGCAGTTGTTCAGCTGCAAAGTTACAAATTTTGCTTATATATAGATCTAAGCTGAAAACGCAAGTCTTTAGTACCAAATTTCGTTTACATTTTCATTTGATTTCGTGTTTTCTTTAAATACTTGGGAACACAAAGAAAGATTGAAATGGAAAAATTTTGAAGGAGTTTACTACGGAATTTCATAAGAAAATTACGAGAAGCTACCAGAAAAATAGAAAGTAATAATATAATGTTTATTTTTAGATTTCTGACATTTATGAAGTTTCCCTGAATTCAAAGTGGGAATTTTCAAAGTGTGTGGTTTATAACGAATGGAAGAATAAATTATAAATTTAATATAAATATGATGTCAGGTGTTGACGATCTACAATCGAGGGAAATTTCTAAGAGAAACGGGAAATGCAATGAGGTGATCCACGGGTAGCTTTAAGAGTTACGTGGTGAGTTGGATTTACTTTAAGTAGTCTAAATAAAAATCAAATATCTAGTGATAATATTAAAATAAATTATTAGCTTATGTTTCGGTGATAGATAAATATTTGGTTGATAGATATGATGTGAATATTTGACCATAGAAAAATTATTATGTGAGAAGAAATATTATTAGAATAATGGGTTGATTTAATAATAATAGTGATAAGTGAAATTCTTGATGAGCTATGGTTGATGTTTTGATACGAATTTTGAGGAGATGAATTTTGGTAGATCTTGACAAATTTTGATGGATGATTTGATATGATTTGGAGATGAAATTTAGTGGATCTTGATAAGCTTTAATTTATGATTTGATGTGATTTGGGATAAGAGGATTTTAGTGGAATTTTTATATAATTTGAGAAAAATCAGGAAAGTTAATTTAAATATTTTGAATTCATGTGGTGTTTATATTACTGTTCATATGCATATTTCATATCATTGTTCATGTGCATATGCATTTAATAATATAACCGAAAGAACCGAGAAGGGGCCGGTCTAATGGAACAACCGTGACAATTGGTATATGCTGGAAATAAAAGGGACACCATGACAGCCAGTATATGTTGAAGATAAATTCCATGACAGCCGGGATAAGCTGTAAAGAACCAGGAAGGGACCAATCTAAGATACTAATAACCTGTCGACAGGTGGGAAAACATTCCCATCATAATCATTCATGCATTGCATATGTTTTAATTATTGCTTGCATTATTGAAATGCTGATGTGTGGTGTATGAATTGTGAATTTAATTATAGATGGATTGAGTCTCACAGAAAGAGACAGTTATAGTGATAAGATTATTGAAATGCTACAGTGTGGTGTATTATTATGAATTTAATTATAGATGGTTGAGTCTCACAGAAAGAGACAGTTATGGTGATAAGATTATTAAAATGCTGAGGTGTGGTGTGTTATTGTTATGGTTCTAAGAACTATCTAAATGGTAGACTTTATGATGTGGAACTCATTCGAGATGTAATTATGAAATAACGGATGGTCTTGAAGTGAACCAATAAATAACAAGAAGAGATTGATAGAGAATGAATCTTTTGATGTGTGTACTGATAGTAGAATGCTAGTATCAGGTTGTGAGAGATATAAATGATTAAATATTGAAAAACCATTTATACAACTGAATACTTTTAGTAAATTTAATTCACTGAGCTTGTGAAGCTCACTCCTCATTATACAAAGATTTTAGGTAGCAGACAAGACAATTAGTTTGGTGAGTTGAAGTTAAGAAGAAATCGTTTTCTGTAAGTCACGTGCATGTCATCATCTTCAGACTAATGTTAAAAGAAAATAAAGTAAAAATTTATTTGTAAATATTCATGCATTTTACGTTGTGGTTAATGTTTAAAGATCAGACTGAGGTAACTCCCCTGTTGAGGATTGAGGATTTATGTAAAATTTTTCTATTGGTGTTATTTATTTTTATTGTTGCATATATGTGTCGTGCTAGGATTTTCAAAATGTGATGATACCGTCTTGGGGGTGGCCAACCCGGGATGAGTCATTACAATTTTGGTATTAGAGCATTAGGTTTTATGATTCTGTAGACTGCATAAAAAGTAAGAAAGTGGAAGATTAAAGTAAATTATAATGAACAGTTTGAGGATGACACGTGGATGCACTAGGGCTAGGATTATAGTTGTTGATTTGAGAGGGCGTGGTAGGCCCCCAATATTTTTGATAAGTTGAGGTTGAGTCTGAATCTGTGGTTCCTAAAAAGGAACGTGTTGACAATATAATTGATATTGGTAAAGGTGTGAGAGAATCCGAAGTTAAAAGAGATGAGTTAAGATAAGCTCTTGCACATGATCTTAAGAAAATGAATGTAACAGATGATAGAGTTGATAGCTTATAGCATAGACTTAATGAACAGGCTAGAGCAGTGCCTGATGTTGTTAATCCAGTAATGGTAGACATTTAAAAATAGAGAAAAGTGAGTTTATGCATAAGATGCAAGGAGATATAATTAAACTGAATGTCTTGTGGTTTAAAGGATCTATGAATCCTTTTACGTAGGAGTTTTAGGAAAAATATATAGAGAAATTATTTGGTTTTCTACCAGTAACTGACAGGCAGATGGTTGCCTTTGTTTCGTTTGAATTAGAAGAAGAAATTTTGTAAGGGTAGAAGGATATTCTCCCCAGAGTAAGTGTATATGTTGATGGAGACCCTTAACCTGGAATAGGTTTAAGGAGGTTTTCTTTGATAAATACTTTCCTTAGATCTTTAGAGCCCAACAAGATAGAGATTCTATTTATTTGAGGTAAATGGGTTGAGTGTGGCTCAGTATGATAGGAGATTTGTGGCTTTGTCGAGGTTTGAACCGAAAAATAGTATACCCAGAGGAGAAGAAGTGTAAGAAGTTCATAGATGAACTATGTTTTAAGGTTTGATCAACACTATCTTACATGAGGTATATGAATTATGTTAGATTGGTGGATATATCATTTCAGATTGAGAGAGATATATGATGGATTTAAGGGAAAGAGAAATAGTGGTTAAAGAGACTTAGACATGAAGGTTATAGAGGTAGTGGTAATATGAGTATACATAGTGAGAGACCACCCCAGATGAGGTGTTCCCTATCACAGAGAACTTTAGTACAGAGTCAAAGGCAAGCATAATCTGTTAATTTTGTAGCCCAGATTAATATCAGTGGGACCCTTAGATTTGGGAGATATGTTATAGGAACTGGGAATCATGGCAGAAGTAGTAAGTATGCCACTAAGGGAATGTGGTAATCTGATGTAGGATTGAGAGATAGAAGTTTGTTTATATATATATATATATATATATATATATATATATATATATATATATATATATATATATATATATATATATACCTGAATTGTCAAAATTTGAAGTGTTTTACTTATGGAGAAGGTGGATATATCAATATTGGTTGACCTTGGTGCAACCCATTCTTTGCATCTAGTATTCATATGAAGTCTATTAAAGTATGTATTGGTCTTTTGATGCAAAATATTTTATTAAAGTTTTCACTAGAGATAGAGTGATAATCATAAACGTTTACAAGGGTTGTGTGAGTCGTATCGAATTTAAAACTGATTAATTGTTTTAAAAAGAAGGTAGTGCTCAAGATATGGATATGGGGAGTTTAACTTTCAGGGAGAACATAAGATGCTCTCAAACTATTTTATTTTTGCTCTAACCACTAGGAGATGATTGAAGAAGGGTTTTAAGGAGTATTGGGCATACATAATGGATTCTAAGAAGGAAAATAGGAAGTTAGAATAAATCTTTATGATGAAAGATTATTCTAATGTAATTCTTGATGAATAGTCTAAATCGCTTCCAAGTAAAGAGATTTAATTCTCTATTGATATGATACCAGGTTTATCACATATATATAATAGCACCCTATAAAGTGGAGTGACACCCAATGAGTTTAGAGAGTTGAAAGTTTAAGAATTTTTGGATAAATAATTTATCGGACCTAATGCATTTGGGGAGCCCCTGTGTTGTTCGTGAAGAAGGAAGATGGAATGATAAGAGTGTGTATAGACTACAGATAGTTGAATAAAAACAAATATATTTTTCCTAGGATAAATAAATTATGTGAGCAGTGCAAGGAGTGAGAGTGTTTTCTAAGATAAACCTGAGATCAAGTTATCACCATTTGAGGATAGAGAAGGAAGATGTGCCTAAGACTGTTTTCAGGACACGTTATGGTCATAAGTTTCTTGCGATATCTTTTGGATTGAATAATGTTCCAGAAACATTCATGGATTTGATGAATAAAAATGTTTGAACCATTCTTGATGATCTTGTGGTCGTATTCATCGATAACATCTTGGTGTATTCTAGGACTAAGGAAGAGCGTGAAAAACATGTAGACAATGTGTTAGAAATTATGATGAGAGAGAAATTATACGCAAAATTCGCTAAGTGTGAGTATTGGTTGAATAAAATAATTTTCTTGGAACATGAAAGAATGGGAAATGGTATAATAGTTGATCCATAAAAGGTAAAAGCAATATTAAGTTTGGAGAGACCAACTAATGTGACTGAGATTAGAATCTTCTTGAAGTTAGCTGGTTTATATAGAAGATTCTTTCAGAACTTTTCTATTATTATAATACTGTTAAATAGACCAACTAAGAAGGAGGAGAGATTTATATGGTATGGGAAGTGTGAGAAAATTTTGAATCACTAAAAGAGAAATTGACTGCAGCTCCAATATTGGTGTTTCCTTTTGGTGATGAATGATTTGTGGTGTATAGGAATGCTTCACATCATAGGTTGGGATATGTGTAACATAGGAAGGCTGTGGTCCATACTTCTAGGCAATTGAAGATTCATGATGAAAATTATCCTTCTCATGACTTAGAGTTAGCTATTATAGTGATTGGAGACATCATCTGTATGTAGTCACTTGTAAAATATCCATGGGTTATAGGAATTCAATGTATTTACCTACCCAGAGAGAGTTGAATTTGAGGTAAAGATGGTGGATGAAGTTGAATTGTGACTATGATTGTACAATTCCCTATCATCCATAAAAAGGTAAAGGTGAAGGTGATAGCTGATGCATTGAGTAGAAAGTTTACAAGGAGGTTAACTGCTATTGGAAGTCTTGATGTGAAATTTATGATAGATTTAAAAGAGATAAGAATGAAGTTGAATATAAGTGATAGAGGATTTTGGTTAAAATAAAAGACACTTGAAATGTCTATAGTGGGTTTTTTTTTCCTACTTTTGAGTATTATTCTGGTAGTTAAATTTTGCCTCTATTTATATATATATTTTTAATTGCCATAAGTTTTTCAACTGTGCACTTCATTGTTTCAAATAGGGATTACAGTGTTAGAATGCTTTTCTTTTGCTTTAGGTAGATAGGTTTTAGATTTATTTCTTCTTCTTTGTCTTCCTCAATTTATGTTTGGATTACGATTAGTGAAAATGAAAATATTATGTTCGATGATATTCCCAAACCAGTGTTTGTAAGGTATTTTATTGTTACACAATTTGAATGTTCAAGTTATGTTCCTCCGATGCTTTCTTCAACTTTTTCTCCATCCTTCCATTGTTCTTTCCTTATTTTTTAAAACATGGTTATAATTGAATTTTTTTTTAAATAGTAAAATTAATTCATGACACATACAATTGCTATCACAACATAAGTAATTCCAATATTCCATATATTGCATGAAAATACAAAAAATATATATTGTCCACATACAACTATTTCTTCTTTGCCCACTGTTGGCACTCCTCCTAAATGTTATTATGCTTGAATGTGAGATGCAAGTACTAACAACATTTGATTAGCAACTTAAGTTCCTTTAATTTTTCTTAAGGCAATAAACCATTACAATGCTTGGAAACATTTGCCTCTCCAGCTCTAATATAAGGTCTTCATATCAATCTTATATGCACTAAAAAAATCACTATTTTGATTATTGGTTTTTCACTTGACCATGCTATAAGAGTTTTAATTTGTATTTTGAAAAGGAGCTTATCATATTCATTATTGTTGAATAATTTTTATTTTGAAAAGGAGTTTTAATTTGTATTTTAAATTCATGTTTAGGTTGTGGTTTTTTTCTATAGTTTTAATTATGGATTTTGGTTATTGTTTTTCTTTGGAATGATATACGACTATTTATATTTTGGATTTTCTGCAAAATAAGTTAGGAAAGTAGCGATTCACATTAGGCTTTCAATTTTGCATCTCCTTTGTCAAAGTTGGAGTTCAAATTTGCAAAAGCAATTCTCATCCTTGAACAAATGTAGAAACATCGTGAAGACTCAGCAATTACCTATGGTGCGTTTTTTGACTTAATGTGATACTCCATTTTCTAGTTTTGTGCATGTGGTTCTCTATTGTTTTGAAGTAAGATTAAGATTTCAATCCCTTTTTCACAAAGATCTATAAGTAGAAAATACATACAAAGCTAATTAACATATAATAGAATTTACTCTAAATACATTTCTTCTTTTTGTTTTCTTGATTTATGAACAAGTTGTTTTTCATGGTTATAAACTTTCTTCTTTATATTTTGTTTTTTGGGGTTTTTAAGGAAGCAATTGACCATATCATTACTATTTAATTTGATCTTTCCATTAAATTGACACTAAAAATTATGTTTTCTTATATACCTACTATTGGAGGCGTCAAAGATGTAATTTCTAGTTGTGGTCTTGCTCTTATACAAATAATCAATAAAATTTTAAATTCAATATCATATATCATTTTTAAGGTATCAAGGTTCCCTGTATCTAGAAAAGTTTGGGAGGCCATGCCAGGCCATATTACTTTAATGCTCCATTGTCTACTACATTGTTGTGCGCTAACATATTTTTTTAAATCTTCATTGTGTGAATCTTTGAGAAAACTTTTCTTTTTACTAAATAAATTGTGACACACGTGATCTTCGTGATAGAACTTTTTCTTTTAGCTTTTATTGTAACCATTATTTTGGTCTATATATTTAAGTAATTAAACTATTATTTTAATGACAGATGATGATGTGATGTTTGAGCAATATTTTGACCATGGGATTGAAATGGATAGGCCTGAGGGAGATGGTGAAATTTCATTAGACATAGAAAATTACCTATGCTTTGGTTATGAGAATGAAAATAACCTCCACAATCCTATTGCTTTAGATGATGATGGCAAACATGAGATAAGGCTAGAATTTAATCCTCAAACTTATATGCATGATCCACAATTTCATGTTGGTATGGTTTTCAGTTCTAAAAAAATATTTAAGGAGGCAGTTATAGAGTATGGGTTCAAGGGGAAGTACAATGTGAAATTCATTAAGGATGACAAGAGTAGAGTTATGGCAAGATACAAGAATGGTTATCCTTGAACAATATATTTAAGTAACATTGGGATTAGTCCTAATTAGGAAATTATAAACTATATCAATGACCATGCATGTACTAGAGGGTTTACAAGTAGACATTTCACATATAGGAGGATTGCACTAAAATTGTAATACCCGTATTTGTAAAGTAAGGGTAAAAAAATACTTTAATAAATATGACATAGAGTTAAAATATTATATAGATATTTTTAAATGCGAAACGTTAAAAAAAAAATCAAATGTACAGAAACGTCCCAGAAGCCAGAAGAAGAATGTAAATTGAAGATATGCATGCCTTCCACCTAGCAAAAAAAACGTGGAGGCTTTGTGGGGGGGGGGGGGGGGGTGGGGGGTTGCTGAATTTTTTTTTTTTTTCAAATCTGACTTATATATATACACCCTTATATGTAAACATACTTATACTTTCCAAATTTCATTTATTTTCCTTCAAATCACTCTATTTCCTTAAACTTGGGGACCGAAAGAAATGTTGAAAGAACAAAATTTTGAAGGGGCTTACGGAGAAATTTTATAGAGAGTCATGAGAAGCTATCAAAAAAACATAAGGTAATAACATAGCGTTTATTTTTGAATTTTTAGCATACATGAAATTTCCCAGAATTCAAAGTGGGAATTTTCAAAGGGTGTGATTTATGAAGACTAGAGGAATAAATTAAAATTTTAATATAAGCATTATGTCAGGTGTTGACGATCAACAACTGAAGGAAATTGCTGAGAGGAGCAGGAAGGGCAAAGAGGTGATCCACAGGTAGTTTTAAGTGCTATGTGGTGAGTTAGATTTTCTTTAAGTAATCTAAATAAAAAAATAAAATATCTAGTGATAATATTAAAATAAATTATTAGCTTATGCTTTGGTGGTAGATAAAAATTAAATTGATAGGTATGATATAAATATTGGACACGTAAAAAATTATTATTTGAAAAGAGATATTATTAGAATAATGAGTTGATTTAATAATGATGGTGATAAATAAAATTCTTGATGAGTTATGATTGATAAATTGATGTGATATATAAGGAGAAGAAATTAGTAAAATTTACAAAGTAGAAATTTGAGGAAAGACATGATAGCTAAATTTAATATTTGAATTCATTTTGTTTTTATATTATTGTTCATATGCATATTTCATATCATTATTCATATACATGTGTATAAAAGAAAATAACCAGGAGGGGCTGGTCTAATTGAAAAACCGTGACAGCAGGTACACGTTGGAAATAAAGGAAACCGTGACAACCGGTATATGCTGGAAGAAAAGAACCGGGAGGGGGCTGGTCTAAGATAATAAAAACATGTTGACATGTGGGAAGACATTCCCTAATAATAATAATTCATGCATTGCATCTGTTTTACATGTTAATATTTTCACTGAAATGTTGTTGATATTTTGCATTTATTTGTAGATAAATGAGTCTCACAGAGAGACAGTTACAGTGAGAAAAAGACTTAGAAGTATTATGTGATCGTAATTATTTAAATGTTAAACTACTTGCTATTATCCAGTCATATGAGAAATAAATGATTAAATATTAAAGGGCTATTGATAAGTGCTTAAATAGTCATATTTAAGCCCCTTAATTTACATTTGTTAAGTTCTTTATTTATCTATTTCTATGGATTTTACTTCATTTTCGTGTTTTATGTGTTTTTCACAGGACTTGGACAAAAGTGTAATAATTTGGAGCTTTTAGGAGCAAAAGTCAAGTTCTGCTATCCAGTAAGGTGTGCTCGAGTGCACCTCTCTTGAGATCGAGCGCACAAGAGTACGAGCACACATGCACTCGAGCACATATCGCATACACTCGAGTGCAATCACTCCAGAGGCAGCAGAAGCCAAAATTGGAAAGAAATCTTCCGATTCCAAAAAGGAATTAGGGTTTCGGGACACTATAAGGACCCTGTAAATAGCCCTGTAAAACACATAACACACACCTTTTGTTCTAGATTCGAAATAGAGAGCTTAGGAGAAAAATTGACGACTCGTCTCCCTAGTCTTCTTCAATTTTAGTTTTATGTTTTTATTTAAATATGTTTAGCATGTTTACTTTACTTAGTATGTGTAACTAAACTCCTATAGGGCTTGATTGAAGCCCTAATTATGCTTTACCACATATTCATTCATTGATTAACTTTGCTATAGCCTTGTTAGAATATTTAACTTGATTAATACCTGTTTATATTTACATTCCTCATATGTATGTGCCTGATCAATGTATGCATCTGGTATGGATAGGTTAGTCGAATCAATTTGGATGACCGAGTCCCGGGTTCGACATTAGTAACAAGGGATATCCACACCGGATTCTCGGGTTAATCAACATGGGAAACCGGGAGCGGACCAAGCCCTAGGTCCCGTGTGGTTATCGATCTCCACAACCCTCATGCTCTCTTAAGGAACTCAGTATACACCCATGTTGAATCCCTTAAGAGAGAAAAGAGTTAGAATATACAACATGCCTAACTCGTTGTATAGGGAGATCAATAGCCTAAGGTGTGGGCCAAGCCCTTAGGTTGGCAACCATTAGATATTCATGATAAAGCTAGAGCACTGAAACCTTAGTTAGTGGAAAAGCATAATTAGTGGTGGATATCGTAGCCTTATGATCTCATTATTGTTATTTACTCACAATCAAACTACTATTTCTCTTTTTAACTTGAAGAAACTAATTCTAAAACGAAATTCACCAATCCTTGTGGAAATGATCTCGCACTTGCACTCTATGCTACCACAAACCTTGTGCACTTGTAAGTACAACTAGAACGGTTATTCGCATAATTATTTAGGTGTATAATCGGTCCAACAAGTTTTTGGCATTGTTGTCGGGGATTGTGCTAAATTTCTTTTTAGAATTAATTTCTCATTTAAATTAATAATTGTTATTTCTTTTTTATTCAATTCTTAATAATTGTGTTTATCTTATTTTTCGCTTCATTAAAAACACTAATCAATTTCTTTTTCTGTTTCAGGTACGCCAAGAGAGCCTTCTGTACCATTTGCAATCGAGCGCACTCTCTTATGCGATCAAGCGCAATGGTGGCAGAGAGTCATCCAAGCAGCAGTATTTGATTGCTGTATTCATATATCTACCATTGATTCATGCACGGACGACGGTCCAAGAATCCAGCAGTCCTTCCCTTTGATCCCGAGCTTGAGAGGTCTATCCGACAAAGGTTTAGAGATAACATAGAAGAGATAGAAGAAGGAGTTGAGGAAGAGATACTAATGGCAGAACAGATAGCTGAACAACAACCACCTGAATGGAGGCTGATGAAGCAATCCTTCATCCCGCAGAATCTCGAACAACCTTCGTGCATTGTGTATCAACCTGAGGCGGAAGTAAATTATTACATATCCCCGCAGATACTCAGTGCACTGACTCACTTTAGGGGAACACCTAGTGAAGATCCACATTTGCACCTTCGAGAGTTCTTTTACCCCTGCAAATTCCAGCACATCCGAGGCTTAGACCAAGAAGGAATAAGGTTAATTCTTTTCCCTTTTTCCTTGAAAGATAATGCTAAATTATGGTATAATTCTTTGCCTGCAGTTTCCATCCACACTTGGGAGGAGTTGGCGAGCAAATTTCTAAGGAAGTTCTTCCCAACCTAGAAGACAAGGCAGATGAGGAAAGAAATACAATCCTTCCAACAAAAGAATAGAGATCTGTTATTCGAGGCCTGGGGACACTTCAATGAGCTACTACTTAAGTGCCCACACCACAACCTACCCCAAGACGAACTGGTATAAGCCTTTTATGAAGTTTTAAGTAATTCTAACAAAAACATTGTTGATTTAGGTTGTGGAGGGGTGCTGATGGAGAAGAGCAGCGAAGAGGCAACGAAACTTTTTGAAACTCTGAGCGAACACACACAGCAGTTCTCCTCTCGAGGTAGACATATAACCAAAAGTAAGGTTATGTATGAGGTGAGCATAAACAGAGGATCATCTCCTCAAATGGCTACCGTGGAGAGAAAACTTGACCTATTAGTTAAAGCCATGGCCGCTCAGAACACCTCAGCTAACCCGTCAGCTGCACCACTACAGGTATGTGCCATTTGCTCATAGTTTGATCATAATACTGATATGTGTCCTTTATATTCTGCAGATCATGAGCAAACCAACTTTGCGGGACCAAATAATTATCCACCGAAGAACAACCCCTATGTAAACACATACAATCCTGGATGGCGGAATCACCCGAACTTCTCATGGACCAACAACCAAAACAGTCAAGGGCAACAAAGAAACTTCCAACCAGCAGCCCAAACCGCTCCTAAACCAAAGAAGAATGACCTTGAAAGCCTTGTGAGGTAACTAGAGACTCAGCAACAACAAATCCTAAATAAACGTGAACAATTTATGGAAGAATCAAGGCAATTTCGGACTGAAATAAGGCAAATCACTGCCAAACACAATCAAGTCATTCAAGGACTAGAGGTACAAATAAGACAGTTGGCCAAGGAATTGAGTACCAGAAAGCAAGGCGAGCTCCCAGCCCAGCCATTACCTAATCCAAGAGGACATCAGCAGCTGAATGCCATAACGACCTTAAGAAGTGGAAAAGTCATCGGCACCAACGAGCCTCCACAAGCGTCTCCAGATCAAACCTCCACATCTAAGGAGCATGAGACGGTAGCCTTGACCAAAGAGGTAAGTGTTGTATTATTAAGAAAACTCCCACCAAAACTAAAAGATCCGGGTAGTTTTACTATCCCTTGCAGGCTAGGTGACCAGATTTTTGAGCACACATTATTGGATCTAGGAGCAAGTGTCAATTTGCTACCCTATAGTGTATTCGAGACACTAGGTTTGGGAGAACTCCAACCAACCTCCATTACTTTACAATTGGCTGACAGAAGCATCAAACGACCAAGAGGTATCCTCGAAGATGTTTTAGTAAAAATAGATAAATTTATTTTACCTGCTAATTTTATTGTATTAGACATGGAGGAGTGCCATATGCCTATACTACTCCCTATCATCTTAGGGAGACCATTTATGATCACTGCCGACACAAACATTAACGTAAAAAGAGGTATTGTCACAATGAGAGTAAATGATGAAGAAGTAGAATTTAAAATCTTTAATACACCAGACTCCAATAATACTAATGATAAGTGTCACAATGTGAGTTTCATGCAAGGAATTGATGAGAAAGTGTCCAAGGCCCATTTCACTGATCCATTAAAGACCATCCATGATGACATGGGATTAGAAATTGGGCCAGAGAATAATGTGATTAAAGATGTCCATGGAGCTGTGCACACCATCGAGAGCACACCTAAACCTTCAAGTAAGTATAATCCTCAAGTTAAAAATCATGTACTTACTAATGCTACTCTTCCTTGTTTTATCTACCAGATACCTAAATTGGAGACAAAGCAGCTATTAACAGACTTAGAACCACCTGATGAGGGCTCTAAGTGCCTCCTTCAAAAGATGTAGCCTTAAAAGCTACCATAGAGAGCACTTGAACAATTTCACTTGCTTAAGTACCTCTATCAAGGTTAGTGGTACTAAGGCCACTACAAATTGGTATGACTGTATAGTTCCTACTTTTGAGGCACTCCAGACATATCCTTTTCATTTTAGTATTTTTTTTAGTTATAGTTATATTTACATGTCTAGTTTGCATATTTTGTTTTTCGACACAACATTTATTTTTCTTTGTCAGGTACTCAGTGCGTGCATCCAATTCAAGTTTGGGGGTGTGGACAAGCAAGCAACCAACCAAGTTCTCCATCTCCCAGGTCAAATCTTTCCATGCCACACACACATTGGGGACAATGTGTATTTTAAGTTTGAGAGTAGTGGAAGATACTAGATACTATCACACACGCACTTGAAACACATGCACACACTAAGTCCTAGTTTTTTTTTAGAAAGATAAATACATGTTTTTTTGGTAAACAAAAATTTTGGTTGATTTAAAAATTTGATAACACTTCATTAGTAAGCTTAAAAACTAGAACGCAGTCTTACAATGGGAATTTTACAAAGTTTAGTTACCTACCTCAAGGCACCTAAGAATTCACGAGTTGGATCCAAAATTGCACGAGCACATTTAACATGCATTTGTGTGGGGTATGACATATAATTCTCTTGTATATGTTTCCATAATCTAACTGAAATCAGATAACTTGTTAAAAAGAACACTTTGGCATAATAAAAAAAATAAAGAAGAAAAGAATAAAGAAAAATGTTCATCATGCAAAAAAAGTGATAAAAAAGCTTCTAATGATCAGTAAAAACTTTTCACTGATTAACTGAGCCTCTTGCCTCAGTAAGCATTGAGTGTTCATGTTGAAATGTGGAAAGTAAACCTTTAAAGATCATAATAAATATTCCCACTGAGTAATTGGGCCTCTTGCCTCAGTAAGCATTGAGTGTTCACGTCAAAAGGTGGGACTTTTATTAAGAAGTATAAAAAACCTGTTAGTTTTGTAGCATTTTTTACTCAAGTTAGTAGGTCTTTAGGGGTCTCTTTACACCTAATGCCCTAAAACCATTTGGTTTAGGAGTCATTGGCTAAATACTCGTTACAAGGGTCAACTAGAAAGCTCAATGGAACTCAACATGGCAGCATGAGAGTCATTTAGAAGCATTAAAACCTGTTAGTTCCGTAGCCTTTTTGACTTGAGTTAGTAAGTCCTTAGGGGTGTCTTTATATCTAATGCCCTAAAACCATCTGGTTTGGGAGTCATTGGCCAAACACTCATTACAAAGGTCAACTAGAAAGCTTGATAGAACTCAACATGGCAAAGATTGCATGGTAAAAAAAAAGAAAAAGAAGCAAGTATTATGCCATTTTTATTCTCTTTGATAAGGAATTCGATAAAAGTTTGGGCATCGAAACCCTATATGCTAAAATTATGTGGAAGCCCCACCTTATATGTGCTAACTCATTACACACGAATCAAACTTACAATGCCTTAAGCCAATCTTAGGTAAGTAACTTAAAGCTTTTGAAAATCCTTTTGCAATCCAAAATTTGTTTTTATTTTAAGCTTACTCATGAACGGTTATCATAGTTTTATGAACAACCCAAATCTTTGAGTATCATGGAAATGAATTTATCTTTAATTTTTGTTCTAACATAGTCTTTAATTTTGTATTGCTAAGGGACTAGCAACATGTAAGTTTGCGGGTGTGATAAGTGCTTAAATAGTCATATTTAAGCCCCTTAATTTAAATTTGTTAAGTTCCTTATTTATTTATTTCTACGGATTTTACTTCATTTTCGTGTTTTATGTGTTTTTCACAGGACTTGGACAAAAAGGTAATAATTTGGAGCTTTTAGGAGCAAAAATCAAGTTATGCCATCCAGCAAGGTGCGCTCGACAGCACCTCTCTTGAGATCGAGTGCACAAGAGCACGAGCACACATACGCTCAGGTGCATATCGCATACACTAGAGCGCAATCACTCCAGAGGCGGTAGAAGCCAAAATTGGAAAGAAGTCTTCCGACTCCAAAAAGGAATTAGGGTTTCGGGACACCATAAGGACCCTATAAATAGCCCTGTAAAACACATAACACACAACTTTTGTTCTAGATTCGAAGTAGAGAGCTTAGAAGAAGAATTGACGACTCGTCTCCCGAGTTTTCTTCGGTTTTAGTTTTCTATTTTTATTTAAATATGTTTAGCATGTTTACTTTACTTAGTATGTGTAACTAAACTCCTATAGGGCTCGATTGAAGCCCTAATTATGCTTTACCACATATTCATTCATTGATCATCTTTGCTATAGCCTTGTTAGAATATTTAACTTGATTAATACCTGTTTATATTTACATTCCTCATATGTATGTGCCTAATCAATGTATGCATGTGGTATGGATAGGTTAGTCGAATCAATTTGGATGACTGAGTCCTGGGTTCGACATTAGTAACAAGGGATATCCACACCAAATTCCCGGGTTAATCAACATGGGAAACAGGGAGCAGACCAAGCCCTAGGTCCCGTGTGGTTACCGATCTCCACAGCCCTCATGCTCTCTTAAGGAGCAACTTAGTATACACCAATGCTGAATCCCTTAAGAGAGAAAAAGTTAGAGTATACACCATGCATAACTCGTTGCATAGGGAGATCAATAGCCTATGGTGTGGGCCAAGACCTTAGGTTGGCAACCATTAGATATTCATGGTAAGGCTAGAGCACTGAAACCTTAGTTAGTGGGAAAACATAATTAGTGGTGGATATCGTAGCCCTATGATCTCATTATTGTTATTTACTCACAATCAAATTACTATTTCTCTTTTTAACTTGAAGAAACTAATTCTAAAACGAAATTCACCAATCTCTGTGGAAATGATCTCGCACTTGCACTCTATGCTACCATAGACCTTGTGCACTTGCAAGTAAAACTAGAACGGTTATTCACATAATTATTTAGGTGTATAATCGGTCCAACAGCTATTTATACAAATTGAATGCTTCTAGTAAATTTAATTCACTGAGCTTGTGAAGCTCATCCCTCATTGTACAATGATTTCAGGTAGCAGACAAGACAAGTAGTCTGGTGGGTTGAGAGTCAGATGAAATCATTTTCTGTAAGCCACGTACGTGTCAACATCCTCAGACAAATGAGAGAATGAAATATAAAAATTTTATTTGTAAATATTCATGCATTTTACATTGTATATTATGTTTACATTAATACTAGATTGATGTACCTCCCCTGTTGAGGGTTGAGGATTACAGTAAAAATCTATGTTAGTATTTTTTTTATTGTTGCATATATGTGTCGTGCTAGGATTTTCAAAATGTGATGACACCATCTCGGGGGTGGCCAACCCGGGATGGGTCGTTACAATTTTAGTATCAGAGCATTAGGTTTTATGATTCTGTAAACTATATAAGAACTTAAAAAAGGTGGAAGATCTAAATAAACTATATTTTAAATGCAAAATCTGAGGATGACATGTGGTCGTGCTAGAGCTAGAGGTAGTGTTCTAAATCAGAGGGGACGTGGTAGACCCCTAATTCTTAAGAGAACTAAAGCATAAGAGGAAGTTGAATATGTGGTTCCCGCGAGGGAACATATTGATAGGCAGCTGGTACTAGTAGAGCTGGGAGAGAATCTGAGGTTAGGAATGATGAATTGAGAGAAGCACTTAATCGTGCTATAGAGAGGATGAATGTAGTTGAAGAAAAGGCTGATAATCTATAAAGAAGATTAGAGGAAAGGGGTAGGAGAGAACTTGATGTGGTAAGACAAGAGGTTCATGAGGGAGGTGTGTTTGCACATGAGATGCAAGGTGATTTTTTTGTGAGATTTCTTAAGTTTAAACCCCAGTCTAGGATCTATAAATCCTGTAGAAGTTGGGTAATGGATAAGATATGTCGAAAAATATTTTGAGGTCTTACTAGTGACAGATAGACAAAAGGTTGCTTTTGCTTCATTTATGCTGGAGTGTGAGGCTTTTCAATGGTGGGAGGATATTTTGCCCAGGGTAAGCACACAGGTAGAACAACCTTTAACTTGGAGTAAGTTTAAGGATGAGTTCTTTGCGAAATATTTTTCGAATACCTTTCGGGCACAACAAGAGAGAGATTTTATTAATCTAAAATAGGGAAGTTTATCGGTGGCTGAATATGATAGCAGATTCATCGCCCTGTCAAGGTTTTTACCTGTTTTAGTGAATACGGAGGAGAGAAAATGTAAGAGATTTTTAGACGGATTACACTATGACATTCGGACTAAACTCTCTTATATAGGCATAGGAAATTATGTTGTACTAGTGGATAAAGCATTACATATTGAGAAGGATTTGATGGAGTTTAGAGGTAGGAGAGATTGGCTGAAGAGGTTTAGGTTTGAGGGACCTAGAGGTGGTAGCAGAATGGGTGTACAAGGCGGGAGACCACGCCAGATGAGGCGTTCCTTGTCATAAGGGACTGTAGTGCAGAGTTAGAGGCAAGTATGCCACCAGAGGGAAGTGGTAATCTGATGTATGATCGAGAGGCAAGGGCCTGATTTAAATATAATCAAACGGGGCATCTATATAGGAATTGCCTTACACTTATATGCTTTGTATGTGGTGAGGGCGAACATGTTGCTGCAAATTGTCCCACGGAGAAATCTGCTGACGTAAGCATTGGAAGTGTTGAGAGAAGATCAGTGGAGAGAAGTGGTGGATTAGGGAGTGTGCGGGGTAGAGGTCAAGGATCAGAAGCAGAGCGAGGATGTGGCAGCCAATTTCAGTCCAGAGATAGCAGAGTTTATGCATTGACCTAACAGGATGCGCAAGCCACTCATGATGTTGTTATGGGTATGATATCTATCCTTGGTAGGCTTGCTAGATTGTTGATTGATCCTGGTGCAACCCATTCCTTTGTATCTAGTATTTATATGAAATCTATTGATGCTAGTGCTAGTCTTTTGATGCATGTGATTATTGTTGAGATTCCTACTGGAGATAGGGTTACTATCAGGACAATCTATCGAGGTTGTGTGATTAATATTGCTGATAAAGAATTTGAAGTTGATTTATTGCCTTTAGATATGACAGATTTTGATTTAATTCTTGGGATGAATTGGTTATCTGTATACCGTGCTTGGGTAGATTGTTTTAGAAAAAATGTGGTGTTCAAGATACCAGAACAGGAGGAGTTTAATTTTCAGGGAGAACGTAAGATACTTGCTAATTGTCTTATTTCTGCCTTAACTGCTAGTAAATGGTTGAAGAAGGGTTGTGAGGGGTATTTGGCATATTTGGTGGATTCTAGCAAGGAGAATAGGAAGTTAGAAGAAATCTAGGTAATAAAAGATATTTTTAATGTCTTCCCTTAGGAGTTGTCTGGTTTGCCTCCCAATAGGAAGATTGAGTTTTCTATTGAAATGATTCTAGGATCAGCACCATTATCCTATAGAATGGCACCAGCTGAATTGAGAGTGTTAAAAGTTCAGCTTCAGGAGTTGCTAGATAAATAGTCTATCTGACCTAGTATGTCACCCTGGGGAGCCCCTATGTTGTTTGTCAAGAAGAAAGACAGGACAATGAGGTTGTGTATTGATTATAGATAGTTGAATAAGATCACTATCAAGAATAGATATCATTTACCCAAGATAGATGATTTATTCGAGCAGTTACAGGGAGCTAGAGTATTTTTTAAGATAGACCTGAGATCTTATCCCCTGGGAAGCCCTTGTGTTGTTTGTCAAGAAGAAAGACAAGACAGTGAGGTTGTGTACTGATTATAGACAGTTAAATAAGATCACCATCAAGAATAGATATCATTTGCCCAAGATAGTGATTTATTCGAGCAGTTACAGGGAGCTAGAGTGTTTTTTAAGATAGACTTGAGATCGGGTTATCATCAATTGAGGATAAAGGAGGGGGACGTGCCTAAGACTGCTTTTAGGATACGTTACGGCCATCATGAGTTCCTGGTGATGCCATTTGGGTTGACTAATGCTCCTGCAGCATTTATGGACCTTATGAATCTAGTGTTTAAACCATTATTGGACAGATTTGTGATTGTGTTTATTGATGATATTTTGGTATATTGCAAGAATGAATAGGAGTATAGGCAACATTTGGAGATAGTGTTGGAGATTTTGAGGAGAGAGAAATTATATGCGAAGTTCTCTAAGTGTGAGTTTTGGTTGAGCGAAATATCTTTCTTAGGGCATGTTATGTCGGGAGAGGGGATAGCAATTGACACACAAAAAGTAGAAGCAGTGTTGAATTGGGAAAGACCCACGAGTGTAACTGAAATTAGAAACTTTTTGGGGTTGGCTGATTATTATAGGAGATTTATCCAAAAATTTTCTATGATTGCTAGACCATTGATTAAATTGACCAGGAAGGATGTGAAGTTTAGGTGGTCAGAGGAATGTGAGAGAAGTTTCCAACTGTTGAAAGAATAATTGACTACTGCCCCGGTATTAATGCTTCCTTTTGGTGATGAAAGATTTGTAGTTTATAGTGATGTGTTACATTAGGGGTTGGGATGTGTGTTGATGCAACATAGGACAGTTATAGCTTATGCATCTAGGCAACTGAAGAACCATAAGAGGAATTACCCAACCCATGATTTAGAATTGGCTGCCACAGTTTTTGCTTTGAAGATTTGGAGACATCATCTATATGGAGCCAATTATGAAATTTTTACTTATATCTGGATTGGTATGGCTCATAGCATACCCCCAAACTTGAACTGAAGTACCCATTGTCCCTGAAAAATAAAAATAAAAACTGGAAAACAAAAAATACTGGAAACAAACATTAATCATAAAAATGCGAAATAATAAATAAACAAAAACGATAAGCTGTGGGGTGCCTCCCATGAGCGCTAAGTTTAACGTCTTCAGCCAGACCCAACATTAGTAATCGTGCCCAACGAAACGCTCCGCCATCTGATCAAAAAATGGGAATGAAAAATGATCAGGCCTAGTGGCAGTATTAAATTTACGGTAGCTGATACACACTCTCCAAATTGACTGAACATGAGTTGGAACCAACTCGTCGTCCTTATGCTGCACTACCGTTAATTCAGCACGTTTGGGCACAACATGAATCTGGCTCACCCACTTGCTATCAGAGATGGGATAAATGATCCCTGCCTCTAATAGCTTAATATCTTCTGCCCTCACAACCTCTTGCATAGCAGGGTTGAGCCTTCTTTGTGGCTCCCTCGATGGCTCAGCATCCTCCTCCAAATGTATCATGTACGTCACCACGGAGGGGCTGATCCCCTTGATGTCCTCAATGGTCCAGCCTATAGCTTCCTTATGCTCTCTTAAGATGTCCAATAATTTCTCCTCTAGAGCATCACCCAGATCTGAAGGTATAATCACAGGCAAACTATCGACTGAACCTAGGAACTTATACTTAAGATTATCTGGTAAAGGCTTAAGTTCCTTCTTGGGGGTTTCAGGTGCGATGGTCTCCTCCGTCTTATTACTCTTCCGAGGAGGAGACTCTAAAATGGCATTCGCTTGCTCAAGTAATTTATCTAAATCCATATCCTCTCCAAATTGAGCAAAGCATGTCTTTAGGGGGTCCTCAGTGCGGGAGTCATCCACAATCTCCTCCGTCTTATTGCTCTCCCGATGAGGAGACTCCAAAATGGCATTCGCTTGCTCAAGTAATTTATCTAAATCCATATCCTCTCCAAATTGAGCAAAACATGCCTCCAGGGGGTCCACAGTGCTTGATTCATTCACAGTCTCCTCAAGAATCTCCTCTATCAAGCATACATTTGTCACTTCATCATATTCATGTGGTTGCCTAGTGATATCAAAAATATTCAACTCCACTATCATATTTCCGAATGAGATCTTCATCACCCCTGTCCTACAATTTATCAGGGCGTTAGTCGTGGCTAAGAATGGTCGCCCTAGAATAACCAGTTTTTGAATCCCTACATTCTGAACCGGCTCTGTGTCAAGCACAATAAAATCCACGGGGAAATAGAACTTATCCACTTTTATCAAAACGTCCTCAACTATTCCCTGTGGTCTTTTCATTGACCTGTCAGCCAATTGAAGCGTAGTGGATGTGGGTTTCAATTCTCCTAACCCCAACTATAAATAAACTGAGTAGGGTAGAAGATTCACACTCGCCCCTAGATCCAAGAGAGCCCTCTCAATGTGGCTGACTCCTGTCGTGCAAGAGATGGTAGGACACCCCGGGTCCTTATACTTGTTGGGTAGCTTGCACTAAAGGATTGAGCTGACCTGCTCGGTCAAAAATGCCTTTTTTGGGACATTTGTCCTCCTTTTGATAGTGACCAAGTCCTTTAGAAACTTAGTATATGATGGCATTTGATGGATGGCATCCAAAAATGAGATATTGATTTGGACTTGCTTGAATACCTCCAGAATTTCCTCATACTTCCTTCCTTTCTTCGGCGCCTGTAGTCTCTCGGGGTAAGGCGCTATAGGTACAAATGACCTAGGAGGGTCCTTCTCAGTAGGTGTGGTTGTAGATGGTTCAGCATCTCTCTTCTCCGTGTTGCCACTTCCTTGCCCTTGCTGCATAGCAGGGCTCTCTTCTACTCGATTGTCCACCTGTCTCCCAGACCTCAGTGTGACAATCGACTATATTTGTTCCGGCCCGTGCGTAGGAGTTGATGAACTCTCAACCATATATTGTCCTTTCGGGTTGGGCACGGGCTGACTGGGGAACTTCCCCTTCTCTCTCTCAACTAAGTGACTTGCAATTTGCCCTATTTGACTCTCCAGCTTGGCAATTACTTGGGTGTTTACCACTGTTGCACTCCTCACATCACTCATATTTTGGCTAGTCGCCTTCATGAACTCCTTAAGGGTGTCCTCTAGCGACTGTGAAACTGGCTCTGGTGTTTGAGTGGGTGCGTGGTAAGCAGGTGAAGGTGCTGGATGGGCAAAACGACCATGATTAGGAATTTGTGAGGCAAATCTGGGAGGATATTGATTTTGAGCATGATGAGGGGCTCCTCCCTGATTCATTGGTTGGTTCTGCCTCCATGAAAAATTTGGGTGGTTCCGCCACCCTAGATTGTACGTCTCGGAGTACAATCCATTTGACTGCCTTTGAAAGTCATTGAAAGCATTTACTTGTTCCATAGGATACTCGGCACAAGCAGGCATTGATGGGCAATTCTGTGCTAGATACATGAGACTAGCACAGATGGAACAACTTTCAACATTGAATGTGTTGGCAGCATTGATGGATTGGCTCACAGTGAGAGCGTCAATCTTTTTAGTGAGGGTATCTAACTTTATCCTCAAATCAGCGTCCTCCCTGACCTCATAGATGCCTCCCCTCTTAGGAGCACGATCGGATTTATCTCGACAGCTTAAAAAATCCCACTGCTGCGAGTTATCGGATAACTTGTCTAACGCCATATATGCTTCATCTCCTGTCAAACTCAAGAATGCTCCCCCATTCATAGACTCAATCATGCTACGGTTGGGTTGAGTCAACCCTTGGTAGAAGAATTGAACGAGTCTCCACTTCTTATATCCATGTGGAGGGCATCTGATCAGTAACTCTTTGAAGCGCTCCCAACACTCAGAAAATTTTTCATCCTCATCCTGAGTGAAAGAACTAATCTCCTTTCGGCACTCATTCACTCTAGACATTGGGAAAAACTTATGATAAAATTTGCTAAGCAGGTTTTCCCAAGATGTAATAGACTCGGGCGTGTTAGAATCCAACCACGCCCGAGCTCTATCGTGAAGAGAAAAAGGGAAGAGTCGAAGATGGACTGACTCTTCAGAGAAGTTCTGGAATTTGAATGTGGCACAAATGTCTTTGAACTTCTTCACATGGCTATAAGGATTTTCAAGATCTAAGCCATAGAATGAGGGTAAGAGTTGGATGACATGTGGCTTCAAGTCAAAGTGGGTGGCATTGGTCGGTGGCAACACTATGCAAGAGGATGAGTTAGTCGCAACGGGTGCAAACAAGTCCCTAAGGGATGTAGTGGAGCCCACGTTCCAAGCTCTAGGTTGCTCTACATGTTCAGGATGATTTGCATTCCTATAATTCTCTGCCATCTCAACAGTCTCTCTCTCAACTAGCGCTCTTTTCTGTCTCCTAAGAGTTCTTTCTAAGTCGGGATCTAAATGTATCAGATCTAAGTCCAAGGATCTCCGACCAAGCATCTCCGACCAAGCATACACCAATAGAAAAAGCACTAAAGTAAACTAACCAGCAGAAACTTGCAGAATAAAATAAAATAACTGCACAAACAGCAAACACACTACTCACAAAATGAGTCAACAAAAAAATTTTAAAATAATTTTTTTTTTTTGGATAACTAACTAGTAGAAAAATAAAATCAATTCAGACCAAAATTTTTCACAAACCAAACAATTCCCCGGCAACGGCGCCAAAAACTTGTTGTGAGTTTTAATTTACTCGCAAGCACACGAGTTGTTTGCAATATAGTGTGTGCAAGTGCGAGGTCGAATCCACAGGGAATTGCGTTGTGAAAATATAATTTAATCTAAACTAACTTTATCTTAACCTAGTTCCGAATTTTGAATGATATTTTGGAAAACAAATTAAAACTAAACTAAATTGATTTTAAAAACTAATAATAAAAACACTAAGGTTTCCAAATCCACCCCACCGAAGTTAAGCATATATGTTCTAAAAATATAGTCTATCAAAACATTCCATGAATTCAACTATAAGACAAAAAACAAAGAATATCCCAACTAAACCAAAAGCATCCAATGTATCTGCTCTCAACAAATCACAAAGGAAATCCAATTTAATCGAAAAGCATTCAATGTATCCATCAGATGAAACACAAAGAATATCCAACAGACAATTTAAACTCAATCAATTATAAGATTAACTCAAATAATTGACAGAACATTTATACTAAAAATTGTCAGATTTGTACAAGCAAATCTGAACTACTACGCCAAACAACGGTGTGGCTTCATCTTCAACCTTAGCTGAAGAGTCTAGCCACTCATAACTATGAAACTACAATTTATAATAAAAGTGCTAAACATTTAGACTAAAACAACTAAATATAAATAAATAAATCAATAACTTTACATGGGAGAAATTTCACTCGCTGACGGGCAGCGCTTCCCCTCGTGGTGACAAAGCCTTCGAGATCCACCAGAATGATAGCGGACGTCCACCGGTAAACACCAAAGTGGCTCAGGAATTGTACACTGAATGATGGAGTCAGATGGCGTTTATATAGGCGAATACCACGAGTGCAATGTGTTTCGAATCCAATGTGGGATGTGGGATATAGAAATATGTTTCCAACCGATGTGGGATGTGGGATTTAAGTCTTCACATGCCCTTCAAAACTTCTGTTCACGCTGAAATCCCGCACAGCCCGTACAACCTGACCTTTGTCTACTAAAATGGCCATAACGTTTTGTAGAAAAATCATTTTTACGAGCTGTAAAATTCTCCAGAAAATATACTTCTGGATCTTTCTAAGCATATATGGCTCATATCCTGGTTCTTCTTGAATCAATACAGTTTAATTTTCAAAGATGATTGATCTGTAGTGAAACTCCTTTCCCAGTGCTTGTAAACCTGAAAAACAACGAAAACAGCTCAAAGTAACAAAATCCTAAGCTAACAAATGTAAATTAAGTGGCCAAAATATGCAATATTTTTCTCTCATCAGAGCCAATTGTGAAATATTACTGATCATAAAAGCTTGACGCATTTACCAATCCAGAAGGAGTTAAATTTGAGGCAGAGGAGGTGGATGGAGTTGATTTATGATTATGACTGTACGATTCACTATCATTTAGAAAAGGCTAATGTAGTAGCTGATGCATTGAGTAGAATGGCTAAAGGGAGATTAGCTGCTATTGGGAGTCATAATACTAGCTTGATGATAGAATTAAGAAGAATGAGGATACAATTGAGTGTCAATGCTAGAGGAGTACTGATGGCGAATATGGTGATATAATCTTCTATTATTGATCATTTATTACAGATGCAGGGTAGAGTTGAGGGGATAGAGAAGATCAAACAGGAAGTGTTGAGTGGGAAGTCAACTGAGTTTAGAATTAGAGAAGATTGTATGGTAGTATTGGGGTATAGAGTTTGTGTTCCCAATGATTTGGAGATGCGAAAGGAAATACTAAGAGAGGCTTATGATTCTATATATTCCATGCAACCAGGTAATAATAAGATGTACACGGGGTTAAGAAATAATTATTGGTGGTCAAGGATGAAAAAGGATGTAGCAGAATATATTTCTAGATGTTTGACTTGTCAACAAGTGAAGGCGGAGAATAGACATCCAGCAGGTTTATTACAACCTCTTTTAGTACCTAAGTGGCCATGGGAAAATGTGAGTATGGATTTTATCTCTAGTTTTCCCCGTACCCAGAGGGGACATGATGCTGTGTGGGTTATAGTGGATAGACTTTCTAAGTCTTCACATTTCTTCCTATTAAAACTACCTGGAGTCCAGAAAAGTTGGTTGAATTGTATGTAGTGGAGATTATGAGATTACATGGAATACCTTTAAGCATTGTATCAGATAGAGATTCTAGATTTTGGAGGATTTTTCAAGAAGCTATGGGTATGCAATTGCAGTTTAGTACAACTTTTCATCCACAAATTGATGGGCAGACGGAGAGAATCATCAGAATACTAGAAGATATGCTGAGGGCAAGTGCATTAAGTTTCTTAGTGAGTTGGGATGCTAATTTGCCTTTGATCGAGTTTGCATACTGTAGACTGAGGTTTCAACCCAAGAGGGGGGGTGAACTGGGTTTTTAAAAACTTTTACTAATTAATCACAAGTTTATAAAAACAGATAAACCAACAAGTATGTAAACAAGTAATGTGCTGTAAACAAAAGAGTTTAAGGAAAAGAATATGCAAACTCAGTTTATAGTGGTTCGGCAATATCAAAATCGTTCCGACCCTACATCCACTCTCTTCAAAGAACCTCTTTGAAGCAATCCACTAAAAACCTTTAGTCGTGCAACTTCACGGGTGTTGCACAAACCTTATAATCAATCCCTTCCTCTTAGAAGCAAATCCCTTCCTTTCGGAAGCTAATCTCTTCCTTTCAGAAGCTAATCCCTTTACAATAAATATTGTAAAGTAAATGGTAGAGAGACAGCAATGAAACCTTATACAACTGAATAATATATCTCTTTCAAGGTAAAGCTTGAAGAATGACTCAACAATAAATATTTCAAAGCTTTTGTGTATCAATGAGTAAAAACTTGATTGAATGCGTAATCTCTCTTCTTAAAATGCTCAATAGAGTGGGTTTATATAGCCTTGTATTGATATGACTATTTTGTACTGACTTGAAATGTTTTGGTACATTTTGTGCTGAATTCTTGCGTCTCAACGATCATATTTTTTGAATTACCAGTGAACTAGATTTTAGTACCAGTCGACTAGGTCAGGAGAAAAGTCTCACCTTTCAGGCTAAGACTGGTACCAGTCGACTGGGTAGGACTTACCAGTCGACTGGGAACCTTCTGTCCAAAGTACTAGTCGACAGGGTTGTTCTTACTAGTCGACTGGTGACTGTCTGTCCAAAGCACCAATCTTCTGGTGTAAGTACCCAGTCGACGGGGTTACCTTTCAACCCAGTTTTTTCATTCTTTGAAATGTTTTTTACTTTTAAACATTAGTTTTAAATGCGTTTTCAAAAGGAGCCATTGGACAAGCTTGTTACCTGAACCAGTGAGATTTACAACTTGATTCAATACCTTGTACCTATATTAGATCTTCTATCTTGACTTGGTGTTTGATTCGGGTTGAGTTCTTGCACCTTGATCCTTGGTTTAATGCTTTTATCGCTTAATACACTTAGATAACACTGTTAGTATAATTAAGGTTGTGTTTTGTCATCATTAAAATATAGGTGAGGGTCAACGATCTCTCCCTTTTTGATGATGACAAAACTAACGAGAGAAAACAGTTTTAAAAGCTAAGTGTTGGTTTTTTGGAAAAAAATCAAGCAGAGTTTCCTCTGTTTTTTGAATAAAACCAACCTGTAAAAAGATAAAGAACAGTTTATATGCAACCCAACCAATCAACTCAACATTTATAGTCATATACCAAGTTCTTTGGAGCAATGCTCCTTCTAAATCTATGAACTAGTTTGAGTTTACAGTTATTTTTCTCATTTTCTCATATTTCTCCCCCGTTTTGACAACTGCAGAAAATGGGGTAGTAAACCAAAAAATAAGCTATATAGATACAATAAACATGAATAGCATGCATAAACAAACTTGTAATCGAAAATTTGGCATCATTCAGAATTCAAAAGCCTTCCCGGGAAGAACCGGAAGTCCCCATGCATGCAGAAGTAGTTTAAAGCATTTATCCGAATACAGAAAGATTTAAAGCATGTAAACATATTGCGAAAATATAAAACAAGTATATTGACCAAGTCTAAGCAAAAACCATACTCATATATATCATAAGTCTATATAGTACAGGCTTTGTAGAGCCGAAACAGAAGTACAAAATATAGTAAATGATAAATATATGTTCGTGCTAAGAACAATGAAAAACTACATCAATATGTACATCAAAAGGGAGATAGAAAAATAACTCAAAGAGAGGGAGAGTCAGAGCCACCATGAGCAAGATCCTGAAGCTCAGCTAGGGAGCTTTCGGAATGCTCACGGTGCAGCTCGAAGTCATCCCGGAGAGAGCAGAGTCGTGATGCATAGCGTCGACTGAAAAGCTCAAGCTTTGGAAGCTGGACTGCATGGTCAGCTAAAGGCTCGTGATAACCTGTAAAAGATCACCATATCTAGTCTAACTAGCACTAGTTACCCATAGGAGGTGCTCGGTCATCCGTATCTATAGTAGCAGCAGCAATAGCATCTAGACCCTCGTCCTCATCATCACTGCTCTCATCCTCTCCTATTCGTATGTTCTTCCCAGCCTTGGAATAGATGAAGCCATCTCGGACTGTGCATCCCATCCTCTTTAGTAAAGAGATGTTGATGATGTCCTTGAGGCCGATGTCTTGAGCCTCGGAGGCGGGAAAAGGCACCTGGAAGTGCTGGAGGATGAGCGTGAAGAGCATCCCGTAGGGAAGGCATCCAGAGTCGCTCGCTTCGCCATTTATCATGTTGACGAGCAGTAGGAGGTAGATATTGAAATGGTGCCCAGTTTTAAGGCTCCAAATCAATACGATATCTATCTCAGATAGATAGTCCCGACTCTTGAGTCTCAGGTGAATGGTCCAACTCACAATGAGGTTGAACAATTTTGAGTCAAGGGACATGTCACTATATGTATGAAATGTAGTGGGTTGAAACATATAGTTAGGGTTACCCCTAACTATCTGACATGCCTTCTCATAATCGAAATTGTCTGGTTATCCATCTAGACTCTATTGGATCCCTCCCACAGGGATCCTCAGGATACTCATCAAGAGGTCAGCGTTAACCTCAAACTCCATGCCCATAACACTGGTTCTGAACCTCAAAGCCAGTGGACTGGGTTTCACCAAGTTCGTATAGAACTGATGAATCAGTCTTAGGTAATATTTTTCATGTATCTTGACCAGTGGGGTCAAGTTAATGGCATTGAAGGCAGATAATATATCAAAATTACCATGATAAATAGATTTGAAGTCGACGAATCTACCCGCCATGATCTTCTTATGGCGGATAACGGATGTATACCTGTCTTTCGCCATCGGGCTGGAGCACAGAGAGTCGTCAAGCTCTGTTCTGGGCTTCTTGCTTGATGAGCCCGCCACACCCTTCCCTCGGGAATTCGAAGCCGTTGATTTGGTGGACCTTGGCGTAGTAGGCGCATGTGGTCCCCTAACGGTGGTTTTTATGCGGATTTAGTCGGACATTTTGGAAGAAAGGCTTTTTGGGTGAAAAAGGATTTTTGGTGAAAAAATGGGATTTCAACCGTAGAAAGTTTAAATGGATGGTTTGGATGAGTAGATCGAGGTGTTTAAGAAGTGTTTTGAGGTTTTTTTTTATCAAAATGATGAGATTTTATAGAGAGAGAAAGCTTAGGGTTTTAAAAATGGTGTAAAAATCTGGAAAAAAATGAAGAGACTATATATAGAATCGCGATACCAGTCGACTGGGGTCAAGGTACCAGTTGATTGGGGTCATTTGCAGTTTGAAAATTTTCACATACTAGTCGATTGGGTCGGGACACCAGTCGACTGGGTGAACTGGCAGATAGAAACCAGTCGACTGGGCAATTGATACCAGTCGACTGGGTTGATAACTGAATTTCAAAAAAATGGCTCCAAACAAGGTCTTGATGTACTAGCCGACTGGAATAGTTTTACCAGTCGATTAGGAGTTTTGGCAGAGATTTACTAGTCGACTGGGATAGACTTACTAGTCGACTAAACCCTTAAGAAAATTTTCAGTCTTGAATCTTAGCACGAAATTTGTTTATCTATGCCATTTTTAGTGAGGGAAATATTAAATAAGGATTAATACTCTTTCACTAGATGTCAAGTATGCATAATAATGAAGCAATCAGATATACAGTTTATCATAAGCTAACAATCCCATTAACAGTCTTATTTTGCAAAAACTTGCTTCACTTAGAGGTTTTGTAAGAATATCAGCTATTTGATCTTCTGAATGTATGAATTCTAGTCTTATATCACCTTTTTGAGTATGGTCTCTTAAGAAATGATGTCTAATTTCTATGTGTTTAGTTCTAGAGTGCTTAATAGGGTTCTTGGTTAGACTGATTGCACTAGTATTATCACAATGTATTGGAATACTTTTAAAGTTCATGCCATAGTCTTCTAGTTGTTATTTCATCCATAACACTTGGGCACAACAACTTCTAGCTGCTGTATATTCCGCCTCGACGGTTGATAGTACAACGGAGTTTTGTTTCTTGGAAAACCAAGAGGTTAACATTGCACTTAAGAATTGGCATGTTCCACTTGTTCTTTTTCTATCTAACCTACATCCAGCAAAATTAGCATATGAATATCCTATAAGCTAAAAAGATGAATCTCTAGAGTACCAAAATCCTCGGGTTTGAGTTCCTTGTAGATATCTAAGGATCCTTTTTACTGCAACTACATGTGATTCCTTAGGATTAGCCTGAAATCTAGCACACATGCATACACTGAACATAATATTAGGTCTATTTTCAATCAAATAAATTAAAGCTCCTATCATGCTTCTATAATATTTAGTATCTACACACTTATCTCCTTCATCAATATCAAGTTTTGTGGATGTGCTCATAGGTGTAGCAAGTGGCTTTGAGCTTTCTATCTCGAACCTCTTTAGTAAGTCCTTAGTGTATTTTGATTGATTAATGAAGATATCTCCTTTCAATTGTTTGATTTGAAGTCCAATGAAGTATGTAAGCTCTCTCATCATGCTCATTTCAAATTCACCTTACATGCACTTGGCAAACTCTTAACACATAGATTCATTAGTAGCACCAAATATAATATCTTCAACATATATTTAGACTAGTAGAGTGTCATTTATGTGAGTTTTTGTGAAGAGGGATGTGTCTACTTTACCTCTTATAAAATTATTATCAATCAAAAATTTACTTAGTCTTTCATACCATGCTCTTGGAGCTTGCTTCAACCCATATAGAGCCTTAGAGACCTTGTAGACATGATTTGGAAGACTAGGATTCTCAAATCCTAGAGGTTTCTCAACATAACCTCTTCTTCTATAAAGCCATTTAAAAATGTACTTTTTACATCTATTTGAAATAACTTAAACTTATTAAAGCATGCAAAGGCTAAGAATATTCAAATAGCTTATAATCTAGCTACGGGAGCATAGGTCTCATCAAAGTCTATTCCTTCTTCTTGATTATATCCCTTAGCAACTAGTCTAGCCTTGTTCCTAGTTACTATTCCATTTTCATCCACCTTATTTCTAAATACCCATTTAGTTCCATTATTGTATGATTCTTAGGTCTAGGAACTAGATTTCATACATTGTTTCTTTCAAATTGATTTATTTCTTCTTGCATGGCAATTATCTAACCATTATCCTTTTCGACTTCTATAAATGTCTTAGATTCTATTTGAGACAAATAAGTTACATAATTGTAAATATTTATAATAGAGGAACGAGTTCTTACCTCTTGTGAAGGATCACCAATCACTTGATCAATCGGGTGATAATTTACATACCTCTAATCTTTAAGAAGACTATCCTTTTTTCAGCTTGTAGATGGTTGGTCCAATTTGAGAGTTTTCATCTCTTCATTTGTTTGAGGTGGACTCTCCTTTGGGTCAACAATGCTAGTAGGTGTTTCCATTCTTGGAATAAAATCTGCATCATCATTGAAAGAAACTTTTCTACTACTATTTGGGTTAAACTCATCAAGAGTTACATGTATGGATTCTTCTACCACTAGAGTTCTCTTGTTGATGACTCTATAAGCCTTACTAGAGGTTGAATATCCTAAAAATATCCCTTCATCGGTCTTAGAGTCAAATTTACCCAAGTTAGTTTTATTGTTATTTAGGATGAAGCATTTATAACCAAATGTACGAAAATATGAAATATTATCTTTCTACCTTTCCATAATTCATACGGAGTTTTATCAAGCATAGGCCTAATTAAAATTCTATTTAAGATATAGCAAGAAGTGTTTACTGCTTCAGCCCAAAAATATTTTGGTAAGCTATTTTCACAAAGCATTGTTCTTGCAAATTCTTCTAGAGCTCTATTTTTCCTCTCAACAACTCCATTTTGTTGAGGAGTTCTAGGAGCTGAATAGTTGTGATCAATTCCATTTTCATCACAAAATTTTGAAAAGCTTTGGTTTTCAAATTCTTTTCCATGATCACTTTAATGCTTGAAATACAAATTCTTTTTTCATTTTGAACCTTTTTTGCAAAAGTTTTCAAATCCTTTGAAAGCTTCATCCTTATAAGCAATAAAGATAACAAAGGTATATCTTGAATAGTCATCAACAATAACAAGAGCATATTGATGGCCACCTAGACTAATGGTACTTATTGGACCAAATATGTCCATAAGCAAAAGTTCTAATGGTCTAGTAGTTGAGACTACATTCTTTGATTTAAAAGAAATCCTAGTTTGTTTTCCCATTTGACAAGCATCACATACTTTTTCTTTTTCAAAATTGATTTTGGGAAGTTCAATAACTAAATCTTTTCTAGAAATAATTTTAAGCAAATTTATGTTCACATAATCAAGCCTTTTATGCCATAGCCATGGGTTTTCACTAAATACGGGAAAACATTTTTCATTTTCGGAATGCAATGATTTTAAATCAACGACATTTTCATGTCTATGGTTAACAAACTTAATCTTGTTACTCTTGATGTCTATAACTAGACAATGAGAGGTTTCAAATATGACTTTGTTACCTTTGTCACATAGTTGACTAATGCTTAGTAAATTTGGCCTAAGGCCTTGTACAAGCAATACATTATCTATGGTTAAGAAATCATTACCAACTTTTTCATGCCCGATAATCTTTATTTTTGTGTTATCTCTAATGGTGACTTGTCTGCCATCTCTTAGAGTTAACTCTTTGAATACACTTTTATCACCAGTCATGTGTTTTGAGCATCCACTATCAAGGTACCAACAGTTACCTTTTTCTTTGGTGTGGAGACATATCTACATCACACAAGGATACAGAATTGCATTTTTAGGTACCCAAAATTTCTTGGGTCATTTGGGGTTAGTCCTTGAAAATACAGTTCCTTTTGGGATCCATACTTTCTTAACAACATATAGTGTTCTATAGACATGTTGATGATGCACAATCCTAGGATGATAGTTATTGAAATTTCTAGGATGATTTAGTTGTGCATGTTTATAATGCTTAGGATTTGAGTTCCTAGGATACATGTTTCTATTGTGAGGAATATGAATATGCATGTCATTTCTAGAAAATGTATGATGATGATTTCTAGGATACATGCTTGCATTATCATGAGTATGCATATTATTTATAGAATAACCATTATAGTAATTCCAAGGATGTGCTTGTTCAGTGTGCAAGTCTTGAGTATACATATTGTTTCTAGGATGCACGTGATGGTTATTCTTAGGATGTATATAAGCATTTCTTGAAAGAGCATACATATAAGCATGAGTATTTCTAGGATGTTTTATTCTTGTATATGCATTAGAATTAGTGTTTCTAGACTTTCTAGCATTCATTGAGGGAATGCTTTTGACCTTGCTAATGGTCTTTGAAGTAGAGGCTTCATTCACACATGCAGCTTTCATGAATAAGCTCTCTTTTGATTTTTGCTTGTCTAATGGAGAATATCCTAATCCGAATTTTTCTCCACTTAATCTTTGGCAAGATAGCACTTCATCAAGCGTTTCTTTTCCAAGCACGAGTCTAGATATTGTGCCATTCAATTCTAATATCTTCTTTTTTAAGTTTTAATTTTCATCTTTAAGAAAATCTTGAGAAGAATCATAAAGCAATGAAGATAGTTTATCTTTTTCTTCTCTTAGACTTATCATCTCTTTAGAAAGAGATGACACCTCTTTCTTAAGAGTAGAGCTTCTGGAATCGAATTTCTTCAATTCTTCATGCAATTCATTTATGACTTCCATCAACTCTTCACTACTACTAACAAAGTTATTTTTTGAAGAAGGAGAAGATAATACCTCATTTTCATCATCAATTTCCATAAGACATAGGTTGGCAATTTCCTCATATCTGATTTCTTTATCCGAAGAGTCTTACTCTTCGTTATCACTCCAAGTGGTTGCTATCATAGCTTTCTTCTTGAAGCTTTTGTATGGTTTGCTTGTAACCATACAATCAGCCTTGATGTGACCGGGCTTCTTACATCCATAACACACAAGTGGTTCCCTTTTTGAAGTGGGATCCTTTGTGTAAGATTTCTTGCTTTTCTTTAGTAATCTTTGAAACCGTTTGGTGATCAAAGTCATCTCACCATCTTCATTGCTGCTCTCCACTTCTTCTTCCGTTTCCTCTTCTCTGTTGCATGTAGAGGCTTTGAGAGCATCACCTTTTTCTTCTTCTCATCATCATTGACAAAGATTTTCATCCTGTTTTTCCAATAGTTATAGTTGGAGCCATTGAACAAAGAAGGTCTAGTGTAGAAGTGTCCCTCAGAATAGTTATTTGCTGCCATCATATCAACTCAAGGATATTAAGCCTAAAATTGAGAAAAAGGCTCTGATACCAATTGTAGATTGAGGTTTCAACCCAATAGGGGGGTGAATTGGGTTTTTAAAAACTTTTACTAATTAATCACAAGTTTATAAAAACAGATAAACCAATAAGCATGTAAATAAGTAATGTGTTGAAATCAAAAGAGTTTAAGGAATAGAATATGCAAACTTAGTTTATAGTGGTTCGACGATATTGGATTCATTCCGAACCTACATCCACTCTCTTTAAGGAACCTCCTTGAAGCAATCCACTAAAAACCTTTAGTTGTGCAACTTCACGGGTGTTGCACAAACCTTACAATCAATCCCTTCCTCTTGGAAGCAAATCCCTTCCTCTCGGAAGCTAATCTCTTCCTTTTGGAAGCTAATCCCTTTACAATAAATGCTGTAAAGTAAATGGTAGAGAGAAAGTAATGAAAGCTTATACAACTAAATAATATCTCTTTTTCAAGGTAAAGCTTGAAGAATGGCTCAACAATAAATATTTCAAAACTTTTGTGTATCAATGAGTAAAAACTTGATTGAATGTGTAATCTCTCTTCTTAAAATGCTCAATAGAGATGGCCGTTTTGTGCTGACTTAGAATGTTTTGGTGTATTTTGTGTTGAATTCTCGCGTCTCAACGGACATATTTTTTGAATTACCAGTCGACTTGATTTTAGTACCAGTCGACTAAGTCAGGTGAAAAGTCTCACCTTTCAAGCTAAGACTGGTACCAGTCGACTAGGTAGGACTTACCAATCGACTGGGGACCTTCTATCCAAAGTACCAGTCGACTGGGTTGTTCTTACCAGTCGACTGGTGACTGTCTGTCCAAAAAACCAGTCTCTGGTGTAAGTACCCAGTCGATTGGGTTGCCTTTCAACCCAGTTTTTTCATTCTTTGAAATGTTTTTGACTTTTAAACGTTAGTTTTAAAATGCTTTTTCAAAATGTGCCATTGGACAAGCTTGTTACTTGAACTAGTGAGATTTACAGCTTAATTCAATACCTTGTACCTATACTAGATATTCTATCTTGACTTGGTGTTTGATTCAGGTTGAGTTCTTGCACCTTGATCCTTGGCTGAATGATTTTATCGCTTAATACACTTAGATAGCACTGTTAGTATAATTAAGGTTGTCTTTTGTCATCATTAAAATATAGGTGAGGGTCAACACATACAATAATCAGTATCAAACTAGTATTGGGATGGCACCCTTCGAGGCTTTATATGGTAGAAGGTGTAAAACTCTAGTATGTTGGGAAGAAGTTGGAAAGAGAAAAATATATGGCCCAGAAATGATAGATTTGACTACTAAGAGGATCAAACTGGTTAGGGAGAACCTCAAAGCAGCCCAGAACAGGCAAAAGGGATATGCTGATAAAAGAAGACAACCTCTCGAGTTCCAAGTTGGTGATTGGGTATTTTTGAAGATATCTCCATGGAAGGGTGTGTTGAGGTTTAAAAAGAAGGGAAAGTTGAGCCTGAGATTTGTGGGGCCATATGAGGTGATTGAGAGAATTGGATCAATAGCATATCGTTTGGATTTAACTCCAGAATTAAAGCAATTACATAATGTGTTTCGTGTCACTGCTGAGGAAGTACTTACACGATGAATCCTATAGTATCTCGAATCAGGCGATAGAATTTCAGGAAGATTTGACTTTTATGCAAGTACCGATCAGAATCCTAGACAGAAAGGAACAAGTCTTGCGCAATAATGTCATTCCGTTGATTCAAGTATTATGGCAGAATAAAGATGTCAAAGAAGTCACGTGGAAGCATGAAACAAGAATGAAGAAGGAATACCCCCAACTTTTTCTTGAATTAGGTAAGGAAATTTCGGGGATGAAATTTTTGTAAGGTGGGTAGAATTGTAATACCCGTATTTGTAAAGTAAGGGTAAAGAAGTACTTTAATAAATATGACATAGAGTTAAAATATTATATAGATATTTTTAAATGCGAAAAGTTATAAAAAAAAATCGGACGTCCAGGAACGTCCCAAAAGCCAGAAGAATAAGGAAAAAAAAAAGGGGAAACGTGACAGCAAGTGGCAACACCTGCTGCCAAATGTAAATTGAAGACATGCATGCCTTCTACCTAGCAAAAAACGTGGAGGCTTTGTGTGTGTGTGTGTGTTGGGGGGGCGGGGGTGGGAGGTGCTGCTGAAGATTTTTTTTTTCAAATCTTACTTATATATATACACCCTTATAAGTAAACATACTTATACTTACCAAATTTCGTTTATTTTCCTTCAAATCACTCTATTTCTTTAAACACTTGGGGACCGTTAGAAAGATTAAAAGAACAAAATTTTGAATGAGTTTACGAGAGAATTTTATAGAGAATCACGAGAAGCTATCAGAAAAACAGAAGGTAATAACGTAATGTTTATTTTTGAACTTTTAGCATACATGAAATTTCTCAGAATTCAAAGTGAGAATTTTCAAATGGTGTGATTTATGAGGAATTGAAGAATAAATTAAAATTTTAATATAAATATTATGTCAGCTGTTGTCGATCAGCAACAAGGGGAATTTACTGAGAGGAGCAGGAAGGACAAGAAGGTGATCCACGGGTAGCTTTAAGTTCTACATGGTGAGTTAGATTTATTTTAAGTAATCTAAATAAAAAAAATAAAATATCTAGTGATAATTTAAAATAAATTATTAACTTATGCTTTGGTGGTAGATAAAAATTAAATTGATAGGTATGATATAAATACTGGACACATAGAAAATTATTATGTGAAAAGAGATATTATTAGAATAATGAGTTGATTTAATAATAATGGTGATAAATAAAACTCTCGATGAGTTATGATTGATAAATTTATGTGATATATAAGGAAAAGAAATTAGTAAAATTTACCGAGTAGAAATTTGAGGAAAGATATGATAGTTAAATTTAATATTTGAATTCATGTTGTTTTTATATTATTGTTCATATGCATATTTCATATCATTGTTTATATACATGTGTATAAAAGAAAAGAACAGGGAGGGGGCCGGTCTAATTGAAAAACCGTGACAACCTGTATATGCTGGAAATAAAGGAAACCGTAATAGTTGGTATATGCTGAAAAAAGGGAAAAACCGTGACAGCTGGTATATGCTGGAAATAAATATCGTGATGGTCGATAAATGCTGGAAAGAAAAGAACTGGGAGGGGGCCGATCTAAGATAATAAAAACATGTTGACATGTGGGAAGACGCTCCCTAATAATAATAATTCATGCATTGCATCTGTTTTACATGTTAATATCTTACTAAAATGTTGTTGATATTGTGCATTTATTTGTAGATAAATGAGTCTCACAGAGAGACAGTTACACTGAGAAAAAGACATAAAAGTATGATGTGATAGTAATTATTTAAATGTTAGACTACATGCTATTATCTAGTCATATGAGAAATAAATGATTAAATATTAAAAAATTATTTATACAAATTGAATACTTCTAGTAACTGAGCTTGTGAAGCTTATCCCTCAATGTATAATGATTTAAGGTAGCAGACATGACAAATAGTTTGGTGGGTTGAGAGTCAAACAAAATCATTTTCTGTAAGCCACATACTGATAAACATACTCAAACAAATGAGAAAATGAAATATAAAAATTTTATTTGTAAATATTCATGCATTTTACGTTGCATATTATATTTAAATTAATACTAGATTAATGTACCTCCTCTGTTAAGGGTTGAGGATTACAATAAAAAAATTTATTAGTATTTTTTTTATTGTTGCATATATGTGTCGTGCTGGGATTTTCAAAGTGTGATGACACCATCTCAGGGGTGGCCAACCAGGGATGGGTCGTTACAAAAATGAATAGACAAAATCAGGTTTGATAGGAGGATTCCACTGTCTAGTCTCATGGATGTTGTCATAACTAATTATATGGTGAACACTTACAAGAGTAAGGTGCATAGAGCGAAGGACCTTGACATTAGACTTATAGAAGGCATCGATAAGGAAAAATTTCAAAAGTTCCCTCAACATTGTGCTAAGCTATTCAGGTCTAATCTTGGGAGCACCATGATCATGAAGCTTGACAATTTATTGTTTCAAAGGCTCTATGTTTGTTTAGATGCACGCAAAAAAAGGGTTCATTATTGGGTATAAGCCTATCATCAGTATAGATCAGTGTTTTTTAAAAGGGGGCATTTGGTGGGAAATTACTTACAACAGTTGGCATTGATCCTAATGATTGTTTATTTCCAGTGGTATATGTTGTGGTGGAGGCTAAGACAAGGGATTCATGGTCCTGGTTCCTTCAGCTTGCAAGTAAATACTTGAAAATGAGGAACTTGGCTTCTTAGATATTTATGTTAGACAAGCAAAAAGTCAACATATTCACTACTTGTTTGATTTTATTTTTCTCTTTTATATACAAACTATCTATATACTTATGCCTTTTATTTTGTGTTATAATATTTGTAAGGGTTAGTGCCTAGTTTGGACAACATGTTAGTCAGAGCATAGATTTTGTGTTAGACATCTATATGCTAAGTTCGGACATAACTTTAGGGGGAAAGTTTTGAAAGACTTGCTGTGGAGAGCTACACATGCAACATATATTGCTGTTTTTGAAGATGTTCTTAAAGATTTGAAAGATTTTCAGAAGATGCATGTCAATTGGTTTGATATAATGTTATTAACATGTAAATTGGTTTTGAATTTTGATTTATTTTATAATGTTATTAACATGTAAATTGGTTTGTAGGGATCTAGCCAAACTCTAGGGAAGGGAAAAAGTTTGGTGTATGAAATTATGAGCTCAATTCAACAAACCAATTAGAGTCATACTCAAGTTAAAATAACTTCCTCGAATGCATATAATTGTCATTTTTTTATATTTAAACTTGATGCTCACTATGACCTAGTAAATGAAGTAATATTTGCTATGATATTTCTATGGACAGAGAGACAATGAAAGACTTAATGTAGGAATGTCTTCACAACCAAGTGCAACAATTATAATGTCATAGTTAGCACCACCACCATTAGGTTCACAAGCAAGTGCACCTTCAAGGTCAAAGACTTAATGTATGAATGTCTTCACAACCAAGTGCAACAATTATAAGGTAATAGTTAGCACCACCACCATTAGGTTCACAAGCAAGTGCACCTTCAAGGTCAAATGTCACAAGGTAGAGCACCAGAAAGATTGAAAAAGAGGGCAAAGAAAAAAATTTCAATATGTTAGGAGGACTATAGTTGTAGTTTTTTTTTTTTTTTTTGTGGATATGTATTTTTGAGATACTTGAAATAGTTTTTTTTTTGGTGGTTGCTTGACACCAATAATATGATATTAAACTAGTAAGGAAAAAATAGTTCTGGGCTGTTTTTTATGGTTGAATTATTTGTCTTGATGATATTTCCTTTATCTATAGTACCTACACTTAGACTATTAGCATACTATAATGGTTGATTTTGATTAAATTTGCAGCATTGGTATGCATTCTCTACCTTGATTTTTTTTTACTTTTCTAAATTTTGTACTTATTATTTTTGTTTGTTGAGAAATTGATATCCATGATTAGTATAAAAGATTTTTAAGTGATATTTGGGAAGAAAAAAATGATCTAGTTGGGATTTTTTTTTATTTTGGGGGGTGACATAATTTTGTCCTCTACTTTTCTAGGTAAAGTTCTCCAAACTAACCACTTGAAAATAAATACCCAAACGGCCTTTCCTCTTGTTTCTGTTTCGTACACTTCACCTCCCTTTGTTTCGTTGCTTTGTAAGTGAAATAGGATTAAATGCCATATAGGATTCCACCTAAGATGAGGTAGGATGCCACCTAGGATGAGATTACTGAGTCATTTAAATGAAGGACCTGATTAAAATGGAAACCAAACTTAAATGACCTAATAAGTATGTTTTAAACTCCAAGGACCCAATGCCTCCCTAGTGGCTCCACACAATCTCCCCAAACTGGAATTCTCTAATAAATTTTCCTTTCAATTTGCAGAATTTCTCCCATAACACCCTTAGGTAATGTAGTGAAGTACAAAGTTGACGTCGAGAGCGAGATGCCGAGAGAAGAAGGTGGGGTTTGCGACTAATGCTTTAGGAAGAAGGGAGGCGATGGTGGTGGTGGCTAGAAAGAAATTAGATGAAGAAGGGACTTGGTACAAAAAGATAAAATTATTTAGATTTTTCACTATTTGGTTAAAATGGCTCATCTTACTTTCTTTTCATTTTTTTGTTTTGCTTTTGCTTTTAATGTATTCAGTTTTTACGAAGATACTTCAAACATGAAAAAATGTGGATTTATATTCGGGTTTTTTTTTTTAGTGATTAGAACCTTTTTCTTGATCTAGTGTAAGAGTATCTTTTGTACAGTTCAACTTGTACGTGATATTCACTCTTGCTTCCTTTATGTGCATCATTATCTTAATAGAAATTGTAACGACCTATCCCTGGATTGGCCCTACCCGAGGAGGTATCATTTCCTTTCAGCTTTGAGTGCCCTGACCTATATGCGAACATACACAAATCATCAAGAATACGAACATTCATTCAAAACACTACAAGCCATAAAGTTACGACTTCACAACTAACAATCTTTACAATGCATCATTTTAACTAGACATAATTAATAAAAAAACTTCCCCACTAAAAAAAATTCTTGTATAAGGACTATTCCCAAACGCAAAATTTCCAAAACTCTAAGCAAAGACTTCCAATGACGAGGATGTCACTGCCGAAGGCCTTAATCATGACTTATTCAAGTTGACTAACAAGTCCCCAATATTCACCTGAAAAGTTAGCAACAATAAAAGGGTGAGCTAAAAAATTCAGTGAGACACACCTTACAAGAAGTAATCATATTACAGTAATTACCATTTTTTATTTTAACTAAAACATGTTATTTAATTAAGCTACTAAGTATAGGTAATATTCTTCTTTGGTGCCCTCCATTTATTCCTTTAGGTTTCCTCCAAGTATTTTTCTTTATTTCTTATACCATCATAAATCTATGAATGCTAGGGTTCAAAAATTTTCTCAATTCACATACTATAGACAATTCTTAGTACAATCATACAACATAACACCAAAGCAAACAAAGAAGATTTTTATCTCAACACTTTCACATTCCACAACCATAATCATGCCCTTCTCCGAGCCAAGCATATCACATCGTCACATGCCCCACACGGGCCAATCATATCACACGCCCCTCATGGGCCAATCACCAAACACGCCCCTCATGGGCTATATGATGCAATACACAAATAAATCACTGCCCCTCACTAGGCTAATATTATCATCATGGGGACGTCTCCCCACGTTCTGGTACGTCCAATTATCATATCATCATATCATAATGGATCCCCCTTTCAGGGTCTTACATGTCCAATAATGTTTGGTACCCTTACACCCTTTGTGGGAAGGGATCTACCGGCCTCACTCATCACTCCCCCCTTAATAATACGCTAATTATATATATAGCATGAAATGCAAAATGCATGAAATGATAAACAATCATCAATCATTCATATTGCATTTCATACAATTTCAACGAAGCATATTCCTTATAATTCCACACATCACAAGTCCTCAACACAACCACTTTAAATCATTTCAAGACTCATATCTTACACAATTATTTCTCCACCTATATCCATTTTCCATAATACTAATCCTTACTATTTTCACACAAAAGTTTATATTTATTCTTCATAAGATTTTCAAAGTTTATACTTATCAAAATATATCATATTTTATTATTTATTACTTAATTTATATATTTCAAATACACTAGCGTACTCACATCGCTACGCGATCTTACTACTTCCTTGTCTCTCTAGGATTTCCCAAAGTACTTAAGAACGAATAACACTTAATCTTATTACTTTAAATCATTTAAAAGAATATCTAGAAACCTCAAGGTGTTTTACAAACTTTAAATCTTAATAGCGTACTTTGTGCGAAATCAAAAGTCAAAGAAATCGAGGCTTTAAGCCCCTTTTCAAATCATCTATTTTGAATCTTAAAAACACTTTCAATTTTTGTGAATACTAAAATTTTTAAAGGTGTTTTAATCATACTTCAGATGTTTATATACATTTGAAGTAAAAACTAAAGAGAAAAGTCATTTTTTTTATAAAAAAATCAGCATAATCCAATCAACTAGGTACCTGATCCAGCTGACTGGGAAAACGTCCAAAAGCTTTTGCCACCTCACCCAGTCAACTGGTACTATGACTCAGTCAACTAGGTTCTTTAGAAACAACACAAAAAACTTCATCTAGTTAACTGGTCTCCTGACCCAATCGACTGGGTCACCAGATTCTAGCAAGAATCACTCTGAAAATTCATCTTTTCCTTTAAATTTCTTCTTGATTTAAAATAATCATTTTAGTTTTTCAAAGACACAAGTTTTTTTAAGGGTTTGAAGTCAAAAACTTTATATTACCCAAAAGAAAATTTGAACCAAAAACTCCCAAATCAACCAATTTTGCACAAAATTTTTGAAACAAACCTATTTTCATCAAGCTTTTTCTTGAGAAAATCTTCAACTTTAAAACTCAAAAACTTAAATTCTTAGAGAAATAAACAAACTTTATAATTAAAGAAAAAGAAAACAAGCTTTTACTTTGAGTTTTGCAAGAAAACTCCTAACTTTTCCTTCCCCTTCTTCTCTTCCTTTTCTTTTTTTTTCTCTCTCTCTCTCTTTTCTTCTCTTTCTCTCCTCTCATTTTTTGTGGTTCTAGAGAAATCCAGCATAAAATTTTGGATTCTCTCCCCTTCTCCCCCTATTTATAGACAAATACTTTAAAATTTGCAAAACTGCCCTTCAAATTACACCTCTCCTTATTTTCTACTGCAAAACTTTCTAAATAAATAAAACTAATCCTCCAACGTATAATTCTCTCACCCCCTACCCAAACATTTCTTAAAAATTCAAAATTTCTCCCAGTATAAATCTTTATTATCAAATTTTACTTATTCCCAAGCTCCACACAACTAAGTACGAATTAATTATTAATCAAAATTGAACAATTACACACTTTAGCGAAACTTTGTAATTTAAATATTCCAAATAAAATATCAGACTCTATAGAAATAGTCTAGTGCTAATAATTATGAAAAGTAGACATACAAAAAAGAAGAAGAAAAACACGACGTTCTCTCTTAAGCAAGATGCGAGTAGATATGAGATTTGAATAAGAGTAGTGTGTTTTTTTAATTTCTTTATCTTATGAGTTAATTATAAATTTGGTTAGTTTTCTTTTTTAAAACATTTTCACATTAAGTTTTTCTTTTAATTTTAGTTTTTATTAAATTTTTAATTTTAGTTTTTTGATGCGACATTTGTCTTTTTCTTTATTAATTAGGACAAAAATTGGATGGCATGTTCACATTGCAACAATATTGAAATGTGAAGTTTAAATTGCCACAATTAAAAACTTAAGGTTTAAAGTGCTAAGACCCCAAAACCTTGGGCCAAAGTACATTTAAACAAAAAAAACCCTTTAACATGTTTGATTGTAGTACGAATTCTGCTGCATCCTAAGAAATGCTAAAAAGGTATAATAACCCCCATATAAATCCTTTTCTTTAATCTTTTTTATTTTTATTTTCTCATGGGAAATAAGGGTCTGTTTGGTTCACAGACAAGATTATAGTGGTATAGGATTAAGATTAACATGTGATATGATAAAGTGGGATTAAAGTGGTAATACTTTAATACTATGTTTGGTTCATGAGATTGTTAGATTAAGACTATAATGAGATAAGAAGTCTAAGTACCAAAATACCCTAACAATATTTGTAACAACCCATCGCCGAGTAGGTCCTACCCAAGAAGGTATCATTACCTTTCAGTCCTGAGCACCCTGACCTACATGCAACCACATATAATTTACCAAGAATACATACATTCACCCCAAACAACACAAGTTCATACAATTACAAATTTATAATTTCAATACAACACGCTTAACCTTTGACACAAGTAAAAGAAAACATTCCCCTACTACAACGTTCTTTTACAACAACTAATTCCAACCCAAAATTTAAAACTCTTAACAAGGACTCTCAAAGCTGAGAATATTGCCACCGAAGGCCTTAATTAGGACTTCTTTTGACTTTAACCATCAAGTCCCCAACAATTTCTTGAAAAGTTAGCAACAATGAAAGAGTGAGCTAAAAAGCTCAGTGAGACACACATTATGAGAAGTAAGCATACTGAAAGAATTATCTTTTTAATTTTAACTGCAACATATTGTTTAGGAAAAATTTTAAGTACAAGTAATATCTTTCTTAATTATCCTTCAATTATTCTTTTAAATTTCCTCCAAGTATTTTTCTTTACTTCTTATACAATTATATAACCATTGCACTAGGCTTCACAAATTTCTTAACCCATTAACTATATATAAGTCTTAATACATTCACTAAGTACAAGGACAAGTAATTAGAGAAAACCTCATTTCAGCACCTTATATATCCATAACAACCATCATGCCCTTTATCCGGGCCAAGTACATCACACGCCCCTTATGGGCCAATCATACTGCATGCCCCTCATGGGCCAATCATACTGCATGCCCCTCATGGGCTAATCATCTCAATATGACCATGAAATGTAATGTCATGCTATATGATGCATTTCAATAAATGCACGATCAATTACTGCCCCTCATTGGGCTATAACATCATCACGACGACATCTCCCCACATACTGGTATGTCTAATCGTCATATCAAATATTCGGAACCCCCTTGATCTGGGTCGGATCCTACTCATCTAATATCCATTTGATACCTTTACACCCCTTGTGGGAAAGGACCTATCGGCCTCACTCATCACTCGACCCTCAAAAAATATCGTCAAACAAGGTTATAATGCAAAATGCATGAAGTAATATGCAAACAAACAATCATCAATCATTAACATAGTATTTCATAAAAATTCAACCAAATAAATTCATTATAATTTCACATATTACAAATCCTCAACACAATCACCTTAAATCATTTCAAGACTAATATCTTAAACCTTTATTTCCCAATCTATACCGCTTCCTCATATTACTAGTTTTTGTTATCTTCATACCATAAATTATATACTTAATCCTCATAAATTCTAAGGTTTGTATTCATCATGGTAGATCATATTATTTTTCTATATCTTCATTACTCAATTTACATATATCTTAAATATGCGTACTAAAGGTAAGGTGTACTTACCTCGCTACGCGATCTTACTACTTCCTTATCTCTCAAGGATTTTCCCATTAGTACCTAGGAATGAATAACACTTAATTTCATTACTTTAAATCATTAAAAAATAATCTCTAGCAACCTCAAGGTGTTTTACACACTTTAAATCTCAAGAGCGCACTACGCACGAAACCAAAAATCAAAGAAATCAAAGCTTTAAGCCCTTTTTCAAATCATCTATTTTGAATTTCAAAAACAATTTAATTTTTTTGAATCTAACATTTTAAAGACATTTTAATCATACTTCAACTGTATATAAACATTATAATTATTTTGGAAAGGTTTAATGTTAAAAAACTAAGGAGAAAAATCATTTTTTGAAAAAATCAGCATGATCCAGTCGATTGGGTATCTGATCCAGTCAATTGAAAAAACGTCCAGAAGCTTTTGCCACTTCACCCAGTCGACTGGTACTATGACCCAATCGACTGGGTCCTTTAAGAATAGAATAAAAACCTCATCCAGTCGACCGGTCTCCCAATCCAGTCAACTGGGTAACCAGATACTAGCAAAAATCAAATATGAAAACTTAAGTTTTTCCCCTCAACTCATCTTGATCTCTATGGATCATTTCAAATATTTTAAGACACAAGTTTCTAATGGTTTTATTAATGAAAATTAAGATTACCTAAGCCAAGAATTAGACTTGAAATTGCAAAATTTCAACTTTGGTTCTAAAACCCTTTTTTTAAAATAAAAAAAAAAAACCATTTTTCTTCAAACTTTCTTAAGAAAATCTTAAAAATTTCAACTTAAAAACCCAAATCCTTAGAGTAATCAACTTACTTGATAATTTAGGAGAAATAATTAAGTTTATACCTTGAGTTTTTGCAAGAAAAACCCTATCTCTTTCCTCTTTCTTCATTCCTTCTTCTACTTTTCTTCTTCTCTTTTTCTCCCCTATTAGTTTTTGTTGGTTCTTCTCTCCCCTCTCCCCTATTTATAGACATATTATTTACAAATCGCAAAAACAAACCCTCAAACTACACCTCTTCTTAATTTCCACCACAAAGCTTTCTAATTTAGTAAAACTATCCTCCCACTTTTTATTCTCTTATACCTACCTAACCATTTCTTAAAACTCCAAAAGTTCCCCTCCCCCCCCAAAAAAAAAATTTATTATTTAAATCTCCTTTATTTATTTGCTTCAAATTTATATATAACTTAATTAAACTTAATTCGTACAAGCATTCCAAAAATGCATTGAGGTGCAAAAATTTTGAAATTTAAAATATTCTAAAGAAAATACTAGGCTTTACAATTCTCCCCCACTAGAAAAAAATTTCATCCTCGAAATTTCCTTGATCAGGGTTCACAATACAACAATAATATCTCATTCCTAAGTCTATTTCACATTCTTGAAAATGCTTCTCAAACCTTCGATCTTCATCATAATTGTGATTACAACACTACATTCTATTTCACTATCATCTAATCTTACTACAGAATTATTTCCCTTTCTAAGCGGTGTGCACCCTTTAATTTATTTTCGTCAACCTCAAAGTTATTAACTCCTGCAAATTGGTTCATCTAACTAGCCCCTCAAACTACCTCTTCCTTTTTTTCTCTTGAATTTCAAAGACAGAAACTTTACCATCTCACACTCCACTCTAAGTTCTTAAATCTTTATCTCAACTTTACACTTCAAGGATCTCAAATGTAGTACTACTTTTAAACCGTGTCTCCTTCCCAAGACATCTCTTCACAAGGTTATTTACAAATTATCACTTTCTCTAATTCTTCATTCAATCCTTTCTCGAGGAGATCTAAAAGATATTAGGCATGATTAACATCACTACACTTATCTTTCACTCAATTCAATTTAGTCTTTTGGTCAATTTTTTGATTCCTTTACACCATGGTGCCCGCTTCTTCCGAATAACCTAATTCTATTATAAGTCGACCTTTCGATCATTTTACGAAATTTTTAGCAACTTTTCGATCCCTTTACCCTTCAAACAAGTGACGCAAATCATATCATCGTCATATAATAATAATCCAAATACTTCCATTTAATTAGACAATTTTCATTATATAACTCCTTCCTTTAACATTCAACACTTAGTTGTCTTCAAAAATGACTTAGTAAATTTCTTCTTTTGACATCTACTTGAACTCCCCAAAATTTTGTCCACATAAACCTTTCATTAAATATCAACTTTATTGTCCTTCTTGGGTCTTTCTGTTTCTTTACATAATTCCTTAGATCAACTCTCCTATTTATTCCTTAAGCTCACATACATTCTACGCTTCAGTCATTTCCCTACTCTATTACCTAGAAACTCAATTAAATCTTCAACTTAAAATTTCTATAAAAGTTACTATATACTTTCTTATAATTGTTAAAGCTCTAACATTTCTTATGTCTCCCATCAATTTCTTTGAATGAATACTCTCCCAAAATCTCAACCCTCTATCGTCGAACTCGTAACCTCCCAATTCATACTTAGAATTTCATCTTAAAACCTCAACTTTTATCTCTTCATCAACTCACTCCTTTTTATCCTTAATCCTAAATCTCTTAAACTTATTCATATAGTTTCCAAATTAATCAGTTATACTTCATATATGGTCCAACCAAAGCATCAGTCAAACACCAAAAATAATTTCTTAAATTAAGTCTCATACCTCTTATTTTTTTTATTTATCAATACAATCATTAATCTCACCAAGCTACTCCACCTCTTTTTTAAATCTAGTACTAAAACTACCAAACATCCAAAAATTTCCTCATCTGTCTCAACTTAAACATCTCCTCTTCTACAACATCCTCGTAGCAAATCCGATTTCTCACATCCTACTCAGTTCTTTTCATCAACTCACTGGACTATAATATCTTCATTTCTTTATTCTACTTCTGCCTTTCTTTTAGACCTTTACACACTTGAACTATTCTCTCGACCTAAGTACACCTCCAACTCCTTTTCTTTTCTATTTTCCTATTCCAATCCATTTAGGAAATCAAACCTCCAAATACCATCTAACATCTCATCTTTACTATTTTCCCTACCATATCTTATATTTAGCTACACTATGTACAATGAATTCCAACAACCCCCTTTAAATCATTATCATTAATAATCTTTGAATAGGATATTTCATAATATTGTCGTACCACTTATACTCTTTCTCCAAACATCTCTTAATCCCGTCATGAATTTAAACTTACTTCATCCCCTTAGTCATACATTAAGTTCTATCAAAATCACAATGTCTAGTAACCTCAAATCTCTTTAACTATCTTCCTCATTAGACATCTCTTCCAATATTATTCCCTCTTAAAATACTCCAAACTTCATAATTTCTTAAGTCAAAACTTCATCTTGAAATTTCTTCCTTTTATATTATTACTAACTACCTACAAGCCTTATTATCAACTATGGGTGGGGGTTATAACTAAATGCTTAAATTTTCGACTCCTTATTAATACTAGTACTTCAACCATCTATCTGATCACTATTGGTTTTAAACTCTATACTCATTACTTATGTACCATAATCATTCTAATACCCTCATACCTCACTGAACTCTTAGCCTCCTATAACACTCATTCTTAACAACTCCAATTACATAGTAATCTTCTTTGTTAAGCATATACATTATACTTTTGCTAATCTTCATCCTTTCTAGTACCTCAATCACATCCAAAACAAGTCATCCATTAATCTTTAACCCTTCAAGTACTTCAAACACCTTAACTCATCATCATTTACTTCTCAATAGGTATCAAAAACATTCTTCAAATCTATATCTCCCAATAAAAGAACTCTTAAGCTCTTTTAACTAGCACCAACCATTTACTTATTCTTTATTCTAAACTCAAGACTTCCTAGGCTTTGGATAAACCTACCATCTCTTTGTATCGAACTTCACTTAACCTTAAAATCAAATCAAAATTTACTATACTTTTATCCTTACGAAATCTCACGTAAAAATTCCTACCCTTCAAAATACTTCACTTATAATCTTTCTTAAAGCTCCAGAACATCACAAAAAATTTGCTTGTAATTCACCTTACACCATCATTCCTTATTTGATTTATATCTCTCCTTACTCGAGGCAAGACTTTTCAAGTAGTTAACCTCTTCAAAAGAACCTTCCTCAACTTTCACTTTTTTTAATAGTACTAATAAGTCACCAACCATATACCACACTTTCCACAATTACATGAAAAACACATATCAATCAAAACATTTCATCAAAGACTCTCATCAAAGGCATCATTACCAAAATTTCACAATACAAAATTCAATCCAAACAATATCAATTTCACACAACAATTATATACAAGCCAACTCAACTTAGATCTCAAAATATATTATCCCCACTTAAATTGTTACTAGTTTCAACTCCTAAGCGGCATCTTCTCTAATTCTACACAATCGTCCTTCTATAACCACCCCATGCACATACATCATGCAACTATGTCTACAAGACCTTACATCTAAAGCTTTGAAACCAAAAATATAATGACCCATCCCCAAGTGGGCCCTACCCGAAGAGGTATCATTACCAATCAGTCCTGAGCACCCTCACCTACATGCGACCACATATAATTTACCAAGAATACAAACATTCACCTCAAACATCACAAGTTCATACAATTACAAATTTATAATTACAACACAACAAAATTAACATTTGACATAAGTAAAAGAAAACCATCCCCTACTACAATGTTCTTTTACAACAATTAATTCCAACCTCAAATTTAAAACTCCTGATAAGGACTCTCAAAGCTGAGCATGCCACCACCGAAGGCCTTAATTAGGATTTCTTTCGACTTTAACCGTTAAATCCCCAACAATTTCCTGAAAAGTTAGCAACAATGAAAGAGTGAGCTAGAAAGTTCAGTGAGACATACTTTAAAAGAAGTAATCGTATTGGAGGAATTATCGTTTTAATTTTAACTACAACATACTGTTTAGTAAAAATTTTAAGTGCAAGCAATATCTTTCTTAATTATCCTCCAATTATTCTTTTAAATTTCCTCCAAGTATTTTTCTTTACATTTTATACAATTACATAACCATTGCACTAGGCTTCACAAATTTCTTAACTCATAAACTATATACAAGATCTTAATACATTCACAAAGCACAAGGACAAGTAATCAGAGAAAATCTCACTTTAGCACCTTGTATATCCATAACAATCATCATGCCCTTTATCCAGGACAAGTACATCATACACTCCTTATAGACCAATCATACCACACGCCCCTTATGGGCTAGTCATCAAACACACCCCTCATGGGCCAATCATCAAACATGCCCCTCGTGGGCCAGTCATCTCAATATGTCCATGAAATGTAATATCATGCTATATGATGCAATGCAATAATTGCACAATCTATCATTGCCCTTCACTAGGCTATATCATAATCACGGGGACATCTCCCCACGTATCGGTACGTTCAATCATCATATCAAATATTCAGAACCCTCTTTGATCCGGACTGGATCCTACTCGTCCAATATCTATTCGGTACCCTTACACCCCTTGCGGTAAGGGATCTATCAGCCTCATCCATCACTCGCCCCTCAATAACATACCGTCAAACAAAGTTGTAATGCAAAATGTATGAAGTGATATGCATACAAGCAATCATCAATCAGTCAAATTACATTTCATAAAAATTCAACCAAACATTGATAAGTGTAATTTTTACATGATTTTTATTACTCTTTTACTTATTAAAATTGTTAGTTTTCCTTTATTTCTTTTAATTTTAATTTTTTGCTTTTATTTGTTTGTGCTGCACTTTTTCCTATTTTGTGTTACATTTCTTTTTAGTTTCTTTCTTATTTCATATTTTCCTAGTAGTAGAAGTATTTCCCATTTTAGTATCTTTCCTTTTCCTAGGCTGTATTTTTTCATATTTTGTGTTATATTTCCTTTTAGTTACTTTCTTATTTCATTTTTTCCTAGTAGTAAAAGTATTTTCCATTTCAGTGTCTTTCATTTTCTTAGAAGGAGTAGTATTATTGTACTTTCCTTTTCTTTTCTAGGAGTTTGCCTATATAAGGCCAGCTGCCAACACATCATATTTTTCCTAGAGAAGAGAATAAAGATAGAAGAGAAAGATGGTGGCTCTCAAGTCTCAATAAAGAGAGATCTTTAACAATCTTGAATGCTTTATCAACTTATTTCAAGCAAAAGAGTTTTATTCTCTTCTCTTTAGTTTTCTTTTGATGCATTCCAATAAGAACATGGTTGATTTTAGATTTGTTATGAACTAATTTTATTTTTCTAGGGCATTGATGTAGTCTCGTTTTGAACACACAATTTAAATTCCAAGTTATTTTATTTCAAGTTTTTTTTTATGTTGAATGTTTATCCTTGATCTTATTGCTTAAAATTTTCTAGCCAATTATTGTTTGATTTATTGAATCATAATGAAACCGAAAGATAATTTGTGATTAGAAGCTTTTAGGATTAAACACAATAAGTTGAGCGAAAGATAGAGATACTTTACCGCGACTAGTGTGATTTTAGATTAAGAAAAATCCAAAGAACTTAATGAATCTTCAAATAATTTAATTTACATAGAGATATGACGAATTATTAGGTGGAGATATTTCTAATGTTATTCGAGAGAAAACATTGAATAATTAAAGGATTTATTTTTCATCAACTTGAAAAATTGGAATTTTATAACAATGAATAATAAATTGTGTGGGATTAGCTAGGTGAAATTAAAAGCTCTAGATTTATTTTTATTATCTCTACAACCTTAAGTTTTATTCTCTTTTCTTTTAATTTATTTTTGTCAAGTACTTTAGTTTAATTTAGGTGATAAAATATTTAAAATTTCAGTTTTATTTCCAAATAGTAAATAATTTAGTAACTTTCAAAACTCAATAGCATAATTATTCCTTGTGGGTTCGACACTTTTTTTCTTTAAAACTTTACTACTTGTTGCGATTTTGTTCACTTTGCAAATATTTTCACACCAAACACATTCCTTATAATTTCACATAGTACAAATTCTCAATACAATCACCTTAAATCATTTCAAGACTCGTATCTTAAACCTTTATTTCCCAATGTATACTGATTCCTCGTATTACTAGTTTTTGCTATCTTCATACCATAATTTATATACTTAATCCTCATAAATTCTAAGGTTTGTATTCATCAAGGTAGATCATATTATTTTTATTTATCCTTAATTACTCAATTTCACATACTTAAATATGCTTACTAAAGGTAAAGCGTACTCACCTCACAACGCTATCTAACTACTCCCCTATCTCTCAAGGATTTCCCCATTAGTACCTAGAAATAAATAACACTTAATTTTGTTACTTTAAATCATTAAAAAGAATCTCTAGCAACCTTAAGGTGTTTTACAAACTTTAAACCTCAAGAGCAAACTACGTGCGAAACCAAAAATCAAAGAAATCGAGGCTTTAAGCCTTTTTTCAACTCATCTGTTATGAATCTCAAAAACACTTTAATATTTATGAATACTAACAGTTTTAAAGACATTTTAATCATAGTTAAAATGTATATGAACATTATAATTATTTTGGAACGGTTTCATGTTCAAAAACTAAAGAGAAAAGTCATTATTTGAAAAAATCAGCTTGATTCAGTTGACTAGGTACCTGATCCAATCGACTAGGAAAATGTCCAGAAGCTTCTGCTGCTTCACCCAGTCGATTGGTACTATGATCCAATTGATTGGGTACTTTAAGAACAGCATAAAAACCTCATCCAATCGACTGGTCTCTCGACCCAGTCGATTAGGTCACCTGATACCAGCAAAAATCAAATCTGAAAACTTAAGTTTTTCTCCAAAACTCTTCTTGATCTCTATGAATCATTTCAAATCTTTAAAAACACAAGTTTCTAATGGTTTTATTAATGAAAATTAACATTACCCAATCCAAGAATTGGACTTGAAATAGCAAAATTTCAACTTTGGTTCAAAAACCAATTTTTTTTGAAACAAACCATTTTTCTTCAAACGTTCTTAAGAAAATCTTCAAATTTCAACTCAAAAAATTAAATCCTTAGAGTAATAAACATACTTGATAATTTAGGAGAAAGAAATTAAATTTACACATTGAGATTTTGCAAGAAAAAATCCGTCTCTTTTCTCTTTCTTCTTTCATTCTTCTTCTCTCTTTCTACCCTCTCAACCGAACTCTCTCTTTTTCTCTAGAAGAATTCAGCAAAAATGCTGGTTCTTCTCTTCCCTCTCCTCAATTTATACACACTCTTTACGAATTACAACATAAACCCTCAAATTACACCTTTTCTTAATTTTCACCACAAAGCTTTCTGATTTAGTAAAACTATCCTAGCACTTTTGATTCTCTTGTAACCCACCTAACCATTTCTTAAAACTCCAAAAGTTCCCCCCCACCCCAACTCCCCCCCCCCCCCCCCAAAAAAAAAAAAAATTTATTACTTAAACCTCCTTTATTTACTTGCTTCGAATTCATATATATATTTAACTCCAAAACGAACTTAATTAAACTTAATTCGCACAAGCATTCCAAAAATGCACTAAGGAGGTGCAAAAATTTGGAAATTTAAAATATTCTAAATAAAATACTGGGCTCTAAACTATTCATAATCCTTAACAATCTCTAAATTTTTTCACAAAACGTAAACTAATTATTATTATTATTATTATTACATCATCATAATTATAATAAATATTATTATTATTAATCATAATTATTATTAGTATTATAATAATTATTAATATAATTGTAATTATTATTATCATTACAATATTATTATAATTATAATTATAATATTATAAATACTATTATATTATTATAATTATAATAGTTATTATCATTATTATTATCATCATTAAAATTTTATTAAATTTAGTATCACAATAATAATATTATTATTATTATAATTCCTATTATAAGATTAATAAATATTTTTTACCATTAAATTATAATTTTTATTATCATAATTATGATAAATATTATTATAATTACCATAATAATATTTTTTATAATTATAATTATAATTTATTAAGAATAATAAGTATTATTATCATAATAATTGATATTATTAATATAATTATTATTATCATCATAATCATTATTATTTTATTTATTATGATCATTATTATTATTATTATTATGATTATATGAAAAAATAATATTATTATCAGTATTACTATATTATTATTATAATTATGATAATAATAATCATTATTATTATAGTTATTATTTTTATTATTATAAAATTTAGTTATTATTTATTATTATAATATTACTATTTTAATAATTATTTTATTATTATAAGAATTTTTTAATAATATTATAATAATTATTTCTATTATTATAATTATTATTGTTATTCAAGGGTAAAATGGGTAAAAAAAAATTAGTCACACATGTCTGGGATAGATTCTATCCCATGAGGGGAGGTGGGACAAAAAATATGGGATTAGGACTAATTTTATCCTACCTTAATCCCACATGAACAATAAATCTTTCCAACCAAATGAGGGATAACTATACATGTGGTATTAAAATAGTTCAATCCCACTTTAATCCCACCAACCAAACAACCCCTAATATGTTAACTCTCGAAACTGACTCATTTTCTCCACCCTGAATAGACACTTAACTAATACCTATAACTTTATCCTCGAAAATAACCGTAGCGAATCCAAAAAAACAAAAATAACCTTTAATTAGTTCATTTTTGGGTGTTAAAAATGAGTGTATGATGTGTTAACCTAGCAATGCGCTTTTCTTTTATTTATTTTTAAATGTAAAACAAAAACTTCAATAAGCAAAGAAAATATCCTTAAAAATAAAAGGAGTTACATCAGTAGGGGTCTCCTTTATACACACACAAAATTCAGATATAGACTGTCGATACCCACCCTCGCACAGAAAAAACTAAATATAAAAAATTAACTAGTTTCAGTGGAAACTAATTAATCAAATTAAGTCCAATTATTTCCTTTAGGGGAAGTGGGGGCACTATCAACGAAATTAAGGTCCAAGATGAAGTCACCATCAATTATTTTTAAACACTGACTGAACACCTTTCGAAGAAGGTGATTAACCCAATGCTAATACGTAATTTAACACTAAACTAATCACTTAGGTTTGCAGAAGCAGGCCATCTCCAGGAATTTGGTTAAGTACGGCGAAGCGAAGCAGCACCGAAACTCCGTCGAAAGTTGGTACCACATTACCTTTTTGCCTTATAATATTGCCTCTAAAATGAATTTTTGTGCCTCTTGTTCATTTTAAAAAAACGAGTTGGCGGGTCAATGAAATTAGAAAAATGGATTTAAATGTCTCCAATGGGGTGACATTTAATCATTAATTAATGTTATATTGTTTTTGTTTGTTTCCTTCGTTTTTTTTTAAGGATGAAATCACCAATTCACTTATACTCGAAAGCCATGCAAAGTGGGTCCCAGGAGGACCTGAGGCATAGGGCTCTTAAATTTATTTCTACTGTCTATTTATGTAAAAAAGAATACTTACATAAAATAAACACAAAGCAAAATTTCTTAAATTTAAATTTGCATAAATATAAATGACAGGGATTAAAAATGAACAAGAAATTAAATTATTAGAATCAAAGTAAATATAAAAAAAAAAATTGTATAATTGAATTACTTGAATTTAAATTGCTTGAATGTAAAATGCATGAATTGAAATTAAAAAAAAAATGTATCAGGCCCAATATATGATCTAACTCTCCGCTTACAATAATCACCAAGGCTCATGGGCCTAAATGGATCCAATAGTTTATAGGGAATGGGTAATCCAACAACCAAAACAAATACATAAAATGGGTTGGCCTAAAACAGAGTCTAGGAGTTTCAAGAGAAATTCAGAGCCCAACCCAAAATCATTCAAGTCCAGTAAAGCCTAAGCTGAAACCTATTAAGTTCAAGAGAGTTCAGGTTTGTTTTAAAACAAAATGTTTAGACCGAGGTATTTTAAGTAGGGGGTAGTGAGTTCCTTTTTATACAATTAGCCCTCGATGATAATGAATCATGAGGAACGAGAGATGATATTATTTGCCACATTTCTTTACTTGGAAAGTTTTTCATCCTACAAGTACTAAAGGATTGGGTCCATCCAAGTTTGTTCCACGATGATTGGCATGATCAAATGCGTATCTATGGTAGGTACATCGATTATTTCCAGATAAATGGTCTGAGTGACGTCTGATTGCCTAGAAGAGGCAAGTCGAGCTAGGGCATCTGCTTTAGAATTTTATGCTCAGAGCACTTGAGAGATTCAGAATATCTTAAAAGTGACGCCCAACTTTTGGGCATTTTCTAGATATTGGATGATCTTCACTCCTCATGCTTCATATTCGTTTATAATCTTGTTAATCACCAGCTAGGAGACTCCGTGGACTTCCAAGGCTTGGGTAGCCAATGTTTTTGCTAGTTTCATCCTTATGAGCAAGTCTTCGTACTATGCCTCATTGTTAGAGGCTTTGAACTAGAACCTTTTAGCATATTCAACTGTGAAACCGTCGGGGCTAGTGAGAGTGAGGATAGTTCTGCTATGAATGCTGTTGGAGGACCCATCGATGAAGAGTATCCAATCGAGTACCTGATCGCTATCCTCAGACTCTTGCCTCTCGGGGGGTTCTTTAGGAAGTGTGCTCTAGACAATGAAATCAGCCAGATCTTGAATTTTGATGGTCGTTCAGAGCTTGTAACGGATGTCGAACTATCCAAGTTTGATGGACCACTTTACAAGTCTTCCAAAGATGTCTGGCTTATCTAGTACTTGCCTTAATGACTGGTCAATAAGGAACATGATGGTGTGAGATTGGAAGTATGGTCGTAGCTTCTTGGCTGTGATGAGGATGGCGTAAGCTAATTTCTCAATAGGGAGGTACTAATTTTTTGCATCTTGAAGAACTCGAATGACATAGTACAGAGGTTTCTGGACTCCCTCTTCTTCTCATATCAGTCCAGAGAAAATGGTTATGGGGCCCGTAGTAACATAAAGAAATAACTTTTCTCCTTCAATTGGCATAGTTATCAGAGGTGGTGAGCTGAGGTAGTCCAAGAGTTCTTCTAAAACCCTTTGGAATTCCTCAGTCCATGCAAAATCTTTTGCCTTCTTTAGTGCTTTGAAGAAAGGTAGACATTTCTCGGCGAATTTAGACATAAAGTGACTGAGGGCGGCAATGCTTCTTATTAGCCGTTTAACTTCTTTGATATTTCGATGAGGGTTCATGTCCAGGACCACTTTGATCTTCTCAGGGTTGGCTATATTTCGCATTGGTGACCATGAATCTGAGGAACTTACATGAGATTACTCCAAAGGCGCATTTCTCCGAATTGTGCTTCTTCTTATACTGCCTAAGTACTCTGAAGGCTTCTTCAAGGTCAGATATATGATCTTTCGACTTGGTTCTTTTGAAGAGCATGTCATCGACATAGAATTTCATATTTCTTCCGATTTCCTTCTTGAAAAGTTTGTTGACCAATCGTTGATAGGTTTTCCCTACATTTTTTTAGCCCGAAGAGAATAACCTTGTAATAATAGAGGCCCTGGTTGGTGATGAAGGAGATCTTTAATTGGTTAGTTCATGCATGAGAATTTGATTGTACCCTAAATAATCATCCATTAAATTGAGTAACTTATACACCAAGGTGACATCAACCAACTAGTCTATCCTTGGTAGTGGGAAGTTGTCTTTTGGGCATACTTTGTTGAGGTTAGTGAAGTCTATACAGATTCTCCTTTTTCTTTTCTCCTTCTTCACTATTATTAAGTCGGTGACCTAATCCAGGTAGTGGGACTCCTAGATAAAGTCGGCTACTAAGAGCTTGTTAACCTCTTCTTAAGTCTTTTTTTGTCATTTAGGGGTGAATGACCTCTTCTTGAGAACCACTAGCTTATGGCTTAAGAACTAATTTCAGGTATATCCGAGGTTAATCAAGAGAAAGCATCTTGATTTTCTTGGAGAAATAAGATTGGGGAGGTTTTAAGCTGCTCTGATAGATTGGACCCGATCTACACGGTTTTATGACTTTCTTCCTCATTCAAATGGATAAGGATCAATTCTTCAATGAGTTAGCCCTTCGGAGCTATGAGTTCATCCCTTAGGTCTTCGATATCAAGAGACAAAGCCTCGAATTTCTTATTCCCTTTAATGAAACCGAGGTAGCGGGACTATGATGTCATATAGTTTCCTATAACTTCTATGATTCCATTCTCGGTAGGGAACTTTATCTTTAGGTTGTATATGGAAATGATAGCTGTCATAGAGTTCTGACTGGGTCTTTTGATGATAACATTTTAGGAGGACTAATGTTGGACGACCAAGAATGTGGTCATGACCATGGTCTATTTTAGGGTTGAGTTCATAGGAATGAGTAAGACTATGCTTCCTTCTCAGAATATTGGTTCCCCCAAAAATCCATAAAGTAAAGACACCACAAGCTTGAGCTAATCTTCACTGAGCTTCATCTCCTGGAAGGCATCATAATACAAAATTTCGGTTGAACTCCCATTTTTGACCAAAATTCTTTCCATGTTGTAATTCAGGGTGACGACCATGGCATCATCATATAGTGTTTGGAACCCCTCTAAGTCATCGCCAGTGAAAGAGATCACCTTCTCTGTTCTTGGTTTCTTATTGGGCCCACTTATGGAGGTAACCGACCTGGTGTAAGCCTTCTTTGCTTGTAATAAATCTTTGCCAACTGTTAGACCTCCGAAGATAGTTTTAATGGTGCTACTATTGTGGTCTAATCTTCCCTATTGCCTTGTCGGCTTGTGTATTTCTTCTTAGACTTCGCTTGAGAATTCTCCTTGGACCTTGCTTGGCGTTGTGCCTAAAGCTTCTTTTAGGACTTCACCTAAGGCCTTACTCGGGGTTATTCCTAAGGCTTTATCTAGGGGTATGTTAGCAACTTCGTCTTAGCCACTACCTCTCGTCTCTTTAGAATGTAGGGGCCTAGGTATACTCCTTCAAGTATCCTCAGCGGATAAGCAATTCTATTTGGTTGTTAAGGGCCATGCATTCCCTGGTGTTATGCATATGGTCTCTGTGGAAACGACATCATCTAGACTTGTCTTTATTTTCGTTGGTGTTTTGAGTTTTGAGGGCCAACGAACAAAGTCTCGATCTCGGATATTCATTAGAATGTTGGCCCTAGGGGCATTGAGTGGTGTGTAACTGTCGAATTCGTCTTTGTGAGCCATTTTCCTTGAGTTAATCTTTAGTTCGGACTATTCTCCCTTGTTTTTTTTCCTTACACTCTTCACATTCCCTTCGGAATGCTTGGTCTTCCTCTACGAGTATGTACTCCTCGGCTCGGGCGAGGATCTCATTCATATCTTTGGTTACGTACCTAGTGAGTTTAGAGCTAAAAGTTCTTAACGTTAGCCCATTTTAAAAGCTATAGTATGGATCTTCGGGTTGAGCAATGCCGTTGTATTGAAGCATGAAATGTATTTGCTGAGTGTTTCACCTCTTTGCTCTATAATGTAGAAAAGACTCTCGAATGTCTTCCTCGGCCCCTTAATACTGAGGAAGTGCACGAAAAAGGCGTGATTGAGTTCATTGAAGGAGTTAATGCTTATGAGTTTCAAGAAGGAGTACTAAGTACTGGTATTTTCAAGCGTTAGTGGGAATGCCAAGTATAAAACTGCGTTTGGGTGGTGATATAGGAGCATCGTGGTCTTGTAGAGTTGGAGGTGATCTATGGGGTTAGGGGTGCTAATATAGGCTTTGAAGATGGGCATTCTGAAGTGTCGAGGGAGTGGGGCTTCCAAGATCTCTTGGGTGAAAGATGGATCTTGGGAGTCGAGCTCGTCTAAGACATTGGTCCCCCGGTGCTTGAAGGCCTCACCTACCTTCTTATCCATCTCTTCCAACTTATTGTCCAGGTCAGTGTGGTTCTTAAAGATAGAGTAACCTTGGGATTTTGGCTCGTTGTTGGGAGAAGACCTTGTGGTGGACTTGTAGTATGAGGTATAAACATGGTGGCTAGAGTTCTGGTGCCTCGTTAGTCGAGGGCTTAGTCGTGACACTCTTGATTGAGAGAGAGGGGCTTGCCACTTAAGTCAAGTGGCTAAGTTAGCTACTTTCTGGCTAAGTTCTATGAACTATCCTTGTGTGACTAGGGGGTCCAGGTTTGCTTATCCTTGGTGAAATGGGTGGTTCAATTGAGATTGTTGATCTTGTCGTGATTGTTCATCAAATGGCTCATTGGGATTTTGGATAGTTGTGGCATTTTCAATGATAACTTGGAGTTCAGGACCAATGCGCAGGTCACCATTGGTTGAAGCTCGGGTGGCAGAGGTATTTGCAGTAGTGGCAGTGGTGGAGGTTGTGGTCGCACTGCTTTTGGAAGTGTTCTTAGGTGGCATTATGAATAGATGAGTTCTTATTTTGCTTTCCAATAGATGGCCCCAATATGTTGATGCCAAAAATTTGTCAAGCGAACGAATGGGTGTTATGGGATACCTATGCACACAAAGACAAAAGAAACCTTAAGAAGTGTCCAGAAGACCAGAGGGACTCTTTGATGCCTAAGTTAATGATACGAGGACTGGATAAAATAGGGAGTAAAAGAGCTGGAGAATTCTATGATTATGAATGATGTACCTATGATAATGAGAGTCCCCTTTGTATAGAGTCTTGGAGTAGAGTCCAATTAAGAAAGAAATTAGTGGAGAGTTTTGCAGTAGGATTAGGGTTTCCATGGGCTGGAGTGTCATAATAGGATTAGGGTTCCATAAGTTGGAGTATCCTGAAAAGATTAAGGTTTCCATAAGCTGGAATGACCTTGATGCCCCTGGACATATGTAAGGAGCTTATTTGCTGGATTTCTTGGTTTGTAGGCTGATCTTGGAGTGCCACATTTTGTGTTTGATTGAATAAGGAAAATTACCCCATATCATATGGTATCTAATAATGGAAAGGTTAACATTAATTCATATTGCTAGGGTAGTCATACATACTGTTAGGTGTTAATCAAAACTTGTAGAAGCCCTTAAGAATTAATTACAATTAATTCTTAATTAAATGGATAACTAAAAGAAGTTTTAATTCCAATTAAAATTAAAAAGAGTTTTAATTAATTGAATGAGATCCAATTGTTATGTAAAAGTTACGACCTACTACTAGCGTGATATTGAACTTAAGGGGTCACACGTAAGTGGACAATTGCAAGAATTAGTAAAATTAAAGGGCTAATAGAGAGATTTCTAAGAATTAATTAAACCAAGGGCTTAATTGTAATTCTAGAAATTCTTGAGCTTTTTGGAGTAAAGGCTCTATATAAAAGTTTTATTTGATAGAAACCCTAATGCATAAATTGTAAGGCTAAAAATCATATTTTTAGACACACACACTCTCTCTAAAAGTCAAAACCCCTAGAGCTAGCACTCATAAATTTTGACTAACTCTAGTCCTCTTTCACGCATGGTGTTCGACATCCTGAAGAAAGAGATTCTCATTCTTGGTTTTTTGTGTGGATACGCTTAGAGGCCGGGCGCTTGAACAGCTTGCAAACTCGTTTCCAAAGGATCAACAAAAATCTCCTTCAACGTATTGTATAAATCTCTAACCTTATATGAAAATTAGATTTATCATTCTAATAGATCATAGGGAATTTCTTGGTCGAAATTTATTGGCATAATTGAAAAAAATTTAAATTCCGCTCCATATTCTATGTTGATAAACTTGCAATGGTATCAGAGCCAACTCTATGATTATTAGAATGAATGTTGATTCTTAAGACATGATGCAATTAACAAATGTGACAAAAACAGAATATATATCTCCTACGAAATTCTTCTATTCCATTCTTATAAGGAAACTAATCATTGTTAAGATAAAATAGAAGGATAATGAGAGAAAGAGTGTGTGCCATGACAACATATTTCTCAGAAAGCTAATCTTGGTACATACTGTGTGATAACATTATTAAGAAGTACAAAAAGTCTTACCATGAGAGCCTGGTTTTTTGGATTTATATTTTCCAAAAAACTCTTCTGTGCAAAGAAAAGTGATGACCCAAGTTCTCACATTAACTGAAAGAACCAAGAGAGATTACTAGCTGCACAAGTTAAATGGCCAAGTAAACTAGATTAACTTCTCACACTTATTTAATTGACATCCAAGTGACTGATGGCAAGATGGGTCTTGATGCGCTAATAAGTTTTTCGGCTAAGATTCCTCACAATATTTATAGTGAACTTGTGGTTGTGAATGTGAACCGCTTCACGATCAGTTGGTAACCAGCAGCCCACATGCTGGAATATTATAGATATCATTCAAAAAGTGCCGTAAATTTTGGGTGGATTACCTCAATTCCTTTTTCAATCAGTTGACAAGTGAACCAAGCTCTTAAATCCCACTCACATCTGGGTATAGGCAAATATAGGCAGGATATGCGTAATACATTTTCGAGTCCTACCTATATTGCTTCTTCTGAGGTATTAATAAAGAAATAAAAACATATAAACCTCAACTGTACCAAAAACTTCATAGCTTTCAATCTTAGTTTGAATCCATTCATTCACAGAATCACAACAAACGACCATATTACCTGGATCATTACACTTGAAATAAAATTTGTGAATATCTGAACGTATCAAATGTATGAAATAAAGTATGAATGTCCACCCAATCAATAAAAGGTCAAAGAAACTACTTTGAAATAGGTTTTTGATGAATTTGTTTTGAAAAATAATAAAGCAGTGCTTTCAAGTGATACTATGAAAAGGTAACTAGACTTCACCTCACGGTCAGCAAGGGTGAGTAATACTGTGCGCAGATCTCCAGCAATGAGCCATTTCTAGGTAGGGAAACCCAGCAACTCCATGAACAATGATGCAGAAACTGTTGAAATAGAGAGAGGAATATTGAGAAACAATGGCTTGACTTTTCCATTGATTAAGAATGAATATATATACACAAAATTGGGCATTGCCGTGAGTTACTCAAAACACCAAAAAAAAAAAAAAACTATCCTAGAATTAGGGGATTACAGCTAATTACAAGGATATTACAACTAATTACAAGAATTTAAAATATAAAGAAAATCTGTTGTAATTAATTCTCTAATATGCCTCCTCAAGATGGAGCTTCGGATGAGACGCCAATCTTGACCCTTAATTCTTGGAAACGGCTTCGTGGAAGCGGTTTGATAAGAGCTTCGACAAGTTGATCTGCTGAGGAAACATGATTAACACGAAAAGCACCTGACTGAACTTGATCCCGAATAAAGTGATAGTCAATTGCCACATGTTTCATGCGCGAATGAAAGATTGGATTAGAACAGGGATAGGTGGCACCAACATTGTCACAGTAGATAACAGGCGGTGTAGGAAGAGTGACGCCAAGCTCTGTGAGAAAGGAACAAATCCAATTGATTTCTGAAGTAGTAGCGGCAATTGATCGATACTCAGCTTCTGTGGATGACCGAGCAATTGTACGCTGTTTCTTGGATGACCAAGAAATAGGATGACGACCAAGATAGAGAATATAGGCACTCGTAGAGGTATAATCGTCTTTGTTGCCAGCCCAATCTGCATCTGAGAAGGCATGAAGAGAAAATGGACTTTTCTTATGAAGAAAATATCCATGAGTCAATGTGCCACACAGATATCGAAGCAATCATTTTGCAGTATTCCAATGTTCAAACGTCGGGCGATGCATGAATTGGGAAAGCTTGTTAACAACATATGCTATGTCTGGGCGAGTGAGGCAAAGATACTATAGACTGCCAACAATTGTTCTATATTCTGTGTAGTCAGTCAGAGTTGTACCTGAATGAAGTGTGAGATTTCCATCTGTAACAAGTGGTGTAGCAACAGGTTTTGCACCAAACATTTTTGTCCGGGCAAGAAGATCAGTGATGTAGCACTTTTGAGTAAGCAACAGACCAGATGGAGTGGTGAGAACCTCAATGCCGAGAAAATAAGACAAGGCACCAAGATCCTTGATTGAAAATCTTTGTGCCAGGAGGTCAATGTAGCGCTGAATAATATTGGTGTTGGTACCTGTGATAATAATGTCATCCGCATAAACAAGTAGATATATAGTAATGTCACCTGAGTGGAGAATGAATAGAGAAGTGTTTACATGAAAGTTTGTGAACCCATACTCAATGAGGAACTGGTGAAGTTCAAGGTACCAAGCCCATGGGGCCTGCTTGAGTCCATATATAGCCTTCTTTAATTTGCATACATATGTTGGATTGTCTCTATCAACGAATCCCGAAGGCTGGGCCATGTAGACATCTTCGGAAAGATGGCTTTGAAGGAAGGCATTATTTACATCCAATTGTCGCAACTGCCAACCTCTACTGACTGCCAGGCTTAAAACAAGGCATATTGTTGTTGGCTTGACAACCGGATTAAAGGTGTCATGATAATCCACTCCAGGTCACTGATGAAAACCTTTGGCAACTAATATAGCTTTGTACCTGTCAACAGAACCATCAGGAAGTCATTTCATACGAAAAACCCACTTACATCCAACAAGATTCTACAGAGAAGTAGATCGACAAGCTCCCAGGTTCCATTTCGAACAAGAGCATCAAATTCATCATTCATAGGTTGTCTCTATTTAGGATCTTTTAGGGCTTGGTTAACAGTATGAGGCTCAATGTCTGATAGTTGAGAAAGGACAGCAGTGAGATTCATCTTGGGTAGGGGTTTGTGGATGTTGTTTTTCGCTTTAATAGTCATGGGATAGGTATTTTGATGGGTGGGTTGAGCTGTGGTTAAAGCAGAAGAGGTCTCAGAATTGTATGGTTCTAGTGGTAAACGGTCGACTATGGTTTCTTGGCGGTTAACCGAACTATGTCCGAGTAAAGGGAGGTCTGTAGACAGAGGTCGACAGGCGATTGGTAAGGAGGGCGGTCGACCGTTTGGGCATTTTGTAACGGATGCTGACATGAAGAATCCCTTTGTGGAGGCGTATTGAGTGAGCCACTTGAAATGGGTAGAATTTGGACCGGGGGAAGCCATTTAGAAATGATCTCTGGGGTGGGACGAGATAAATGGGATTGGTGAGTGGTAAAGGGAAAAGAGTTTTCAAGAAATTTGACATGACGAGAAATATATGTTTTAGAAGTGGACAGATCAAGACAGATATAGGCACTTTGTCTTGAAGAGTAACCAAGAAAAACACAAGGAGTGGAACGAAAGTCAAGTTTATGTTGAGAATAAGGACGAAGCCATGGATAACATAAGCAGCCGAACACCCAAAGTTCAGTGTAGTTGGGTTGAGACTCAAAGAGTTTTTCAAAAGGTGATGAAAGATGTAGTGTGGGTGTGGGCATACAGTTGATGAGATATACAGCAGTGGCAAAAGCATAAGTCCAATAAGTTAGAGGCATCGATGCATGAGTGAGAAGAGATAGACCTGTTTCAACAATATGGCGATGACATCGTTTGGAAAGACCATTGTGTTCTAGTGTATGGGGTGGTGTAGTAAGATGGGATATACCATTGGTGGAGAGAAAACTATCAAGGGCTTGATATTCGCCACCATTATCTGAATAGAGGGTAACAATTCGGTGTTTAAATTGGTTTTCGACTAATGCCTTGAAGTGCACAAAGACATCATACACATGGGATTTCCGTTTAAGTGGATAATACCAAATATACCATGTATAATGATCAACAAAAATAACATAGTATTGAAAACCATCAACAGAATAAACAGAAGAGGTCCATACATCATAAAAGAGAAGTTCAAGTGGATAGGATGAGGTTAAAGTAGAAGAAGAAAATGGAATTTTTATACTTTTATTATATGAACAGGCATTACAATGTGTGGAAGAGGATAGCGGACTAGACAATGGTAAAGAAAACTTAGAAACAATATTATTCATAATAGTAAATGATGGATGACCTAGTCTAGAGTGCCACTCAGACGAAGTGGTCTTGACATTGGAAAATGCAAGCAACGGTAAAGAGGTAACTGAAGGGGATGTGGTTGGCCACTCATATACGTCATCCTTAGGTTCAACCATCAAAAGAATTGCCCCCATGTTTAGATCCTTCACCTGAAAAGCAGAGGGTGAGAATTCCACAGAAACATGGTTATTAGTGTAGAACTGATAAATCAAAATTAAGTTCTTTTTCATGGAAGGGACACAAAGGATATTTTGTAAAGTAAAGGTGCGTGAGGAAGTAGGTATGGTGATAGAACCGGTATGGCTGATGTGAAGGGCCGATCCATCGCTGATCATGACATCATTAGATCCTTGATATGGGCTATGAAGAGAGAGATTGCTCAAGTCAGACGTAACGTGGTGAGATGCTCCACTATCCAGCAGCCAAGTAGGAGTAGTGTTGTTGTTGAGAATAGTATGATTAGCTCGTGGTTACCAGGGTGTGGAGGGGCAATATCCCTAAAAGCCTTGAGGACGAGGTGTCGGGGATTGTTAATTAGAGACAAGCCGAAACATCGGGCATCGTTTGGCAGTGTGTCCTTGAATGCCGCATGCTTGACAATGACCCAAATAAGGTTTGGGTTGGCATTGATCATGAGGAGAAAGCGCAGTGGTAGGGCCTGGTTGTTGTGGATTGGTGGCTGGTGGACACCAATTTGGATGATTCCGGAAGGCTGTGGGATTTGCTGTTGCTGGTAGTGATAGAGAGGATGGTTGAGCGGTCTGAAGAGATGCTTCTTTGTTGAGAAGTTTCTCATGGAGTTTAGCAAAAGAAATTGAAGTGTCACGGGCATTAATTGCATCAATGACGGATTTGTACTCATCATTGAGTCTTTCAAGAACCTGATCAATAAGATCCTCATCATCAACTGGCTTCCCTAGAATAGCAAGTTCATTGGCACGAGTCTTTATCGCCTGCATATATTCACTAATTGATTTTGAGCCCTTGTTACACTGCTTTAATTGTTCCTTCAATTGTTTAATATGACCGCGAGATGGTTTAGTGTAGGTATTAGCTAAGGTTTGCCATGCATCAAGAGAAGTGATGGTGCGGGCAATAAGTGATTGCAATGAAACAGAGATAGCACCAAGGAGAGCGCTAAAGATAAGGCGATCCTGACGCTTCCAGGTTGTGTATGCCGAATTTGGGGATGCAACACCATTGACAGTGATGGTGGGCAGTGGTGTTTTGTGACGATTATCTACCTAAATAAATATGCAAAAAATCGTCCAAGTTTTACTTGCAAGTGCACAAGGTCTGTGGTAGCATAGTGTGCAAGTGCGAGATCATTTTCCACAGGGATTGGTGAATTTCATTTTAGAATTAGTTTCTTCAAGTTTAAAAAGAGAAATAGCAGTTTGATTGTGAGTAAATAACAATAATGAGAACATAGGACTACGATATCCACCCTAATTATACTTTCCCACTAAATAAAGTGTCAATGCTCTAGCCTTATCATGAATATCTAATGGTTGCCAACCTAAGGGCTTGGTCCACACCTTAGGCTATTGATCTCCCTATGCAACGAGTTAGGCATAGTGTATACTCTAACTTTTTTTTCTCTCTTAAGGAATTCAGCATGGGTGTATACTGAATTGTTCTTTAAGAGAGCACGAGGGCTGTGGAGATCGGCAACCACACGGGACCTAGGGCTTGGTACGCTCTTGGTTTCCCATGTTGATTAACCCGAGAATCTGGTGTGGATATCCCTTGTTACTAATGTCGAACCCAGGACTCAGTCATCCAAATTGATTCGACTAACCTATCCATACCACATGCATACGTTGATCAGGCACATACATATGAGGAATGTAAATATAAACAGGTATTAATCAAGTTAAATATTCTAACAAGGCTATATCAAAGATAATTAATGAATGAACAGGTGGAAAAGCATAACTAGGGCTTCAATCGAGCCTTAGAGGAGTTTAGTTACACATAATAAATAAACTAAACATTCTAAACATAATGTAATAAAAACAGAAAACTAAAACCGAAGAAGACTCGGGAGACGAGTCGTCAATTCCTCTCCTAAGCTTTCTACTTCGAATCTAGAACAAAAGGTCCACTAAAAGGAAGATAAGCTCCTCAAAAGGGAGATATTGTTTCTGTGTTTTACGGGGCTATTTATAGGGTTCTAAAGATGCCTTGAAACCCTAATTTCCAAAATAGGTCCGGAAGAAATCTTTCCAAAACTGGCTCTGCCGCCTCTCTGTGCGTGTGCGCTCGATTGCATGCTTCTGCGCTCGAGCGCATGGGTGCGCTCAAGCCTTCTATGTGTGCGCGCGATTGCTTGTGCGCTTGATCGCAGCCATGTTGCGCTCGACCGCACTAGCTCTTTCAGGATCTTCAGTTTTCTTCCTTTAAAGCTTCAAAATGCTTTCTTTTCTTCACAAGCCTATGAAAAACACATAAAACACAAAAAGGAAGTAAAATAGAATAAAATACATAAACAAAGAGCTTAACAAATATAAACTAAGAGGCTTAAATATGAATATTTAAGCTCCTATCGCACCCCCAAACTTACATATTGCTAATCCCTTAGCAATACAAAACGAAAGACTATGTTAAAACAGAATTAAAGATAAATTCATTTTCGTGGTACTCAAAGATTTGGGTTATGCATAAAACTATGATAACCGTTCATGAGTAAGCTTATAATAGAAACACATTTTTGTATTGAAAAAGGATTTTCAAAAGCTCGTGTTACTTACCTAAGGCTGGCCTAAGGCATCGCAAGTTTGATTCGTGAGTGATGAATTAGCACATATAAGATGGGGCTTCCACATAATTTTAGTGTATAGTGTTTCGATGCCCAAACCTTTATCGAATTCCTTATCAACGAGAACAAAAATGGCATAATACTTGCTTCTTTTTTCTTTTTCTTTTTATCATGCGATCTTTGCCATGTTGAGTTTCATCGAGCTTTCTATTTGACCCTTGTAACGAGTGTTTGGCCAGTGACTCCCAAACCAGATGGTTTTAGGGCATTAGGTGTAAAGACACCCCTAAGGACTTACTAACTTGAATCAAAAAGGCTACAGAACTAACAGGTTTTAATGCTTCTAAATGAAATTCCCATCTTTTGACGTGAACACTCAATGCTTACTGAGGCAAGAGGCCCAGTTACTCAGTGGAAAATTGTTATTATGATCATTAAAGGCTTACTTCCCACCTTTTGACATTAACACTCAATGCTTACTGAGGCAAGAGGCCCAGTTACTCAGTGGAAAGTTTTTAATGATCATTAGAAGCTTTTTAATCACTTTTTGCATGATGAACATTTTTCTTTATTTTTCTTTTGCCAAAGTGCTCTTTTTAATAAATCCTCTGATTACAGTTAGGTTATGGAAACATATATAAAAGAATTATGTGTCATACCCCACACAAATGCGTGCTAAATGTGCTTGTGCAAATTTGGACCAAACTTATGAATTCTTTGGTGCCTTGAGATAGGTAACTAACTTTGTAAAATTCCTAATACAAGACTATGTATTCTAATTTTTAAGCTTACTAATGAAGTGTTATCAAATTTTTAAATCAACCAAAATTTTTGTTACCAAATCAACGTGCATTTATCTTTTCTAAAAAAAAAAAAAAAAACTGAGGACTTAGTGTGTTGATGATAGCTATAAAATGCATTTTAATAGTACTTAATTGTTAACATTTTAGAGTTAATCTAGGTTTTAATTGCACTTTTATATGTTAACAACTCTAAAGTGTCATCTTTGGATCACTAATTTGTTTTGATGCATTTTCAGGTATTTTGAGTCTTAAAAAGATGAAAAAGCTATCATTTCTTGAAGCACAATGACTTGATGAACACCGGAATGAAGGTTCACAAGCACTTTGAAAGAAGTTTCACCAAATTGTCATAATTTCCCGTACAGATCAATCATCTTTGCAAATTAAACTGTATTGACACGGGAAGAACCAAGAGATGAGACATATATGCCTAGAAAGGTCCAAAAGTCTATTTTCTGGAGAATTTTACTGCTTGTAAAAATGATTTTTCTAGAGAAAGTTATGGCAGTTTAAGTAGATAAAGGTCAGGCTGTGCGGATTGTGCGGGATTTCAGCGTGAGCAGAAGTTTTGAAGGGCATGTGAAGGCTTAAATCCCACATCCCACATCGGTTGGAAACATATTTTTATATCCCACGTCCCACATCGGATTGGAAACACATTGCACTCGTGGTATTTGCCTATATAAGACCCACTCCACTTCAGCTTTAAGGACGATCGGAGAATCTGAGATCATCAGAAAGTGAATCCAGAGGGCCTTTAGGAGCAATTCAGAGGGCCCTTAGGAGGAATCCGAAGTACTTTTGGAGGTCAAGCTAAGGAATTGCCAAAGCTTTCGCTACCAAGGAGGAGATGATCGTTGAGAGGCCGGAGGCAACTTAAGGAAGCATGAGCTCCATGGCCGGCTAGTCTCCAAGCAAGGCGAAGTGATGAATCCTTAGGTGTAGTTGTTCTTATTTTCCTTTATTTGATTCAGTTGTAGTTTGGTATTATTTTCATTAAACATTGTTGTGTTTTATTCTTTAATTTAATTAGTAGATTTTTTATTAGTCCGGTGATTGCATGCTTCTTTTCCATATAAGTCTAGTCATGCTCTTCTTATGTGTATTTGTTTGGGTGTGATTGAGTCCGGTAGATCTCTTTTATAGATTTGTCCATTGTTGCGGTATTGTCATTTAGATATATCGTTGTCTTTTGATAATTTATAAGTTAGGTCATGTGTGCTTGAAAGTAAAGACTAATTCATATCAATTACATTAGGGTTTATACATGCGCTTTAATTGAATATTTGCCGATTGCCTGTTTGGGATGTAAAACTTGCAATCGAGATAAAAACAACTAAATCAAGTTAGGATTAGGGCAATGAACCTAGGGAGGATTCCCGGATCCTTGTTATTTCTCCATCATAAATCTATTTACACAATTTTCTTCACACTATTTTCACACAATTCAGATTTTGTCATTTGATCTTTATCGTTTGTGTTGAGGTTCACACCTTCTCTTGAAGTTATCTTGTTTCCCTGTGAAATCGACACCCCAAAGCTGTACTACAATTACCGCATTATACTTTGGGCATAATCAAATTTTGGTGCCGTTGCCGGGGAAACGCGCTTAAGTACAAAGAAGATTGTCAACTTTGAGACATAACAGTAGAAGAGTTGTAAATAGTTTCTCTTTTCAGCAGCTGTAAAGGCGGTAACTTCATTCCTTCTTTTATCTTGCTGTATTATTTTTTATTTTATTTTATTTTCTAAGTTTTGATTTTCTTGTTATTTATTTATTTATTTATTATTATTATTCTGTTTTATTTATTTCCTCTCTGATTCATTTGGTGCATGCTTAGACCGAGAGATTTACGAGGTAGATTCATTAGAGGACCCGAACTAGAATTACCCTCTCCTTCCGAGTCTGATAGTGAAACCTCACCTAGATCAATCAATAGTGGAAACCAAAGTGATAATTTAGAGGATTTTGTTAACATGGCCGATAACCTTAATGAGAATGTTGCCAGGACACTTCAGGATTACCTCCACCCTACACACACAGCCACACCATCATGCATCATGTTTCCAGCCAATACTCACCAATTAGATCTTAAACCAGGGATGATTCAATTACTCCCTACATTTCATGGCTCAGATAATGAAAACCCATATGTGCACATTAGAGAGTTTGAGGAAGTAGTCGCGACTTTTCATAGTCAAGATGAAACCGATGACATTGTGAGGCTTAAGTTCTTTCCTTTCGCTTTGAAGGATAGAGCTAAGAGTTGGCTATACTCACTAAGACCACGATCTATTGGGTCATGGACTGAGATGACTCGGGTTTTCTTTAACAAATACTTTCCCCGACATAAGACCAACGCTTTGAAAAGGCAAATCTCCACCTTTGCACAATAGGATAGTGAGACCTTATATCAGACTTAGGAGAGATTTAAGGAGTTATTGAGTATGTGCCCTCACCATGGGTATGAGAACTGGCGCTTGGTGAGCTATTTTTATGAGGGACTTACATATAGAGAGCGCCAATTCGTAGAGATGATGTGTAATGGTGAATTTTTGGAGAAAGATTCTGATGAGGCCATAAAGTACCTCAATAAGCTTGCTGAAAAAGCTCACACTTAGACTGGACCTAGTGCTACTGAAAGCACAAATAGGTCACAACCTATAGGGAACCCAAATGGTGGTGGAATTTACCATCTTAGGGAAGAGGATAACCTTAAGGCCAAGGTTGAGATGCTTACTAGGGAATTAGAGGTATTAAAGACTAAGAGCTTAAAGCCAACACACGTGGTTAATCATGCAAAATCTTTTGAACCATGTTTTGTGTGTGGTGGGGTAGATCATCTCGCCCAAGAGTGTCCCACATTTGCTGAGATGAGAGGGATGTATAAAGAACAATGTAATGCCTTAGGCATGTACAAGAAGCCTTTGACACCCTTCTCTGATACTTATAATCCGGGATGGCAAAATCACCCCAATTTCAGCTGGAAGTCTGAAAACCAGCAGCTTGCACAACCCCCTGCACCATATCTTGAACCATATCATACACCCGTGTCTTCTAGGAGTTCTTTAGAAGACACTTTACATGCTTTTATTGAAGTACATAGGAAGACTAATCAAAGGCTTGAATCTTTAATTGTGCAGGTTGTTGAAGAACGTAAAGAGATAAAGAGCCAAGTGTCCAAGTTAATGAGGTACTTGAGTGTGACTGAGCGAGGTAAGTTCCCTTCTCAAGCTCAATCCACATCTCATGGTCAACACCTGGTGCAAAAGAATGTGAAGGAGGTGAATGCCATTGAGACAGTAAGTGGTAAGTTATTACACATCCCAACAACAAAAAAATCAGAGGATGTGGATGAAAGCCACCAAGCATACATGATGGACTCATTCATGAAAAAGGTCCAGCACATTAATCCATTGGAGTCCACCCTCACTCATGGCTTCATAAGAGCATATATCGAGCCAAAATTTGAGGGTGTTACTGATGACATCCTTGAGGCCTCTCAAAAACATACAAGCACTAAATTTAGCAATGAAGCAGTGGCGGGTGCATCCAACCTATGTTTTTCTAGGAGGGAATAAGAGCGTCTGGCTGAAGACATAAAACTTAGCGCTCATGGGAGACACCCCACAACATATCCTTTTACTATTATTGTTTTTCTTTCTTGTTTATTATTTGTATTTTTTTCTTCTGTTTTCCAGTATTAACTTAGTATTTCATTTTCAAGGAAAAATGTACGAAGCAGTTCAAATGGTGGAGCACAATTTTCAGTTTATGTGCACCTTTGGCTACAAGGGGAGTCTCATTTACTCTTTATTTTACATTGAGGTCAATGCAATTTTTAATCTAAGGGTGGAGGAAACGCATCTCTTTGTTTCCATATTCTTTATTTCCATACATTTTTTTCTTTTCCCATTGAACTGCTTGGTGTCATTTTCCTTTTTGTTTGTTTTTAGCATGCTTGGTGTTAGCCTTAGAGTTAATTCATATGTCAATAATATGAGCTTAATTGAGATAGCAGATAGCATATAGAAGAAGTTAAATCTTGTTCGGTTTGAAATTAATTTAAGTATCAATCTTCATTTGGTTTGAGACTCTAGTTTGTGGTAAGATTGTATGATTAGTCTTAAACATTTAGAAAAGTTTTATGTGTGATTATTTTGTGAATATTTTTGCGGTCTCGACAAGCTCTAGAACTTACTTGATAACCACTTGAGGCGAATTCCTAGAATGCACATTACTTAGGATATGATATAGGCCATTTTTGAACCATTTGAGCCTTTCAAAGCTACCATTGCTATATTTATCACTAGTCACCTATTTGAGCCTTTTTCTTGAAAAGAAAAATTGAGCTTTGTTTCTTTCAATAAACCATTTACTTACCTTTATGAGCCTAAAAATATTTTATTCTTACCTTTCTTTTAAAAGAACTTAGTTATACACATGTTGTGGGAAGCACTTAAAAGGAGTAAGGGTGGAAATATGAAAAAAAAAATATCACTACCACAACCCAAGTACATTAAAGGAGATAAGTTGGGGGTTATGGAAAAGAAAAGAAAAAAATGATGAAAAAGAAGATGAATATGTGCCAAAATAAAATAAAATGAATGAATTATGGCAAAGAAAGAAGAAAGAAAGAAAAGAAAAAATGGTGATTCGTTGAAAGAAATGGTTGAAAGAGTTGGGTATTGAAGTAAAGGTTATCAAGTGCTTAAAGTGATTGTGTTTAAAGCTAAGAGATTGAGTTATTTTACTTGTGAATCCTTCCCGTTCTTCCTTAGCCTTTACCTAAGCCTAACGTTACAAGCTTATTAAAGACCTTTTGATCCAATGTAGTGTGATTTTTCTACAATAGTGGAGAGTGATTTGAAAAGTGAGCCTATGGAGCTTGTTTTTGTGATTGATGTCACGCAATTTATTATGTTTTTAGAGGCCAAGACTTGTATTCATGAATGTTATGCATAAAATCATCTGGATGTTTGGACTAATGGATTGTGGTAAGATGGATGTTAAGAGTTAATAACGATTTTAAGATTGATGTTTGGATTACTTTTGGACTTAGGTGAAATTTAATGATTCTATGTGTCGTATGTTATGTGAGATTTTTGAGACAAAAAGTGAATTACTCTTGGTTCAATGCTAGCATTGCTTTACTTTGTTTTTAACTCCTACCATAAATTCATCTCTTATTTTTGCTTGAATTGCTAGGGACTAGCAATAAGCTAGTTGGGGTTTGTGATGAGAGCTATAAAATGCATCTTAATAGTACTTAATTATTAACATTTTAGAGTTGATCTAGGTTTTAATTGCACTTTTATATGTTAACAACTCTAAAGTGTCATCTTTGGATCACTAATTTGTTTTGATGCATTTTCAAGTATTTTGAGTCTTAAAGAGATGGAAAAGCTATCATTGTTTGAAGCATAATGACTCGATGAACACCGGAATAAAGGTTCACAAGCACTTGGAAAGGAGTTTCACTAAATTACCATAATTACCCGTACAGATCAATTATATTTGAAAATTAAACTGTATTGATATAGGAAGAACTAGGAGATAAGCCATATATGCTTAGAAATATCCAGAAGTCTATTTTCAGGAGAATTTTACAGCTCGTAAAAATGATTTTTCTAGAGAAAGTTATGGCAGTTTAAGTAGACAAAGGTCAAGCTGTGGGGGCTGTGCGGGATTTCAGCGTGAGCAGAAGTTTTGAAGGGCATGTAAAGGCTTAAATCCCACATCCCACATCTATTGGAAACACATTTCTATATCCCACATCCCACATCGGATTGGAAACACATTGCACTCGTGGTATTTGCCTATATAAGACCCATTCCACTTCAGCTTTAAGGACGATCGGAGAATCTGAGATCATTATAAAGTGAATCCAGAGGGCCTTTAAGAGCAATCCAGAGGACTCTTAGGAGGAATCCGAAGTACTTTTGGAGGGCAAGCTGAGGAATTGCTGAAGCTGTGCTCGATCGCAAGGCCAGAATTTACTCTACTGCAGACCTGAAACAGAAACAAAAAAACAAAAAAGATGAAAAAATTTAGGTATTTGATAAATAAAATAAAAACAGAACAGAAGAAAATAAAATAAAACTAACGAGAATAATTCCAAAAAGAAATTTAGCACAATCCCCGGCAACAGCACCAAAAACTTGTTGTGACGATTATCTACCTAAATAAATATGCAAATAACCGTTCGAGTTTTACTTGCAAGTGCACAAGGTCTGTGGTAGCATAGTGTGCAAGTGCGAGATCATTTTACATAGGGATTGGTGAATTTCGTTTTAGAATTAGTTTCTTCAAGTTTAAAAAGAGAAGTAGCAGTTTGATTGTGAGTAAATAACAATAATGAGAAGATAGGACTACGATATCCACCCTAATTATACTTTCCCACTAAATAAAGTGTCAATGCCCTAGCCCTATCATGAATATCTAATGGTTGCCAACCTAAGGGCTTGGTTCACACCTTAGGCTATTGATCTCCCTATGCAACGAGTTAGGCATGGTGTATACTCTAACTCTTTTCTCTCTTAAGGGATTCAACATGGGTGTATACTGAGTTGTTCCTTAAGAGAGTATGAGGGCTGTGGAGATCGGCAACCACACGGGACCTAGGGCTTGGTCTGCTCCTAGTTTCCCATGTTGATTAACCCGGGAATCCAGAGTGGATATCCCTTGTTACTAACGTCGAACCCAGGACTCGGTCATCCAAATTGATTCGACTAACCTATCCATACCACATGCATACGTTGATCAGACACATACATATGAGGAATGTAAATATAAACAGGTATTAATCAAGTTAAATATTCTAACAAGGCTATATCAAAGATAATCAATGAATGGACATGTGGAAAAGCATAACAACAGCTTCAATCGAGCCCTATAGGAGTTTAGTTACACATACTAAATAAACTAAACATTCTAAACATAATGTAATAAAAACAGAAAACTAAAACCGAAGAAGACTCGGGAGACAAGTCGTCAATTCCTCTCCTAAGCTCTTTACTTCGAATCTAAAACAAAAGGTCCACTAAAAGGAAGATAAGCTCCTCAAAAGGGAGATGATGTTTCTATGTTTTACAGGGCTATTTATAGGGTTCTAAAGGTGCCTTGAAACCCTAATTTCCAAAATAGGTCCAGAAAAAATCTTTCCAAAACTGGCTCTGCCACCTCTTTGTGTGTGTGCACTCGATCGCATGCTTCTGCGCTTAAGCGCATGGGTGCGCTCGAGCTTTCTATGTGTGCGCACGATTGCTTGTGCGCTTAATCGTAGCCATGTTGTGATCGACCGCACTAGCTCTTTCCGGATCTTCAATTTTCTTCCTTTAAAGCTTCAAAATGCTTTCTTTTCTTCACAAGCCTATGAAAAACACAGAAAACACAAAAAAGGAAGTAAAATAGAATAAAATACGTAAACAAATAGCTTAACAAATATAAATTAAGAGGCTTAAATATGAATATTTAAGCTCCTATCATAGTGGAGTATGAGTGCCATCAATGAAGTGATGAAGATCATAACCTTCAAGAAGAGATTGGATTTGAAGACTCCATGTGAGATAATTGGTGGATGACAATTTGGTGATATTGGAGAGATTGATTGTAGGGAGGGGATGTTGAGGATCTTGGGAGTTTTGGATGGTGATAGGGTCGTTGGTGGAAGAGAAGGTCGCATCAGAAGCCATTGAGGATACTGGTGGCGAAAAAAGAGAGAACAAAATACGCCTAAGAAGATTAGGCTCTTGATACCATGTTTAAATAGAGAGAGAAATATTGAGAAACAATGGCTTGACTTTTCCATTGATTGAGAATGAATATATATACACAAAATTGGGCATTGCTGTGAGTTACTCAAAACACAAAAATAGGAAACTATCCTAGAATTAGGGGATTACAGCTAATTACAAGGATATTACAACTAATTACAAGAATTTAAAATATAAAAAAAAATCTGTTGTAATTAATTCTCTAATAGAAACAACCCAAACTACAGTATAATTAGCTTTCCCAGCAAAACTGAAGCCCATCTGCAAAAGCATTAAACAACTGTTGATAAATAAGATTTGTTAGTTTTGCTCTATTAGGGAAGTACATTTATATTATTTCACTATTCCTAACTAAAAAATTAAGAAAAATAATTTGGAAAATTAAGCTATCATGCCTTTTGAAATGATCAAAACAAGGAATAATGTGCAAGACACCTACGCATTCAAGGAGCACTAATAATACATTTCTTCATTTTGAACTCAGAGATAATCAAACCGACTGCCTTCAGAAAATTTCAGAAGAAATAAACCAATTAGAGAAAGAATAAGAAATAAAATTTTACTACTATGCCATCACTAATGAAACTACCTGACATCAGAACCTTAAAACAACTGGCTATCATCAAACGTGGACAACATGAGAATGTTATACCAAGTGGCAATACAAGGAAAAGTAAGTGGCATGCTTCATAAGGTAAAAGAAGTTGGAAAGAGAGGAGCATAGATCAACAAAAAATGAATGCAAGCTATTTATGACGGTTCTACGTACCACGTGACAAACCATTACAACTAGTTAAATATTTAAGGAACTTTCTTTTACAAAAAAGCTAGAAGCAAGATACAATATTACCACCTTCACAAAAACTCGAATCAGATACTTGTTGCCAAGAGAAGCCAGTTCGCTAGTCCTAATACCTTACAGCCTTCCACTACAAGAGATTTGATCTTTGGCAAGAATAAAGCAAAACATATTTTTTCTTGTTAAAGACTTTTGGCAAGGAAAAAAGTTCCTTGCTTTTTCTTGTCACTGCCTTTCCATCATCTTCACTATCAATGTCTCAAATGTCGTTGACCGAGGCCCTGTTGTAAGGAATGTTATACTTGAAATTCTAGAGAAACTCTAGGGTGAGAATGGGTTTGTATTTAGGGTTGTGTTTAGTTATTAAGGTAATCAGGGTGAAGGGGTTAAACGTAGGGGCTACATTACGGTAATTAGGTATGGGATTATTGGCAATCTAGGGTGCATTATGACCATTTTCAATGAGGTTCTAGATTTTATTTTTTAATCTTTGGCACCCATCGAAATCATGGCCGATGGATTGGTTGAAATGACAGTACTTGGAGAGGTCTTAATATGGTGGACTTGGGTTGGATATAGGTCGTGTTGGTAGAAGGAGGAATTTGTCCTTTTTATGATATATATATACACACATATATATATTTAAATGGTAATAATAATTATTATGATTAATTTTATCTACATTTTATCCTCAAACATATTTTAGTCAATTTGATTTCATTTAAGTGATATGAACATGTTAACCAAACAATGTAATAGATTTCAACTTCAATTTAAGAGTTTTTCCATGTTCTAACCAAACAATATAATCGGATTTCAGCCTTGATTCCATTACCTTTACCAAACAAGGTATTAGGGTGTAGGGTTTAGGATTAGGTAATTTAGTATTGGTTAATTAGGGCTAGGTTAATTAGAGTTTAGGGTTTATGGTTGATGTCTATGGTTTAGGGTAATTAGAGTTTGTGGTTTAGGGTTTTAGGGTTTAGTGTAATTAGATTTGTGGTTATTATCATATTATTATAGTACATATATAATATTATTAATATATATATATATATATATATATATAAAAGATAATTATATAATAAAATTACGAATTATTATAGCTTGGGTTACATTACATCTAACCTCAATTACATTACAGTTTAAGGATTAGGATTTATGATTTGGGTTGTTCATGGTGAACAATGTAAGCATTAACTAATATATAGTTAAGTAATACAATATTATTATAGTACATACATAATATATAAATAATACTTATAAATATATGAAAAATGAGTTTTAAGTATCGAAGAATAATATTGAAGAATTCTCGTAACTAAATAAAAAATTATTATAGTTAAATAATATAACAAATATATTAGTAAAAATAATATATATATATATAATGTAATAAATTATAGTGATAATTAATAAAATAAAAATGTAATTAAATATTTTATAATAGTAAATATTAGAAAAACAATATATTTAACTAATATACATAGTTAAGTAATACAATATTATTATAGTACATATATAATTAATATATAAATAATACATATAAATACATGAAAATGCCACGAACATATTAATTAACCAAACATTATAATAGATCCGGGCTTTAATTTCATATTTTTCATTATAAAAAAAATGTAATGGGATTCTAAACAAACAGTGTAATCGATCTCAACTTCAATTTAAGGTTTAAGGTTTTAGAGTTTAAGATTCACTATAGAAAAAAATAATATACTGACAAATATAAAATTCGTAAGTATAGACGGTCTATACCGATAGATTATTAATCTGTAAGTATAAACGTGGCAGATACTGACGAATTAAAAATTCTGTCACTATAAACCTAGTATAAACTATCGGACCATAAGGTCAGACCTGTAATATACTGATGGTAGAACCCAAAAAAATGTTGATCACACGGACACGGTTTCGTGGGAGTTACCACGGAGTCGGAAAAATCTATTAATAATTATGAAAAAATTAAACAATAATTTTGATATTTAAATATTTTATTTTTAAAATTGTTAAATAATTATTATTTAAATTATCAGTGTTTATTTAATTGACTTTTTCAATTATGTGATAGTTACAATGGAACCGATTCCATGGTAGTTACTAAGGAACCGGTTACATGGTACCATTACTAAAAAAACGTCACCCCTCCTCGCCGTGTTTCACTGTAAATTTAAAGTATTTCCTAATAAAATAAAATAAAAACTCATTCCTTTGGCGCACCTCTCTCTCTCACAAAGCATTTCAATCCCTGATCCATCTCTCTCTATTTTTGAAACCCCAAACTGACTCCTCTCTCTCTCTCTCTCTCTCTCTCTCTGAAACCCCAAACTGAGTACTCTCTCTCAAACCCATAAATCAGACTCTCCAAGTGATGAAGAACCCTAAGCCCAAATGAACCCGTGGATAAGCGACTCTTGTCATTAAGTACCCAGGAGCTCCACCGGCGCCGCTTCACAGCCCTTGACGTGAAGTACTCAGGAACCCCGTGATATAAAAAGGTAAAGCCCTTTTCGTTTCAATTTTTCTTTTTTGAAACCAGTTAGTGCAAATTTTATTTTATTTCTATTTTATTTTTTTTTTGTTTTCAAATAGCCAAGTGAAGTAATTTTTGAATCGTGCAAACAGACAGTGTTTGATTGAATTTGTTTATGGGTGTGAACTCTCTGCAGAAATAGTGGGTATTTTCTCTTTCTTGCCATAGTAAGACTTTTTTCATTTCCTATATGTTCAATTATTTTCCTCTATATGCAATCACTGACTCCGCGAAAGCCTTTAGAGTTACTGCCTTAGAATAAGTAAGTTTTTTTGTTCGTTTCATGGTTTTCGATTTTTAATAGGAATTGTTTTGCTGTTGTGGTGATTGATTAGTTTTTTAAAATAAAGAAAAATTATGTTGAATTGATCTGAATTTTTTGAGAATCTTGGTAATTGATTGTGATTTTGGTATCTTTCAACTATTTTCAATTTATATTTTAATTTAAAACCCTAATTGCTTTATTCCCCCCACCTTAAGATTACTGTTTAACAAAGAAGCATCACATTGGTAATTCTAGATGAACTCAAGATGATTTCTCTCCTTCCTTTCAGGCCCAAGTTGAGTTTGTTAAATTTTTTTGGTTAATACTTTCCTAATTTGGTTAGAAATCCAATATTTATATGTGATTGTTTATTGATTTGGCCGTCATGTTTGTTTAGTAACAGAGATTTGTGTGTTAATGTTGAAGATAGATTATAAACTATGATTGCAGGAGCTGCGGAGCTTTTGTTGTCTGTGGATGCGGATTTGAAGAAGATAGCAGCTAGAGTCATAGAAAAGGCTAAAGATGTTTGCTGCTGCAAATCGGTAATGACTGATTATCTCTATATGTTATTCTGAAATTCATTATTGATACTATGCTTCTGATTTGGTTTTTATTATGTTAGTATTTTTCTTAATTATTTTTAGATTTTCTTATTAGCTTCTGATTATTGGAATTTTACAAATTTTCAACTCGAATAGGTTTAGAATGGAAAAAGAAGCATGGGGAAAGGAAAGAACTCTAATGATTTTATCTCTCTTTGTGATTGGGGGATTTTTTCTATTGTTTTTATTCTCTTTTTTTGAGGTGCTATTTTATTTTTGATGATTGAGTAACTGTGCTATGAAGTTTGGTTTTTTTGGCATTGCTGAACTCTTTATGCTTTTAGTATGAATTTTGATTGTAGAAATTGCAGAGTTTTGGTCGCTTGTGGATGTAGATTTGAAGAAGATAGCTACTTGAGTCGTTGAAAAGACTAAGAAAATTTGCACCAAATTGGTAATCACTAATTTTGATGCTAATTTTCTCTCTGTTTTATTTTGAATTTCATAATCAATACAATGCTTATTTGGTCTTTATAATTTTAATGTTGTTCTAAATAATTAAAGCTCTAATGAATGCTCTCACTATTGAAAAAGAAAAAACAAAATCAATCTGGACTTTGTGGCTACATCAAATATTGACTATAATAGTATAGCTTGAACTGAGTAAGTAACCAACCAACAGAAAAATTTATTCATTTAAAAGTTAATTGGATACAATAATCATATAAATATATCTTAACCTTTGCAGAATTAAGTCACAGTCAGATGGTATTCAATTAATGAACTAAGTCAGAGTCAAATGGTATGCAGCTAACACTAGTGGAGATTTTGAACAGCCGGAGGGTGATTGAGAGGGAACACTCATCTTCTTTATCAACTTAACATTGTTTGATAATTGTAATGTCGTTTCGGTTTTATACCATAGGGATTTGCAGAGTAAAAATAGATTATGAGTTATGAATTATGAATATATATATATATATATATATATATATATATATATATATATATATATATCAAAATGGAAAGGTAAATATTTTAAAAAAAGAACGATCTAAACTTGAGATTCTTGATCCTAGAGTATAGTGAGCATTGGTAGATAAAGAAGTTGGTCTAATTTTCATTTTTCCTTTAATTCCATTGTAGGCCTTTTTATTCTTGATTGCAGTTATTGAGTTGGAAAATACAAAGTCTTATGAGAAAGAAACTTGCAACTGCACAATTGGCTGTGTATACTTCCACATGGCAGTAATTCAGGAACATTTATTACAACATCAAAATATGATACTACTGTCTTCGATTTCCTTAAATGAAAAATTGCAAGGGCTACACTGATTCCTAGGACCTATGAAAAGGTATGATTTGTTATTAACTTATCATTTGATTTGTGGATTTGATAATTTGGATGGCAAGTTATGCATTGAAGAAGCAAAAGCTCAATGAGTGGTTACTTTCGATGTAGGTTTAAATGTTACTTGCTTGTCCCTCAACCTTGCTTCAAGTGTTACTATAATTGTGTTTCATTTCTATTTGAAATGATGAATTATTGTGTTCTGAAGTTCTTGTATGTGGTAGTTACTTATACACAATGTGGAGGACATGTAAGCTGAAGTTGATGTAGTGTTTTCGATTTGATTTATGTTTTGACATGAATTTTCATTTATGAAAGAACTTTTTCTGTAATTAGATTAGATAGAATGATCTTGATTTTTTATGGGACGATTTCATTTGCATGTGGTTTGACAGTTTGATTTTCACCTTCTTTCGGGTTATTGTCAAGGTATAGGCCATGAGGTTTAACTTTATTGACAGTATTTTGTTCTTTAAATGAGTTTCTAAATGCACCTTTGTTGTCAGGGTATAGTTATATAAACTGTGTACATGAATTGTTGCTTCCATCACTATCGACATAAAGTTTGCTGGCCGAGTGGTGCTGCGCAATGGAAAGTTATGAATGAAACTGCAGCTCCTTTGAATGCTATATAGCTTTTCGTGTTATTATCAGTATTTTTTAATGATAGATTATATTTATTATCTTTTAGGATTCAGTGAGTCTTAAATTTCTTTTATGAATGTTAGAATGATATTCCCAACGTAAAATTCAAACACTTATGTGAGATTAATGTTAATTGATTACTGCCAATGTATTCAATTTATCGAATCAAAATAGGACTATAGCATATTCAACTGAAATTTCACCCTCCATGTTATTTCATACGCCTTTTTCTCCGTTAAGTTGTTCTATTAGTATGATTAAAAGAGCCAAGCAAAATATCAAAACAATTATTTTTTGTAAAAACTAGGTAAAACTCAAGACGGCATGTCTTCTTCTATTGTAATGGAGATTAAGTTTATGGTAAAAATTGAATGTCAACATGAAAAACTTGGATTTACATCCTATGCATTTGATGATGTGGTATTCAATCTCTATGAATTTAACTCTAGGCTATCGTGAGTTTCACGTGCGTTTTTGTTGGTGTGGCTTTTGTTTTTTTACGTTTGATATTGAAGAGTGTTATTTCTCTCTCCTATGTCTGTGCGACCTTGTGTAGGAGTTGCTTCTCCATGCACAGTCAATTCATAATCCCTTCTTTTTATCCGTCGATCGATACCACTCTTATATCAATTGCTGCTTCACTCTTAGCCTTCAACTGATGTGGTTTTGCCAGTCTTATGGGATTCAAAATAGGTTTATCTGTCTTCTCTTTCTCTGCCCCTCGGACCAGATTAACCCCTTTACACTGGTCGTTCTTTGCCGTCAATTTGTATGCTATTGGTTGTCATAATGGAAATTGTTATTTCATGCTGCGAATTGATTAGTAGAGGTGTTTGATTGGTTTTCCGTCTCCGTTACATGAAGGTGCAGTTTAAAATTTTTGCCCTTTTCGAGAAACCTAATTGATACAATGAAGCCTTAATTCTTCAGTCTGATCCAATTGTGATTATTGGTGCTTTTCTTTTTCAGATGTAGGTTTTCTCTTGATCAACACTGAGGCCGAATGATTTTCCTATTAAAGGAACTAATTTCTTCTACTTTCTCTGCAAAACAAACAGTACAAAAAGGCGACAGATCTGGATTGCTGAATCTCATTTGTAATGTGCATGTGTTGGTCTCACACATGTGTAGGCAAGATCGCCACTGATCAATTCAAGGAAGTTTACTTATGGGTAGACACATATGAGGCAACACCATGGTTCATTAAAACTGTGCCACAAATTTGCTTAGCCTTAGGTTTGCATGATACCTCTCTCTATCGCTATAACTCTGGCTTAGAAGCAAAAGAAACCATTTTATCTTCTCTGCATCTTTTATTCTTTCCATCCCTATACATGTTCCATCTCTTTTTCACTCTAGGAAAAGCTCTAACTTGCAGTTCCTACCGGGCCTTTTTTATTCTCTCATTTTCCTTTTAAATTTTAGCATCTAAAACAAAATTAATTGAGTTTGAGTCAATTAAAATACTTTTAGTACCAGTGATAGATATGTTCTTACGTATATGTTGGTTTGCATTAAACTGTTTTTTTATGGATATGTCGAGTCATGATTTTGTTATATGTTCATTACAATTTTGGTGAATTCGATTAGTGGGTGTTTGAAGCAAAAGATGATTTTTGGTTTAGCTTAGGTAATTAAGAAATGAAACCCAATGTTTGTACTTTCATGGCCAGAATAAGCATGTATATTTGGCTTTATTGTGCAAAATACTTGTGGTAAACAGTTTCCATGGGCTCTTCTTCGTTACAACCATTTATAGGTATTCTAAATTCAAATAAATTAGGATTATTAGTCTTTGTTATATGAATTTAGAATGAGTATTAAAATTCTCAAATTTTGTGCTAATGGTAGAACTCCTGTTTATGTAAATCTGAAATTGGAGCTCCCAATTCATTATCATTGGATCTCTGTTTGGGGATTTGTACAAATATTCAAACAGTCAAGGTAGTTCTTCGACAGGTATAATCTTCTCCACTCTTAAGCCCCTAATTTTTTTCCATTATTGAGCAAAGGCATTCAAAATCTTAGTTGAAGTTTTTTTAATGTTGTATTTGCCAAGCTTACTTTTGATTCTGGACTCTGGTGAACTTTATTGTCATTTTCACTACTAACATCTTATGATGTTCTTCTATGTGTTTTTAACATCTAAATTTGTAAGACAATGCATTTACCATTTAATGAAGATGTTAAGCAATTTACTTTCTCTTCAAAATATTCGATTTAAGAACATTGGAGAAGATCATGACTAGTCTGATTGTGATTGACAATTTTTTTTGACAATTTAGTTGGATAATCTTGATGTATATATTATTTATGATACATACAAAAATTCATTCCCAATTAAATGTCCTTTAAGAATCTAAGTTGTCAAATAATCGACCATAGTTATATTTGATTTGGTCCTTTTTCTTATCTTGTTAACATGAATTTTTTATTTTAGCACTTAGTTTTTCATTATGGTGTTGGTGTGATGTTGACGGCGGTTAGATTGGAACTTAGCTAGCTAGAAGGATGGTCATACTTTTTTTTTGGTGGGTATGACGAAGTAGGGATATACATTGTAGGTTTAAGTATGATAAGAGATATTTTGTTATGACTACTCAATATTTTATTTAATTATATATTTCAATGTTTTGTCTTAGTGATTTTTGTATGTAGTAAGTTGAATAGGTGTAAAGTTGTAAAAAGCTTTTAATATAGTAATGGTGAACCTAAACATGGATGCGATAATTGAATTGGTTAATTAAGTCTCTTGACTTTTGTAAAAATTTGCTAAAAGCTTTGTGTCTATGCTTTAAAAGCATTTTTAAGCATGAAAGCTTCCTTCATTTATATATGTTGTAATAAGTTTAAAATATCAATGATTAATTATGTTTAAACAATATAAATTGTTCTTATTTAATGAATCAAACTCATTTAGCAACGATGCTCTAAACTGTTTCAAAAAGGATTCACTGAGTGTTGTCTAAAATTGTATCGCAACGATGCATTGTCGTTGTCTAAAGTTAGTCTGCAACGACAATTTGTCGTTACTTAAAGTAAACTTGCAATGACAATTTGCCGTTGCTTAAAGTTAATACGCAACAACAATTTGTAGTTGCCTAAAATTAGTTCGCAACGACGAAAGATTAGTCGTGTTGCCTAAAGTTGATTTGCAACGACAATTAGTCATTGCATAAAGTTAATTCGAAACAACAATTTGTCATTGCTTAAGATTTTCTGTAACGATAATTTGTTGTTGCAAAATGTATTTCGCAACGACATTTTCCATAGCCACTTTTCATGGATTTTTTTATTATTAATTATTGGGAACGACAATTCTTTAGCAATGAAAAATTGATGTTGGAAATAATAATCTATGGAAACGAATTTTTTATGTCGTTGCAAAATACTTTATGTAACAAAGGTTGTTCAATACTTTAAGCGTCATAGCAACAACCCCTAAAGATAGGACTTTTTGACATTTGGCAACTTTTGACGTTAAAACTCAATTTTTTTGTAGTGTGAGTTGTCACTAGCTTCACATCATTATGTGTTACTACATAGTGATAAAATATCTTTCTATTGTAGGGAATTATCACTGTAATTTTGTTTCCTTATTAATACTTTTGTTTTACCATCAAAAGCATTAATTCTATCTTATGCAATGAATTTTTGGCTATATGACAACAAAATCATAACATTCGCACCAACCAAAATGTTGAACAAAGGTGGTTGATCAAAAAATTTCCTAAATGGTTTTTAAGACAGGTATGGTGTAAAAAGTAGGAACATTTGCTTGACTTTCCTTTGTTTGTACTCGTCTTCTTAGGTGCCAAAAATGATTAACAACAACTACTCAGTTGAAATTGTAGCACTTGCCCGAGGTTTGAACGACATTGCTAACAAATTTAATGGTTTTATTATCAAGAAGTTCAGATTTCATACTAAAGATCGTGATAAGTACAGAAGAACTAAGAATTATGGAGTTACTGTGGAAGCAGAGGGGAAATTGTACTATGGTGCACTCATAAATTTTTTTGAGGTAAATTACTATGGACGATTTAAGGTCGTTTTATTTTGTTGTGATTGGGTAGATACCAACTCATCTAGGGTTATAAGGTAGATGCAAACTAGTCCATCCATTAGAAATGTTTTAGGTTGATACATGTTGGTTAGTCACTAAAAGATGATCCATTCATATTGCATGATAAGTTTTCTATGTTCAACACCCTAAGGATAAGGACTGATCTTATGCAATTAAGACGAAGCCTTGAGACTTCTATGATATAAGCAATCAATCACATATGGATGATGATGAGATGTACACGCAATCCATGACTTTTAGAAAAATGGGAAGTTCGAATTGGTTGTGTTATTAGAAAGTATTTAAGGATTTTATTCAGAATTGTACATACGAGAGAATTTGATAATCACATACAAGAGAATTTCAAAGGGAGACTAAGATTATCTGTTTTTTTAAAGAATTTTGAAATGATATGTGAACAAGAAAAGTTAACTGGTACAACGAGTACTGCAAAAGTAGGCTGGGACATATGTTGGATTCCGATTTGAACTTTTTTGGCTAGAGATGTGGGAAATATGCCACAACATTGGCGCAACCGAATTGGAATAGAATAAACTGAACACCCTGCAATGTAAAATGTCCAGAAACTGCAAATTACCATCACGGGCAAGGGCAAACAGGCCATGTCAACATGTTCTTCATCCTTATAATAAATTACATCAAACATTAGGCCTTCTCCCCCACTCTTTTTAGGGTCATTGGCCATTCATTTTGGCATCTATTTATGTCAAGAATCATCTCACAAAGAACATGCCTGAAATTTTGAATTTGGATTCTCAACAAAGAATAACATAGGGACACTTGAAACACATCTTTGCACTTATGTAGTTCTATGTTTGAACCCACTTTCATCTCCTACTTGCAGACTTCAACATAGCTACTTCAACCATTAATGGATCTGAATACCCTAATAAGATAGTATATAATCAAGAACAAAACCAAGAAACAAGCCCCAAGTTTGCATATTCTACAGTTTGATTTCTTCTCGAGGACCATCTTGAATTGATCCATTGTTCCTGACATTATTCCCCTTGAGGCATCCATCTTGTTTCTTATTCGGTCAAGCATACGATTATGAATCTCAAGAATGATGCTCCCCTCTGTAATTCCATAGCGAAAGGCATCAGTTGCTCTGTAATTCTTGCTATGAAAATTAAGAACTTCTTTTTGAAAAAAAAAAAGATTTTTTTTTAAAAAGAATTAGAGGGATGATAGTTGTTAAATATGATGAAATCCTTATAAATTGGTTTCTTGATTAGTTGTAAGATTGGAATTCTTATATATTTTGATGAATGGAGTTCTTATTTTTCTAGACTTGGAGTTAGTGAAGTTGTGTAATATATATCCACCAAGTGTTTGATATTGTTTTATAAATTTGTTACAGGTTGCAACTGCCTCCAATGGACATCAAGTTGATGAAGATTTCGAAAACATGTCACCATAAGTTTGAAACCAGATTTAATTGAATGCATTTTGTTTTTTTTTTGTTTTTGTTTTTGGGACTTATGTGATCTACTTGGATTGTTTTGTATGGTTATTACACTTGGATGCTTATTTCCAATGTTCTACTTAGGTGAATTTGGAGATTTCCATGGATGTTAACTATAATTTCTACGTAACTTTAATTCCAATGTAGATGGAGCCTTTTAAATTTGTGTTTATTCATGATTTTTTTGATGCCATGTTAAATTTTCTTTAATGGCATGAACTTGTGTAACAGGTTGTTGATGCCGTTAACCATTGGTGCTGACGTGGCCTGGGTGAGGACGTGGCCTGGATGTTGACGTGGCTTGGGTGAGGACGAGGCCTGGGAGCTGATATGGCTTGGGCCTTGCATAGGTAACGGAGGTGAACTAAAGGCCCTCAGAAGGAAGGGGAGGGGGAGACCCCCGAGGGCGCTCCGAAGCTTAAGTTAGCAAGGATTTGAAGGAGAAACCGAAGGCTCAAAAGGAACCGAGGGCTTTAAGCAATTGGAGTGTAAGTGTAGAAGTGTGCGAATGAATCGGTGAAGTCCATACCTTGGCCCATTTATAGTCGTCTGCCGGTGGGGAGGGTATGATTACAAGCTCAGGAGAAGGGGCGCTGTAGGGTGGCTGTAGGTCGTAGGGCGGCTGTAGAGCTGCGGACGTAGGCGGCCGTAGGGCTGTGTGGAGTGGCTGCAGATGTAGACGGTTGTAGGGTGGCGTGGAGCGGCTGCGGGGCAGTGCGTGCAGAGGGGGGCCTAGGTGTAGGTTTGTTGAGCCGTTCTCTATTGGGCCGGAGAGTCACTAGGCCGGAGAATATATTGGGCTGGAGCGTCTACTGGGCCGGATAATTTACTGGGCCGGTCATTGGACTTGAGTGTCCATTGGGTCAGAGCATTCTACCGGGCCTGGAGCTTATTTGGGTTGGAGTATTCTGTTGGGCCTGGGGCTCACTTGGGCTTGAGTATTTTGGGCCATATCACAGGCCCCCACTTCCTTGAGTACATTTATATGCTTAAGGAAGTATTGTGTGGCACGAGCTTTTGATGGGATTTAGAGAAACTTGGCCAAGCGTTTGACAATCAGCTCAAACGCAGGGACTTGGAGAAACTTGACCGAGTGTTTGACAATCAGCTCAAACGCAGTGACTTGGAGAAATTTGGCCCTGCGTTTGACAATCAGCTCAAATGCAGGGACTTAGAGAAATCTGGCCCTGTGTTTGACAATCAGCTCAAACGTAGGGACATGGAGAAATTTGGCCCTGCGTTTGACAATCACAATAAATGCAGAGACTTGGAGAAATTTGGCCGTGTTTGACAATCACCTCAAACGCAGGGACTTGGAGAAATCTGGCCCTACGTTTGACAATCAGCTCAAACGTAGGGACATGGAGAAATTTGGCCATGCATTTGACAATCACCTCAAATGCAGGGACTTGGAGAAATTTGGCCTTGCGATTGACACCCAACGCAGGGACTTGGAGAAATCTGGCCATGCGTTTGACAATCAGCTCAAATAGAAACATGAAGAAATCTGGCCCTGCGTTTGACAATCAGCTCAAACGTAGGGACTTGGAGAAATCTAGAATATGGAGAAATCTGGCCCTGCGTTTGATAATCAACTCAAACGCGGGGACTTGGAGAAATCTGGCCATGCGTTTGACAATCAACTCAAACGCAGGGACTTGGAGAAATCTGGCCCTGTGTTTGACAATCAACTCAAACACAAGGACTTGGAAAAATCTGGACCTGTGTTTGACAATAAGCTTAAACGCAGGGACATGGAGAAATCTGGCCCTGCGTTTGATAATCGGCTCAAACGCAGGGACTTGGAAAAATCTGGACCTGCGTTTGACAATCAGCTTAAACGCAGGGACATAGAGAAATCTGGCCCTGCGTTTGAGAATCAGCTCAAACGCAGGGACTTGGAGAAATCTGGCCCTGCGTTTGAGAATCAGCTCAAACGCAGGGACTTGGAGAAACTTGGCCGAGTGTTTGAAAAGGCTCGGACTTTTGGAGAACCTAGCCGAGTGTATGCAACGCAGCTCATACACTCGGACTTTGGAGATCTTGGCCGAGTGTTAGACAAGGCTCGGACTTTTAGAGAACTTGGCCGAGCGTGTGCAACGCAGCTCATATGCTTGGACTTTGGAGATCTTGGCCGAGCATTAGATAAGGCTCGGACTTTTGGATAACCTGGCCGAGCATATGCAACGCAACTCATACGCTCGAACTTTGGAGATCTTGGCCGAGTGTTAGACAAGGCTCGGACTTTTGGAGAACTTGGCCGAGCGTGTGCAACGTAGCACATACGCTCGAACTTTGGAGATATTGGCCGAGCATTAGACAAGGCTCGAACTTTTGGAGAACCTGGCCGAGTGTATGCAACGCAGCTCATATGCTCGGACTTTGGAGATCTTGACCGAGCATTAGACAAGGCTCGGGCTTTGGAGAACTTGGCCGAGCGTATGCAAGGCAGCTCATACGCTCGGACTTTGGAAAACTTGGCCGAGCGTTGGACAAGGCTCGGACTTTTGGAGAACTTGGCCGAGCGTATGCAACGCAACTCATACCCTTTTTTCGGAGGTGGACTTTTCTGGTCTTGACTTGGCGGTTGATTCAGAAGAGTCCGGTGCTGCTGCTTCGGGAGGGGACAAAGAGGATACTACTATAGCTGGCGTTCCGGAGGGACTGGGCAGCGAGACCCAGCCGGCCCTAGAGTGTGAGGCTGGGGAGGTAGGAGATGACAAGGTCAGAGTGGAGGAGTGATGGCGAGGTCCATCAGGTTCCTGTCTCTCTAGAATAGACTTTTGTTTTTGTACCCGGGGTCGATAGTGCCTAACTTTTGTACTTTTTTTTAACTCAATAAAATTTTGGAATTCAAACTTCGAACTTTATTAAACTTTTACCTTTACATTTTACCGTTAATTAGGAGAGTTGGTTCCGGAGAGGTGAGGGCGCTGCTCTCTGGCAGGGGGTCTCCTGCTCGACTCGGGGGTGGCATGCTAGGGGATCGCGGGGAACCTGGATCCAGATTGTTGACTGTGAGAGCTGCCTCGGATAGGAGCCAAACATGCTATTGGAGCTTCCTTGCTGGTTCTTCTGGTGCTGTTTCTTGGTGGCATCGTTACAGATGAGTTCTTTTGTGTTTATTCACCTTTACTATAGCGAGAGATTGTGGTTTCCCACGGACAGCGCCAATCTTTTGATGCCACTAACCGTTGGTGCTGATGTGGCTTGAGTGAGGACGTGGCCTGGATGTTGACGTTATTATTCAAAATTTATAAAATTTATAAAAAAATCAAAAGATAATATTCAAAATTTATAAAATCAAGAAACGTTATTATTTTTTTAAGAAATAAAATCTAAATTACTAATTAACTTATATAATATGATAAAATTTTATTAAATATTTAAATTTATAAATAAATATTATAGATTTAATCGTTATCAATCTTTAATATTTTGGTGTTGAAATTTTAATTTGACAAAAATTCAATGCGTGTATGAAGATTTTTGATCGTGGAACCTCCTAATTATTGGATAGATTTCTCCATTATTTTTGGAGATGAAGGCGTAAGACGAGACGTTTTATCCCTTGTGAGGCAAGGTGTATGTCCCGATGCATTAGGTTGTATGCCTTTAAAATATTTATTATTATTTAAAAATAATAAAATAATTTAAAATTATAAAATAGTAAATAGCAATTAAAATTATAGAGAAACTCAAATAAAATTATCATCAATCATTTCAATGCTTTAAGAGTCTAAAATATTTCAAAAAATTCATAACCTAAATAAAATAGTTATATAGAAGCTCAAAACAAAATAAATTTTAAACAATGAAAACATTAAAAAAAATTATCTATACAACGAACACCTCACACAATTAAGCACAAAAGGTGTATGCTTTTGTGTGAAGTGTATGCCCCAACCAAAAAATGTAAGCCCTTTTTGTTATTTTATTAGCTCAATTAATTAATACATAACCTATAAAATGTTATGAATTTCATATAGAAAAGGAATTCTTCAAAAGTAGCTATAATCAAATTTAAAACTTTCATTTAAAATTGATTACGATATAATGAAAGTGATTTTACAAACATTATTTTTATATAAACAACTAAAATAATTTTTTTTTAAAAATTTAACATAATCATATTTTTATTATAATAAAAATATTACATAATTTTCAATAATTTTATAATTATTATTTTTATACATTTGTATAAATACTTGATATAATATAATAATATTAGTTATATAATTATTTCTAGATATTTTAATAATTTTTTTTTTATGAATTTGTGGTTTAATTATTGACCTACTGGTTGGAATAATGAACCATGATCATGCGCCTGGCTTGGTTTCGTGCCCCACTAACAATTTCAATGTATCCCACTAAACGTATGGAAAAAGTGAAAAGTTGCTCCATTCCTCAAGATTTTCACAATAATCTTAAAATTGAAAAAGTAAGGACTACAAAAAAAAATAATTAAGAAATAGAAATTTGATAAAAAATTAAAAAATTTATTATCTTTCAAGTTCCAAGACCAACCATAAATAAAGGAGTAAGTGTCTCTCATTCTCTCCATCTGTTTTTTTAATCTCATTTTGGTTATCTCAAATTTTCTCTATTCAAATAATTTCGATTCATTTTCAAAGAAATAGTTACAATTATACTTATATAAAATATAAATTTTTTATCATGGCTATTTCAATATTGTATATAACTTTTTTTATATGAAAATATTCATAATGATATTATAAATAAAAATTGAAGTATGTGTTTGTAAAATTAATTATATTTTTCTCAAATTATAAATAATGTTTTATAATATAATTTTTCTTTACCGATCAAGATTTTTAGATCAATCTCTAAATATCCACTCTGATTATTAACTATGGTTAAAAGCTTCAAACACAATAGATCCATGCAAGAGCAAGCTTCAAAATTGAAAATGCATGAAAAAAGAACAAGAAGAACAAAACCCTTCAAGGTTTTAGTATTTATTATTTAGGTACTTTCTTTTGATTAAACTGTGTTGAGGTCCTTATAGCTTAATCACAGTGATATATAGTTTTAATTTTTGTAACACAGTTTCCCACTTTTAAATTCGCAGTGATATATAGTTCCTACATATAGCATCGTTAGCAAAGTACAACAGTACACGTATTTTATAATAGGTTAAACATTAACTTTTTTTTTCTATTTAAAGTAAATGATAAATTGAAAGTTCAAAAACTAAATTTCAATTACTAAAACTTCAAAGATTTGAGTGAAATGTGCTAAAACTTTCAAGAGTTTTTTTTTTTATTTTTTTATTTGTATAGTTAATACCTCAAATCACTTTTTAAACAAAGCTCTAATATATTTTTAACTTTTTGATTTCTTTTAGAATTTATTTAAAGAAACACACACTAAAAAAAATATAATTATATATAAAACCAATGACAGACAATAATTTTAAAAAATAATTAATTTTAAAAGCGGTAGAATAATGCTTATAGCACATTTTTCTGATAATTATTATAAATTTTTCTTTTTGTCTTTTTTTTTTCTTTAAAATTTATAAAAAATATATCCATATGAAAAGAAAAAAAATAGATAATTATATGTACCACTGAGGACAACATTTTGGAATCAAGTTTACTAGGAGAAGCTTGAATTTGATTTTTCATTTTAGACAAATTTCAAAGGAATTAAGAGCTAGGTTTTATGGCAAATTAAGATATACAGGGAAAGCAAATGAGACAGTGGGTCGACTGCAAAAATACATGTAAAGAGAAAAGTTCCAAAACGGAACCAAACCATCATCAGAAAAATCACAGGTGGGTAGTTGAGACCTCCCATTAAACACCACAAAATTCCCCTTCTCCTTCAATCTTTCTCGAAAACACACTGCCAAAAAATGTCTCACCCTCTCCACACTTCCTTCCTCCCCTCCTCTCCCTCTCTCCGTCGGAACCTTAACTCCTCCTCAACGCAATTCCACATTTCGACCCACCGGAGCAAAACATCGGTCAGTCCGGTTAGGGCCAAGATCCGGGAGATATTCATGCCGACGCTGAGCTCGACCATGACGGAGGGAAAGATCGTGTCGTGGATGAAATCGGAGGGCGAAAAGCTCTCCAAGGGAGAGAGTGTGGTGGTTGTTGAGTCGGACAAGGCCGACATGGACGTCGAGACCTTCTACAAAGGCTACCTTGCAGCCATCATGGTCGAGGAAGGTGGCGTCGCCCCCGTCGGATCAGCCATCGCCCTCCTTGCCGAGACCCAAGACGAGATCTCCGAGGCCAAATCCAAAGCCAACTCTAACGCTTCTACTTCCACACCTACAACATCTGCTGCTCCTAATACCACTATCACTGCAACTGTAACTACTTCTTCTAAGGAGGAGAAAATTGCGGAACCCAATGCTCTTGCGGCAGCGGTGCACCCGGCCTCCCAAGGAGGGAAGAGGGTAGTCGCGTCTCCATACGCGAAGAAACTGGCTAAGGAGTTAAAGGTGGAGGTGGACAGTGTAGTGGGGACTGGGCCCATGGGGAGGATTGTGGCCAAGGATGTTGAGGCTGCTGCGGCTGCGGCTCCTGTGATGGCCCCGGCGGAAGCCGCAAAGGTGGGGACAGTAGCTGCCCCAGGTATCGAGTTGGGAACGGTTGTGCCCTTTACCACAATGCAGGGTGCCGTGAGCAGGAATATGGTGGACAGTTTGGCGGTGCCCACGTTTAGAGTTGGGTACACGATCACCGCGAATGCCCTTGAGGCTTTGTTCAAAAAGGTATTTGTGGTTTTGATGGTAAAGGATGAATTGGTTGTGCTTTTTTTTTTTTTTTTGTTTGTAATTTAGGATGTCTGGACAACTTTTTTGAAATTTTTAAGCATAAGATGACATTTTGCTGTCATTGTGCTGAATGCTCAGTAGTTTATCCTGGATTTTGGATGTTTACAATACTAAACTGTTCTTCATGTTTACTACTCTATAGGAGAGAGTTAAAACCTTTTTACTGTACGTTTTAATCTCTTGTTTGTTGTTTCCTTTGCAAATAGCTTATTTTTAAGAAGCTTTGAGACTATGTAACCTTTTTTCTTTCTTTTTTTTTTTTGTGTTCAATGCTCTTTATTGCCGGGCTATGTAAGGTTTGCATGTGATCCAACGTGGGGGCATTAAGGTTTTATGGAAAGGCTGAGCCCAGCCAACCTATGACTTTAAATCATGGGAACTTAGTGGGACCTTATTAGACCGTGGCTGGTATCTGGCTTGAGAGGAGCATTGGTGATTTGTGTGCGATTGACTCCTATCGCAAGGGAAAGGTATTCTTGCATCTAATCTGTTGCCATTGCAGCAAGTGATGCTACTCCTTTAGGGTTGTGAGACACAGGAGCCAGTACCCTGGCTCAGTCCCTACCTTTAACCTTTTAAAACTTATAAAAAAAGAATGATAATTTATATTTTGTTTTCTAATATTTGCTGGCTACTTAAGAACATGCTTGATACTAAGTGAATTTATAGAATATTTTTTGTAAGTCTTTGGAGTGTATTCTATCTATGTTTGGTAAAAGAATGCCCTGTCGCTTCTTAGTGCTCAACATAAGGTGAATAAATGGTAGTATATCCTTGAATTAGGATGTTTAAAAATTATAGGAGTAATACATTTTCTTTTCTTCTATTTACATTCACCTATTGCTTAAGATTGAGTTTGATGATTATGGGAGTGTATATTCTTATGCTCGAAGAATGATAAACATGGTCTAAATTTTTTTAATAAGTTGGGACGAGCATCTGTTAAATGATTATTTATTTTTTCATTGCACTAGTACCTTCATCTAGTCTTGAATGATTAATTTAACCTATAATTAATTTTCTTTTAGATTAAGCTCAAGGGAGTAACGATGACAGCACTGCTAGCGAAGGCGACAGCACTTGCACTGGTTAAACATCTAGTTGTAAATTCTTCTTGTAGAGATGGTAACAGGTTTACATATAACAGTAGCATCAACATTGCAGTTGCTGTGGCTATTGACGGTGGGTTAATCACACCGGTGCTTCAGGATGCTGATAAGGTGTTTGTTTTTCCACTTCTGCCTTTTGACTTTAGCTGGATATAAGTAGTTACCATTTTCTAAAGAGCATTCTCCTAATGTGCATAGGTTGACATATATTCATTGTCGAGAAAGTGGAAAGAATTAGTTGATAAGGCCCGGGCCAAGCAGCTGCAACCGCATGAATACAATACAGGTACTTTTGCTTCATGCCATTCTTATCAGTTGTAAGTCTCAAGACATTTATACTCAACAAAATGAATAACATGAAATAATCCTTTTAGTTTGTTGTTTCCTCTCGTTTGAATTTGAAATATAATTTTTAATGGAAAACCAAACTTTATACAAGTGCACTATAGTATTGCAGTACCATTTATTGTAATTGGTTCGGGTGCTTAAGTATAGCCATAGTAGGTTGAAGGAAAAATTGGCCTCACCTCACTTTATCCTGAATTACAGTATTTGCTTGTAGTAATTGTTGTTGAATATTTTGAACCTTTGATTCATTACTAGAGCTTTGCTCATAATACATTTGCAGCCCTCCATGCATCAAAACTCCATTTTAAGTAATTAGAAGTTTGATGTAGTATGCATGGAAGAATAGATTTAGGGTTTTTAATTTAGGTATTATGTGTTATTTTCATTTCAAGGGTAATTATGTAATTTCGTAATATTGTGAGTATTAGGATTATGGTTTTAGGAATTTAATTTAGAAATGAGATATTATAAGATATTTAGTTTTTATTTTGTTTCCTTATTTGGGTATTAGGTTTCTAAGATGTCTATATATTAGATATCTTTATGTTATTTTGAGTTAACTTTTGACGAATAAACAAAATATTATTATTGATAATTGATTGCACCTTGTGATTGGGTTTGTTACTTCCCAGTGATTGAGATTGTTTCTTTCTATTTTCTTGTTATCTTGTTCTCTGTCTCCAACTATTCTACATCAAAGTTACATCTTTTGATGTTAATACTGGTTATTTGTAGAACTTATCAAAAAAAGTATTTGCTATTTGTAGAATATGTTTTTGTCAGCTTATAGAGTGGTGTTCTAGGTATCTATTTAAGTGTTTCTTAGCTTTTATGTGTTAAGGATACTCTTGTAATTATGCATATATATGTTTTAATATAAATAGCACATGACCACCAAACCCTAATTACCCTTAAACCCACTTTTCGTTGACTTCTAGCTTGAATCACCACCACCACCACCACCATCAGAACTGAAATTTTTCAGCGACCAAAACCCTAGAGATTCACCGTGTTCTGCCACTGCCGCTGTCCCACGCGCTGTCGTTGTCGTCGGTTTCATTGTTGAAAAAGGAAGACACTGTCTAGACTGGAAAACTATGATCTATCCAGCCCAGCTATACACGCCTCTTGAATCTACTGGAGTTTTGCCGCACTGAAGCCCAAAATTTGTCCACATATCTTGTTTCTAATCTGCTTTGTCCGATGGTTTTATGTTCCTATGCTAGCCTTCTTGTCCCGCTGCGACTAAAATCTTCGAGTTTCATTCCCCTTGGATTCGTGACCCAACTTGGATCGGTACAGTGAGTTAAAAAATGTCTTTTTCCTATTCTCTTGCTAGTTCTGCATGCATGTGTGATGTTGTGATCTTTATTTTTTGTTGCTTTGTCTCAAGTATCGTTCTTTGTGGAGGCACTTAGTTATCGTTGTTTGTGATGGCCCTCGATTAACTTAATTTGGTTGTAGTCTGTGCGTGGTGGTTGTTGGCTGTCGGTTGTTGTCATTTGTGTGCAGTGGTTGTGAGTTGTTGGTTGTTGGTATTATGGAGTCGAAGTTAGCCACTAGTGTGCCTCCCCATTTGCATCCACAAGGTGCTACTGTTGTAATTTGGTTAGTAGAACTCACGGTGTTGCTAATGTAAGAACATGTGAGTTTATCATTTCATCAGTCTTAGTGACCCAAAATTTTATGGTTGTATCAAGAGTTGAGTATTTCCAGTTCCTTCAGTATCAAATAGCTCACAATGCATTGCATCTGATTGCTTCTCTAGTCCAGAAAGGTACACCTATTTCTTGTCTCTCATCTAATTCTTCTGTTTCTATACCTTGGGTTCTCGACTCTGCAGCCACTGATCATGTGTTAAGTATATGTGATATGTTTTCTTGCTTTCTTCGGTCATCGTCTATACCAGAGGTTACTTTAGCTAATGGCTCCAAAACTCCTGTTAGTGGGATAGGCACTATACATCCTAGTCCATCTTTGTCTTTGTCATCAGTTTTATATATTCCTCGTTCTACCTTTAATTTGATGTTTGTTAGTCAACTCACTAAAAAATTTAACTGCTCGGTCACTTTCCTTCTTAATTCTGTTGTCATTCAGGATTTGAAGACAAAGAAGAGAATTGGTGGAGGGCATGCATCTAATGATCTGTATTACTTCGACTCTACCCCATCACTAGTTGTTTGTCCTGTTATTGTTTTTCCTTTACTGAGTCACTGTCGTCTTGATCATCCGTCCTTGGAGAACCTAAAGAGATTTGTTCCTAGCTTGAGTCATGTCATTTCTCTCGAGTGTGAGGCTTGTTAGTTAGGAAAGCATTGTCACGTTCTATTTTCTTCTTGTGTCAATAAACGGATGTCTGACCCCTTTATGTTAGTACATTTTGATATATGGGGTTCAAGTCGCGTCTCCTCTAAACTAGGATTCCGGTACTTCGTTACATTTATTGATATTATTCTACGCTCACCTTGCTTTATATGATGAAAGACCTTTCAGAGTTGTTTTCCATCTTTTGTAAATTTTGTGCTAAGATTAAAACCTAGTTTAATGTACCTTTTCGAATTCTTCGTAGTGATAATTCCTATGAGTATTTTTTTGTTCCTTTTAGCACATTTATGGCTAAATTCTGGCATTATCCATCAATCGTCTTGCTCTCACACTTCCTAACGAAATGGAATTGCTTAGAGAAAGAATAATCACCTTCTTGACATTGCTTGAACGCTTTTATTTCACATGAATGTGCCTAAAGTGTTTTGGGGTGATGTTGATGCCAGACAGATAAGTAGGAAGAGAAGCAAATATAGAAAAGCCGAAGAAGCAGCAGGGAGAACAAACGAAAATAGACTAGAGGGAGAATAGACCAAGAACAAGGAGAATGGGATAAGAGATATACTAAAACTCAAGTTTATTCCATCATCAAAGTCTGCCTTGCAATCTTAATATCAATATTCTTATATAGGCACTAAACATTATTTAAATAAAAAAGTAAATCAAATCCTAATAACTATTTAATTGCTTAAATCTAATTTTCTTAAAATACGTGTCCAAGAATATTATCATTTTAATGTAATCTCAACATCCCAAAATAATAAATATCGTTTTTCCTATTCCTCATCATTCTCACTGATTGTTACTTAATTAACTGTATACCATTCTTGTCCTTAATGGCAAGTCTCATTCAATTTTATTTCCTTATGAGGCTTTGTTTCCTATGGCTCCTCATATTTTTGGGTCTGTGTGTTTTGTTCATAAGTTATCTCCTAGTGTCGACAAATTAGATCATCATGCCATTAAGTGCATTTTCTTAGGCTATTCACGTACTCATAAGGGTTATCGATGTTATAGTCTGTCTTTACATCGATTCTTTGTCTATGCTGATGTCACATTCTTTGAGTCCATTTTGTTTTATACTAAGCCGCTCTCCACATCTAACCTCGATGAATCCTTTCCCCCTACTTTACCCTCTCCAATGCCTCTCTCATAGTCTGTCCCTCCTACGTTTGTTTCTCTGTTGCAAGTTTACATGCGTTGTCCTAAAGTAGATTGACCTCTTTGTTATTCTGTTGCTCCAACAATTGTCCCCTTGTTTAGAGATCTAGATCTGTCTCCATCTTCTTCCACTGAGGATGATCTCCTCATTGCTGTCCGGAAGGGTAAGCGCTCTTGCATCGCTTATTCTATTTCTAGTTTTATTTCTTATGATAAGTTGTCTCCTTCCTACTATTCGTTTGTTGCTACTTTATCTTCTCTGTCTCTTACTAATATTGTTACAAAAGCCATGTCTCATTTTGGTTGTAAAGAAGCTATAGAAGATGAAATGCATGGCTTGAGTCATAATGAAACTTGGGAATTGGTCCCTCTTCCACCTTGTAAATTAGTTGTTGGGTCTTTATTGTGAAAGTTCATCATTGACAGGTTGAAAGCTCGTTTGGTGCCAAAAGGGTATACACAGGTTTATAGTATTGACTATTCTGAGACATTTTGTCCTGTGGCTACGATTACGTCTGACCATGTCTTTATCTATGTGGTTGCTACGTTTGATTGGCCTTTGCATCAGTTGGATGTGAAGAATACCTTCCTGCATGGTGATCTACAAGAGGAGGTTTACATGGAGCAACCTCCCGGGTTTGTTCGTAAGGGGGAGTCTTGGTTAGTCTATCAGTTGGAGAAATATCTATATGGCTTGAAATAGTCCCCTAGAGCATGGTTTAGCAGGTTTAGTGAGGTGGTAATTGACTTTGGTCTTAGTAGATGTGGTGTAGATCATTCTGTATTTTACACACATAGTGAGGCAGGCCAGATCATTTTGATTGTGTATGTGGATGATATTGTGATCACAGGAGATGACAAAGAGGGAATTCAAGCTTTAAAACAGTTTCTTGGTAGCAAGTTTTAGACTAAGGATCTCGGACAACTGAGATACTTTCTAGGTATTGAAGTTGCTCGCCCTTGTCATGGTATTTCTTTGTCTCAACCAAAATGTCATTGATTTATTAAGTGATATAGGTATGTTGGGGTGCAAGCCTGTAGATAGTCCTATGGACATCGATATAACTTTCAATTGATCAAGGTGAGTTGATTGATCCAGGACAATATAGACAGTTGATTGGGAAATTGAATTGTTCTGAGATTTGGACATATTTTGGCTAGAAAGTTACTGAAAAAATGAGAGGTTTTTTGGTTCAGCTTTGCTCACCGTATTTTCGGTAGGAATATTCCTGAAAAAAATGAGGTTTTTTTGCTATAGATTTTTCTTGCAAAATTTGAACATTTTTTGAGTGGAATTGTCTTGAAAAAATTGGGAGGTTTTTTGGAGTCGAATTTTCTTGCAAAAATGAAACATATATTTAGTGAAATTTTTCCTGCAAAAATGAGAGGTTTTTTTATTTGGCTAGATTTTTCATACAAAAAATGGTGCAAAAAAGGACCAATTAATATTTACTGCCTGTTCGAATAATGTTTTAGTAGTAATGTCTTCATCAAGTGTTCATGACATTGGGTGGGATATATGATTCTAGAACATGAGATGCAAGTGCAGTAAAAGGGCATTTGTGAAGATAACATAATCAGAGAAAAACAAAAATATGTTGTATTACTGCTGTGAAGAAAGGATCTGTGGTGGGTTCCTTGGATGGTGTTTGCCCATAGGTGAACCACTTGTATTGCGTCCAAATGATGCTATTTTCACTGAATTGCGTGGGAATATTGTAAATCTGAAAGAGGAGTTTGGAAGATTGAGTGGAGAGATTAAAATGTTTGTAGTTGTATTGCTCCTTTGTAATGTTTTCATGTTCATGTTAGTAGTTGGGTTGTTGTTGAAGAATTGATGATGGAATTGGTGTGTTTTGTTATCTTGTCATGCAACTTGGTCTTGTAATGGTTTAAATGAAATGAGAAGTTAGTTTGTATATGAAGAAGAGTGGTTTCAATTTTGTCATGAACAATGGTCCCATTTTTGTCAATGAAACTAGTCTTCCATTTGGATAACACTGGTCCCCATTTGGACCATCTCAACACAAACATGAGGCCTGTTAGGAGATAAATGCATAATCAATTCGTAGATACTTGATTAACTGACAAAATATGGTTGTTAACCATTCATTTACAAAAGATGGGTGTCCATGTATTTGTCAAAATATTTCAATAATAATAGTACAACCATGTGCATCTAACTGTGCAAATCTATAATATGCACAAAAAAGCTAACTATTACATTAAAAAAAGTCATTTGATTCCAATCCATTAAATTGTGCCCTATGACAGAAAGAGCTAGTTAACCATGCTATAATTTCAACAAAATGACTTAGACACCATTACCACTAGGGCTTCCTTGGGTTCCAATTGCATAAACACTTTGAGATGAGTGCATCCTTGTGAGTCCACTCACTTGCTGATCTGTGCTTTGCAAAACACATTTTATGATATGTCTTAAAAGCTTACACATACACAACCATTTAAATACATATCCATATAAATACACAATTGTAGAAAAATCAACACAAAACCTAAATTATATGGCTGTTATAAGTCCTTAAAGCTGATCCCACTGGCTCATTGCTCCATTCTTCAATAATTTCTCTTCCCTTTATCAACAGCATGATGCCTTACCCCTACCAAAACCACCATCACAACCAAAACCACCATAAAAGCCACCTGATGCTCCCATACCACCTCTACCACCTGCTGTCCCACCGTTGCTAACAACAATAACCCTCTAATAGTCACCACCACCACTTATTGCTCTCTTCCTAGAACTGCCAGAAGAAACAGAGGCAGAGGCACCAAAGAAGGCACAAAGTGCTCCCCTTCCACCTCTATCTCTAGAAACCCCACCTCTGCCACCAAGAATAGCCCTCCAATAGTCACCACCACCACCAACTGCTCCCCTTCCAGAATTGCCATAAGCATTAGAGGCAGAGGCACCAGAGAAGGAACCGGGTGCTCCCCTTCCATATTCATCTCCAGAAACCCCACTTTGCCACCAACTATAGCCCTCCAATAGTCACCATTCACCTCTTAGATCTACCACCACTTCTCCCTCTGCTAGCACCCACTGCTCTCCTTCTACCACCACCAGTTTATCTCCCTTTGCCACCACTATTTGCCCTCCTAGATCCATCATTTGATGTCCTCTCAGATCCACCACTTGTTGCCATCCCTCTACCACCACTAGCACTAGCATGTGAGGATCTAAAACCAGTATATGAGGATTCAACACCACCATATGAGGGTCCAATGCCAACATGTGAGTTCCCTTTATCACATTGCCTTTGCCTCTGTAACAACAAAGTAAAAAAATTAAGAGGATTCAAAGTTTCATTAATAATGAAAATTTGATAAACATTTATGTTTGAAAAGATTGAGAGATAGGAATTTACTTGCCGGCATTTTCTCTTCTTGACAGGTCCTCTTTGGCATGTTCTGCTATTATGTCCAAGCCGTCCACGATCTTTACATGTTATGCTACAAGACTTCTTCCTGGTGGTGGATGGTCTAGGTTAACCCTCCTCTCTTTTTCTATTTTTTATAGGCCTTCCAAATAATCTTCTCATTGGGAGGGGGGGTGTAATACCCGTATTCGTAAAGAAATGGTAAAGAAGTAATTTAATAAATATAAATTGAAATTAAAATAATACATATATGCGAAACATTTAATTTTTATAAAACAATTCTTAAAAAAAATAAATTCATGGAGGATAAGAAGAAGAAAAGGAAAAAAAAAAGGGCTTGCAACACTTGGATTTCCAAGTGTTGCTTCAACATTTTCAATTGTTGCATGTTAAGCAGCTCAAAAGCTAAACGGTGTAAAGCGGTGCAGCGATGCTGCTAAATTTTTATTATTTATATTGAATTATTTTATTAGTTTTACCAAATCCTGTTTGGTTTTCTTCAATCTCAAATCTAACCACTTTATTTCTTTAAACACTTGGGGAGAGTAAAATTTTGAAGGGGTTTACGAGAGAATTTTATAGAGAGTCACGGGAAGCTCTAAGAAAAACATAAGGTAATAACGTGAAGTTTGTTTTTGAAATTTAGCATATATGAAATTTCTCGAAATTCAATGTGAGAATTTTCAAATGGTGTGAAATATGGAGAAATTGAAGAATAAATTAAAAATTTAATATAAATATTATGTCAGGTGTTGACGATCAGCAACTGGGAGAAATTGCTGAAAGGAGTAGGAAAGGCAAAGAGGTGATCTACGAGTAGCTCTAAGTGCTATGTGGTGAGTTAGATTTACTTTAAGTAATCAAGATAAATATGAAATATATAGTGATAATATTTGAATAAATTATTAACCATGATTTGATGATAGATGAAAGTTGTTTGATGGGTATGATAGGTATAATTGATATGTGGAAAGTTATTATATGAGAAGTAATATTATTGGAATTATGAGTCGATTTAATAATGAAGGTGATAAATGAAATTCTTGATGAGTTATGGTTGATAAATTGATATGATATATGAGGAGAAAAATTTAGTGAAATTGATCAAATAATAATTTGAGAAAAAACAGGATAGCTAAATCGAATGTCTGAATACATGCTAGTTTTTATATTATTGTTCATATGCATATTTCATATCATTGTTCATATGCATATGCATGAAATAAAAGAACTGGGAGAGGGGCAATATAAATGAAAAACTGTGACAGTCGATGTTGGCATTTGTCTAAGGTTTAAACATGGTTGAGGTTGGAAGGAGTTTAGTATTAAGGTTCAGCACACTAGGTGTGTGCCTCAGCACACAAGCAACCAAAAGGTGTGTGCACCTCAGCACGAAGCTGGAAAATGTGTGCTCACCAGGTCAGGCCGTGGCCCTCCTCTTCCCAGGCCGCGGTGATCAGAGAAGGATAAAGGTGTGCTCTACCTTAGGCCGCAACGCCTCTTGTTCAAGGCCGCGGCGCTAAGCACACTGAAGCAAGGTTGTTCAGCCTCTTGTTAGGTGTGTGGATGCAAGATCAAAATGCACAGGATCACTTAGTCTTGATCAAAGGCTAAAGTTGATTAGTATTTAAGATCTAAGGGTGGAGAATAACACTCAAGATGGGACAAGAAGTTGGTTCACTATATAAAGGGTCACCTAGCTTCATTGTGATAGGAGATTGTGAATGTTGTGATAGAAACACAAAGAGTGTGTGTGTGACAGAACATGTGAATGAGATAATTGTATGACAGTGCAAAGACACAGACATACAAGAGAGACTCATTGAAGAGGCTGGTTGTAAAGAGAGAGATTAGTATAGAAAGGGGATTCAAGGGACTTGTAACTGGAATTTCCAAGGAGGAAAGTTCCAGGGTACCTCAAGACCTTATCACTTTCTTGTTCTCTTCTTTGTTTCTTCAAGAACTTGTGGATTCTTAGAGAGGGGTTGCTGTATTTTGTAAGAACCATTGATTTAGTGCAGAGAATTCGGAGGAACTCACGGGGATGTAGGCTATTGCCGAACCTCGATAACGATTGCTTGTCTTCTTTCTAGCTTTGGTTGCTGTATCTTTTCTTTAGAAGTCATTCTAGACTTGGGTGTTTAGAAGATCACCACCTAGGCATCTTGTCAAGGTGATTTCCAACAGTGGTATCAGAGCTAGTACAGTCGGGTGTCGGAGTAAGAAGAGAAGGTGTCGGAGCAAGTATCTAAGAATCAGAGGTCAACTTCTTGGGTGATTCAAGAACGAAGTTAAGATCTATATCTGATCGTGTTCTTGAGGTGAATCAAGGACGGAGTTAAGATCAATATTTGATTGTGTTCTTGAGAGTGATTCAAGAACGGAGTAAAGATCAAGATCTGATCGTGTTCTTGAGGTTGATTCAAGAACGGTATTGAGATCAATCTTCGATCTGTGTTCTTGAGATTTAGAAGAAGTTGGAGAGCAATTGTGGGTGCTGCACAAATCTGGGATTATCTTCACAAGATGGCTTCAAACTTCATGGTTGAGAAGTTTGATGGAAAGGGAGATTTTCCCTATAGAAGCGGAAGATCAAAGCTGTTCTTATGCAACAAAAGGTGGACTTGGCTATTGGAGAAGATGATGCTTTTCCAGCAAGTACCACGAAGGACCAGCGGAATGAGATGAAGAAGATGGCATACAACATCATCTTCTTACACATGTCAGATAATGTCATAAGGGAGTGCGGAGACTCAGAAGATCCAACTGTCATATGAAAAAAACTAGAAGAGTTGTTTCTTGCTAAGACTTTCCCTAATAAGAGGTATCTTCGTAAATGAATCTTTGCTTTTAAATTTGATCCTAATAAAGAGTTGCAAGATGATCTTGATGCCAAGATGAGGAGTGCATCAAGTGGAAAAGGGTTTTTCATTAGAAGAAGGCCAACAACTCGGTATGGAAACAACATACATGGTTACTACCGGGTCAGAGGTAGAGGAGAGAGCCCTTGGAGAGTGCACAGTAACATACATGGTTACTTACGGGTCAGAGGTAGAGGAGAGAGCCATGGGAGAGTGCATAATAACATACATGGCTACTACCGGGATAAAGATAGAGAAGAGAGCCATGGGAGAGTGCACAACAACATACATGGCTACTACTAGTACAAAGGTAGAGGAGAAAGCCATGGGAAAGCACACTCTAAACTGAAATTTGGAGGGAAGAAATGTTACAACTGCCACAAGGAGGGTCATTTCAAGAAAGATTGCAAGGAGAAGATGAGGGATAAGGGAAGAATCCATACCAAGAATGGAGAGGCTTCGGTTGCCAAGAAAGAATAGCAAGGTGATGATGTTCTTGTTGTATGCTTGGATGTGAGCAAGGGGTAAGAAGGTAGCGAGAAATGGATCTTGGATACTGGGTGCACTCATCACATGTGCCCTCACTGGGATTGGTTCAAGAATTTCAAGGAAATCAATGATGAAAAGGTTTTCTTGGGGAATGATATTTTTTGCCAAGCGAGGGGATAAGAGATATCTAGTTGAGGATGTTTGATGGAGTCATAAGGCTATTGAGGAATGTGAGGTATCTTTCAGATGTGAAGAGGAATTTGATCTCATTGGGGCAGCTGGATTCCATGAGGTACACATATAAAGCAGAGGGAGGAAAGATCAAGGTAACCAAGGGATTTTTGATAGTGATCAAAGCAGCAATGAAGGATGGTCTCTATGAGATGATCGGAGACACAGACATCAAAGGTCAAGAAGCAAGCTTAATGGCTAAGATGGAGAAGGCAGCCCTTTGGCATACTCGCTTGGGACATATAAGCGAAGAAGGCCAGTAAATTCTCAGCAAGAATGGATTACTTGATATTTGTTGGAAATCACCTTGACAAGATGCCCAAGTGGTGATCTTCCAAACACCCAAGTCTAGAATGACTTGTAGAAAGAAATATAGCAATCAAAAGCAAGAAATAAAAGAAGACAAGTGATTTATTATCGAGGTTTTGCAATAGCCTACGTCCTTGTGAGTTCCTCTGAACTCTCTACACAATGGTTTGGGTTTAAACACTTAGACAAAGGTGGAGATTATTGGTATTTGTCTAAAGTTTAAACATGGTTCAAAAATGGTTAAAGTCTAAACCAAGGTTGGAAGATTAAATTTCAGCATGTTAAATGAGTGCACACATATGTGTGCATCACTTTGGGTGTGTGTGCACACCTCTATTCAGCAAGGCAAAGGAATGTGCACAGCTGTATGAAGGACAACATCAGTGTGTGCTGCATCGCTCCTTCACCAGCGTTGCACCACCCAGCAAGAAAGTAGTCTGAAAGAAGGGAAGCACCGCACCACTCCTTCACCAGTGCCACACCACTCAGCAAGTGGTGAAAATGATGTTTTGCCTAGCACTGCAGCATGCCCTGTTCAGTGCCGCAGCGCTAGGCACACTGATGCACACATGGACAACTTGTTTAAGCTTCTTCTTAGGTGAGTGGATGCAAGATTAAAATGCACAGAACCACTTAGGATTGATGGAAGGCCATAGTTAAGTGGTCATCAAGATCTAAGGGTAGAGATTGACTCTCAAGATTGGACAAGAAGTTGGTGCACTATATAAAGGGTCACCTAGCTTCATTATCAACAAGAATAATAAGTTTGTGACATACTTTGAGATCAATTTTAAAGAGTGACAAGACACAATACAAGAGAGAATTGTGTGAGAGTACAAAGACACAAAACACAAGAGGGACTCATTGTAGAGAGGCTAGTTGTAAAGAAGAGAGAGTAGTATAGATAGAGAGCATTGTAATAGTTCTTATCATCTTCTTTCTTCTCTTCTTGGTTTCTTCAAGAACTTGAGGTTTTTTGAAGAGGATTGCTGTAATTGTAAAGAACCATTGATTTAGTGCAGAGAGTTCAGAGGAACTCACGGGGACGTAGGCTATTTCCGAACCTCGATAACATATCGCTTGTCTTCTTTTCTTTCTTGCTTTTGATTACTGTATTTCTTTCTATAAGTCATTCTAGACTTGGGTGTTTGGAAGATCACTACCTGGGCATCTTATCAAGGTGATTTTCAATAGTGGTATCAGAGCTTACACAGCTGGGTATCGGAGCAAGAACAAGAAGGTTACGGAGTCAAGACTCCAAGAATCAAAGATCAACTTCTTGGGTGATTCAAGAACAGAGTAAAGATCAAGATCACATTGTGTTCTTGAGGGTGATTCAAGAACGGTGTTAAGATCCATCTTTGATCATGTTCTTGATGTTGAAGAAAGTATTTGTGGGTATTGCATAAATCTGGGATCTTGTCCGCAAAGATGGCTTCAAATTTCGTGGTTGAGAAGTTTGATGGAAAGGGAGATTTTTCCCTTTGGAAGCGGAAGATCAAGGCGGTTCTAATGCAACAGAAAGTGGACTTGGCTATTGGAGAAGATGATGCTTTTCCAGCAAGTGTCACAGAGGACCAGCGGATCGAGATGAAGAAGATGGCTTACAACACCATTTTCTTGCACATGTCGGATAGCGTCACAAGGGAGTGCGGAGTCTCAGAAGATCCTGCTGCCATATGGAAGAAACTAGATGAGTTGTTTCTTACCAAAAATCTCCCTAACAAAATTTATCTTCTTAAAAGAATCTTTGCTTTTAAAATGGATCCTAGTAAAGAGTTGTAAGATAATCTTGATGTCTTTAATAAACTAGTTTAAGATTTAGCTAGTTGTAGTATTAAATTCCCAGATGAACAATTGGCTGTCATTTTGATAAATTCTCTTCTTGATTGCTTTGATAATTTGATTAATGCTATTGAGTATGGAAGGGATACTTTAACTAAGGAGATTGTGATCAATGCCATAAGAGCACATGACTTCAAAGCCAAGATCAAGGAGACATCAAGTGGAGATGGGCTGTTCGTAAGAGGAAGGCCAGCAACTCGGAATAGAAATAGCAACCATGGCAACTACCGGGAGAAATCAAGAGGTAGAAGGCAAAGCCATGGGAGAGCACATTCCAAATCAAGATTTGGAAAGAGGTGCTTCTACTGCAACAAGGAGGGCCATTTTCGAAAAGATTGCAAGAAGAAGATGTGGGATGAGAGAAGAAGCCATATCAACAATGGAGAGGCTTTGGTTGCCAAAGGAGAACAAAAAGATAATGTGCTTGTTGTGTGCTCAAATGTGAGCAGGAGGCAAGGCAGCGAAAAGTGGATTCTGGATTCCAGGTGCACTTATCACATGTGCCCTCATAAGGAATGGTTCAAGAATTTCAAGGAGATCAATGATGGAAGGGTCTTCTTAGGGAATGACAATTCTTGCCAAGTGAGGGGGATTGGACACATCCAATTGAGGATGTTTGATGGAGTCATAAGGCTGCTGCGAAATGTGAGGTATCTTCTAGATTTGAAGAGAAATTTGATCTCATTGAGGCAACTGGATTCCATGGGGTATACATGCAAAGTAGAGGGAGAAAAGATCAAGTTGGCTAAGGGATCTTTGGTAGTGATCAAGGCAGCAAGAAACGATGGACTCTATGAGATGATCAGAGAGACGTAAATCAATGATCAAGCAGCAAGCTTGATGGCTGAGATGGATAAGGCAGCCTTTTGGCACACTCACTTAGGACATATAAGCGAAAAGGGCTTGCAAGTTCTTAGCAAGGATGGTCTACTTGGAGGAGACAAAGTAGAGAAACTAGATTTATGTGAGAGTTGCATTCTTGGGAAGCAACACCGGGTCAGCTTCAATACCGGAGTGCATAAGTCTAAGGGGATTCTTGACTACATTCATTCGAACCTTTGGGGACCAGCAAGAACACCAATACAGGGAGGTAACTTTGACTTTCTGTCTTTAATTGATGATTATTCAAGAAGAGTATGAGCTTATTTACTGAGAAATAAATCAGATGCCTTGGATAAATTTGTTGTAGGGAAGAAGTTGATGGAAACTCAAACAGGTAGGGTAGTTAAGGCTTTACGAACCGATGATGGCTTAGAATTTTGCAATAAGGATTTTGATAAATTCTATGAATTAAATGGCATTCTAAGGCATAGAACGGTTGTAAAAACACCTATGCAAAATGGAGTTGCTGAGAGGATGAATAGAACCCTTATGGAAAAGGTTAGGTGCATGTTAATAGGATTTGGTTTACCAAAATATTTTTGGGGAGAAGCTGTGGCTACAGCTGCATACTTGGTAAATAGATCACCCTCTAGAGCTTTAGAGCTAAAGACTCCCATGGAGATGTGGAGTGGGAAACCCCCTGAATTAAGCAACCTTAGGACTTTTGGGTGTGTTGTATATGCACATCAAAAGGACGATAAACTTAGTCCAAGATCTAGAAAATGTGTATTTCTAGGATATGATGATGGGGTTAAGGGATATAGGTTGTGGTTCTTAGAAAAGAAAGGCATGAAACTCATTATAAGTAGGGATGTTATTTTTAATGAATTGTTATTTCCCTACTTGGAGAAAACTAACCCTGTAGGGGCTAGTGAGCAAACCAGTTCGAAAGTTGTGGAGCATCGCATCAAGGAGAGTTTGGTTCAGGTAGAGCAAGGAAAGCAAGAGGGTTCGAACCAGGTAGACCCCTTGCATGAAGGCCATGCTCAAGAAACTTAAGAAAAGGTTGACGCAGCAAGTCTTAATGACTACCAGCTCACAAGGGATCGGGGAAGGAGGGTGGTTAGACCACCTTTGAGATATGGGTTTATGGATGCTAATGTAGTAGCTCCTTGGACAAAAGGAGAGGTCGAACCAAAAACTTACATGGAAGCCATGGAGTGTAAGGATTCGTCAAAGTGGCAGCTGGCTATGGAGGAAGAAATGGATTCTTTGATGAAGAACAACTCTTGAGAGTTGGTGCCCAAACCAGAAAAATAGAGAGTTGTGGATTGTAGATGGATCTACAAGATCAAAGAAGGGAATACTCCAGGGGATGAAGTCCGGTATAAAGCTAGGCTAGTGGCGAAGGGGTTCACACAAAAAGAAGGCATAGATTTCACCGAAATTTTCTCACCGGTTGTGAAGTACAAGACGATACAGATAGTGTTAGCATTGGTGGTCCAATTTGATTGGAAAATCGAGCAAATGGATGTGAAGATAGTGTTCTTACATGGAGAGCTCGATGAGACCATTTTCATGAGGCAACCCGAAGGCTATGAGGAAGGAAGGCAGGGATAGTCAAAGTGCATTGCACTTGTGTAAGAAACCGGTGTTCCATGAAAGGACAAAGCCCATGGATGTTCGGTATCATTTCTTTCAGGAAAATGTTACAAAAGGATGCATCCATATGGATAAGGTAGCCACGGAAGAAAATCCTGCGAATTTAGGTACTAAAGTCCTACCTCTAAGTAAGTTCAATCATTGCCTTGGACTACTTAGGATTGGAGTTGGTTAATTGATGACTTAAGATGAGTTTGGATCCTGAAGTTCTCTGCACAATGGTTCGGGTTTAAACACTTAGAAAAAGATAGAGATTGTTGGTATTTGTCTAAAGTTTAAACATGGTTCAAAGATGGTTGAAGTCTAAACCAAGGTTGGAAGATTAAATTTCAGCATGTTAAAGGAGTGCACACATGTGTGTTCACACCCCTATTCAACAAGGCAAAGGAGTGCGTACAGCTGTGTGAAGGACAGCATTAGTGTGTGCTGCACCGCTCCTTCACTAGTGCCACACCACCCAACAAGAAGGTAGTCTGAAAGAAGGGTAGCGCCGCACCACTCCTTCACCAGCGCTGCACCTCTCAGCAAGTGATGAAAATGGTGTTTTGCTTAGCGCTGCAGCATGCCCTGTTCAGTGTCGCAACGCTAGGCACACTGATGCACACATGGACAGCTTTTTTAAGCCTCTTCTTAGGTGCGTGGATGCAAGGTTAAAATGCACAACACCACTTAGGATTGATGGAGGGCCATGGTTAAGTGGTCATCAAGATCTAAGGGTGGAGATGGACTCTCAAGATTGGACAAGAAGTTGGTGCACTATATAAAGGGTAATCTAGCTTCATTATCAACAAGAATAATAAGTTTGTGACATACTTTGAGATCAATTGTAAAGAGTGACAAGACACAATACAAGAGAGAATTATGTGAGAGTGCAAAGACACAAAACATAAGAGAGACTCATTGTAGAGAGACTGGTTGTAAAGAAGAGAGAGTAGTATAGATAGAGAGCATTGTAATAGTTCTTATCATCTTTTTTCTTCTCTTCTTGGTTTCTTCAAGAACTTGAGGGTTCTTGAAGAGGGTTGCTGTAATTGTAAAGAACCATTGATTTAGTGCAGAGAGTTCAGAGAAACTCACAGGGACGTAGGCTATTGCCGAACCTCGATAACAAATCACTTGTCTTCTTTTCTTTCTTGCTTTTGATTGCTGTATTTCTTTCTACAAGTCATTCTAGACTTGGGTGTTTGGAAGATCACCACTTGGGCATCTTGTCAAGGTGATTTCCAACAATGGTGACAAGGTAGAAAGACTCGATTTCTGTAAGTGTTGCGTTCTTGAGCAGCAACATCGGGTCAACTTCAACACCGGAGTGCACAAGTCTAAGGGCATTCTTGACTACATTCATGCGGATCTTTGGGGACCAGCAAGAACACCAACACAGGGAGGTAACTTTTACTTTCTGTCTTTAATTGATGATTATTCAAGAAAAGTTTGGGTTTATTTGGTTAAAAATAAATCAGATGCTTTGAATAAATTAATGGTGTGGAAAAAGCTGGTGGAGACTCAAATGGTTAGGGTAATTAAGGGGATAAGAACCGATAATGGCTTAGAAATTTTTAACCAAGAACTTGATCAATTCTGTAGGTTAAATGGCATTCTAAGACATAGAACGGTTGTGAAAACCCCTCAGCAAAGTGGAGTTGTTAAGAGGATGAATAAGACCCTTATGGAAAAGGTTAGGTGCATGTTAGTTGGATCCGTATTACCCAAATGTTTTTGGGGGGAAGTGGTGTCTACTGTTGCGTATTTGGTTAATAGTTCACCTTCTAGGATTGTGTACCATAAGACTCCCGAGGAGATATGGAGTGGAAAACCCCCTGAGTTGGACAACCTTAGGACTTTTGGGTGTGCTGTGTTTGCACATCAAAAGGATGATAGACTTAGCCCAGGATCTAGAAAATGTGTGTTTCTAGGATATGGGGAAAGGGCTAAGGGGTATAGGTTGTGGTCCTTAGAAAAAGAAAGATTGAAACTCATAATAAGTAGGGATGTTATTTTTAATGAATTATTATTTCCCTACTTGGAGAAAACTAACCCTGCAAGGGCTAGTAAGCAAACCAGACCGAAATTTATGGAGCATAGCATCAAGGAAGATTCAGTTCAGGTAGTAGAGCAAGGAAAGCAAAGGAGTTCGGACCAGGTAGAGCCCATTAATGAAGGCCCTGCTCAGGATACTCAAGAGGAGGTTGAACTAGAAGAGGTTGATGCAGCAAGTCAGAATGATTACCAGCTCACAAGGGACCGAGAAAGGAGGGTGGTCAGACCACCTTTGAGATATGGGTTTGCAGATGCTAATGTAGCAGCTCCTTGGACAGAGGGAAAGGTTAAACCAGAAACTTACATGGATGCCATGGAACATAAGGAGTCGCCAAAGTGGAAGCTAGCTATGGAGGAAGAGATGGATTCTTTGAGGAAGAACAACTTCTGGGAATTGGTGCACATTCCGGGAAAATAGAAAGTTGTGGATTGTAAGTGCACTTACAATATCAAAGAAGGGTACCCTCCAGGAGATGAAGTATGGAACAAGGCTAGACTGGTGGCGAAGGGGTTAACGAGAAGAGAAGACATAGATTTCACAGTAACCTTCTCACCTAGACATAAGGTGGATGAAGTGGTGATTATCCTCATCTATACCAATGATATCCTGTCAGTTGGGAACAACAAGGAGATGATGAAAAGGTTTACATCTCAACTCAGTGAGGAGTTTGAGAGGAAGGATCTCAGTCTTACACAAAAGATCCTTGGTATGAGAAGAATTCAGGAAAGGGAGAGAAATGGGTTGAAGGTTTCTTGGTCTTCTATGGAAGATGGTAAACCAGTGAAGGTTCCCCTTGCTGGTCATTTCAAGTTCTCAATCAACGATGTCCTAAAATGGATGAGGAGAAAAAGGAAATCGTAAAGGTCCCTTACTCTAGTGCGGTTGGACCAGTCATGTCCATGATGGTGGGCATTAGACCCGACATTTCTCAAGCAATAGGTGTTCTTAGTAGATTTATGAGTAATCCCGAAAAGAAGCATTGGCTTGGGATGAAGTGGTTGCTGAGGTATTTGAAGGCTCAATGGCAACCGGTGGTAGCACTCTCAACAACGGGGGCAGAATACATAGTGGCTTCGGAAGCCATAAAGGAGGCTATGTGGTGCAAAGGGTTGTTGGACGAGTGGATGGTCCTAAAAGAGCAGGTGGTGGTGTCTTCGGATATCCAAAGTACGTGGCAATTGTGGAGGAATTCGGTGTTCCATGAGAGGACAAAGCATGTGGATGTTTGGTATCATTACATTCCAGAAAATGGTACGAAAGGATGCATTAATGTTGACAAGATGGCCACAGAAGAAAGTCCTATAGATTTAGGTGCCAAAGTTCTACCTCGAAGAAGGTTCAATCATTGCCTTGAACTTCTTAAGATTGGAGTCGGTTGATTGATGACTCAAGATGAGTTTGGATCCTGAAGTTCTCTACATAATGATTCGGGTTTAAACACTTAGACAAAGGTAGAGATTATTGGTATTTGTCTAAGGTTTAAACATGGTTGAGGTTGGAAGGAGTTCAGCATCAAGGTTCAGCACACTAGGTGTGTGCCTCAGCACACAAGCAACAAAAAAGTGTGTGCGCCTCAGTACGAAGCTGGAAAAAGTGTGCACACCAGGTCAGGCCACGACCCTCCTCTTCCCAGGCTGCGGCACCCAGAAGATAGAGTGTTGGAGGAGGAGCAACATTGCACCTCTCCCTCTCCCAGGCTGCGGCACCTAGAGAAGGATGAAGGTGTGCTCTGCTTTAGGCCGCGACGCCCCTTGTTCAAGGCCGCGACGCTAGGCACACTAAAGCAAGGTTGTTCATCCTCTTGTTAGGTGCGTGGATGCAAGATCAAAATGCACAGGATCACTTAGACTTGATCAAAGGCTAAGGTTGATCAGTTCTCAAGATCTAAGGGTGGAGAATGACACTTAAGATTGGACAAGAAGTTGGTACACTATATAAATGGTCACTTTGCTTCATTGTGATAGGAGATTGTGAATGTAATGTGATAGAAACACAAAGAGTGTGTGTGTGATAGAACATGTGAATGAGAGAATTGTATGAGAGTGCAAAGACACAGACATACAAGAGGGATTCATTGGAGAGGCTGGTTGTAAAGAGAGAGATTAGTATAGAAAGGGGATTCAAGGGACTTGTAACTGGAATTTCCAAGGGGGAAAGTTCCAGGGTACATCAAGACCTTATCACTTTCTTGTTCTCTTCTTTGTTTCTTCAAGAACTTGTGGATTCTTGGAGAGGGGTTACTGTATTTTGTAAGAACCATTGATTTAGTGCAGAGAGTTCGGAGGAACTCATGGGGACGTAGACTATTGCCGAACCTCGATAACAATTACTTGTCTTCTTTCTTGCTTTGG